>OY728144.1:11253677-12507355 GCA_963277665.1 Viscum album
ATGTTCTTTGTTGTGAATATTTTTTAGGGAAGAATTATACTATACACAACTCATGATTCGCACATCCTCCTCCTAAAAATGATAAGACCATGTATATATAGATTGATGTTAGAGAATTAGTAATTGATGAAAACCCCTTATATAATCTCTTAATCCACAGGGAACCCCATGTCTATTAATAATAACATTATTATTATTTATTTGATGTGTTCATTGATCAGTGATAATATAAATTTCAATAAAAAAATAATATTTATTTAAATGATATTTAGTATATCATTTCTATTACTACGTACTTAACTCATCCCAGCTGCCTTCCTTGGAATTTACCAAACCATAAGTTATAAATAAATATAAATTTCCCAAAAAGTCAGTAAATATTATTTTCACGGTCTTCTAAATGAATAATTATTTTTATATAGATGAATCTAATTAAATTATATTTATTACCATGTGAATCAAAAAATTTAAATAAATAATTTATTTGAGTGTATTATGAGTAAATATTTATTAAAATATTTAACTGAAATATAAATAGTGACAATATAAATTTAATTTATAAATATTGAATAAATATTATTTAATAGTGAGAATAATAATATTTATTCTAACTATTATCAAATTAATAGTTAATTGAAATTGATTGATACACAAATTATGTGAGCCTCTTAGTCCCTTCTGAAATGATACTATGAAATATTTCATAAATTACAACATCAACATCTAGAAAGATGTAAGGGAACCCATATAAGAATATGTTAATGTAATAATGATGAAATACACATACAAACACTCACTGTGTAATAAAATCTATTTTTCATGATATATCATCAATAAGGTTTTGTAATCATTTCTTCAACCAATATTCTTAATATTCTAATTAGTGAATTTCGAAAATTAATTCATTAATTCCACATGTGAATAGATTTTGGCTGTATAATTACATTTCAATCAAAGGTCTAATTTTACATCGTTCAATTTTAATAGGGAAAAATCTCTTATTGAATTATAAATTTATAACATATCACTCTTGATGCACCCAACATTCCCTACTTCACTGAGCACATACAAAATCATATTTTTTTTCAATAGATCAAATTATGTAACTCATGATCTGAATTGATGATAGTCTCAATTCTAAGAACCAATACACACATTCGTATACAGGAATATCAAAACATCATGTAAACATATGGAAATATACCTTTCAGATTTGTTTTTTGATCTCTCATCTTATGTATTACAAATTGATAACATCCTGACATGATGCCTTTTCCACTTATGAGAATCAATCCCTTATAATCTACATCACATGTGTCCCATTAAATGAAATAACAAGACCATTTGAAATAGGCTTATGAGTATCTTCATAGAACTTCAATGTTATTATCATAACACAGAACTAAAATAAGATTCTCAATGTTATAGATACTTTGTGACATATTCAAATAAATTTTACACAAAAACCAACCAATATGTTATAATAAATTCATAAATATTCATGTATTTCAATAAAATAAATGAAATCTAAATTAAAAAGTAGTTAATTATAGGTAACCAACTCCATAAAACATAATAAGAGTTATGTTATTTTAAGTATATTAATATCCTATTAATTTTTTTATATGATTATTATTATTGATATTGAAATATTTTTAATATTAAATTCTTATTATACAAAAAGTGGAAAATGACACGCCTCCCCAATTTGTGGGAGTCAATATTAAAAAGGGGTATACTCCCCTATCCTTTCACTTAGATATTATTCTTCAATCCATAGGGCTTCTATGTTAACTTACAACCTCCCATTTTTCATTCTTCTTGTTATTATTAATCTCATATCTATCCTTTAATGACTCTTTTTTAATTTGGGGTTTGAACAGATATGTGGTTTTCCATTTAAAGGATAAACCCCCAAATATAAATTTTATTTTTATACATAGTTTAAAAATATCCCTTTACATACAATCCTCACCTATTTGGATGGTTTACCTTCAACCTGCAACTCTCCTGTGATTTCCTTCACCACAAGGGCTTCAGAATATTGTTTTTTCATAATTTCTTAGTTTTCTAAACTATTTTGATGATTGCTAAGGTTCATATTATCTATATGACATGATTTATACCCTCTAATATTCCTCAAGTGTCCCTAAGAGTTTTTTGTCTCTATGTTTATATTTTTTCAATTAAACCATAAGTGATTGATAGTTTCAAATTTTAGTTCATTTACTATAATGAATTCTACTTCTATTATAATGATTAAATATTATTTTTATTATTGATTTTTCTTCTTGTATCAATATTTATGATAATATATATATATATATTTATTTAAATGGTTCATATAAGGTGCTTGTAATAAAATATTATACATTTTCCATGAATTAATAAGATATATTTTGGGATAACAGTTATTATTATTTATAATTAATTTCACTAATTTTATATGAAAATAATTTCCATTGTTTATATGATTCATATCTTATTACTAATTTAATTTGAAATGAAACCTTATCTATTTGTAAACAAAATGGGTGAATCCACAAGGTGCTTGAGTGGGAACTTATGAGGGATGTAGTTATATACCAATGAAATTATGAATGGGACATGTATGTCCGATTGATATTTTAACACAATAAATGTTTCTCTCTTATATAGAATGTCAGGTGGGGAATTGTACTCACACCCAAATCGTTCAATAAGATACTAATGCAGTATCTTAAGAACCTAATTTAATAAATATGATGTCTATATAGTACACATAGGCAACTTAAATATATTCCCTTGGTATTCCCTCATGGTAATTTACATTATGGTAATTATTTTATAATATTGTCCTCATTTTTTAAAATTTATTTATCACATTATTTTATAAATAATTTCAATGATTATATGTATATGTTAATCATGATAATTTTTCCCAATATAATAAGATTAATTCTTTTATATATGTATTAAAAATTATCATGGGTTGGTTTACATTACAAAGGAATGGCACAGAGAACATTGTGGGATCCAATGGGGAATATTTTCTTACACCCTTGGGTGTATATTAATTGTCATCCATGGATCTTTTTTACAAGTAAAAAATTGTAGCTCTTCCATTTATAGGGTTTGAACCTCTAATAGTGATATTGAGCTACTTAGGTGATGGAATTTAACGGTGTTTTGTTTTTTACAATGAGTTATATTCATATTTTATTTTATTTATTAGTAGTATTGAAACACTTGAATTATATTTGTTGTCAATGTATTCATATTTTAGTGACTTATATAGGATTTTTTATTATAAGTAATTTTATATTACCCATATATTCTAATTTTTTCATAATATTATCCAAAATAAAAATCATTCTCATCTTTGAAAATAGAATCTAATCAAACTTTATTCTAACCCAAGGTGATCGAGGATGTTCCTTGAGCCTTGTGGTGTTCCAGCTTGAGCATCCAGAAGGGGTGGCTTGAGTTGGTTCATGACACTGTGATCCATAGTCACTATGAGTGAATGCATTATATTCTAAATATTACCATTTTCTATACATTCCTCACTCATATCACAGGCTATGTAAATGTTATTTATGCTATGGTATTTACTATTCAAAATATCTTTTTATTGAAGGTCTCCATCCATATCTCTCTTAATGAATCAAGGTTGATTTTTTATGGATAATTAAATATATGATATATTGATTATTTTTAATAATTAATGTATTATAATAGTATTAAAATACTTAGTAGTCATGATTTAATTAGGCTTATATGTCAAGTGGTGTTTGGAAAATTTAGTCACTATTGTAACATGTGTGATAGAAATATTATTCATGCAACACCAATTCAAAAGTGGCCTATTAAGGATAGAATATTTTAGAATTATTCAAAATACAGATAATATTTTAATATATAGTGTTATATGTGGGAAATAATTAGAAATAAATTCATGAATAATGGTTTGTTGAAACCTATTTGGAATATGGATTACCTTCTGAAATATTATTTCTTTTAGTAATTATTGTGTGTTGGTTTGATTCCTGCACGAGATTTATTTGTTTAGAGGAATGTTATCCAAAGTAGTGGTTTTTTCTCTATGAATATAATGAATTAATTATCCATGAACTATTTAAGTGTTATTGATTGAAATTGTTTTGGGAAATATATGGTAATAATTTTAACGTATTATTAAACCAATCATTTATTTGTAATAAAATTCTTATTTTTTGAATGAAATCTTTGTCTCGGGTTATGCTATTAGATGCCTTTTAAATAATATAGTGGAATTAGATTTAGTAAAATGGATTTAGTTTTCATTAAAAGTCGTTACTAAATTTATTTTAGGTTCAATGGGACTTTAGTATTTTTGGATATTTGGGAAAAGAGAACTATGGATGTTTTTTATAATTTTGGAATGTAGATACTCTTTTGTAATCGATATTTGTGTTTTCTAATAACAAATTTTCTTGAAATTATTATTGATGCTACTATTCTTATAAATTATAGATTGGGTAAATTTTTAGTGTATATAGATTCTTTTTTTCATGTAGAACGTTTACATTATAATGGTTTTTTAACTATGTGGAGTCTATATATTTTAGTGGAATATGATATTTATACAGTTTCATGGTTTGAGAGGTCTCACCAAATAGAGTCCAATAATTATTAAATCATATTTTCGGCAATAAATTTCTTTGACTAGATCAATATGTTTAGTTTTTATTTCAATTAGATGTTTTTGGATGATATTTTAGAATTTATTGTGACTTTTGAATGGTTTCAACATTATTTATTTACGAGAGAAGTGAATCAAAAAATTTACTATTTAGTGCAATTTAAATATTATCATGATGAACTTATTTGGATGGTTTGTGTTACATTTGATATTAATTCTATTTTACTCATAAACATTTTATTTTAATATATTGGCTTTTTATTTAAAAATCAAATATATGAAAGTATATTTATATACATTTATAAAGTTATTTATATAATGTAATTCAATACATTATATAATATACTTATTTATTAATATAAATTTAGTAATATTCTTTATTTGTTTAAATATTGTAAATAAAAATGATAATATAATTTCTTATAATATTATTTATTCATTTAAATATAAATATTATATGTGTATATTTATATTAATAAATTTATATATTTATTTAAATAGTCTTATTTCATAATATAGATATGTAATGGAAATTATATATATATACACACACACATGCCAAACCATATAAAATTATAGTATTATATTAATATTTTAAATTATATAATAGGAAAATATGTATCTAAATATAATATATAAACAATAAATATGTATATCAATATATTCAAATATATTTACACACACACATGAGCTTCTCGTTCAGGGGGAACCCATGTATTCTGTCTTGGGACCACTAGGCCTTTTGGCTACCCATTTTCTAAGGCTTATATGTCTGTGGCCCTTTAGTCCATATATTATATTAAAATATGTCTAATGGTTGATTTTAATTACTTTTGTGGAGGGATAAGGCATGATTCACTATGGTTTCTATGTGTCTGTGTTGTTTGGTTTCAAACAATAACAACTATCTCAAATAATAATAATAATAATATTGTTAATAATAATAATAATATTATTATTACTATTATTTATTAATATAATACAAATATATATATATATTTGTTTTTATATTTTTAACATACACATACAATAATAATTATATATGTAATCATTAATAAGTATATATAAATATATATAATTTTTATAAATAAATTTCTGTTATTATTTTATTAATCATATTAGATAATATATATTCATACAACTAAAGAAGTGTTGCAACGATATACTTTGGATGAACACTAATAAATAAACTTATCAAGGGTAATATTTAATAGTTATTCTTTCAGTACTAACAAAGGTCAACCTTTATTAGATCATTTTATATGAATTGAGAATGGGTGTCCTTTATCAACACTTTTAAATCACTTTCAAAACCTCACTCTTTTTTTCATTATTAAGTAGTAGTAATAATACTACATATAAAAATGGATATATATTCATATATAGAGGATTGACCATATATTGGTGTTCTATAATACTAAAAAATTTCGTGACTTCCTCAAATCTTGTTGACTTTACTGAAATTATTTTCATGAACATTGGTTTCATTAATATCAGTTATTCACCATATCTAAGACCAATATGGATTAAAAACAAATAATTATTTTCATTTTTAATTAATGGATGATAATTAAAGGTCAATTAAAATATGGGTACAACAGAGATGATAATATAAAACAAATATTATCAAAACAAATTACCAATGTGATTTAGAAAAATAGTGATATAGACTTAAAAAAATCAAGTGATTATAAAATCTTATAGATTATTTATCAAAAATATTAAAAAAATAAATTTTGAGAAGATTTTTTTAATATTTATATTGTAATACTAAATATTAAATATTGGTTTCATTAGGGATAGTTTGGAATATTACATTAATTTTTAGTTTATCAGGATTTTTTCCATTAGAATGTCCTGAAATGTTTTTTAATGACATAGCTTAAAAAATGTCCTGTAATTCAATTAATATTTATTCAATTATTTTTTCTATATTTTTTTATTTTAGGATATATAATGTTCTATTAAATTTATGACATCCTTATTGTGTGGGTTTGAGTTATTTTGGATGCCATCATTCACAAAACATCTGTAGATACCATTAATAAAAATTTGGTACTCTTAACCTTCATATGGCCAACACTTTACATGGGGAAACCTTATTCTCTTTTATACATGAGGAGAAAATAATAACTATAAAATTTCACATGAGAATATGGATTAATCCAGATGATTTATTATATTTAAATATATCATTTATATATAATCTATTAATGAAGTGCACTGTGTTGCATTTGTTGTCAATGAGGCATGAAGTTGTCTTGGAATGAATGGAAGTCAAGGAATGTCAAGATGTGAATGACAAAGGTTGTGATGGTGTTGGTGATGAATTGGGAATGGCCATGGAACTTAGAGGAATGTCACTTAGGAGATTCACTAAGTGGCATTGGAGAATATGGTTGAAACATTCTCCATGGATATATGACGATTGTTGAGCTGCTCTTTAAGTTCAAAGAACTTGTATCCTGATGATACAATGTCACAACATTGTTTGAAGACCATGCATTGTATTGACAATGCATGAGGAGATGAAGATGATCCATCCACAAGTTCTAAGTGGATGAAGTGGATTAAAGAAGTCCATGTGCTAACTCTTAGTGCATGTGAATTGGAAGTGATCCAACTTGATCTCTGATTAGATCAATGAAGATTATTGAAGAAATATTTGATTCAGGAGCTCGGTTGAAGATGAAGAAACCTTCGGGAATTCCATTCTTAAATGTTGATTATATGTTGATGAAAAATGGAGGTATTCTAATGAAGAAGATTAATACTTGAATTCTTAAGAAGAAGATGAAGGAGAAGAAAGGCTTGAAGTGGTTCTCTTGATATGGCTTGATTTCATGGAGGACTTTGTTTTTTGACAAAGTCTTATTCAAGACTTAGCCAAAAAATTTGGCCAGCCAAGGCACCTTGAGGGTTCAACCCCAAGGCATGGGCCCTAGGGCACCACGCCCGGGGGAACCCGTGGGGCGAGCCAGGGCGGCAGGGCGCACCCGTAGGACACCGCATGGGCGCCTGGGGCACGCCCGGAGGATCGCGGCAGGGGGCCGTGTGTAAGCCCCCGAGGACAGGCGGTGGTGAAACCCGCGTGCCCGGAGGGTGCATAGTAGGTGCTAGGTGCGCGCCCGCAGAGGCGAGAGTGGGCGCAGAGCGCGCCCGCAGAGAGAACCCGGTGCGGGGCGGCACCGGGAGGGGAGAAGTTCAACTGGCGAGTAGCGGGCAGCGCCAGGGTAATAAACCGCGGAAAAACTGCGAGGCGTTTCGATGTGGGATGCGGAAAAATTCCCGTGAGCGAATCCTGGCCGCTCGATCGATCGCGCGCCAGATCTCCGCCGCTCATCGCATCCCACGCGAGATCTCCAGATCGCGGCCGTCCGATGTATTTCAAATGCCGCATCCAACGGCCCAGCGTCCGTCTCCTTCCTCGAGCTCAGCCGAAGGCCACCCGCGACATCGCCTGAACCAGAGGCCATCCGATCACTGGATTTCGAGTTCCCGGCCACCTCTGAAGGATGTAAAGCATCCTTGATGATCGTCTGGCCACACTGAACACAACTATGCATTAAAATATGCATGCATGCGATGAGAGGAGAATTCGAAGCAATGCCGAGGCAAACGAAGTTGCCGAGGCTTCATGGGTTCGTGCCTTTGCATGGATTGGGTTTAAACAGAGGCCGTGCATGCGTTATAAATCGCATGCACAAGGAGTAAAGAAAGAGGAAGATCCCGCGTGAAACAGAGGATAAAAATAAATATTTGGAATATTTTAAAGAACCGAAAACTTCTGGATTTTGAAGTTAAATCACGCGGAGGATTAGAAGCTCTGCCTCGCCTATAAAAGAAGATCCCAAGGCTCCAAAGATGCTTGCTGATCCTTTGTTGAAAACTCGGAGTCCCGCGTGTGCCTCTGCCTCGCGAAGAAGAAGCCGCCGCGCGAAGATTTGCACGGCTGAAGTCCCCTGCGCGCTAATCCTTTGCGCGGCAGGAAGACCTCGTGGCCGCAACACTTTGCGCGCCCGAGGCTTATTCCCTCTCTGCCCGCACCCTTGTGCGGCAAGAAGAAGTGCCCGCGGGTGCAGCACTTGCACGCCCCGCGGCAAGAGGAGTTTGCGCGCTCGATGGGTTGCGCGCCCGTGGAGCCTTGCACCTGAGGACCTACGCGACCCAAGGCAGTAGCCAGCTGCACCTTGCATGCCTTCAGTTGGTTGGTGTTCGGGCTGTGTGTGTAAAAACAGAAGAAGGCAGTGTGTGTGTGCCAAGTGGAGAAGAAGACCCGAGCCTTAGTGCCTTGTGTGCCAAGTGAAGTGGAAGACCACACTTTGTGTGTGTGCCAAAGAAGGCCAAGGCTTTGCCTCTTGTGTGTGCAAGGAGAACCCGAGACCACACCTTGTGTGTGTGCCAAGTGAGGAAGACCCTACGGGTTGGTTGTGCACTCTTGAAGATTAAAAGAGAAAAACAAAGTGTGTGTGCAAAGTGGAAGAGTACACAAAGAGCAAAGAGGCCGTAGCCTTTGGTATGTGCAAGAAGAAGTGAAGGCCAAGTCATGTGTGTGCAACAAGTGAAGACCACAACTCAACCTATGTTGTGTGTGTGTGCAAATTAAAAGAAGTGGCCGAACCTTAGTGTGTGTGCAAACCAAAGTGTGTACACACTAAGAAGAAGAGAAGATATCCACACTAGTGTATAACACACATTTATGTGTGTAATCAAAAGAGAATAAAGTGTGTGAAGAAGTGAAAAGGTGGTGTGTGCTTAAAGATACTACACCCTTTGTGGGTTTATTGCACCAAGAGAAGAAAGAGGGAAGTGCATGCATGCATGCATGCACGTGCACACGTGAACAGAGCCAAATCAGTGGAGTGAATTTGAGGAGTCCAAGACCAGGAGTTCTTGAAGAGATTTGAGCAAGACCAATAGACCTTTTCAGAGGCTATTGAAGATTCTTGAAGAGTGAAGCCAGGTCATCCTGAAGAAGGAGATAAAGCCTGAGCTAGACGAGAAGCCCTGATCAACCACAAGTGATCAGAAGAGAAGAGCAAGGCCAGCAGCCTTTATCCCAGGCTGCTGAAGTTACTTGAAGAACTTAAAGTGAAGAAGAGCTACTCGTGTGACTCGAGGAGCCAGGAGAAGACCTTGTGGGACTCAGGGAGAAGAAGTCTTCAGTGGGATTCTGGAGCAGGCCAGTGGGACTCTGGTAACACTGTGGGACGCAGTATAAAGACCCTCCTGTGGGACTCAGGAGAGATACAGTGGGACTCTGTATTGACAATTGTAATTTTAACAGGTTATAATGGAGAATCCATGTTGGGAGAGCATGGCAAGGATGTAGGCCTTTGGTGCCGAACCTTGTAAATCCTTGTGTCCTGTGCCTTTTCATTACTGCATCATTTGGGAAAGGTTGAGAGATACAAGAAGAGTGGATCGAGGCTTTAACCAGCCATAGAGGTTTAATTGATAAGAATCAATTAGTAAAAAGTTTTAAGGGATCACTGATTCACCCCCTCCACCTCTCAGTGATTCACACTGATCTGGGCACTTCAATTGGTATCAAAGGGAAGGTTACCTCTAAAAGATCCAAGGGAGTCTTTATGAAGTGAAGATTTGAGGAAATGAGTGACCAGCCTCAAATGGAGATATCTGCCAAGACTCAGAAAAATAGAAAGAAGAAACAGGCCAAGAAGATGAAGAAAGCATGTCCTAGCTGTGATGAAGTTGAAACAATGAATGATCTTCAGAGTGCACTCAAATATCTTCAGAAGACAGTTCCCATGGAAGTGGCAAAGTGTATAGCTACAGGCATCCATGATCTTCATGAAGAAAAATCACAGTTAGAAGAAGAAGCCAATGCAATGGAAGATCAATTGGCTAAAAGGGGTGGCATAACCAACACTCTCAGAAAGATGGTAAATGCCAAAGATGAAACAGTATCTCTTTGCAATGAACGATATGAAGACACTGCTGAAGAATTGCAAAGAAGCCTTTCTGAGAAAGAAATCTTTATGGTAATAGTCAAAGATGTGTTCCATGCACTGGAGAAGCTGCACAGATTCTCAATGATTGTCAAAGATGCTCAACTAGAAGTTAAAGTCAAAAGGGTGAAGGAGCTTGACAACTCATTGCTTGAATTAATGAAGGTGCATGAAGACCAGATGAAACAACTGGTGAAGAATTGGGAAGGAAAGCTAAGAACTGTTGAGGATGAGAAGAACTCCCTCAACATGAAATACTTAGAACTAGAGGTGATATTGAACAATCAGCAATCACCCAAAGCCAAAGCCTCCCAGTCAGCTGATAGAAGAAATGTTGCTACTCAAGTGAGCTTTGAGAAGGATGATTCTAAAAGAAATACATCCTCTAATGAAAGGGCAACAACTTCTAAAAAGAAGGTACCATCCATCCCATCTTGTACTCATGTTTCTAAATGTGTTTCCACAAAAAGTGCAGGATGGAAAAATAATTCCAAACAAGTATGGATGAAGGCAGTAAAGAAGCAGATCTCTCCTGAAACAGCACAACAGGTCAAGAAGAGTACCCTACAATCAGAAGGACTGAATAGGTCTAGATTCGTGGGACAATGCTGGTGTTGTAACAAGTATGGGCATTGTGCAAAAGAATTTTTGGTACAATCCACTGAATGCCAAAGCACAAAGGAAGCCCATGCCAAGGGGGAGAAAGCCAGAAGGAAGGAAGCAACATCCACAGGTCCAGAGACATCTATTTACTGCAAACAGATTTGGATTACTTGACAACATCTGGGATGATTGCACAAGTGGTCAAATAGATACATGTCAATCTCCAACTGTATCCAGACCTCAAAAGAAGAAAAGATCACAGAACCTGGCTCAGAAAGAATCCTTGGGAAGCAAGAAGAAAGTTGACAATGCTCCCAAGAAGATTATGAAAAAGGAAGAGAAGTCCTTGTAATTCAAATCCAAGAAGGGTGATGCATCCAGAAGGACCACCAAGAAATGCTTCTACTGTGGAAAGAATGGTCATATCATGGAACTTTGTGAACAAGCCATGGAACTGAATAGAAGCAGACTGAACTCCAGAAGACAATCAATCCAGAAGAAGAAGGGATTGATTGAAAATAAGTTGCCTAAGAGAGGTAGCTTAGTAGCATCCAAAGAACCATGTGGAACTTCCAAAACTGAGGCGTCACTTCCAAATGATTTACATGTCATATGGCCACATCAGTTGCAACTTGCCAGAGAACTGCAAAGAGCTGAAGATGAAGCTCTGGCAATTTCTAAAGCAAAAGGGAAGAAGAAGGTTTCACATGAAGATGTTTTGAGAACCACACCAGCACAATCATCAATGAAGATCAAATGTGCAAGTGTAAAGAATGGTGAAAATGGGACATCTCGGTTGAGAGAATCTTCTCAACCTTGTTGTTCACATTGATGAACCAAAGAGGTTCCATCTTATTCCCTAATCACTTGTATTTACATGTGCTGACATTGCAGGGAATTGAAGATGATGATCATTCTCAGCCGTAGGATGGTTTGGACAGAATGGAGTGCACCCCTTGAGGGGGAGCCAATCTGGAGAAGATGGTATTCTAAGATTTAATATCATCATGAGAAAAGTGAAGGTATTCCGATCATACTTTCATCCCTTGTTTCTTAATTGAGTTTATCTTGTCAATTAAGGGGGAGTATGGATTGAATGCAAATGGATGAAAGGGGGAGCTTTATCTTTGCACTGATCTTTCTAATGAGTTTTGTGAAGCATGTGCAGGATTTAGCAATTCATTGTTATATCTGAAAAATTTCAAACCCCTAAGCATGATCTCACATGGGTAGAGAATTATGGACAGCTTTGAATTCCTTGGATACATCACTCTTGTTTTCTACACCGGGTTAGCCCAAGTAGACTTAGAGTTGATTTACTAAAGGTTCTTTGCTAAAGAGAACATGTGGCATCATCCCTCTCTTAGTGATTTTTCAAGAAGATGCTATTCAAAGGGAGGAAGATATTTTTGAAAGTGAACCACACCACACCTTTGCATTTGATTGCCAATAAGGGGGAGAAAATATTGGCACACATATTGACCCATTCATATGTCCTGAAGAAGTGTATTGACAACAAATACAAAGGGGGAGATTGAAGTGCACTGTGTTGCATTTGTTGTCAATGAGGCATGAAGTTGTCTTGGAATGAATGGAAGTCAAGGAATGTCAAGATGTGAATGACAAAGGTTGTGATGGTGTTGGTGATGAATGGGGAATGGCCATGGAACTTAGAGGAATGTCACTTAGGAGATTCACTAAGTGGCATTGGAGAATATGGTTGAAACATTCTCCATGGATATCTGACGATTGTTGAGCTGCTCTTTAAGTTCAAAGAACTTGTATCCTGATGATACAATGTCACAACATTGTTTGAAGACCATGCATTGTATTGACAATGCATGAGGAGATGAAGATGATCCATCCACAAGTTCTAAGTGGATGAAGTGGATTAAAGAAGTCAATGTGCTAACTCTTAGTGCATGTGAATTGGAAGTGATCCAACTTGATCTCTGATTAGATCAATGAAGTTTATTGAAGAAATATTTGATTCAGGAGCTCGGTTGAAGATGAAGAAACCTTCGGGAATTCCATTCTTAAATGTTGATTATATGTTGATGAAAAATGGAGGAATTCTAATGAAGAAGATTAATACTTGAATTCTTAAGAAGAAGATGAAGGAGAAGAAAGGCTTGAAGTGGTTCTCTTGATATGGCTTGATTTCATGGAGGACTTTGTTTTTTGACAAAGTCTTATTCATGACTTAGCCAAAAAATTTGGCCAGCCAAGGCACCTTGAGGGTTCAACCCCAAGGCATGGGCACTAGGGCACCACGCCCGGGGGAACCCGTGGGGCGAGCCAGGGTGGCAGGGCGCACCCGTAGGACACCGCATGGGCGCCTGGGGCACGCCCGGAGGAGCGCGGCAGGGGGCCGTGTGTAATCCCCCGAGGACACGCGGTGGTGAAACCCGCGCGCCCGGAGGGTGCATAGTGGGCGCTAGGTGCGCGCCCGCAGAGGCGAGAGTGGGCGCAGAGCGCGCCCGCAGAGAGAACCCGGTGCGGGGCGGCACCGGGAGGGGAGAAGTTCAACTGGAGAGTAGCGGGCAGCGCCAGGGTAATAAACCGCGGAAAAACCGCGAGGCGTTTCGATGTGGGACGCGGAAAAATTCCCGGGAGCGAATCCTGGACGCTCGATCGATCGCGCGCCAGATCTCCGTCGCTCATCGCATCCCACGCGAGATCTCTAGATCGCGGCCGTTCGATGTATTTCAAATGCCGCATCCAACGGCCCAGCGTCCGTCTCCTTCCTCGAGCTCAGCCGAAGGCCACCCGCGACATCGCCTGAACCAGAGGCCATCTGATCACCAGATTTCGAGTTCCCGGCCACCTCTGAAGGAAGTAAAGCGTCCTTGATGATCGTCTGGCCACACTGAACACAACTATGCATTAAAATATGCATGCATGCGATGAGAGGAGAATTCGAAGCAATGCCGAGGCAAACGAAGTTGCCGAGGCTTCATGGGTTCGTGCCTTTGCATGGATTGGGTTTAAACAGAGGCCGTGCATGCGTTATAAATCGCATGCACGAGGAGGAAAGAAAGAGGAAGATCCCGCGTGAAACAGAGGATAAAAATAAATATTTGGAAGATTTTAAAGAACCGAAAACTTCGGGATTTTGAACTTAAATCACGCGGAGGATTTGAAGCTCTACCTCGCCTATAAAAGAAGAGCCCAAGGCTCCAAAATGCTTGCTGATCCTTAGTTGAGAACTCGGAGTCCCGCGTGTGCCTCTGCCTCACGAAGAAGAAGCCGCCGCGCAAAGATTTACGTGGCTGAAGTCCCCTGCGCGCTAATCCTTTGCGCGGCAGGAAGACCTCGTGGCCGCAACACTCTGCGCGCCCGAGGCTTGTTCCCTCTCTGCCCGCACCATTGTGCGGCAAGAGGAAGTGCCCGCGGGTGCAGCACTTGCGCGCCCCGCGGCAAGAGGAGTTTGCGCGCTCGAAGGGTTGCGCGCCCGTGGAGCCTTGCACCTGAGGACCTACGCGACCCAAGGCAGTAGCCAGCTGCACCTTGCATGCCTTCAGTTGGTTGGTGTTCGGGCTGTGTGTGTAAAAACAGACGAAGGCAGTGTGTGTGTGCCAAGTGGAGAAGAAGACCCGAGCCTTAGTGCCTTGTGTGCCAAGTGAAGTGGAAGACCACACATTGTGTGTGTGCCAAAGAAGGCCGAGGCTTTGCCTCTTGTGTGTGCAAGGAGAACCCGAGACCACACCTTGTGTGTGTGCCATATGAGGAAGACCCTACGGGTTGGTTGTGCACTCTTGAATATTAAAAGAGAAAAACAAAGTGTGTGTGCAAAGTAGAAGAGTACACAAAGAGAAAAGAGGCCGTAGCCTTTGTTATGTGCAAGAAGAAGTGAAGGCCAAGTCATGTGTGTGCAACAAGTGAAGACCACAACTCAACCTATGTGGTGTGTGTGTGAAAATTAAAAGAAGTGGCCGAACCTTAGTGTGTGTGAAAACCAAAGTCTGTACACACTAAGAAGAAGAGAAGATATCCACACTAGTGTATAACACACATTTATGTGTGTAATCATAAGAGAATAAAGTGTGTGAAGAAGTGAGAAGGTGGTGTGTGCTTAAAGATACTACACCCTTTGTGGGTTTATTGCACCAAGAGAAGAAAGAGGGAAGTGCATGCATGCATGCATGCACGTGCACACGTGAACAGAGCCAAATCAATGGAGTGCATTTGAGGAGTCCAAGACCAGGAGTTCTTGAAGAGATTTGAGCAAGACCAATAGACCTTTTCAGAGGCTATTGAAGATTCTTGAAGAGTGAAGCCAGGTCATCCTGAAGAAGGAGATAAAGCCTGAGCTAGACGAGAAGCCCTGATCAACCACAAGTGATCAGAAGAGAAGAGCAAGGCCAACAGCCTTTATCCCAGGCTGCTGAAGTTACTTGAAGAACTTAAAGTGAAGAAGAGCTACTCGTGTGACTCGAGGAGCCAGGAGAAGACCCTGTGGGACTCAGGGAGAAGAAGTCTTCAGTGGGATTCTGGAGCAGGCCAGTGGGACTCTGGTAACACTGTGGGACGAAGTATAAAGACCCTCCTGTGGGACTCAGGAGAGATACAGTGGGACTCTGTTTCAACCATTGTAATTTTAACAGGTTATAATGGAGAATCCATGCTGGGAGAGCATGGAAAGGATGTAGGCCTTTGGTGCCGAACCTTGTAAATCCTTGTGTCCTGTGCCTTTTCATTACTGCATCATTCGGGAAAGGTTGAGAGATACAAGAAGAGTGGATCGAGGCTTTAACCAGCCATAGAGGTTTAATTGATAAGAATCAATTAGTAAAAAGTTTTAAGGGATCACTGATTCACCCCCTCCCCCTCTCAGTGATTCACACTGATCTGGGCACTTCAATTAATATAATGAAATATGATTTTATACATATATTATACAGTTAAATCCAAGTCCTTATATATGTTTTTTTTGTATTATGATTTTATAAAAACCTTTAACTACCATCATTTTTGGATTCTATTTGATTATATAATTATTGAAATAAAGCCACTAATACTAAAAATTGGGGTTTTTACAATGCCCAAAAAGGACTTTATCAGTGATTTGAAATCATAGATAATGTATGCACTGGTACAAGCTGAAGGTTTTTTTCAGTGATAAAAAAGGATGGATTAAACCAATGCTAGTTTACCGTTGATAAAACCCGGCTTTTATCAGAACTTATTATGAATTGATTAAAGGACACTTTTATCAAAAATAATTTATAACTGTTATAAGAAGGCCCTTATCAAGGTTATATTCTATAACAAGTAAAATTTGTTCTCGGTTATTATAATTTATTATATCATAAAATCAAAAACCATAAACTAATAAATTAAAAAAGGTAGTTGAAAGTACAAGATCATAATTTTTTCAAATAATAAGGAATATTATTACACTATAAATCTTAGAACACTAATTACAATATAATTTTAAAAAATTAGAAATAAATTATTAAAATTACAATAAATAAAAACTATTGAATAATAATACACCACATGATAGAATTATTTTCCAAGAATAAAACAACTATTAATTTTATCCATACCAATGATTTATGTACCAGTAATAAATATAATTTTTATTTTATTAATACTACATCAAAACAAAATATAATTATTACTTTAATGTTATATAATGGGTGGTGAAATTTATGTAATTCATAGTCAATTCTATTTATATGGCATGATATATTTGTAAACCATATAATGTTGAAATATAAAAAACAAATAAATAGTAAATAAAAAAATTCATAAATACCAATTTCATTTATAAAAATTAACTTTGACTCATTTTGGAAAAACTAAACATCAGATTGACATGCGTTTCAATTCAAAAGGTCATTAATGAATCAATGATAATCATCGAATTTTTTTTGTTAAAATAAGATCTTATTTAAATAGTTTTTATTTTTTATAGACATTTATACTACAGAAAATATTTTTTATTAAGAAAATCACTTTTGAACCTTAATTTCATATATAATTTCATATTGACATGTGGTTTCATGTGTAAAATAAGATGAAAATCATTTTCATAGTTTTTTGTGAGAATCCATGTTATTTTAATTAGATATGATCATTTCAAAAATATTCATTTAGCTATAAATAAATTTAGTAATAACGTGACACTTCTTATCATTAACGAAAAAGAAAACATCTGTTTAATTTGGGGATTGTCTTTATATGCCCCAAATGAATTAGTGATCATTATTCTTAATTTTCCTTGCAATTTGAAAGCACCTTCTTGGTTTTAATCATTTGATTCTCATTTATATACTGTAGAAATGTACTTTTAATCATTCTTGTTACATAACTCATTGAATTGACATGTGGATTTTTCTTATATGACATAAGTAATTAAAATTTATTTTCCTAAAGCTTAATGAAAAATATAATGTATACTTTGAAAATTAGAAAATTTATACACATTAAATAGTAAAATAATAACATGTACATATATATTAGAATAATATATATATATATATATATAATTTTATCTATATGTGTGAAGATCACAACAAATAAATAAATTAAAAAATACTCATTAATATATTTTAATGTAATGTTTATATAATTAAAGTATATATATATTTTTTTATATATAAAGATGTATATGTGTGTGTGTACGTATTTATGTTTGTGTGTGTATATGTGTATTTACATAATATATACATATATATGTACATATATATTGCTCAACATATAAAAATTACACAATACATGAAAATATATTTTAACAGAATATTTATAGCTTTAATGTATATATATATTTATTTATATAAAGTTATATAGTAATTTTTTTAATGATTCAGCCCAAAAAACAAGACAATTTCATTAAGGGATTCACCAGATATATATCTTAGTGAATAAAAAAATTTATAAGGGGTAGGGTTCAAATATATAGGTGCAATCCTTAATCCTAACATTCAATGAAGAACTTATAAAGTCTTAATTTATTATCACTAAGAATATAGGCACCAATAATAGTTGATTTTATTAAGGATTATTTTATAATTGATAATTTCTCATCTAAATATTCAATTTGTCTTAAGAGGTTGCTGGACATAGATCCCAAGCACTCTTAGTAAAGGAGTAGTTAAATTACCACTCAACGTAGTGAGAAAATTAAATATTACAATTCATTTATATATATATATATGTATATGTATATATGTATGTATGTGTGTATAATTGTATGTTTTTAGGTATATATTTATGTATCTATATGTATGTTTGTGTATTGATTAAGATATTATTATATATGAAGAAATTATTATTTATTTATTTATATATAATTATATTAACAAACACAGACTAATATATATAAATTATTTAAATTAAAATAATATAAAAAATAAATTATTTATAAATTTAAATATTAAATATTTATATAAATATTTAAATGTATATTTAAATTTATTTATATATAACTATTTACTATAAATATTCCCAAATAATAATAATAATAATAATAATATATATATATTATCAATTATAATTCATAAATTTTATAAATAAAGAGTATTTACATTTTTTTATTCATATTTATAAATTAGTATCATTATTTATATATTAAAATATTATATATTATATTATATAACTATATTTGTAAAAAAATATTAATTGTAAATATATATTATTAATTTTTTTAAAAGTATTATTGATTATTAATTATATTTATATATTATTACTTATATTTCAATATAATTATATATATAATTATTTCTTAAATTTTAATAAAATATTAATTTTAAAAAATTATAAAAAATATATTCTAATTTTAAAATTTCATTTATTTTATTTAAAAATTAAATTTATCTTAAATAAATTTATTACAAATTATGTTCATTATTTGGATATAGAAACTCGCAATTTAATTATTTGAAATTTATTTTCCAATTTAGTAGCCATTTTAAAATTTGGTTTTCATAGATATGATAAATTTAAATTAAAAATACATTTTAATATTGACATAAAATGATATAGATTTTTTTTATTTAACTAAAAAATTTGCCTATTATTTTCCCTTGTGGGGGTGCCCCAATGGTTGGGTCATGCGCTTGTCACCATACTGGTCATCGGTTCAATACTCAATGGATGGCCACAAGGTTCAAAATGATGTTGTAGAAAATTTAACATTGCACAATGTACAAGGGCATGTGGTCATTGATAGTTTTACAAAATTCTTTTTACATGGATAAGGGTGAACTCATGGCCATGATGAAAAACATAGATGGATGGTCAATACAATTATAGTTATAAGACATGTAATGAGGGGTTAGGTTTCTCTGAAAAAAGAATTATTATATTAAAATAAAAAAATTATATATTATGTTAAAATAAATATAATTTACACTATATTTATAAACAATATAATAAAATATAACTACATGGATATTGGTATATATTTGAAAATATTTTATAGGTAGATAGTATTTTTTTAAATATTTATTATAATATTTAAATTTCTATATAGTTTATATTTTAATTTTTAATTTATATTTTTTTGGATATAATAACATTTTATGTATAATAAATATGTGTAGATTGAATATTTTTTAAAAAATAGGTATTTTAAAATATGAATTTCATTTATTATAATTTTTACATAAATTTAATATTATATAAATTATTTTAAATTTAATCATTGATGTATATATTTCACGTTTATATATATATATAATAAGTAAAGATACAATTAAATTTCAATTTTCAATATGATTTCATAATGTCTATACTTAATGAACATGTATAGGAACACATAACTATATGTGAGGTCACTATCTAGTTTTTAGGTTCCTATAATAGTGCACATGAACTAATATAATGTGGTAGTTTTATAACAAAATAGATTAAAAAATTTATATAAAAATGTATTGTTTTAAGGATAAACCATAATATATGTTTCATATATATATATATATATCAAATATAATATTTTCATGCAACTTCTTCTATAAATTAAAACTTATACCATCTAATTTCAAATGAAGGACTAAACCATCTAAAAATGGATGCATGCACATCTCCATCAACAATTGAGTAGAAAAGCACCGATGACCCACCAGTATCCCATACAACATATTATTTACCTAGTCACACAGATCCCTAGAGACTGAATGGTTTCCTTACTTTTATCATTTAGATCATTTCTAGTTGTTAACATTATTTTTTTGACTCATTCTATTCTAAGAAATCCCATATAAATTCCCTCCCATTTTCTCAATACTGGTAATCGTATTACCTTTTTAATCATGGTGAATAACCTTTTAGAGATGAAAAATGCATTTATTTTTGTTTTAATTTTTTCATCGATGAGGATTTTTTATTTTTATGTATATTATATATATATTATTTCATAGAAAACATGGAAAAATATATGTGAAATATATATTTTGGTAATCTAAAAAAATAATGTTTATTATTATTCGTATTTTTTTGAGTACAAAGGTGATGTGAATTGATGTGGACAAATTTTTTTTTTCAAAATCATCAATTTTTTTAAAAAATCATTTTTTTTGTTTTACTTATTCTATTTTTTAAATATAATTTAAGAAAAAATTATAAAAAATTTTGTTTTAAAAATATGCTCCTTTAACATTCAATAATAATCTAAATTAAATGAATATTTGTGTTGAACCCTCTTGAAGATGATGTTGATTTTTTTTTGAAAATACTTGTAATTATTCATCATTGATGATGTACCTATAATGGTTAAAAAATAGTGAAAAATAATGGTAGTACTATCTACAATACTATAGAAGTTTGAATAATGACAGCTACTGAGGACCATTAAAAATTGATTTTTCCGAGAAAAATGAAATAGATGATGTAAATAAGATCCTTTCATGAAGCAATGAAAATGTAAAATGATGTTTCAGTGTATGGAGATCCTTTTCATTAGGTTTGGAGATGATTCATAGTGACTTAGAATCCCTCTAAGTGAGATGAAGAAATACTATTTATATTTTGAGAAGTCCAGAAATATTGTGTAAATATGAAAAAATGGTGAATAAGGGGACCCCCCACACTTCATTGCGTAAAATGGGAATCTTTACAGGTTATCCCAACTTTGTAAGGTACAAATGACTACATAGGTTACATTACTAGGGTATATTTGGACTTCATAAAATATAATTATATGTAATATGGTATAATGAACCCTAAGATGAAAAATTCATACCGTAAACATATTCTTAGGTTAAAATTTCAATGAATCCATGTAGCATAACCACAACATAAAATATATATTATCATGAAATAGAGTATCATTGGGTGAAACACTTTATAAATTTTTTGATAAAAAATTCCAAATATGAACAAATATAGTTTCCATGATTTATATTCTAAAGAATTTAATTAAGTTGATGTTTTATTATTCTTAATTTCTATAAAATTCATAAATATGTATATTACTATGATTCAAACCATTTATTTATGAGGGTTATAAATTTTTATACAGGTACATGTTTTGAAGAGGAAACTCATTCCATGAAAAAATATAAGGATAAAATCAATTTGTAGTTGGATCCCATATTTTGTGAGGAAATAGCCCCATGATGGTAGTTTAGTTCCTAATGAGAGAAGGACCACTACTGGGGGTGGGGTGAAGTTATCCCTTTTACAAATTCTTTCATTTTTATTCAACATCATGAACTTGTTAAGGTTCTCAGTTCAATAAATATTTTCTCTATATCTCACCCTCTAGGAAGTATAAATTTGAAAACCAGAGCTTCACATGGTATTTACAAGGGTTATCCGGAAAGCCTACTCCTTTATATGTTGCTTATTCCCCAAACATAGATTATCCATTATCTATAAAAATTGTTTAAATAAATGATTGTGAAGTGTTATATATACTTATTCCATTATGTATTCCTTCCATTATTATTTTCAAAACAAATAATACTTTATGTTACTACTACTTATAGAGTCCATATGAACACTCCCTCACTCTCTCAACAATAGTAGTCCATTAAATAAATATCACCTTATTCTCCCAATATTCTTCTACACCGCCCATAAATGGGATATTACTCCATGATTTGATGGACCATAAAGTCTACATGTGTACCTCTTCAAGTTCTTCAATGACTTCTTGGAGCATGACTGGTAGTCTAGAAACTCATTCAAGATTTATTTCGATCTATAATCTTCATGGATTCCTCATATACTCAAGAATATCTCATATATCAAACTCACCATTATCACCTCCCAATACTATATATTTCAGAGTCTCTCATAATTCCCAAGTAAAAAATAGAGCTCTATAAATTATCTACTCTCCATGTTCATGGAAACCTAGACAATATATTAATACTGAAAAAAAATCATGAATACCATTCTAAAATATATCAATGTCAATATTTACATATTGGAATTATTGAAACCCCATGATCTTTACTAGGAATATCACCTCATTTCAATAAGTTAAGAGATTCCAAATTTATTCCTTATTTGAATCATCATTAAAATTTACATTTAATCCTCCAAAAGACTCATGATTTTAATTATTTCCATGATATTAAATATACTGTTCTTAGTAAATCATCAAAAAATTTCAATTTTTAAATATGGAAATGACTATATCTCTCAATTAATTTTCTATGATATTCAAATATTTTGTTCTTATTATCCACAAAATCCACTTTGTTGCAACCCATTCAAGAGTCCCACTGACATAGAAACATGATCTCTTCTTATATGGATATTCCTATTTTAAAAATATTTGATTTATTAAATCCCACTCAGCATGTAGGGAAATAATCTCTTAATTAATTCTCAATAAACCTACTTTAATCATTCAGATATGTGGTTCTATGTAATTTTCATATGTGAATCATCAACTCACAAATGTATATTTTCCTACATCATTGGATCATATGTGTGGGAAACTTAGATATTTTATTCTTTCCAAATGATTATGTAGTAGTTTCACTATTGTGATTTGGAAATGGGAATTTACACTTGACTAAATCAAATATTAGATTACATGAATCTATACAACACATGTTCACATACTTGGTATATTTATATATTTATATTTTCCTATGTGATCAATCCACAAATATGAATTTGGGAAATTCCATATTCTTCTCAAACTTACTAAGATCCTCTTTTTCCAAATTACAGCACTTATCAACCACATAAACACTTTAAAAAATTGTTACAAATAGTGTTATTTTATCTAGAAACACATTTCTTTACTTAATTTTAATATCATATGATCAATTTTTACACATATTTAATGAATACCACGTTTTCATGAATCTATTAACCATATATTAAAGTAATCATCCCCATAATTCCTTTTTTATAGAACATGGTAGAATATCAATCATCAAATGGACTAACATTGATTTTTTATTAATAATTAAATACAATTCTTAATAATGAATCCCTAAAATCATCAAGTAATCATAATTAATTCCACCAAAACCATATTAAACCATCAACAAAAAAATCTATGACTTATTTGGTAAAAATGACGTCCCCATTTTATTTTGTTTTGGAAATATCAATATGTGTGCTTGGATGGACTCTCTATTTCTCCACCTCATTGACAATCAAATGTAAAGTAGAATGTAAAGGACTTATCAACTCTTATTTTTCTTTGGATGGTGATATCATTATCTTCCTCATTTTCTTTAAAAAGGTTTTATACCACATGTTACTCATAGAAAAGATCCTTTATTTACTCTACTCTAATTCTATGTGAGAAAATCCTATGTTAGAAACAAGATATATATGGCCAAGGTTGTATACATGGTCTATGTAGTACCATGAATGTGATATAATTCTCAAAAACATAATATTTATCCAGTAGGTAAAACATAAAAATCTATAAATTTTAAAAGAAATATGTAACTAGAAAAATTCTTAGGAAAACAACCCAAATAGTTCATATAGAATTCATGTAACTCTGCCTTTTTCTCATGTTCTAATAATTAACACCACCCATAAAAAGTACATTTCATATAATCATAACAAAGTTTTGTAAGTGTGATTCTCATTTGTGAACCTACAATATTTCATGGATATCTAGTAATTGGAAATTTACTAAAAAAATATATTCGAAGATACATCCTTAGTTCACTCCCCTAGAATGGATGGACACCTCTTCTTTAATTTCATGGATGTCAGTAAACTCAATGAACACAAATCTATTCAGGACACCCAACAGTGATAGCCTCTATATTTTCCGATTAATTCCTTGCATGTTAGTTCCAAACACATAAAATAATAGGAAAAAGTATGAACGTCTTATTTTTATAAAAAATCATACTGACAATATCCTCTTAGGCTGGGCTATTCTTTTCTTTTACTCTCGGTATAGAGAGATTTCTTTAGACTCCGTATTTGAACATCTTCTTTATGTCGAATGTATGTTTCCACTATAGTATTATGAATATTGAAGATACCAATTATGGAAAACCTATCATCGATTTTCAGCTTAACTTCCATTTCCACTATCTTTCCTTTAGCCTAATAAATTTTTTCATCTTTCTCTAGTTTTTTAACCGATTTAAATTCATTTGGTAAAAAATCTAGGCAATAATTCCTATCAATATCAGTATTCTATGGATATTCACATGACATACCAATGTTTCCATTAGAAACAACATCCCTTTGAGCTCATAGGTATCCGCTACAAATAACCATGTCATACATAACTCATACTTGTGATATTTCAGACTACATCTTATAAAATAGGAAAATTTTTATCCTTATATAGTTGTAGAACTAATCAGATCAAATGTTGATTCCTCTAATATTGTTCCCTCAGATTCCCACAACCCCATTTTTTTCCTACCTCTATCCTAGAAAAATCATATTGAACCATAAATAATATGATTTGTGTCCATTCTTACCACAATATAAGAAAAACACTTTAATCTTTTTTTTGAGATTGGTTCTAGAAATGTCATGATTTTTGTTTTCGTTTTCCTTTTAAAAATTGAGCATCACAATTCTTATAGGTCTGTGGCCTCCTTTGCATAATCGTCCCTTAATTTGATATGGAATATTTCCACTCAGTCACCTTAGTCCAAGACACATCATATATTTTTTTTGTACCTATATTATGAGAAATAATATATTTCATTTCAAATTTATTAGGTAAATATATACCATTTTTAACAAGAATTTTATTCAAATAACTATTAGTAGATTATCCTTTTATCTCAAATATTTTTTCAAAGACTTCGCTTTCTATGTTCAACTCATGTTTAAATGTGATACATATGTCATATGTCTCAGAAAAAATATTCTTTATTTGTAATAAGTTTCTCTTCAGGACCACACACTATTTTCCTGTATTCATCTATATATAATTTGTGAATATTGATCTCATAAATATAATCTTACTCCTTCTCCAACTATTTTTTCTCGGCAGTCTCATTGGTTTTCTTATTCTCACACATTTCATTAGTATGTTTTTATTATAAATATCCAGATTCTTTTATTTTTTTTCAAATGTTTAATTTTCCCAGTGAAAGATTCCAACCTCTCTTTGAATTCCTAGTCGAGATTGGTCCTTTATTCTCCATCATCATAACCACATGATTAATAAAATCCATTCGTAATAAGACCATTGAAATTTAAATCAATTTCGTATGAATAATTTTAGTTGTCTTGATCTTTTTTGTCAATTAGATATCTTATTTTTTCTAATGATATACTTATTCTTACATTTACCATTGTTTTATTTTTTTTCACCACCACGTCTAATTTAGAGTTATCAACCTTATTCATTGGATAATTCTTTTTAATATTTTCAATATCATCACAGTTATATCATCTCATAATTTTTTCCCTTCTTTTCCATATTCCCATTCTGACTCTTTATGACACTAGAGAAATGGTCTGGTGGAAGTATTTGTCCTCCTCAACTTCTAAATCCCTTTAATATTCCATTAATTCTTCATAAACTTCGCATTCCTCATGGCTTAAAAATACATGTCAACTCTTTTCGTCTTATTAAAATTCAGTTCATTTGTGATCTCATATACTATGATTATGTTATGTGACTCATCAATTGTTATATCTTCTCTTTATTTCAAGGACTATATTTTTGAATAAAAATGATCTAGTAGGTTCTTTATTATTTTTTTATGATTATAAAATCATCTAGGTTCTCACCAAATCCTAGGATATTTCTCGAAATATTATTTACCCAGGTAAAGTAGTCATCGATAGTCACATCACCAAACATCCTTATATATGTGAATTGGAATCTCCAAACTTGTTGTTTGGAATCCTTGACATCAACATTACCTTCATATTTTCTCTTTATTTTTTACCATATTTCATGCTTAGTTATATGAACCATTACATTGGTATATAACTTTTCCGAAATTGAAAGTAGATGGAAATTTATTATTTCCCATTTAACTCCTATTCATCTGGTCTTTGGATTCAAAGACACACTATCATTAATGGTATTAAAATAAAAAAATTACAACATCTCCAACTTCCATATGATATGATTAGAGGTAGTTGGCATCATATTCGTCTAGTTATGATAATTTTTCCTATAAATTTCGGGACACCTCAGATATTGGTAGAGTTAAGATTGTCTATATCACATATCTATTCTTAATTATCTATAGGGGTTCTCACTCTAACAATACTTGTAGTTCCCTAGGGTAGATGGTCTACTTAGAGGGGTGAACAATAGTATTTTATGTGAATTCTTTCATTTTAAGTCAATATCTTCAAAATTTTAACATTATCGATCCACTTAATATTATTTCTCTATCTCACCCAGTCGACAGTAATAAGATAAAAAAAACAGAAATATTTGGTATTTACAATCATTATATGGAAATCCCACTCCTTTTCATATCAGTTAATCTCCCTAAATGGATTCTCCACTATCTCCAACAATTTTTTATATAAAGGACATTCTTGTCCCATATACAGAGAGTCCACTATTTCTTCTGTTGATAATTTCTTTACAATACTAGAAATAAATATTTTATATATACATACATAGTACAATGGAATAATTCTTTACTATTTCATCAAATATGGTCCAACAATGAAATATATCATTCTTAACTAGAGTTTCATATATACCATATGTAAGTAGAATCTCCCAATATGATCAGAAACATCAATATGTCTACACATGCACCTCTTCACGATCTTTGTAAACTACATGGGGAAGGTAATATGGTCTTGATACTCCTTCCAGTTATTTTTTGATCTTTAATCTCCTCATCTTACCGAAACACTCAAGTATATATTTTATCATTGGATCACCTTCTTCACTCCTCGACAATAGATATATCAGAATCTCTAAACATTCTCCAAGTATGCATGATAATAGCCTAAATTATCTTCTCTTAGAATTCTTAGATACCCACAACATATATTTATATTCATAAAATCATAATTAGTATCATTCTTAAAAATATCATAATCAATATTTCCATTTTGAATTATGGAAACCCCATGTTATTTGATAGTGGGATAATAAAACTTGATTAATTTAATAGAATATTGGTTTATTCCAATTTAAAATTCCCTTTTTACTCTTCTTATATTACTACAAAACACATAAACATTTAATTATTTCTATTATATTAAATATTTCAATCCCAAAACAACTAAAATCGTCCATCATTTATATAGAAAAGGACTCAGAATATTAAATATTTTATTGTTTTATTCAAATATCATGTTCTTAGTATCCACAGAACCAACATCATTTAAAACCATTAAATAAACTCATTTCCAATATAGAATTATTCTTTTCCAGAAAGACCTTTCTATTATTGGAATAAAGAATTATGGAAATCTCATTCATCACATGGGGATATATTCACTTATTTTGTACTCATGAATCCTATGTAAATCATTCGGAAAGTCAATGTTTTCCAATTTGAATATGTATTAGAAATCCCTTACGTGGAGTATTCATCTATGTGATTTTGGATGCATTGTTGAATTTCCATATATCATCCTATATTCTTATATGTGTTAAATTTTCATATATAGATTTTCTTACATCTCTAGATTATTTATATGGGATTCTGAGCTACAAGATTCAGTCTAATATGCCTTTTTAGCTGATTCACCCACATGATTTAGCTACGAGAATTTAAATTAACTAAATTAAAAAATTGTCTTTGTGAATTTTCACATCACATATTCTCATAAATGGGATATTCAGCTATGTATATTTCCTACATTCCCAAAATGCTTATGTGAATATGAGAAATTGCAGATTTCATTTGAACTCACATAAATCCTCTTTAGTCAACTTTCTTTCCCTATCAATCACTTAAGAACTTCTCAAATATCGTATTTAAATTGATAATTTATCTAGAAAAAATTTTCGTTACTTAATTTCTATATCAACTCATAAATCATCATAATATTTAATGAATGCCATTTTTATTTATTTCTATCACTATATCTTTTTGTTAGCATCCTCATGATTTATATTCCACTGAACATGGAAGAATCTCAATCATGTAAAGGAAATAAATTTATTGTTAATAAATCATGAATATGTTTATATTTATGAATCCATAACAAACCAATAATAATCATCTCCATTTACAGTAAACACATATTAAACTACTGAAAAATGAAATACATATATGGACACAAGAAGGATTAACTTCAAAAAAGGTGGTTATAGGATAGTAGTATGTCCTCATGATGATATGATAATTTAAGTTAATATGATTTATTATAGTATATATAATATAAATAAGGGACATTATATTTCCCATTATGTGTAGAAGTTATACAATTTATTATTCAAGATATTGGAAGCATTGAGATTTCTTGTGATCATATTCACATGGTTGGCTGAATATATGAGAATGAAAAGATAAAGAAGAACTATAATTCAGGAATTTGTATATCAGGTAAGAAATTTTTTTGAGTATTGAGAAGAATCAAACAAAACCGTTTTGAGAGAAAGAAGAATATCTTATTCTATCGGGTCTAAAGAAGCTCTTGGTTTCTATTGTAGAATAATATTTGTATGTACAATGTTGTTTCTATTAAAAAATATAATGTTTTTATCTCCTTGGGTGGTTCCATTAGCTTGTATTATGTATGATTTCATACCCTTCCCTATAGCTAAATATTTATAATAAAATAATAGCTTTCTATGAGTGGGACATAAAACCACCACACATTGGGGTCTTAGTCATCCTTAAGAAAGAGATATTTGTTAACAAATATACCGTAATCCATATTTTATTATTCATTATTTTTTAGTAATAGATAATTATTAAATTTAAATTAGGGGAAATGGTTTTAAAAATTAATATAAACACCAATTCACCCTCCCCCACCCAACTTAGTATTTATCATTACCAGTTTGATAATTTTAGTAAGTATAAGAGTGGGGTTTACCATTGAATATATTTTATTGGTGTTCCATAGAACAGAAAAATTAGGTTAATAAAAAAGTAGTTTCAACCATTGATGGTAAATGTTTTCAATTATATTAGTAGAGAATGGTTCTTTACTTATTATCTATGGGGGGAGATGTTCTCGATTCTATTGTTAAAGTATTCACAGTGAAATAGGAGATCTATTTGTGGTCTCCACGTAAAAAGAAGAATATTTAAAATGATATAAAATATAATGAATTTTCCACACTCTCCATTTAAATATAAATTGTTAAGCTGGTTTAGGGGATGAAAAAATATAATGAAATTTGGGTAAAAAGTGTAGCACTATAAAGAAAATAAGAAGGTTAAGAATGTAAAATAGAAAATTTTCATATAAGTGTTTGATGATATAAGGATGTCATAATATGAATCTATTGATGAATTTTTTTACAAATTTTAATGACATTATAATCTATATAATATGATTTGAAGAGAAAATCAGTGATCCTATGATGGTAAATATTATTTTATGATTAATTCCTAAAAAAATTTCTGCCAATTTATCAGAATTGGAATACATAGATCCTGATGTATTAACTATTAATGAATTGAATTGCACACTCATTAAATATTAAATGAGAAGAGTAGTTTCACTACACCACCTCATCTAGTACCCCTCTTATCATAACAATGAAGAGAAGGAGTGACCCTCGAATACCTCCTCCAATTGGACCCAATTTGGAGAATAACATAGATAATATAAAACATATAATGTGAGTCATTACCCTTATAATAGAAGTCATGGGGCATATATAAGATAATATACCCAAATTAATTCCACTTAATATATTTATAATAATCAAAATTTAATAATTCATGTCAAATGATACCAACAAAACTCCAATATAAAATCGTACCAAGGAAAATCCTAAATCATAAACTTCATGACATCACAAAATCCAAGATATTATTGTCATGATTAGTCTATGAAACGCTTCAGGAATCATAAAAATGGTTTTCATATTCATATGGTGAGAAAAAAACAATCTAAAGTAAGATCATGTGCTGAGGGATATTATGAAAATTTGATAAACGCATGATAATATATAATGAATAAAAAAAAGTAAGTACATAAATATGCATCTTACTCAATATAATGCTCACCAAGTCTCACCTACCAAATAGATCATATAATTTAGTAGTTTATATGAAATATAAATCAAGGTTCCACAAAACCACTTCAACACAAATATTATGAATCAAAAACATTATCATCATCCATGTGTCACATATCCAAGGTGGTATGGAATTTTGAAAATAAAGAACATAAACCTCATGCCCTACTATTTCCAAGCATAACCCCAACCACAAGTCACATCAATTACCAACACCTCCTATGGGTAATCCACCGCCATTAGAAATCTCCAACAATAAAGTCATCATCTACAAAGATAACCACCAACTTAGATTTCATAACTATACATTTCCACCAACTAAGACATCAACACTAGAAATCTCCATCAACTGATCCATCATCACTAGTTATCACTATCAATTGAACCATGAAAACTAGAAATCTCCATAAATTAATCCATCATCACTAGGAATTTCCACGAACCGACTAATCATTTTTGGGAAAATCCAAAAATAGATTCGATTCATTAGTAATCCCAATTGAGAAGTCCATCATCACTAATATTAAAGAGACTGTGTAGGAAACACCAAGATCCTGAAAACCGTCATTGGGTGTTGGTATAAAATGATCAACCTAGGTGGGGTTCATTTATAATTCAAATGGATATAAATGTATAATAGTTACACACAACACCCAGCTTTTGGGTTCACATAAACAACACTCGCATATCCTGAAACCCTAACACACCATTCTACAAAATCTAAAACTGACCTATTAAACCACAAAAAGCAACTCACCATAATTAACAAATATAAAAAATATCATAATTCATTCCTTTATTTTAAAATTCAAATAATTTTCATATTTTCCAAATTTCTATCCACATTCTATTTAACAATCATTAAATTCCATTTTTAATGAAAAACACTCTCAATAATACCCTCTATTCAATTTTACCATTTCTTATTTCATTTCCAACACATAATTTATCATTTAGTTCCTTAATAAGTTTAAATTCATTTAATTTCATCTTGATATTTTTTAATTCCATCCAATCCCATTATTTTTTCGTTATTACCAACCTCATCCCATAGCTATCATGATACTATATTACATGAAGTAACATAATATCCCATCTATATCACAAATAATGACACATATAAAACTAATTACAACAATGAAAATCAACATCATGTATCTAAAACCATAAATAAAACACCACACATCATCCCTCAACATATCTCATGGAAATAAAAATGTATCCCCACTACCATGAAATATTGAAAAATTTATCTCATCACCACCATCACTGTATAAGTCCATCATATTCATAGAAAAAAGTAAGAAATCACAATATTAACATATAACATCATATTTTAGGATCATTTATTCCAAAATTCTATTTAAAAATGGCTTTCATAAAATTTTATCATCTCTTGTATGGGAGATTTTTCACAATTCCATATGTGGAAAAAACCAATTTTTATACATATATAAGTTATTAACCTTTTATAAAACACATTCATGGCTTAAAAATAACAGTTATTTTTTGTAGAGGTGTCAATGTGAAATAACATCAGTATGCAATTTATAGGAACAAGTAAACAAATGTGAGTTCATCCCTTCCCCATTAATTTCATTAAAACTAGATTATTTTATTTTTTATTAAGGTCTTTACCAAAAGAAGATAAAAACTCATTACGATAGAATTGATACACTAAATAATAAGGGAATGAGGATCTTAGTACTAAAATAAAGATATTTTATTCACTGTACAACCCTAGAAAGAATAAATGTAGGTCTGTTATCAAAGAGAGTACCTTGATACATGGGGTGGGGAATCCAAGAATTAATTATTTAAAAAACCAATCAAAAGATTTCAATCATACTCAATCAATATTTGGAACACTCCATACTGTCCCTTAATTCCACTATATGGGTGATGAAATTAATTAATAGCATATGAAAATTTATTGGCATAAGTTTATCCTATCTAATTCATGGTGTATGTTAGGTGATGTGACTGTTCACCTAAAACACTGGAGCACAATGATACTATTTTGCTTACACCATATAGTAGTCTCACCGACCCTCTAAAATAACTATACACACAAATGTGAAAATATTACTACCTATTATAATAAAGTGGAGCTCATAAATCCTTTAATGAAATCATTCATTATCATGAAATATGAATGTAAAAAATGAAAAATAAATGGTGTGTCACTTCTATAAAATATGATTATGTTCAACTAAGATGAAGATCCAATAATATATTCCTTTTTCATTATTTAGTCAACATTAATAAATTTACATCCTCTCCATTACCACCCTGAAAACATCTATATATCTCTCACTACAATCATGTAGTCATAGTCATACGAAGAATTATTTTGTGTAGTTATAAAAAATATAACCACTTTTATCTCTTCTAAGTGATAGAGTCAATTAATAATTCCCCACACATCCTCGGATAATTCCATGTTCCATTCCCACTAGAATATAGTAAATAATTTCAATTAAATCATATTAATGTAATAAAATATTGAGAACAACTTATCTGTCAATATTTAGTCATCAATATAACTAAACAATGTGTGACTATATAACCTATGATATACACACCTTATTCCAATGCTTCATAATTATATCACCTTGTTAACTATGGAATAAAAGTGGACTGGAGTCAAATTCTATTGCATGTATAACTTCCATGTGGTGTTTCCTTCTATAGATGCCCATATTCACAAAATTCAGTTACTCTTCAATGCTCCCATAATCTCAAGATGAAATTATTAACTTTATTTTTACACATGACATCCTGCAACACAATCTACTTTTTCTATAACATTTATTACAATGTGATTTGATATTAATAAATCATTCATTATGTTATGAACATGATCTCAATTTTGTATGGTTTTCCCATGGTGTGGAATTATCCTGTTAAATAGATATATCGAGTAGGATTCTTCTATGGTGTAAACCACCTAAAAACTATAATGATACTAAAAATAATGTAGTCAACACAACCTAGCTCCTCATGAAATAGCCTGACCCGCTGCTACAAAAACACCTTAAGATATTAAGATCCACGAAAACATACACTCTTATAGAAACACACATTACTCATCATATTGAGATTTTGAACCATGGAAATATCTTTTCTAATAATAATACATCTACATATTCTCTCCAAAGCATATAAACCCTTAAAACTCTTGTGATATTAATTTTCAACCGGTCGCCTCCTATTGAATTTTCAAAGTCTACAACATAGATTCTTTCAGAAATTCCACTTCTCATTTCCCCCAACAACTATAAATATTATGGATTTAATTAATCCATAAAAATACTCAATGTAATTTCACTTCTCAAAAAAATTCATTACATTATCACTAAACAATTAGTAATAAACATAGACCATAGAAACCATAATAAATTTTCTCCAAAAATTTCCCCATTTGGGATTCATGAAAATTTTATTAAAAAATCTCACCAAACAAAATTACACTAAATTTTGAATATAATTCTTTCTAGGAGTGCATCAATTATCCATAAATCACAAAAAATAAGATCAAATGAGGCAAGGATCTATGTAAGAAATAGTAGTTATATGATATTAATGTCATGATAAAAACTTGTTAGACATCATTCTTCCAAAATTCCCCCCCCCCCAATATTAAAAAACACTCTCCCCCTGAGTGGAACACACATGATGTCAATTGGGGAAATTTTTACAAAGTTTATTTCTCCCCAACATCTGAGTAATGTCTCCGTCTTTTTTACCAAACATAAATATTGAATAATTAAGGGTTTGAAAAATATAGTTTGAAATAAATTAATAGATTCATAATGTGAAATCATACATTTTTCAAATTGAAATTTCCACTTGGGTTTGGTATCCATATCAAGATTCATCTAGATAGATGGGCTTCATTGAAATCCTAGAGCTAGCAAATTACGTTAGAAATAAACCTTTTATAGAGCATTTATCATGATTTATTACATAACTTTATCCGTTATGAAATGGTATTTTATCTCAATGTTCATTGAACATATGTTTTGAATGGTATTTTTACTAATATTCATATAACATATTTTGACGCACTAAATTGAAATAAGAGATACCACATCTCTTCCAATTTCATCATGTTTTTGTCATATCCATGTCATTTGAGTGCAAACATGATTTTTTTATTCTACTATATCTATATAGAGTCAAATTTATAAAATCTTTATTTTTTGATTTTTCTAAAAATGATTGATCTACAAAAATAAAACACACATTCAAAATTATATTTCTAGTTTTGTGAATTTTATATAATAATACATCCTATTTATAACTAAATGGATAATATATTAAATAATTCATTTCATGGAATTCCTTTCATTTTCCTTTCGATAAATTTGATAATGGTCATCTTAAAAAGGCAGAAAACACTATACTAAGTCACATTTAGATAAATAAAAGTAATATACTAATAATTTTCAAGTGGAGAGTCACATAAAAAACCTAACCTTAAACATATCTTGAAAATTTCATATATGTAAACACCATAGTATCCATTAGGTTATGACCATCCATTTAAAATCACATTAGAACCTTCTTGGAATATTTGGATTTGGAGATAAATTTTTTCTCTTTCATTTAAATCTCATTCTTGCTAGTGGAAAAAGTGTAATTAACTGACTAATAAAATATATAATTCATACTTCATATTTCATATAAAATTCTCGCATTGGGTGTCATCCAAGGCTCCAAATATGATTTTATTATTATATATAATAGTCGCATTACACTTCCCTTGATCATTCTGGATGTTGTGGTTGTGATCAACCCCTCCTTCGTGATAATAATTATTCTTCAAATACTAAGCTATCCATGAGAACTAGGATCTTAGTTTTTATTAAATCTTGTATAATTCATACCTTAATCAGAAAAACTATTTATCATCATCATGTAATGTAAATATATCTGGTTACTCAATTACTTTTCTAGGAAACCATTCAATAATGTTGATTTGACATCCATTTTTTATACCATGAAACCCTTTTTATGGTTATAGATAAAAGTATATTTACAGCTTAGATTTATTCTAATAGTTTAATTTTTTTATCAACATTAATAAAATAAATCTGGTAGTATACTTCTTTCAATAGATGAGCCTTACTCATTGTCTCTATTTTATCTTCAATTAGCTTGTTTCAGAAATCCCATTTGGTTGTAATCACTTTATTATTTTCCACCATTGAGAAGACATGCCATGTTTTATTTTCCTCAATTTTTCAATATCCTCATCAATTTCATTGATCCAAATCTCATATGTAGAATATTTATCAAAATTATTTATTCCACCTGTGATATGAATGATTTATGTTATTATTTGTCCATTATTCTAGTTTGTATTAGAGCTTTTCATCCACAAATTATATTGTTATCATATATTTCATCTCTCTTATATTATTAAATTGTAATTTATATCCTTCATTTGTTTTCCTCGTCATCAAAGATATAATCATATTTAATTATATATCTTTTAAATCACTTTTAGTTTCACATGTCATAAAAACATTCCTCCTTGAAAATATGGTTACTTTTCTGTGATTTTATTCAATCATAGATGAAATTTGATTTCATGTATTAAAAATATTACCTCTTTAAATAATAGAACCATTATGAATTTCAAAAAAAATATTCCCAAAAAATTTATAAATAATATATCCACCTTTATTTTCAATGAATATTAATTAAATACCCTTTCATTTACACATGAATAAAAATTTCTCTTCTTTTAATTACATTAAATAAAATACTTTCTTCAAAACATCCTAAAATATTTTAGTGTCATCTGCATTCCTTACTATATTTAATATGGATTATTGCAATAATTTGAAATAAAAAATGATTAATTATAGATCAAGACCATTATTTTAACCACTTATTTCCAATACATCTTTGATAGGGGCTATTAGAAAAGTATAATACTAGCCATGTTATTGATAATTTGGTTCCCTCACTCAACAACTTTATTCTAGTGAGGATTTCTTACTACTAGAACTTGGTGTTAAATCCCATGTTTTCTAGATATTATTTGACATGATTATTCACTGATTATTTACCATTTACAATGTGAATTTTTTTAATTTTTTCCCCATTAATATTTTCTAGTCCTCTTAGATATTGATTCATACACATAAACACTTAATTTTGTTTGTAAAATAAACTATAAATCAATCCATTGTACCAAAATTATCAACAAACAAAATATGATACATTTTTTCATTAGAAAATTGGAGAGATTGATCTACAAATATCCACAAGAAAAATATATAATTCCCTTTATGATTTTCATTTCTTCACCTAATGATTATTCCAAAGAGTTTTCCCCTTTTAAAAATAAAAACATTTATATGTATTACTACTTGTGATCTCAGTGAAATCACAGTCTTCGTCATAATTTACTAGATAATCCAAATATTTTATGATCAAATGATAGAGTCTCTTATGAAGTACCATATCCCCTTCATCATAAGAAAACATTCATCATATTTATTCAATAATGAGGTAAATTGTTTTATAGGTTCTTTTTTTTATATTGAACAAATGATCCATCTATAGCTTTTATAGTGCTCCCATTCATTACAAATTCAATAAAATATACAGAATGGAATAAATTTAGAAGGTCCCAGCCTTAAACCTTACTTAATCTTGAGTTATTACAAGATTACACATTGAGGATCGTTTCGGGTTTAGAGTTTTAGAGAATTAGATCATAAAACATGCATTACATTCCACATATTAACAAATTGGTTACATAAGTATAGTACTCATTTTCCCATTCAGTGGAAACATATTTAAAATAAACATGGATTCTTTCTTGACACTTCCTGGACACTATCATCATATCATTTACCTTTCCCCTGACCTGTGAAAAAAATTTCAAAAAAAACTTGGGATGAGCATAAAAAGCTCAGTAAGGGATACAAAAATATGGAAAGGAAACGTGGGTACATATATACATAAGGATGAGATCATACTTTACCCATAAAACATAAGCACTTTAACATACATCATCAAATCATGAATAAATCATATAACTCATAAGACATAAAGGTAACTTGAGGCATTCATAACATCCTTACGTAGGGAGTAACCCTCTTGGTTACGTTTGGAATACCAATCATAGTATATTCCCTAAATATCTTCAGAGAACCTTAACGGTTCACTACTTCGCGTTACCCAATGCATTGGAGAGCTATATCGGGCTCACCCGCCCTAAGTTTATCACGGAACCACCCGTCTTCATAATAATGCCCAAGAACCTCAACATAATCATATCACATAAAACATGCATAAAGGAAACATAACATTCCCACCTTTCAATCACAAGATATCAATACAACACATTGATATAAAAACATTATGAAAACCATTTTCAATACCAAAATAAAAGAAAAGTAAAACATGGTATTTATTTTTCATTTAAAAAGAAGATATGGCTTGTAGAGGAAGCCGAAACTCAAATAACGGTCACGACGGCAGAGAAGTCATTGTCGCTGCATACGTACGAAAAAAACATTCCCTTTTGTTGTTTAGTAAACGCTTCGTATAAAAAATATTCCTTTTGAATAAACTTAAATGTCAAAGGGGTTTATACACCGTATAAAAGAAGGTTGTGTATAAAACAAAATATGCCTCAATGAAAGGAGATTGAGACGAAGTCCCATACCTCGGGTCCGACTTGACTTGGTCGTTCTTTAATCTCCTGAATAATAAACTTGAGTTAATTTATACTTGCTTAAGAACCTTTTTCAAGTTCATTATTCCTTTTATATCACTTATTACCAGGTCATGAACACTATGTAATTATTTAAGTTAATAACGGTCATTTTAATGATCATTGGTACTTGAGTCAAATAAATAAACCCTTTATAAGTACAAGTTTTTCAGGTATCCATTATATCCGGAATTATAATCATTATGTATATATCATATATATCCAGTATAGACATGCATTTATAATATTACATAATCATTTAGAGGTAAGAAATGAAATGCACCGTTCATGGAGACGGTAAGCCGTACGTACGCATGGACGCTACTTTCATTTCTATTTCATATTTTATAGAATGGAATCATAATGAAATAAAGTAATATTATAATTCCAGTATAATATAATATATAATATCATATTTCCATCCTTTATACGTCCCACATATGGTATTTAACGAATCAAATCACTTTGAAGGGGCGGTAGTCCGCACTTCCTTAAATGAAGATATCGTGTTTACCCATAATGGAAACCATAAATGTATGACCAAAAATAAAAAAACAGAAGCTTTAGGAAAAATAAACATATTATATATCATATATAAATATAGTGACATCTTAATGGCCACCTTTGAAGGTGTTAAAAGAATGTTGAACAATCATCGTTTCGGGAGGCATAAATTCACCATCCACGGAAACAGTATGTTCGGTAACCATTACATGTAGGTGTGTGTTAGTGTAGCTCAAATAATTATTATAAAAACATACTAGTATATTCAGGATACTGTATTTGTTACAAAATAAATGAATAAAAATAGTTTAGGGGGTTGGAGAAGCAAAATAAAACAAAAGGACTCAAAAGAAGACATTACCTTAAAATCAGGTAACTCCCTTTGGATTGAGCTAAAAGGCTTCCTTGGGAAGACATCTGACCAAAGTGAGGCTTCAAGGAGTAAGAGAGGGAAGTGGAGAGACAAAATGGGCAGGGGTTGGCCGAGCCAAAGGCTTTGGGAGTGTGGGTAATGAGGTAGAGGTGGGGGCCTTTTATAAGAGGAGAGGAGGGGCACTCAAGGAAAGTAAAGATAAGTTACTTTATTTTAAAATGAGTTTCGGATTCAAAAGGTCCCACATTCATATAATTCGATGATAAGGTGATAAGGGTTCTAAATCAACTCATACAATAGGTTTTGGACATGTGTAGGTCTTAGATATTACATTATCATTCCATTTTATTTAAATTGTTAAATAATGAGGTCATCGCTGCATCATCATGATGTCATAAATAATTTAATTTATTTAAAGTCTAAAAAATTTAGAAAAAACACTATGATGTAGGAAATCTTTTTAGATTTCCAATTAATATTTATAGTCAAAAATCTGATCTTTATAACACCATGTAAAATTTTTTTTCGTAAAACATATTATGTTTGTGTCATTTTTAGTTTTACATTAAATAAAACGTTATTTATGTCATTTCCCAACCAAAGTGGCTCCATGGGTTCCCCAAGTTGGCCCATGGCTTGTCTTGGTCGGCCATGACACACCCAATGAGGGTAGAACATCTATCAAGCTCATCTCATTTTATTAAAGCATTATTTTTACCTTAAATAACATTAATTACCACTAATCGCGATTAAAAACTTAATAAGTTACTATTCACCAAAAAATTATTTTAATCTCATTGAACCACATTTTACTTCTTAATGACAACCATGTATGTCGGATTTTTGAAATTCAAAACACAATGATGGCAAAATATCATTTAAACGGAAAATCAGTTTTTATAAGTACCACTTAGTGGTTTCACTATTCATCAAAAAATTGAAGTTTTTCAGAAAATTACCAAAAATTCACCCTAAGCTATATTTGATATTATGAATTCAAAAATGAAGTATATTTTACAAAATTAAAAACATATAAGTCACATTAATTAATTTAATAATTAATTCCCGCTGTCAGAGAAAATAGCGTGTTTTTATAAAACAGTAAGTATCAAAAGATTGACACCAGTTTATGTTTAATTTAAAAGTGAAATTGATTCCAATGACCACCATTAGATTAGATGGTAAAAATATATTCAGATTACACATTAAGATCAATTCAAAAGATAATCTAATCATATAAATAAATTAAATTAAGAATTAGTTTTGATGTAAAATGCAGTATTTTTCACTATTCATTAAAAAAATGAACATTGTCTGAAAAATACCAAAAATTCACACAAAGTAAATTTTGATGTCCCAATAATAAAGAATAAGTTTATTTTGACAAACATAGCTTATAAAATTGTGAAAAGATAGATTCAAAAATGGTTTCCCATCAAAAGGCAGTAAAACAATCTTTTAAGAATATTAGTGTATTCCACGCTTAAGATTGGATTTATTTTCATTTTAAGCCTCTAAAACACTATCTAATTCATTAATAGACATAGATAAAAATATCTATTATTCATTACTTACATGGGATGTTACAAAAAGACTAAAGCTTATGATATTGTGGCTATGACCTCACACAAAGGTTACATTCATTTATTAGACATTCTTTCCTGACCATTATTCTTTTTAGGGAAAATAATTTTTATCCATTCATCATTGAAAAATCTAACCAATACAACTTATTCCTATTTGGTTTTGGTGCTGTGATTTTCATTTCAATTCATATTAGAATTACATCCACCATTAAGAACCCATAGAAAAGTCCTTTTCAATTATATCAGTGAAATATCAACAAATATTAACTTGTCATATATTATTTTCTTCTTACATATTCATTGGGTAACTTCTCTTGATGATGGATACTCATGTTTATCGCCTGTTTCAATAATTATTCCTCAATATTGTAACACTAAGAATCTATTTTTAGTATTTACCATGTTAATTGAGGTTTTAGAATAATGATTGTCTCCTTTATAGGTCTTATGAGTCACTTATTATTGAACCATTAAGGCAATAAAATCCTCATACTTTACAAAAAACTCACAGTAAAATAAACTAATATAAAAGTGGTATGGAATTTTTAGAGAACTAATTTCATTTTTAAGTGTTGTTACTCTATCAAAAAACATTTTTTAAAATAATACACAAATTGAATGTGTCTCTTTTTTTCCTATAAATAAAACCTAATTTTTTGTGTAATATTTCCATTTTCTATTACATGACCATTATCCTTTTCAAATTCAACCAAATCTACTTTACTCTACAAGGTTTATGTTTTTTGGTTAAGCATGATCCAAGTATTTCACCTTCATATGAATAAGGTCTAAAATATCTTTCTCATTTTTTTAAAATCACTAAATTTTTTAAATGGGAATACTCTATTCAACATAACTCTATGGACTATTATTTATTCAATTAAAGTCTGTTTCATAGATAAATCCAATAAAAATCTCAGTGTAAGGTGTGCTTCTTGATCCTTACATTTATAATGAAGAACGCTGAATTTTTCCTTATGCTATTCAATTATTTTATCCATTTATTTTACTATATTGTTTAGGATATCAATAATTCCTTATTATTCATCACCATTGTGATTGTTCATAACTCCCCTCTCTAGGTTTCCAGAAATTTAAAATTCTACCTTTTTAATATTATATTTTAGATATTAATTTCCTTTAATTTTTCATGTAAGGATTATAGTCATGAAAAATATAATTTTCTTTATTAGTATTATCATTCTATTTTCTAGTTTCTTAAGGGAAACAAAGAGTAAAAAATGAAGATTGAACCTTTCCTCAAGTATGTAATTCTCAAAAAAAAGTCATTGGATTATGGTGGGTATATAATCGCTAAAAAATAATCTTCATAGATTTCTCTGAACTCCTCATCCTCCTCAACTTCTAACTCATCTAATCTGCCATTTTAATGTGATAATATGTTTTTATTCATGTTGAATTCCATCTATGTGTTTTCTTTTTTTTTTAACATTTGAATGGTTTATTCACAAATTCTTCATTCCCATCATCTTGAATATTATTAAATAACATAATAGAAGGATTTCCATCTTTATCACATAAAAAGAAATAAAGTGAAATTCTACTTTCTAAATTTTTTCCTATAACAAGATTTGAAGAAAATTTTTACATCACATCCTGAAATTTTTCTTCGATCGGATCCCATTTAATAGAAAGTTTCTTCATTACTTATAAATAAACCTCTTCCATGTTCTCCCTCACACCAGCATAAATTTCACTATTTCTCATTTCATACAAATTAACTGTAGAGTGAATACAATTCAAAGATACTTATTTTAGATACATTCATTTAAGCATTGATATCTTCAATTTGAACCATGTAGGTAGTATAATAATAATTCATTTGATAATCATGACATCATCCATTTTTTATAAGACCATGTACATTTTAAACAAAATAATTTATATGATCAAATAAAGAATAAATATTTTCAGTCAGGCCCATCCTCAAGTATTTATATTTATAATATATATCTAGAATATTTTTATCTCAAAATTTATAATCACGAAATTAAGTATTCAATATTTTTCTCACTAATTGGAATATGTTTTTCTTGAAATTACATTGTTATAGATAGGGTTTTCCAAAGCTCCCCATAAATTATTGATTATGATAACCCTAACTCCAGTAACCTAGAGCTAGCAGTTATATGAATATATTGGTAAAAAATAAAAGAGATAAAATATTAAAGGATTGAATGGTCTAGTTATCATAACATGTGATATCCATACATGGTTTTCACTTTACCTTACAAAATATGAAATAATACAATATAGTTCAGTGATATATTTATTATTATTTCTTTAATATAATCAAAATCTTTCATTGTTTTGTTCCTGGTATCCTAGGGAAAGGAACTAATAATGTAAGTTGTGATTAGATTCCCAACAAATGAAAATGTATAGTGAAAACTATCATTGGATTAATGGTACATAAATAATATGACAGAGATAAACAATAATTAATATGTCATATAAATAATATCATGAAATTATAATACATACATGGATGAATTGATAAAAGAAATAATTATATTGATAACAATAATTAGATTCATAGTCATATAATGAATAACGTTGATCATAATAATCTTCAGGATAAGGCCTCATTTTAAGACATCATACATAAATTGGGAAGGGATAAGCCAAATACCAATGTCAGTTCATTTCATGAGGAATATCGAAGTATATATAAACAATTTAATAGTGGTACCCACAAATCCACTTAAATATTTAATCCATTAATCATATTAATAAAACAAATATCAGTATTATAAATAATAAACATAAACATTTGAATTGGATAAAATTGCACATGAAATGTCAATATTTTTCCTAGTCAAAAAAATAAAAATAAATAGTTATAATAACGTGATAGGAGGAATAGAATATGGATTTAAAAATCCATTTAAATTCATAAAATTACAACAACAAAATATTCAAATGGAATTATATTAACCATAAAATATAAAAAACGTGGATATTATGGCATATTTCACAAATAAATAAATGTGTGATGAGAAACACTTGCCTATTATGTAACAAACCTCATATTTATTACATATTTAAACAGTTATTATTACATAATCATATACTTAATATGAACTAGAAAATCTAGAGTTCTACTATCTTTTGGGATTAGGAACATTACATGAAAACATAAGATATAAAAAACCACATTTTTATTGAAAACATATTTTACATGACCACAACATTCCTTCTTACATAAAATTGCATGGTAGAACATGAAGAAATACATAAGAAAAAGGTGATCTATAACACCCAATAAGGTGATAAACAAGGTATAACATGATTAATACAGTACATGGTAGGAAATATTCCTATCAATGGATTATAAGAGAAACATGAACATTAAGGCTTGATGTAGCATGATTTTAATAATATGGAAATATGGAAACATCTTAAAACACATCATCATTAACATAAAAGAATCATGTAACTCCCTATCCCAAAATAGTAGAAAATTTTACTAAATGGAATGTGCTAAACCCCTATCCCAACATGATGTATCATGGTACTGAACATAACCCAATGAATTTGAGCACTATCAGGGTGCACCATTCGTATTCATTTCAATCTCATGCTTATGGAGCCATATATTTCATATAACATTGATTCATTCGACATCCTATTTTATTACACAATAAAATAATATGGAATACATAAATTTAAGTTATATTCAATAAATATATGTGAATAAAGGTGAATAAACTTGATAGATAAATGGGTATGGTATCAGTTACATGATGATTTTGTCTTCAAAAATCACAGTGCAATTTCAGTAGCATAACAACGTCATATGGAACTTCAGAAGTTCAGTTGATGAGAGAGAAAGTGGAATCAAATAATTTATACATGACATATACAATAAGTGGATCATGGAAATAATTTCCCAATATATGAAATGGAATTTAGATTCATAATACAGAAGAAACGCTTGAATATAAATAAAAAGAGAGAAATCCCTTACAGACTTTTAGCATGGTAATGGGTGTAGACGGAAGGAATTAATGAGAGATAATGGTTTCTATCATCACAAAAACATATTTAGGGGATAATGGAATAGGTTCAAAATAATATCCAAATATTTTTAATTGAAATAAAAATTAACAACATAAATAAACATGGAAAAAATTGAGAAAGGAAGGAATCCCTTACATGGATGTGAGATCCAAAAGGTTTGGGAGAGGCATCTTAAGAGTTTAGAAAAATTGGGGTGGAATATAATGAGTGACGATAAGAGTTAGGACGAGCATAAAACAGTTTTACTAAAGAGTAATTGATGCTTGGGTGGGTTTATATTGCAAATGATATGGAAATTCTTTAATATTTCACAAACATAATTTTTGGAATCAATATAATTAAATATTCCAAACCACAATCCTTCCCGTAGTTTTTCCAAATGTTTATTCCAAATAATAGGGGAAAAAATTATTTTTAAAGTAAAATATCCCAACCTATTAAAATATTATAATTTCTTACGTGGAGGTGAGTCACATTATTAAGGAAATAATTTTAAAATTTTAAAATATATTATATATTTTGGAGGCTTCACAAAAGATTTATAAAATATTTTAAACATATAAAATCTCATTATTTTAATAGGAAACATGTATTGGTATGATAATTCACATTTTAGTAATTATTAAATCATAATGGGGGTTATTATGATGTCATAAAAACATATTTTATTTATACGTAATTAATTTTCACCCAAAAATTCGACTAGCTCAGAAAATTATGGAAAATTCACCATTTGATAATTTTGACATCCTAATTACAATAGTAATACTCATTTTATATAAATATTTTTATAAATACGGTGTTTTATACTTTTTAAAAAATCATTTATTAAAAATCGATGGGTTGTGACAAAAATTATTTTTAAAACATAATCAAATTTTCATTTTTCTTAATTAAAATTTCATAATAAATTATTAATAATAAATGTATTTTAATAATAATATTTTATTAAAATATTATTTATTTCTAAAATTCATTAATTCCTCAAAATAAATTCTTCAATAAATTTTTTGTTATATCATTTAAAAATATAATCATTACCAATCTGATTAGTTAATCATTACCAATCTGATTAGTTAATCATTTATGGCTATGGAATTCATATAATCATAAATAATATGATTATAATATCATTATTAATTAAAATATTAGTTTAATATTATAATTTATATATTTATTAAAAGTATCATTGTTTTTACCTGAAAAGACATATTATCAAATTCATCATTTTATCAAGAAATACTATTTTCATAAAAGAAATCATGGGATAACAATTTTATTTATAAAAAAAATATTACACAAAACGTAACTAATATCATATTACATAACCTATTATAACTCCTGCATAATACCTAAGGGAAAGTTGTGTGATACTAAAAGACTCTTAGGGTGGCCTAGATAACATTGTCTTTGTAGTAATCTCTATTAACTTTAAATTCTTCTCTAGGAGATTTTATTCAATATTAATGTGTTTATTCTCAGCTTGGGCTTCATCAAGAGTGTAGCCCAGTGACGCTACCTCCTTTCTGAGCGCCGACAGATAAGATTCATATTACCTGAGTCTATTGGTGAGGCCATCCACTACTTTGTCTTTGTCGAAAGGATTCATTAAATCCTTATATTTATACCAGTTATAAGATCAGAGTTAAACGTCTATATTATCAATGCCAATGATACTTAATGGTCATTTAAACCCAATAATTATTATAATAATAATAAAATTACATTTGTTTTTATATCCATAAGACATTAAATGAAATGTAAATTTATTAATAAATGTTTGAGTCATTTCAACATTACCCATTAAGAAATATCACCCTTAAAATTTCTATTTCCCACACTAAAATTGATTTGGGTAAATCCACCTCATCACTTCCTTTGGTTCTCATGTTTCTTCTTAAAACATGTGGTTTCTCCACAACACTTTTATTATGGTAATTTCCTTATTTTGAATAACTTTTTTCTATGATCTAAGATCATCATTAAATTCTCTTAATAGGAACAATCCTTCTCTAATTGTACCACCTATGGATTGAGTACATCTGACGGTTTCTGTATGTACTTCCTCAAGAGTACTACATAAAATACATTATCTACTAGATATAAGTTCAGTTGTAGTGTTAGTCAATAGGCCACCTCTCCGATGCGATCAAGGATGGGAAAAGGGTCGATGTACCATGAACTAAGCTTTCCATTCTTCAAAAATATCATCATTATATTCCATGGTGATATATAGAGGAACAGAAAATCTACAACATCAAGCTATAGGTCTCATCGATAGTTTCCAACATAGCTCTTTTGTAAAATCTGAGCATCTTTGAGGTGTTGTTCAGTGGTCTTAATCTTCTCCACCATTTCATCAACCATTCCTGGAAGTAGATGTTTTCTCTCTCCAACTTCATCCCAACATTTCGGTGTTCTGCACCTCTTCCCAAAATGGGGTTCATAAGTAGCCATTTGGATACTTGAGTGGAAACTATTGTTGTATGATAACTCAACCAGAGGAAGATATTGGTCACATCCTACTTATATTATATTGAGAATGCTCTCGACATGTCCTCAAGTGTTTGGAAAGTCTTCACATATTTGCCATTTGTTTGAGGATGATTAGTTGTACTGTTGTTCAGCTCAGAATACAGAGCATGTTGGAGACTCGTCCAAAACACAGGGGAGAATGTTGGATCTCTATCAGATATAATCAATAATGGAACACCATGAAGCCTTACCACTTATCAGAGGTATATATGTGCCAGTTAATCCAATTATAAATCCTCTTGAATCACAATGAAGGGTATAGTCTTTGTATGATGATTTGAAATAAACTAGATGGCATTTTTTCCTATAGATTTCATTGAATGTCTGGTGAAAAAGTATATGGTGTTGTTCTCCAATTTCTATGTTGGTATGAGTAATGGATTCATCATCCCCTTAGACTTATACCTATCATCCTTCAAATTATGACATACTGGGCACTTTGATGTATATTCTGCGATATCATTATTCTTGCTGTCCCACTAATAATGCTCCCAGATATCCCAATACATCATGGTGATTGTTGGATTCTTGGATAAATTCAAACTCTGTGAATCATTCAAAATTTCTTTCTTTAACTTGAGATTTGATATAACACATTGTCTTGACCCAAATATAAAAAGTGTATATTCATTAACATTAAACTCTGTGTATTTTCCATTCCTTATAGTTTTAACATTCTCTTGAATTCTCACATCATCTTTTTGAGCATCCTTTAACCCTTCCAAAAGTTATGGTTGAGAAATAATTTGTCAATGGAATGATTACATTCCCTAATTTATCATTCCCATTTCCATATTCATCAAATCTAAGAAGATTTGATCCCTTTCAATTCTCATTAATGATAGAATTGTTGGGTCCCTTATACTTAGAGAATCTACCACCTTGTTTTCATTCCTATGGCAGAAATGGATTGAGTTGTCGTAATCCTTGATGAGCTCTAACTATCTTCGTTGGTTCATGTCCATCTCTTTCTATGTGAATATATATTTAAGACATTTTTGTTCCATATATATTTCACTATTTTCCCAAATAGATGATGCATCGATATTTTCAATGAAAAGATCATAGGAACCAACTTCAGATCATTTGTGGGATAGTTTTGCTCATTAATTTTCAACTATCTTGAGACATAGGTGATTTCTTTTTCATTCTGCATCAACCAACAGATTGGGCCTTTCTTCAAATAATCACTGAAGATTACAAAAATCCCCCCCCCACATGTTTGTAGTGTGGGAGAGTGGTAGGGATATGCCACTTCTTCATCTCCATGAATCTTTCTTCACAATCATCATTCCAAGAAAACTTGACTCCCTTCCAAGTTATCATGGTAATAGGGTTTTAAAATCATGAAAAAATTCACACAAATCGTCTATAATATCCAACTATCCCTAGGAAGCTATGGATACCCATCACATATCTCAGCCTAGGATATCCCTCAATTTCTTTTGTTATGTAAGGATCCAAAGATATCCCATTGATTGAGATGATATGCCCTAATAATAAGACTTATTTTAAATAGAACTCACATATTCTATACATTTTACAGATCTTCTCCTTTCACAAGGCATCTAGTACGATTTTTAGATGCTCCTCATGGCTCCCATTGAATTTGGAGTATATTAGAATATCATTAATAAATACTACAACAAATTAGTCTAGGTAGAGACTAAATACACTTCATTAAGTCCATGAATATTTTTATAGTGTTAGTGAGTACAAAAGGCATTAATGTGAATTCATAGTGCCTGTAACTTGTATGAAAAATAGTCTTCAGGATATCTTCCTTCTTCACCCATAATTAGTAATATCCTGATCATAAATCCACCTTGGAGATGTATTGTGCACCACATAGTTAATCGAAAAAGTCATCAATTAATGGAAAAAGATACTTCTAATTTATCATTATTTTGAGGAGGTCATGATAATCAGTGCAATGGTACATTGGCCCATCCTTCTTCATGATGAAGATGACTGGTGCACCCCATGGTGAAGAATATTGACATATAAGCCCTTTATCCAGATTCTCCAATGGTTATTTTTTTATATTCTCAAGAAAATAATACCTATTATATATGTAGTCTTGGTTATTGGGAATTCCCCATGTATAAGATCAATCAAAAATTAATCATCTCTTCTAGGAGGAAGTCTAGGAAATTCCTCAGGAAACACATCTACGAATTACCTCACAAGAGGCATGTCTTCGAGGATGGTTCCTTCCTTAAAATCATTCAACTGATAATGATATTCATGATTGCGTTTCAAAGAAATATTCATCCTCCTCCTTGCATTTTTATAGAATCGGGTGTTGATTCACTATATAGAGAGTTATTTCCCTCTCACTAAAATTAATGTTGGATCTATATAGGGAATGCTAATCCATGCCAAGAATTACATCAAATTCAACCAAGGGAAATATGATGCGGTTTGATGCAAAGTTTTATCCAAAAATTTCTATAGGGGAAGAGCTGTATTCATGGGATGCAATAATATCCCTATTTTACAGGTTCACCTACATCTCAACTTCCATTATTTGTGGTGATGTTTTTATTGTTCTACTAAACTTTTGGGATATAAAATAATGCATATAACTATGGAGGATAACCCTATATTTCTATTTTTGATTGTAGTTATAAATTATCCAATATAGACATGTTGATGTGCATCTTAAACTATTAAACATTTAAAGGAGAATACAATTAAAAAAGGGATAACATATAAATTACATGTATCACCTTAACATATGAATTTCTAGGATTCAGTCTATGTTATCCATAATCTATTTCCATATGTATATTCTTATAGGATTTTTTTGTTCCCATAATAATGGATGGTAAAATGATTGTGAATTTTTCAAAGCATATCCCTTGATATTATCGAACAAAGTCTGAAGAAAGGCCTATTGTTATTCACCCGTTCCCATTCGAGTCTAGCTCAAAGCTTTGTTTTCAGGTTTTACCATAAGATACATCTATGCCAGATCCAACTCTACTTGTTCATATCCAGACAGGGATGTATTTTCTTGATAAACCATGTACTATATAATCACCAAAATGAAGATATTATTTTCATATATTTAGTCTATCCCTAATGCTCTCACTAGGGTTTTCTAATCTATATCACAAAAATAACTAAACCTGTCCTCTGATACCAACTATAACAACCCTGATCTTTATTACACATTTAAACATGATTTATTACATAAACCTTTAGTTAATACAACCTATAGGATTGAGAGTTTTAGTGTATTTGAGGCTTAGGAACATTACATGATATCATAAGACACAAAACACTACATCTTTATTGAAAACTTCATTTCTGACTCCACAACATTCCTTCGTACTTAGCATTGCATGAGAAAACCGAAAGACATACATAAGAAAATGGTGATCTATAAATCCCATTAAGGGGTTAAACAAGGAATAAAATTAATAATACAATACATTTTATGAAATAGGAATATAAATTTATCGCAAGAGAAACATGAACATAAAAGGAATGATATAGAATTACTATCATAACATTGAAATGTGGCAACAACTTAAAACACAACATCATTGGTATAAATGAATAATTTAAACCCCTATCCAAAAATGGAGGAAACTTTTACTAAAATAAATCTTATAAACCCCTATCCCAATATGTCTTATCATGATACTAAGCATTACCAAATTCATTAGAGCACTATCAGGGCACCTCTTTCTTATTCATTTCAATCTCAAGATTAATTGTGACACATAGATCATATAACATGTATTCACTCAACATCATCTTTTATTCCACAATAAAAAACTTTGGAATACATAAATATATGTAACTTTCAAAAATATATATTCATAATGGTGAATACCCTTGATAGATAAATGGGTGTGGTATTCACTACAAGGTGATTTTGGATTGGAAAATCACAGTGCAATTTAGGAAGCATATCAGCTTCATATAGAAATTCATAAGTTTGGATGATGATAGATTAAGGGGTATATCATAATTGAACATTATGTATATATTAATTGGATAATGTAACATAATATAACAACATATGAGATGTAATGTAAATGCATAATATAGATGAAATTATTGAATTGAAATAAGAAGAGAGAAATACCATACAGAATTCTGGCATCGAAATGGGTGTATATAGAAGGTATTAATGAGAACGAAAGGGGTATCTCATAATTAAAAAATAAGTAGAGATGTATGGGGAAGGTTTGAAATCATACCAAATAATTTTTAATAGAAAATAAAATGGCATTATCACATAATGAATCTTGGATAAAAATAAGAAAGGAAGGAATCCCTTACTTGGATGTGTGATCCCAAAGGATTGGGATAGTCTTTTTGGGAGCTTGGGGGCACCTCTAGATGACTCTACAGAGTATATAAAATAGTATTAGTGAAGACTAATATGTTATTGGGTGGGTTTATAAAGGAAATTTTAGTGTAATTCATTAATATTTCACCAACATAGATTTTTGAATCTATATAATTAAATATTCAAACCCACTAACCTTCCCATAGTTTTTTCCCATGGTTATTTCCTAATTTTAGTGTAAAATATAATTTTATAAGTCTAATCTCCAAAAAATTTAAAATATTATCCATTTCTATGTTGAGGTGAGTCATATAATTAATGTAATTAATTTAAAATCATAAAATATATTATACATTTTGGAGGATTTAATAAGGATTTATAAAATAATTAAAACAAGTATAAAATCAAATTATCTAAATTTTAAAACATATATTCGGCCTAGAGTACCCATTATAATATTTATTACATCATTTTGGGGCTATTATGATGTCATAAAAATTCATATTTTATTTATGAGGTATTTAATATTTACCCAAAAATTCAACTGTCTTAGAAAGTTATGAAAAATTCACTCTTTGATAATTTCAAAATCCTGATTCTAAAAATAATATTCATTTTATCTATGTTATTATATAAATATTTGAATTTTTACATTTATTATAAATATTGATATTTATTAAAAACATAAGAATTTTGATAAAAGTAGTTTTTAAACCACAAAAAATAACATTTGACTTCATAAAAATTATATAATAAATTATTATTATTAAAATTAATTTGATAATAATTTTTGTTTTAAATTATAATTTATTTCAAAAATTAATTATTTCATCAAAATAAATTCATTAATACAATTTTTGTTTTATTATTAAGAAATATAATTCTTGAAAATATGATTACTTAATAATTTTTGGCTAAGGAATTGATATATTCATACATTATTTAGTTATAATAAAATTAATAATTAAATCCATGGTTTAAAATAATAATTTATATATTTCAGAAAAGTAAAATTTTTTACCTGAAAATACAATTTATCACTTTCATCATTTTCTTTAAAAGACAATTTTCATACAGGAATGGATGGAATAAGATTTTTATTTATAAAAATGGACTACACAAAAAGTAACTAATATCTTATAATATAGCCCCTTATGACAACATCACAAGACCTAAGGGTATGGTGTGTTATGGTTACACACTCTTAGGGTGCCTCATATAACATCGCTTAGGTGGTAATCTATATTAACATGAACATCACTCGTAGGAGATTCAGTTCAAGCTTATCGTGTTAATGCTTGGATTGGTCTTGGTCACGAGAGAAGCCCAATGATGATACCTAGTTTTGAACTTTTAAAAATGATCTTCGTACAGCCCTTGTCAACTGTATGAGGCCATTATCCCATTTTTCTATGTCGAAGGTAATTGTTAAATCCTTATATTTATATCAATTGTGTGATCAATGTTCAATGTATATATTATCAATGGTACTGATTTTTAATTCCAATTTAAACCCAAAAATAATAATAATAATTGCTCATGTTTTTCTATACCCATAAGACACTAAATGAAATTGAATTTTATTTAAAAATGTTAGGGTCGTTACATTTTACTCTTGAATTTAATGAAATATCATTAAAATATTGTATAATAAAGATATCTATCTTAATGAATTATTTAATAATCGTATAAATATATTTGACCTTAAATATTATATAAATAAAACCATTTCTATACAAATATTAGTTTTATAATGCTTATTTTCATCATTTGATATTAGTAATTTTGGATTGTATCCCACATATTTTCTAAAGGTGAAATTAAACCACGTTATTTTATAAAAGATTCATAATTATAATATTATTCTTGGTACTAAAATATAGTTTACAAAATGATATAATATATCAAAATATCATTCCATGTTAATTTTCATTATCATTTGTAAATATGAAATTTGTGATAAGCTTATTTCATTTAATCTACCAGTATCAGTATGTTAATTTGTATTATCATTACCTTTTGTGTCATACATTAAGAAAGATATTATTTAAATATAATAATCCTTAATATCATATAAATCCATCAAATTTATATTTTATAATCATCTATGTAGGTTGGAAATAATAATGGGAGCACATCACTTCGTGGAGGTTCTATTCAACATGTACGCATGAGAAAATTTATCATTTTACACTAAACATAATGGTAATAAAGAAAGATATATTTTATATTTAGAAAATATTATTTCTGTTATAAATCTCTAAAATATTCATTTTATTAATTTTTTTAACCATACATGTGATTTGTTGTCGAGAAACAAAATAGATCCCACTATGGAGGTGGTTGTCTACACATATGCACAAGTGATTTTTTCATTTTCCATATGATAAAATAGGAGATGAAAAAGGGATATAACATAAAACTAATAGAATTAAAAAATATTTTATATGATTATTATATTATATCATCTTTATTATGATTGTTTTAAAGGAGGTAAGACAATAAATTAATTACTACCTAACTATGTTAAGATTAATGCCTCTTTTTTGGAAAACATTTATTGACTTACTTCTTAAGACTTCTTATGTTGGAATCCTAATGATACCAGTACCTATAGAAAATTGGTATGGAAGTTACGATTATAATTGGGTATTGATTTTATATTAGATAATTTTAAATAAGTGTGAATAATTATGGCGAGGATGTCGCATTTTATAATTGAATTGTGTGGCATGTGTATAATTATTATGAATTTTTAAAAAATTATATGTGTCTTACTCATGTTCTAGGGATATTCTACTTAACTACTGTATGGAGATATCAGGCATTAAATTATCCTCACTCCTTAAACAATTTCATCCATGATATTGTGATATTTTTTATTTCTTATAAAAATATGGGTAATCATTAATCATATCTTCCTTTGGATCCCATGATTCCTCCTCATATTTATGATTTCTCCAAATAACATTCACTAGATAAGATGCCTAATTATGTAAAAATTAATCTATATTGGTAAAAATTTGAAACGTATCTTTATTATAAAATAAATTAGGTTCCAAATTTATTCCATAAAAGGAGATAATATGAGTTTAATCTAGTATATATTCCCTTAACAAATAAGCATGGAAGAGGTCGTGTCATTTAGAGTGGTTGGGCGGCATATCCAATTAGATTTCCCTAAATCTATCTCTATGTAATTTAACAATACCCAATATACATACGGTTTAAATTCATATTTTTACTAATTATTATATCCACCTTCTATAAAGATCCCATTAGGAAAACATTGTACTCAACTTTATATTTCATATCCTTCATTCAGTTATTAGAAAATATCTTCTTAATACTATCATCTCCCTTGATTTAATTTTGAATACCCCATACATTCATAGTTTTTACCTTGATATGTTCTTCCCCTACTACCTTCATTTATCTAACTTCATCCAAAAATATCAATCTATTAAATACATTTTTGTAAAATGTTTTACATGGTTCCATATATATTCTTAAATAGAAGAAATTATTATATACAAATTACACTAGAGGTAAATATTTATCAAAAGTACCATAAATTTTTAGTGATAACGATATCATCAAGTCTTATAGTGTATGAATATTCATTTTAGACTACCTATCTGTTTAAGGATTATTCAAGGTGTTCAAATGTATCTATGTGTCTAAATTGTTTTTGAAGCCTCTTCTATAATTTTATGTGAACCAGTGGTAACAAATAGATAAAATTGATAGAGCTTCACTGTCACATACATAGCTTATTTTAAATTTATTTTTATTTTAATTTTCATTAATGCTTTGTTTTGTGGGGTTTCCAAAGTTTTTATGGAGAATAGGTGAGTTTTCATGAATTGGGCCAAACCGTGAGCCCAATTCCTGATTTAAAAATAAATTTTGTTTCTTTTATAACATATTCATTTTTTAATATTTTTTACTCATTCCAACACCTAAATGTCCTCCCCCAATATATTAACACCACAATTAAAATTTGGAGCCTTTGGAAATCCATAACCAAGGTGTATATGCGTTTTTATTTAAGGGATTGGGTCTGCCCGAAATCCCAATTCCAGTTTTAAAAATAAAAATTTATTAATTAATAACTTATTCATTTTTAAGGTTTTTTCGATGATTCCAAGCCCCAAACACGCCCCTTGATCCCAGACGCGCGTCCAATATCCTCCCACACTCTTTTCAGCTCATTTTCATCACGGTTTAGGTCAAAACGTATGAAGAACGCATATTTCGGGAAGATTTATAAATGTAATTTGTTTCCTTTATAACTCCTTCTATTATTACTCTTTTACCCCATTAAAATTCCTAAATGATCTGCCTATCCTTGTTAGAACCTCCCTTGAAAGTTTGAGTATTTTTAAAATCATCTACTGGTATGTTTGGGGTAGATTTCTACAGGATATTTTAAGTAAGTTGTTCTCCTCATTTCTTCTTTCAATTTGTTTTGGGATACATCCAATTTACATAGGGTTTATTCCATTATCATTGAGGTTCCTAATTTCCAGGAAGTAGGGTTTAAAAATTAGGGTTTTATCTTGTGTTTCATGGTCTGAAATTCTGGTTTTAGGTCTGGTTTACCTTCCTTGAGGTGCGGCGGTGGTGCGTTTGAGTTTTCGCACAAAGAATTCAAGGGTTTCCTTTGTTTTGGTAGGTGATTCCATTGTGTATGAAATCATTGTGAATTGGCTATTGTTTTAATGGTATTTTAATGCTTATTCAATTTTATTATTTCAGAAAAATATAGTTTTAGTGGTGTTTGTATTTAAAATGAATCCTAAAGGCCAATTTCATGTGAAATTGGGGGGTTTTCATAGAAATGTTTTATTAGTTTAATTGGGGCTACCCTAAAAGTAACTAGTTGATTTTGTTGAACTATAATAGAGACAAAAATACTATTTTTAATGATTGTTCCTTGTGTTTGTTGCTGAAAAATCTGGTTTTAATGGTGTTTGTGAACCGCGTGAAATTCTAAGAGTTGTGTTGTGTAAAATGGAGACATTGCAATGATGTCATTTCATGAACCATATGGGGTTGCCCTAAAATAGATATTGTGTTTTCACTGAAATGTAGTAGGATTACCTTAACGTTTTGGAATCTTAAATATGTGCACATAGTATGCAAGTGAGGTCTATAAGGAGTTTTGTGTCTGAAACACTACGAGATTTTGAGGAATTGTTTTATGAAAAATATAAGTTTTTTGTTGCGTGTTTTAAGTGGTAATAAATGTGATAGATACTGTATTGGTTGTGTTTGACCAGTAATGGTGTTTTATATGAAAATTTATTTATGATGCATGCTGTAATTTATTGAGCACAAAAGGGGAAGCCCGGGTACCTATGTGGGGCGGATTTGTACTAGTACAGCTAGTGGACCTGATGGGTTTTGTCCCTGTTTCACTTAGCATTTGGATAATGAAAACTCTAACTAAACTATGTGGATGATTATTGGGGACCACTAGGTTATGGGTATGTTCCCTACTAGTGCATCATACACGAGAATGGATTTTTCTATGGTTACTTTACACCAAGGTACGAGGTACATAGGGCCCAAGACAACCTAGTGCCTAGGGGTGTTCCCAATGTTGTTTCTCAATGGATTTGTAGTATCTACCCATGTCTTAGGATGTGTTTGGATGTAAATTACAGTATCTAACATTTGTATTTTAATGTGTTAATATTCTGAAAATTTTGGATTGAAAACTATTTTCAATTAGAGGTTTCATTTCTTGAAATTTTAACACTACTTTTCCTTGCGTTTGAAAACTGCTTGCTTTTTCACATTGTATTTCTTACTCTTTGGAATAATTGGGTGGTATCCTACTGGGCTTAGGCTCACACCCTACATACAACCCTTGGGTTTAAGTAGACTTGGTTATGTTTGATTTAGGTAATGGAAAGGCTAAGGGTGATGGCGGTTCATGGTGTTAGTTCCCATCCTTGGTGTGGAGTTGTGGAGATATCGTGGGGGTGATGACCCCTAGTCGTGTGGAGTACATGGGGCTGTCTTGATGCTATAATTATTTTTATTTGGACCACTTGTATTATCTTGAAACCAATGTAATCAGTCCTGGTTTTTACTTAAGTCTTGTTTGGCTCAAAAATTTCAGATTTATATTATGGATTGTTTTTAATGTTTTATGCTTTCATACTCTGGTAAATCGTTCCCAAACCTAAATTAATGATACCCAGGAACTTGTGCCTGCCCGTGGGAATAGAGAACTCCCTTCAGGTCATGTCACGGGCATGGTTTGGTGCCGGTTTTGGCGGTGACCAGATTCGGTTCGTGACAAAATGGTATTAGAGCAGGTTCGCTCATTGGGTCATGTTATTTGGGGAAGCATCAGCATAGTCTAGAGCTAGGATTTTGGGACCTGAAATTTCAGTCATGGGTAGTGTTCCTGGACAGCACACCTCATGACGGGATTCAAGTCACCATAGGAAGTATGGATTTATCTATGTCTTTTGGTTTTCTTGGTCTGATGATGATTAGGGGAAATGAAAAGAGAGTTGGGTTAATGGTCTCAGTAAGCTCACAGGGCCTAGCAAGCCATGTGGAGCTGGGGATATTCCCTAGAACACTCTCTGTGATAGTGAAGTGATTGGAATATGGCCACCAACCATATGTCTAAGTTACCCACTGAAACTAGTTTTCTCTCGCATTGTCTTGTGTTCTTTAGTTTTGAAATCTTGGAACATTGGTTTTAAACTGACTTGGTTTTAAGAAGTGTAATGTTTTTGTGAAATGATTTTCATATAAATATGGAATGTTTTGATTTATGAAATGGTGGAACTGAATTTTTAGAATTGTTTTGAAATGGAAAATAGTGTTCTTACAACTCTTTTGAAATCCGGAACCGTATTGACGTTTGTTTTCAAAAGTTTTTTTATAGAATTATGGATTCTTTTCTAAATGGTTGTGTCCTTATGATATGTTTTGTAAGATGTGAAGTGGGATTTTGATCTCATTGTTAGCAGTTTTGAGAAAAAGGATGTGTTGGTTGACTATTTTGGTTTTGAAAAGTTGAAAAAAAAATTAACCTTTGGTATTTTCGTGAGCAACCACATGCATGGGGTTATATGGGATGATGGATGGTTGATGACATGACTGGATGAGTGCTGGGATGGATATGAGGATGGTGCCCGGTGTGGCACAAAAATATGCATGTGTGAGGCCCATGGGGTACCATTGGTGGATACGCTTACTGCTAAACCTTATGTTTTCAAAGAATTGGTTTTAAAAAAAACCATGATGTCTTGATGAATAGTTTGGTATGGTTTGTATTATGGGTTTTTGAAAATGTTGATGTTGTGGGATGTTTTGAGTTCAATAACCCCTTCTTTTTGAACTGTGTTTTGGGTTTGTGTTTGGTCGGTAAGCTGTGTTGTAGGGACAGTTAGTGGTCTTTTTTGAATTTTCTTTTTGGGATTCCTTTACATTGGTTCCCTTCATGTGTTTGGATTTGGTTTGTGGCGTGTTTTGACCAATGGAACAGCTTGGTTGGGTCCTTGGGTTCTCTCATTAGATAAGGTACGCCCCCATTATGGGTTAATGCACAACTAAAGTGCAACCCGTATTGTTTCTCCATTGGAAAATCCTTCAGCTGATCAATATAAGGAATATTTTATCGAATTTTTTTTTATTGAGTCTACACAAATTCATTTCCCTGATTTGTGGATCCTCTTGTAGTGGGATAGTGCTTGTGGAAGGTTGAATGAGACCATAGTTCCTGCAGTTTCCTGATTCATCGAAGGTGGAAGTGTTCTTTGGTTGTTAGTGTGGATGAGTGTCATGATGGTGTCTAAGAGGGACTCTGGGTTTTTCATTGTTTCCTTGAAGCAAGAGTGATTTTTAAACCACCAATTTTGAGATTTTGGTCCTGATAGTATATTGTGTCCCCTTTTTGGACTTGTCTGTTGTTTAGGGACTTGGAATTTGGTCCTACTCCATGTATTGTTTCTATAAATCACAAGGGTTATGTTCAGTGACGCATTGCGATGTTGTGTGCTCTTTTGACTGTAAAGGTGAAGGTCACACAATCCTCATAGGTTCTCTGTTATGTTGGGGGTATGTATCCCTTAGGAAAAACATCAAATCCTCTATCTTAGAGGAAGGTGTTTATACGTGTCATTCCCTTATGATGTTTCTCACCCAAAGAAACAAGGTATGATGTGTGTACTTCTTCTGATCCCTTGTTTCAGTGAAATGACTGGTTTTGGTAAAGTGAGTTATGGAGTGTGTTATGTCTTGATGAACCCATCAGGGTATGCAGTGTTGTTGTTTGTGTCATCGAAAGAAGAAGATGCATATATGGGTTTCCACATCCTAACTGCGAGGCCGAAGATGCTTCAATATTTTGAGCTCCAGCCATAGGTCCCGGAGAGAAGCTGGCGAGTAGTCAGGGGAAACCCCAGTGTCATTTAAACGCTTGTACAAATTCCTATCCTCAGTATGAAAGACAGGAAGAGTTTAAACCTATGGTGTCATCATATTTCTTTTGTTGTTCCCGTTCAGTGGAAATAGGTGGAGGGTATTGTACCCATGTCATCACACAATGTTATTCCCTCCCCCTTTGGTTTCTATTGAGTCTTTGGAGAATGGTTGGAAATTTGGCTAGAAAAATTGAGCACACGGTTTTCACATGGTTAGTTCTAACCATGAACAAAAAAATAACCATATAGATATAAGGATCCACATAGTATCGCATATTTTTCTAAACTGTGTAGACTAATCGTGCGACCATCCCAACTCCTTAATTTTGGGGTCCTTTCATGTCAACTCATGCCGGTCAGTTAAGATGGTTGGTTCTTGTAGTGGGAAGACCCACCATGGGTATCATGCATATTATTTTGTAAATTTATAATTGATGTATACCCCTTTTACTAGGGAGTCTGTTTGGGCCTTCCCCTATTAGTGTCTTGATTCTGTCTCAGAAAAAAAAATTAAGTTGTCTCTTGTGGTGGGGAGCCCATTTGGGTCTCTTCATACGAGTAACTCATATTTTTCTTGGTTTTGTATGGGAAGTAGGTATTATCATTTGGAGATGTCTAACTAACTACATCTTACTTTGGTAAACATTGATATTGGAGAGTGACCAATGGTTTAGTTATAGTAGGGCAAGTGTATCCTTGTTCGATGTTGTTGTTTATATAGGTAAATTGATTGAGTGTTGTTCAGATTGTGTTTGTGGAGTTTTCATTTGGGATAAAGCCTGAATGTGCTTTATTATTTTAGGAATTTGTTGTAAGTCAGGTTTGTGAGTGTATTCCTTCCTTCATTGATCACTGGAGGTGTTATGGCCTTTGGGGGAGAAACCTGGCAAGAGAGTACATCTTGGTTTCTCAGTTGGGTTTGGTTGTTGCTTTGGCCTTACTGTGACTTTCTGTGGCGGAAAGTTTTCATGGTGGGGAGAATTGTCACATACATAGCTTATTTTAAATGTATTTTTATTTTAATTTCCATTAATTCTTTGTTTTTGGGGGTTTCCAAAGTTTTTATGGAGAATAGGTGAGTTTTCACGAATTGGGCCAAATCGTGAGCCAAATTCCAGATTTAAAAATAAATTTTGTTTCTTTTATAACATATTCATTTTTTAATATTTGTCACTTATTCCAACTCCTAAATGTCCTCCCCTGATATATTAACCCCACAATTAATATTTCGAACCTTTGGAAATCCATAACCAAGGTGTATATGCGTTTTTATTTAAGGGATTGGGCCTGCCCGAAAGCCCAATTCCAGTTTTAAAAATAAAATTTGATTAACTAATAACTTATTCATTTTTAAGGGTTTTTTGGTGATTCGAATCCCCAAACACGCCCCTTGAAACCAGACGCGCGTCCAATATCCTCCCATGCTCTTTTCAGCTCATTTTCATTGCGGTTTAGGTCGAAATGTCTGTAGAACACAAATTTCGGGCAGATTTATAAAGGTAATTTGTTTTCTTCATAACTCCTTATATTATTACTCTTTTTCCCCCATTCAAATTCATAAATGATCTACCTATCCTTCTTCAAACCGCCCTAGAAGGTTTGAGTACATTTAAAATAATCTACCAGTATATTTGGGGGCGATTTCTACAGGATATTTTAAGTAAGTTGTTCTCCTCCTTTCTTCTTTCAATTTGTTTAGGGTTACATCCAATTTACTTAGGGTTTCTTCCATTATCATTGAGGTTACTAATTTCCAGGATGTAGGGTTTAAAAATTAGGGTTTTTTCTTGTGTTTCATGGTCTAAAATTCTGGTTTTAGGTCTGGTTTACCTTCCTGGAGGTGCGGCGGTGGTGCGTTTGAGTTTTCGCACAAAGGATTCAAGGGTTTCCTTGGTTTTGGTAGGTGATTCCATTGTCTATGAAATATTAGTGAATTGGCTACTGTTTTTATGGTATTTTCATGCTTATTCAATTTTATTATTTCAGAAAAATATAGTTTTAGTGGTGTTTGTATTTAAAATGAATCCTAAAGGCCAATTTCATGGGAAATTGGGGGGTTTTCATAGAAATGTTTTATTAGTTTAATTGGGGATCCCCTATTAGAAACTAGTTGATTTTATTGAACTATAATAGAGATAAAAATATTGTTTTGAATGATTGTCCCATTTGTTTGTTGCTGAAAAATCTGGTTTTAAAGGTGTTTGTGAACCGCATGAAATTCTAAGAGTTGTGTTTTGTAAAAATGGAGACTTTGCAATGATGTCATTTCTTGAACCATATGGGGTTGCCCTAAAAATGATTTTGTGTTTTAAATGAAATGTAGTAGTATTCCATTTTTGTTTTGGAAGCTTAAATATGTGCACATAGTATGAAAGTGTGGTCTATAAAGAGTTTTGTGTCCGAAACTCTACGAGATTTTGAGGAATTGTTTTATGAAAAATCTAAGTGTCTTCTTGCGTGTTTTAAGTGGTACAAAATGTGATAGATACTGTATTGGTTGTATTTTACTAGTAATGGTGTTTTATATGAAAATTTATTTATGATGCATGCTGGAATTTATTAAGCACAAAAGGGGAAGCCCGGGTACCTAGGTGGGGCGGAGTTGTAATAGTACGGCTAGTGGACCGGATGGGTTTTGTCCCTATTTCACATTGCATTTGGATAACTACAACTCTAAATAAACTATTTGGATGATTATTGGGGACCACTAGGTTATGTGTTTGTTCCCTACTAGTGGCTCGTGCACGAGAAAGGATTTTTCTATGGTTACTTTACACCAAGGTACGAGGTACATAGAGCCCAAGACAACCTAGTGCCTTGGGGTGTTCCCAATGTTGTTGCTCATGGGATTTGTAGTATCTACCCATGCCTTAGGATGTGTATGGAAGTAAATTACAGTATCTAACATTTCTATTTTAATGTGTTAATATTCTGAAAATTTTGGATTGAATACTATTTTCAATTAGAGGTTTCATTTCTTGAAATTTTAACACTACTTTTCCTTGCGTTTGAAAACTGTATGCCTTTTCACATTGTATTTCTTACTCTTTGGAATCATTGGGTGGTATCCCACTAGGCTTAGGATAACACCCTAATTACACCCCTTGGGTGTAAGTAGACTTGGTTATGTTTGATTCAGGTAAAGGAAAGGCTAAGGGTGATGGCGGTTCATGGTGTTAGTTCCTATCCTTGTTGTGGAGTTGTGGAGATAGCTTGGGGGCGATGACCCCTAGTCGTGTGGAGTCCTTGGGGCAGTCTTGATGCTATAATTATTTTTATTTGGACCACTTGTATTATCATTAAACTAATGCACTCAGTTCTGGTTTTTACTTAAGTCTTGATTGGCTCAAAAATTTCAGATTAATATTGTGGATTGTTTTTAATGTTTTATGCTTTCATACTCAGGTAAATCGTTCCCAAACCTAAATTAATGATACCCAGGCACTTGTGCCAGCCCGTGGGGATAGGGAACGCCCTTCAGGTCATGTCACGGGCTAGGTTTGGTGCCGGTTTTGGCGGTGACCAGATTCGGTTCGTGACATTCACTGTGAAGAATGAAAATATTATAAATATAGAGTTAGGAAATAATATTAATGGGTATATTATCCATTATTTCTTGAAATTTTAAAACATGGTAAGGTGATCAGAAATGACTCATATTACATATTTATTCCGTGGATTATTCGTAGTTCCAGTAACAAATTAAATTGTAAAATTGTTCCACTTCCATATTGTTATTGGAAGAGGTTGTATGATGCCCCTAGGATATTGTCTTTAAGCCTTCTATAATTTCCACACTAATCATCTGGACACATATTCCCCAATATTCTACTTCATTACATCCCAACAGAAATATTCTATTAATTATATGTATTTATTTTTTCTACCTTGGACTATAGATATATGTGACCTATGTTCTTAATCTAGTGGATCTAGTTTCATCTCTAAGACGTATTGAACATATAACCTATTCTCAACCATAAACACTCTATCCTTATAGATAACATCAAGAAATTTCACATCATTCACTAAATTAATCATCCCCTATAAATCCTTATAGTCCCTATGGGACATCTCTATCCTCTCTACTAATTATGGGTTGAAAATTCATTGGAAAAGGAATGATATTTCCCCTTTCCTAACAATTATGTTATCCAACATTAATAAATCCCTGAATAAGGAATCTTTATTAATTCTGATCATATGTTCAAATCCATGGTCTCTCCTACTAAATGTATTATCCACATAATATTCTATCCTAGGGTGGTGTGTATCATGTAATCATAGTCCTTGACTAGTTCTAACCATCTAATCTATCTCATGTTGAGCTTCTAATGATAGAATATGTACTTAATACTTTTTTGGTCAGTATATATGTCGCATTTTTTTCAACAAAGATAGTGCCTCCATATCGTCAAGTAAAATACTACAGTAGGAAACTAAATATCCATAGTTGGATAGTTCTACTCGTGGATCTTAAACTACCTTGTCACATAATTTACTATTATATCATTATATACAAGGAAAAAAACTTGGTCATTTCTCTGATACATCACTCTATTTTATGAATTTTTCTTTTCCTTAGGGTATTTTTTTATCTATTCACTGATCAGAATTATGTTTAGTGCTTATAAACATTAGTCACATTACCTAGACCATGTGAATTTAAACCCTTTAGATTTCTACATGGTTATTAGGATGGACAATTAGGTAAAATTTTCAACAAACCACTTATAATAATTTGATAAACCAAGAAAACTATGTATCACAATTATGTTATTTTGTATAAAAAATATTGGACTACATTAATCATTGAAGGAAGAATACAAATTTTATACTTTTAGATAATGTGGCCATGAAAAGAAACTTCCGGAATCCAAAATTCATGATCACTGAATTTCACATGTAGTTATTTTTCTCTAAGACATATAATAATTCTTCAAAAATGATTCTCATACTCTTCATGAATTATTGAGTATATGAAGATATCAGCATTGAATACAACCAAAACGTTTTCATGATAATTATTGAATACTCTATTATTCTTGTATAAAAAAATAACATTAATTTGACAATATTTGGGGAATTACTTTAAACTCATAATTTCCATAACCTCTATGAAATATCTCTTTCAATATATCACCCTTATTCAACCATATTTGATGATAACCAGTGAGAGGATTGATATTTGAAAAAATATTGAGCTCATTGAATTTGATCAAAAATCTCATCACTATGTGGAAAAACATACTTACTATTTATAATAATGGAATTTATCTCCCTATAATAGATGCACAACATCATAGAACCAACATTCTTTGTACACAAATAGGATGTGTTCTTCCCATGGTGAAACCATAGAATGTATAAATTCATTATCACACAAATCAGGTAGTTTTCTATTTAACTATACAAAATCAACTGGTTTTATTCTATAGAGATTCTTCGATATATGTATTATATCAGGGATAAGTTCAATTGAAAAATCATCTTCATGATTAGGAGGATTTCTTGATATGTATTTTGGAAATACATAAATGTAATACTTTACAACTAGTGAATCCTATATCCTTAGGATGTTTTCCCCATTAAAAGCTGGAGACTTCTCTTCCTCTTCTCGCATTATTTCGTTAAGGTGAGATAAATGAGGTGGATCTGTAAAATATTTAATTAATGAAGAATATCCTTTAACAACATGCGAATCTTTTCCACTTCATAAATAGTACTCTCATTCACTATAAAATAAATAAATGCATTATATTTTTAAATCCAATAAATAAAAATGATTTTTCAAGTTAATCATGGGTATGAAAACCCATTTCATTAACTATGGGATATATAATCATATTGATAGATATTACTCAATGTATCAATTTTTTAATAATATTCCCATTATGTTCATTTATTGAAAACCATTTTGTTATAGTGTTACGGGATTATTTAATGTTTTCAAAAAACATGCAAGATAAAAAATGTTGTGTTGATACATAACAAATAAATTATTAGCTAACATTCAGTTTATAATAAAAGTAACTACTATAACATCATTTGTATAATCATCCTGGTTATGGTAATTGTAGGAGTTTGTACTTTTTCCTTTTTAAATTTAGAAGGTAAATTTCTGTGAAACTTATGGAATTCATTTCAAAAGTTCCCCATATCTTTACAATTAAAAAATTGTACCTTATCCTCTTAGTTATTTCCATTAAAATCATGAGTATGATTGCTATTATCACTATACATGATGAAAAACTCTCATTTCCTTCAATAATATTATAAATTTTTTCTTTCCAAAACTATTACATATTATAAATTACACCCTTCCCTTCTTCACATTTGATTATATTTATAAATCTCTTAGCTACCCTATTTTTTCACATACAAAAAAATAATAAAATTTTATTAATAATGGGAATATTTTCACAAAAACTCAAAACTGGGAAAGAAATAAAAGTATATGAGTGTCTAATATTGTAAATGCCAAGATAATTCCCTCAAAAAATGTTCACAACATCATGGGGACGGGATCCCAAACTCTAAAAGAAGTTAATCAGATAATCCTATATGACCTTGGAAGCAAGGTCATTAGCCACTTTATTCCCCTCATTACACATGGTAATGATGTCCATTTCATTATTTATGAGGCCCCTCCAATTACAAATTTGGTGGGAGATGGGTCAAGGGATGTGGTAGTTCCCATGCACAGAATTATGGAATGTTTGGGAGTCTATTTCTTTAGAATAAATATTGATATTTTTCATACTACACAGATCGAGGCCTTTTAATATGGAATTGGATTTTTTTAATAGATATTCACCATTATAGAAGAAGGTCATTGATAATATTATATTGGATCATCTATAGTCATGCACTCTACCACTACATGGAATTACTCAAATACTAAAGGAACCATCATTATTGATCTTGAACTCAATGTTGTGGGAGTTCAATGAAATCCATCATCCATAGTAAGTGTAGAAGGTAGTAGTAATGGGTATCTAAGTGGCCATTAAGTACCTAATAAAGGGGAAAACATACTAGTTCGTTACAAATAAAACTTGTTCGAAAATCAATATAAATGGTCTAAAAATATTATCCATCCTCAAGTAAGAACTCCCCTAAATCTATGATTTATTCCTCACCTTATCTATATATCTAGATCCCATAGAATGAAAAAGAAATAAAATATTTTACTCATATTTTTTATTTATTTCAACATTATACTAAATATTTAGGAAGATCGTACCTATTAGCTCATGGTATGACACATGACTGAAACATCAAAAGGAGTTCCACACACTTCATTCTCATTGTCCCTCAAAGAATAGGAGTCATGGGGTTTCATCATGGGTATCTCTGCAGTAGTTTTATAGAGACCTTATCTTTTCAATAATTAGAATTACATCACTTTTTCGGAATTGATAAACATTATAAAAAGAGATGTCCAAAGATGGTAGTGCATATAGTGCCTTTGGAAACATGGAAACAAAAAAACTGATACATAAGTGAGCTAAATTATCTGTCATTAGGTTCTTGTTTACTAGAACCCTTCTTAGACATATCAAACATAATACATATCATCATAACCAGGGGGAATGGAAACATAAAATGGGTGAGAACAAATGATCGATAAGGGTAAACAAGTGAGACCTATAAGCGTAAATATGAGTATAAGGGTTTGATAATGTGATCCGATAAATATATGATCATAAACTACGTATGAAATATCAAAACTGAAATCATGGAATAATGATTGGAAGTTCAAAACACATGAATCATATGAAATAAATAGTATAATCTATAAAAGTATAACATAGGATTAAGATATGGAATTTTGAAAAACAGTAAAGCATACAATTATTTCCATAGTATCCAAGGAATTGCTACCAAGACCATCTTAGTAGTGTGGGTACACTCCCTATACCATCATAGTAGTCATGGTTCACTCCCATTTCCATCGTAGTAGCTTGATTTCAATCCTCATTCCATCTTAGTGATCATTTTTTCATCTCATGGCCATCATAGTAGACACATTTCACTCCCAAGACCATCTTATATTATATTATGAGCTACAAAACATTAGCCAATTTATTTGAGGGAGATGCAGGTCCCACCCTTCACATAATGAAATCATAAATAAATGTTCCAAAATATCATAAATTAACATATCATAACCCATTAAATTAAATGGATATAATAAAAATGTAGCCATATCACATCCTGTGAAAAAATAACAGTTTTTCATAATCATTTCATCAAAATCATATCCCAATATATAGAAATGGATTTCATATACATGTTAACCCTGAAAGAGAAATGTGTTTCATAAAGACCGTGAAGTTTAGAATAACCCATTCATAGATAGAAAATTAATGGAACCTTTATATTGGCGTGATTAACATCAATAGATGTAATCTTGGAAGGAAAATAATTTTTTAGTATCTTCTAAATAACTTTTCTTTAAGAAAATGTCCTTTATTTTTTGAAAAAGGATTTTTAATACATAAGATGTTTTAAAAAAATTCATAGAAAATACCCTTAAAATTAATGAAGAATTCATGAAATAATTTTGAATAAATTATTCCTTGAAATCCTAAAAAATAATCTTCAAAATATTTTAAAAGATGTTTTCCTTGAAAACACTTTGAAATCATATACAAAGAGCTTGAAATTGTTTTGAAAACAATTTTAATTAAAACATTATAAAGGAATATTGAAAATAATTTGAAAATAATTTTTATCCAAAAATATAAAACAATATTGAAAACTTTTTTAAAACTTTTTTTGTTGTATAAATATAAAATATTTTTGAAACCTTTCGAAAACAATTTTTCCTGATAACTTAAAAATGATGCTAGAAAACGTTTTGAAAATAAATTTTCTTAAAAAATTTAAAAAGAATATTGATAACATTTTTAAATGCATGTTCCATGAAACTACCTATTATAATCATTTACATAAAGATTATCCTTTTAAAATGAAATGGGAGCTTCGAAGAAATGATTTTGGGTAAATCTGTACATGTCATACGAGGTCAAAATAACATTAATTTTCATGGTATAATGATTAAAAAGTTCCTATTTGGGAAATTGGTAGGAATATTCCTCTGAATATAATGGTAAAAGAACAAATAGGGTAAATTTATATTTTAGATATTATTATATAATGGTTTAAAATTCTTGGAATCCCTTTTTAGAAAACATGGATTTCTGACTGAAGGGAGGGAAAATTCAGGGATCCTTAAAAACTCATTCTTAACTATATTATGTTACAAAGAGTAGAATATGGTACCAATACAAGAATTTATCGTGAAATAACAAAGGATAAGGAAAATTATTAGTTTTCTTGAGATATGGATAAAAATATTTCATCAATGGAAGCAAAAATATAAACAATGACGAAAATCAATGAGAATATCTCAATACACTCTAATAACTTGGTAACATGGGATCATACTATCCAAATATGAATTTAATTGAATCATATAATATCATGAAAATATTTATATTTATTATATGAAAAAGTGATGTATATACACCTCCTTGAAATATTTTAGGTGCATAACAAAACATGATTCTCAAAGAAGGAAAATTGAGACAAAACTATTTTAATGATTTGGTAACTTCTAAATGTTCAAACCCATGAATGAACGATAATAAAATTGACATATGAATACCCATAAATTTAAGTACAAGATACATTGAATAAAATCATGGACAGTATATACAGCAAAAAAACAAAATATTGTTGAATATAACATGTATCTCATAGAAATTAAAAAGTGAGATGGAATCCCGACACCTTCTGTCTTGACTCTCTTCATACTCATACAAGATTCATGTATAATAAGTATAAATATATTATAATTTCTTCAAAAATTTATATCATTATAAATATTTCTATATATGTTTTTATGATGAACTTATATTACCTGGTTGTTTACGATCATATGTTAAAGTATCACTTTGGGTAAAATTTTCTTAGTTCTTCACGTGTGTCTTAATTTTTTATATCTTTAGTCATTATACTTATATAATGATTCCAGAATTTATAACATTATATAATATAGGAAATAAAAATTTTATTTTTATTATAGTAATATATATAATATATGAGTACTAAATGAAATACAATTTTCATGGAGAATGTAAGTCTTACGTATGCATGGACGGTGTTTCCGTCCTTATTATCATATTAAAAGAAAGTTTGTAAATGAAATATGAATATATGTGGATATATGTATATATATAATCACTAAATATTCATAAATATATCATATATATAATATAATTAAATTAGTCACATCCTTAATAAGTTCCATGTGGTGGGTGAACAAATCACATCACTTTGAGGGGGCAGTATTCCATACTTCCTCAAATGAGATGATCGTATGAACACCAAATAGAAATTAATGATATGTGTCTTGTAAAATGAATAAATAATATTAAATACATAATAAATACAGTATATGAAATATATAAATAGTTATTACATTATAATTCGCACCATTATATGTGGTATAGGAGAAATGAAAATTCATCGTTTCGTGGGATAGTAGTTCATCATACACAAAAATAGTTTGATCAACATCCATTAGATGGAGGTGTGTGTAAGATTAGGATTAAAAGTATGTATAAAAAACATACTAGTATATTTAATATACAGTTTTTGTCATAAAATAATTGAATATTGATATTGTTGGGGTGAATATGAAAATAATGAAAAATATTTTGATAAAAGATGTTAACCCAAAATTGAGTAACTCCTTTTGGTTTGTGCCTAAAGGATAACATGAGAGTTTTTATTCAGTAAGGGATGATTATAGGTCTAAGAGAATATTTTTGGGATGATAATTGGGTTGATCATGTACTATATTAAATGTTGTTAGTTTTGTGAGGAATGGGTAGTGGTGGTGGCCTTTTATAGGGAAGGAAAATGACTCATTTGGAATTATTAGAGACAAGTTATGTGTGCACAAGTAATTTCCTATAAAATTTCATAAAAAACCATAAAAATAAATATATTACGGTACATGACCAATAATCATATATAAAATGGGTTTTGACAAGTTTATATGTAATTTTGGCCCTTGATTTTAAGGTTTAGTCCGTAATTATGCTTAATTTGGCCTTAACTATTGTGATTAATTGTAATCACTTTTACTAATCATTTTGGTCAAAAAATAAAAAGATATTTTTAGACTCTAAATATTATACTGAATAAAATGGTTAATTATGTGTTTTTTAAATTCAATTAACATAAGTAGAAAAATTATTATTAGTGATAATCCCTTAGACGGGACGAAATAATTGGTTTCTAAAGTAGAAAATGTTCAAAAGTTTCTTAATATTTTTTTCTATTTGAAAGTGTAATTGATTATAATGAATTAAATTTTATTATTATATGTAATATATATCTAATTTTATGTTAAAATTATTTATAATATAATTTATCTTTAATAATTAATTAGATAGAAATGCGGTTTTTAAATAAAAAATAGTATTTGTCACTATTTATCAAAAATGAAGTTTCATAGAAAAATCCGAAAAAAATCCCCCTATGATAATTTCGACATTATGAATTTAAAAATGATGTCAATTTTTCAAATTAAATTTCTTGGATGTGTCTAAAATTAATTTTGTTATTATATTTGGTTCATTCAAGAAAATGGTATTTATTATATAAACATTCTTTTCTAAAAAATCTCATATTTAATTATCAAAATTTTTTATTTTTATAAAAAATTATATAATTTTTTTTAAAGTAGTTATTATTATTAATATAACTATTCTTAATGCCTAGGTTATATATAAGAAAATGTGTTTTAGAAACTCTGTATTGTGTGCATCATACACTAAGTTGGTGTTGTTTATAGTGCAGGCCATGTTGGTATTGCATGTAGCGCAAGCCAAGTGGGTATTTCCTATGTAATGAATGTTTTCATTAGTGTTTGAATATATATATATAACTATTTAATGTGAAATGATCAATATTGAAAATATAAATTAATTCAATGAAAATAATTCACAAATATCAGGGCGTTACATTCTACCCCCTTAAAATGGATTTATCCCTCGATATTTTTCTCGGTTATCAAAGGTCTAATACATGAAATTTTCATTCATAGAAACCCAAATCATAAAAATGGATATTTAAAATTCCCTTAAAAAGGAAATTTTGAGCCATAACACTTTCCCAATGTAACATATAACTGGGTTTCCAATTAGTAGAATATATGTTGGGTGTGAACAATGAACATGGATGAAAAGCGTAAATATTTATAGGGAGTGATTGAGTTCAACAATATCAGACAATTTTAATTATTAAAGGTACGTTTTGTTTCCTCAAAGCTCAATTATGTGATGATTTTTCAAGCATATCAGCTCAAAAAAATAAATTATTAGGAAATCAATTATTTTTTATCATTTTCAGAACGTTGAATAATTCATGGTAAATTTCAATAAAAGAATTCATTATTGGGTATTGCATTGAAAAAATTATAATACCTCCATCAACTCATGGAATGAATGTCTAAAAATTAACTAGGATGAATAAGTCACTAAAATAATCGTTCAACATATCTTAATGCCTGTAAAAGAATAACAAGTCTAACTATTTGTCTCTTAAGAAAAAAATCAACATGAAATAATCTATAAAAATAAATGTAACAATACAAGTTCATAATAAATATTTATTTAACAAAAATAATTATACAGTATCCAAGACATCACATAGGGTAGTGGTAGGCATGAAGCCCATATCATCCATCGGTTGTGGGTTCATGACCTGCAGCCTTACCAGACTTGACTAGTTCACACCTGACATACATGATGTCCTTTTTTAAAACCACACTAATATAATATGTTTCTGTAACATTCTTTAAATAAGTTTAATCACTGATTATACTTTTAATCGTGGGGTTTAACACGATCTTAATACAGAAATACATCATCCTATGATCAAATTAAACATTTCAAGAATGATTCACGTTAAAACCCTTCTCAAAGTTGAAAATAAAAACCATTAGAAAGAAAGTCGTGGTATAAGATTAACATTGATTCCCTTGTATATAAAAATGTTTCTCTAGGTTTTCATATTCAAAACATGTGAATACCCTCATCATATATTCTCTTGAAACATGCTTACAACCTGAATTACCATAATTTATTTTGAAAAAATTCATACTCTCTCATATGAATGTAAATTGCATATACTCCATAAATTAAAAAATATTGTAATCTTTATTATTGGTAGCATAAACCACCTATAATCAAGACCCTTCTTAGTTACAAGGTAAACAATAGTGTCGAATTTACTTAAACATATACCACATATCTTTATCCATACTACATTATCATAACATAAAGAACATCTTAAGGGTTACCTTCCCTTGGCCAAATAAATCTCCTTGTTATTAAATCACTTCACTATTCTATAGGGAAAATTCAACATAAATTGAAAATGCTGAGTTAAAAATATTAGTTGAACAATACTTATTTATTTCATCATTCATAACTTTTGAATCTCAATACATAATTACTTTGATTACTACATCCTTGATCTATTAACAATAATACATTTTCATTTCACATTTCATCGATAATCTCTTCACCATCCACAATGTAACCATTACTCACACCACCTTGCTGATTCACTTCAAGAACATTCCTCTAGAGAAATTGGGTTGCATAATGTGTATTATATTCATACTTAAAACAATTAACGTTTTTATATGACTTAGGGAGGCCAAAATTCCCATCCATTTCATTATCTAATCTCGTAATTGTTCCCTTATAGTAAATTTATTTATGTCCTTATTTTTTGCAGACAATACACCTTCTTATTCCTCTTCGAAATACACATAGTTTATTATTTCCACATTCTAGATTCAAAGAAAACTGAATCTACTTTCCTCTATGGTCTTTATTACCTGAACTCCTATAAAAATACTTCATTATATTCTTTTGTTAGTCCGAGTGTTGGTTAATGTAAACACTGTTAATCATGTTCTGTGAAAATTGATTAAACATGATGACATAATATTTCATTCTTGAAATCATCCCACTTGAATTATCATCAGAAAATCATCAATAACGTTCAAAATTAATACAATTTCTTCTGGTTCCCTCCATTGAATAAAACTGGAAGCATAGTGTGACAATTACATAACATATTAGGAGACCACATAGTCAGTAAAGGAATTACTTATAGGATTTCTAAATCATTACACCATCCATAAAATATGAAACCTTGGTTTTACCCTAGATTATTCATAGCTAACTTATATATAAATAGTTCATTATGGTTTTTGAGGAGTTTGTGAATTGAAAAAGCATATCCCCTGAGAGTGTCATAACGAGTGTCCAGTAAGGCTCGTTATCATGTACCAGATTACCCCAAGTCAAGCCTAGAACATCTTATCAGAGTTGTTACCCCTAGGTACATCTCTTCCTGATCCACATACCATTATAGTATCCAGATAGGTGTGTATTTCTTTGAAACCACTCACTATGTCCCTTACCAAAATTCCAGGACATTTTCCTAAATGTTCACTCGTCCTTATACTTATCCTAGTAGACATCCATGGACATATCCTTAGAAATATACCTAGGTATCTCACCAATGTTTTCTAATCATAGTTATAAAGGTTCAATATACATTTTCACTAATACCAACTATATAGAACCTTTATTTTCAAACATTAACATTATAAGACTTTTGTGGAAAACTAAAGAATTATACAAATAGATGCCCAAAGAATGTTGTTGGTATAGTGCCTTTGGAAACACTGAAACATAAAAATTGACACATATGAGTGCTACATTATCTCCCACTAGGCTATTCTGGACTAGAAATCTTCTTATAAATATAAATCATATAACATATCATCATAACATAGGGGAACAGATTCATAAAAAGGGTGATCTCAAATGCTCGTTATTTCTAAAAAAAGGAGTTATGTAAGAATAAAAATAAATTTAAGGGTATGATAAAGTGGTCATGTAAATAGAATATCATACCCTTCATATCAAACATCCAAAATAAAATAATGTAATAAGGATTGAAAGTTCATAAGACATGAGGCATATGAAATAAATAGCACAACCCATTAAGGAATAACATAGGAACAAGACGGGGAATTTTTGAAAACACATAACCATATAATGATTTTCTTATTATCCAAGGAATTGTTTCGAAGGCCATTTTACTATTCGGGTTCACTCCAAATACCATAATAGTAGTCATTTTTAACTCCCATGGCCATCATAGTATCATGAGATCACCCATCATATCATCTCAGTAGTCATGGTTCTCTCATATGGCCATCATATTATTCAAGGATCACTCTCAAGACTATCTTAATTTATCTCATGAGATATTAAACTATTCATAATTCATTGGAGAGAGATACATGTATAACCCATTATATAATGAAATAATACATACATGTTCCATGAGATCATAAATAAACATATCATGAACAATGAAATGATTTGGGTATCATAAACATGAAATCATATCATAACATGTGGAAATATTATAGGATTCATATTCATTTCATCAAAATCATAACCCATGAAAGAGTAATGAATTTCATATACATATTACTAAATAAAAATAAATGGGTTTCATAAAGACCGTGGAATTCATCATAACCCATTAATATAAAGGATATGAATGTAACCATTATATTTTCATGAGTAACATCAATAGATATCATCTTAGAAGGAAAATAATTTTGAAACATATTTTAAATAACTTTTCATGAGGAAAATATCACTTCTTGTTTGAAGAAATATTTTTTTAATACATAAAACCAATAAAAATTATTTTCCTTATAAAATAACATAAAAACATATAAAGAAGGAACTAAATCATTTTGAAATCCTTTTTCCTTTAAACCTTATAAAATAATATTAAAAAACATTTAAATTCATTTTTCATCAAAAAACCTTGAAAACATATTAAAATAGCATGAAAACGTTTTGAAAAACATTTTACTTTAAAATTTATTAAATCTCCTCAAAAACATTTTGAAAACCATTTTCCTAGAGAACATATAAAAGAATCTTTAAAAACATTTGAATTCCATTTTTCAAAAAAAATATAAAAGATACTTGAAATAATTTTGAAACCCATTTTTGTTGAAAATATCATTTAAAAACTTTTTATTATGGATTGAAAATTTAATAATTCAATGGTTTTTTTGACGATATGGTCGCAGTTAAATTTGTACATGTCGTATGAGGTTAGAAGAACATTCATTTTGAAAGGTAAAAGGTTAAAAAAATGAATTTTTCAGAAAGTGACAAGAATATTCCTTTGAAGTTATTGTTAAAAGAAAAAAAAGTGTAAAATTTTATTTTATATATTAAAATATAATCATATAATATTTTTTAAAACCCTTTTTAGATAACATAGATTTCCAACCGAGGAGACAATAAAGTCGGGCTTGCTTAAAAAATCATTCTTAACTATATTATGTACCAAAGAGTATAAAATGTTACCAATACATGAATGTATCATTAAATAAATGATTATAAGTAAACTCATGAGTGTTCTTGATATATGGATAAAAGTATTTCATCAAAAGAAGCATAAACATAAAAAATCTCAAAAATCGAGGAGATTATCTCAATAAACACTTATAACTTGGTAACATGGGATCATACAAACATAAAATTAAATTTAAAGAATATTATAATTTCATTAAACTATTAATTTTAATGATATAAATAAATCATGTATATACACATCTATGAAAGAGTTTAGTTGCGTAATAAAACATGAGCCTCAAAGAAGGAAAATTGGGACAAAACTCTTTTTCCATTTTGGTAAATTTTAAAAGATAAACACCATGAAAGATGGATCGTAAAAATAGATATTTGAATATTCATAAATTGAAGTATAATATAAATAGAATAAAATAATTGGAATTACATACACCATAAGTAAAGTAAATAGTGAAAAACTAAACATTTATCTCACAAAAATTAGAAGTAAGAAGATATCCCCTTACCTAGTGTCTTGACTCTCTTCGTTCTTGTACAAGAGTCCTATAAAATAATAATAATATTTTTATAATGATTTTATAGAAAAATATCCTTATACATAATACCATATATGGTTTTATTGTGATCTTTTATTACCCACCTGTAAAAGACCCTATGTTAAAGTTTCACTCCGGGTAAAATTTTCATTGTTCTCCACATGTGTCATAATTTGTAATATCATTAGTATTTATAATTATATCATGATTCTAGAATGTGAAATATGATATAAATATCAGGTATATATTGTATATATTTATTATAATAATCTATATAATAAAGGAGTACGAAATGGAATACACCATTCATGGAGACGATATGATATATGTACGCATGAACATTGTTTACAACATTATTTTAATATTGAAAGAAGTATATAAATGAAATATGTATATATATATATATTTGTATATACATGTATATATATATCAATGTTATAGTAGAAAGACAACATACTATATTTATGTTGGTCAAAGTAGAGTACTCAAGAGGGGGTGAATTGAATATATATACAAATTTCAATTAAAACTGTCACATAAGATGATTCCCCAATAAAAATGAATACATGACAGTTAATCAAGATAATATGGTTATAATGTTTTAAAGTTCAAATAATTTCTCCAAATATTGATCAATTCTTACTAATATCAATCTGAGCTTTTGATATAACTTTTGAAGCTACTCCAATAGGAACAAATTGTTATAACTTCTATCTAAGACTAACTATCAAAGTATAATCTAGTCATCTGAAATATAATGTAAATCCAAGAGAAACAAAATTAAAAAAAATAGTGGATAAAACAAGTGGTTCAGTCTCAATTCGAGACTTAATTTACTCCACTTGGTCATCACCTTCCACTAAGCAGTTTATTTTAATAAACTAGATCCAAACACTGGATTGGGGTAAACAAAAGTACACAAGATTTTCCAAGTCACACAACTTCTTCCACTGTTCATCATGGAAATAAGCTTATAGGTATCACTAAGACATCATCCCCACTTATCTATGGGAGTAAATAGGTGTAACAAGACGTGAGAGGATGGATATCTTGAATCCTTTAGTTTAATACAGGAGACAGTGTATGTTTTAATAATGAGACACACACTTCATGAATGATAAAAACTATACAAAACATAGAAAAGATGATGGGAAGGGATTCGAACTGCTCTAATTTTTTCTCTATGCATCTCTGTACTTTTATGAGGAATCTGATGTAAATATCAAGTCCTATTGTGTGGAAACAAAGTGTCACAAGTCTGGTGCTTTGGTTTCCAGTTTAATTAACTAGGATATGTAGTTCATGATCTTATTTTATTTGGTACTAAGAATATAATTTAGGATATTACATATGGTCGTTCATCCTTTTTAGATTGAGAGTGCTTCATTTGTTCATTAGTAGTATATCATTTCATGCCTTCACTTCTGTTTTTTCTCAACCTCACTCCAGTGCCACAGTTTTCTTTTAATTATGGAGTGAATTTGTTGGACCTGATAGGATGGATATATTATACACCTCATACCTCATAATGTTAGGTGACATGTCTACAAGTGACCATTAATAATTTCTGTTCCATTAAATGACACAAATATGATCATTCGAAATTAAATTTAAAATGAAAAAATAGATTAATGAATGCTGTCACAGTTTATTTTGAAACGGTATCACTTGGAAATAGTGTCATTGGGAAACAATGTCTTCTATTTTTCCATTGAGAGGTGATCTAATCACGATGCCATAGTTACATTGACATCAGGAACTGGTAGCATAGATGTGATGTTAGGGTCATGGTGTCTGAGGTAACAGTGTTTCTTCCTTTTTCAAAATGTTGGACACTGTATTGGTGATGGTAGTAAGGAACTAGTGTTAGACTTTTTAAAATATGAAACTGGTTATGGTGTCTGGGTCATGATGTCTAGATTACGGTTTCAGGCTCACTGTGTCTGGATTACGGTGTCTAGGACGTTTCCAAAATTCGGAACCAATGGTAGACTTATATTTTCTCAAACATAGCCAAATATTTGTGAAATTTCCACTGAAAATAATATTCAGAGAATGACTTATACTTAATAATTATTATAATAAAAAATTATAGAACAAAATTAAGTTTAGTTTAAAATATTCACACATAATTTATAAGATTCTGAATCAGGGTCTTCTGAAGGATTATACCATGAGTTTTAAACAGTAATGCATATGGTAATTAACCATCTCTACACATGATTTGATATATATTAAATATGGTTAACAAGATGTGTGATCATTAAAACATGATTAAAACATGAATATTCAAACCATCTCCCCATTTTTTATGATCAAAAATCATGGGATTTAGATGTATGTTAATATTATACTTTATCCACATTTTTCAATTATCAAAAATAAAATAATAAAAAGAAAATAAACACTGAATGATGGTATGTAAGCGGAAAAAAAATTGTGCACATTTCATTAGATACATAGATATAGGTCATTACAATAATGAGGAAAAACACAAAACATAACTATCAAGAAAAACTTCACTTCTTTTAGGGGTCAGAAGTCTTCTATTTCCCCTTGGGATAATCATCATGAGGAGCCGAATGATCAAAAGTAGATGTTGGAGAATGGATTAAGCCAATCATGAAATAAGTAAGAGGCACTCCTTCAAAAAACAGAAGGTTATAGAGTGGTTTTGGTTGAAGAACAAGGCATGGATGGGTCAAGGATAATAGGTATGATCTAGTTTAGAGCCTGAGAGGACAAACTTGGCAGCATAATAAAATGCAGTGGATGTGGAAGGAGTTGAACTAGGCCGTAACAAGGCCACTGCAGGAGCCTCAATGGCATTGCTTTTACACATGAATATAAGGTTTCAACAATATAATGAAATCAATAATGACCTCACCACCATACTACACTACCTTTTCAAAATCATTTTTCTTCTCTATTAACTTGAGAATTAGAGGAGTGAAATATTTAGATTTTGTACTTGAGTCTTGAAGGATTCAGTGACATGAGTAATTTTCAAATCCTCTATAAGGTACCAAAAATGATTGGTCAGATCATGCATAGAGTAATCCTATTAATGTTGAAATCCACATTCTTATTAATTTTCTCTTGAGCATCATTGGATATATTTGAGTGAATCCTCACTAAGGAAAGTACTTGGTCACTATTCTTGACAACTATAGATATAATTTCATTGTCAAAACCACTTCAAATGATTGAAGTCCTCTTTAACAATACTTTCGATCTGATCTGTGTCTATAGGTTGAGATGAATGTTTAGAGGCACTTGAAGTTGTAACTGCTGAAGTGAGAGACTTAAGTTTATTTTTAAATTTATTTAAACATCTTGTATACTCATCATTTGTCTTGTTAATTCCAAAAATAATCTCATGCATTTAATTTACAATCTTGATTTTTCTTGCAGTCACTTTTTTAGATATTGAATTCAAATTTGGTTGAATCAGGTACATAAGTTTTTTGTGATATTTGATCACTAACATCCTAAACAGGATGATTAGTAGGATCTTTTATAGTTGGAAACAAATTTTTCATATCCTCAATCATAGATCTGAGAGACATCACCTCATCACTAATCTTCTTTTTCCCAATTATAAATTCTTGTATATAATGAATCATTTTTGGTTTAATTTTCGGTATAATTTTTTCTAAAAACAAGGCAGCATCTCTTTCACTGAGATTTTTCATTGGAGTAGGTTGTGAGATAATTATATTTTCAAATGCATCTAACAATGTACCACCAAATTTTTTCAGATAACTGTGACCTAAAGAAGTAGAAGGTTATAGTGTAGGCTCAGGAATAAGAGCTGAGACAGGTTCAGGCTCCTTAGTTTATATTACTTCTAGAGTAGAAACATCTTTCAATTGAAACAAAGTGGAAGGATATATCCCTTAAATTGAGGCCTCTTGGTTATTTTCCACATCAATCTAGCTCGGAATCTTATTCCAAGTATCAATGGTTCTTTGATCAACTATATTGGGAACATGAACACTTTCTAGACTACGGTGATGCTCACCCATAATAGGTGCATTTCTTATGGGAATAATAGATTCAATTCCTTAACATATTTCTATATTTTCATCTCTAATAGGCTCACCTATTTCCTTTCTATCGAGATAAAATGTATTTTAAATTTTTCCCTCATTAGATAGGATAATTTCAAGATCATCTTATTACTTTAATTGTTCCCCAACAACAGCCACTTCCTCAATTGCAGGTTATTCATCTAAATTCTCCTTAGGAATAACATTTTATTTTAAACTAGTTGAAAAATATTTTTGATAAGTAGTTTCTTCTATTGAATCATTACTCCTTTCAGTAATAGGTACATCCTTTTCAAATACATTTTCAGCCACATGAAGACAACTATGATCTCTCTCTAAGATAGTTCCATGCTTAGGTAAAACAACTGCATCTCCAAATTCTTCATCTGAATAATCCAAAACTTCATCTGGTTCCAAACCGGGATAAGATATATTCATAGGAATTTTAGGGTTCTAAAATGGATTACACAATTCATACAATCTTTTATTTTCCTCCACCCAATAATTTTTCCAAGTATTATAGCTTATTTTCATTATTATGATTGTATCCTTTGAGATACAGAACTCATAACCTTCAACGAATTCTTCATTCGGACCAACCACTCTTTTAGTAGATAGCATTGTAGAGATTAATCATGAATAGAACAAGGCGGTAGACTTTGACATTTTATTGATCAATTAACACATATGACGTATAAGATACTTACTTAGATTAATATTATTCCCATTTATCATAATATCTATCAAGAATACATCTTCATACTTAATTGTCAGAAAATCCCCTTTCCTTGGACTGATAAGATTCTAGATAAACATAAATATAAACCTTGTCTCACCATCCAACATAGAAGCAATTTCCATTATTTTCTTCTCATTTCCAATCAAATTTCCTTGGGCCTCTTCTAAGATAAAAACATCACTAAGAGGAGGATAGACTCTTTGCTAATACTCAAATATTTCTATATGAGGTATCCCTAGGAATCCATCCAAAAACCTCAGTGAAAATGTACACATTTGACCATTAATCCAGCTTCTTAAAAAAAATTCATCCTCAGTATTGTATGAATACAAGAAATTATGCTAAAACTGGGAAACGAGTTTGGGAAAAATTGGCCTTTTATCTTTTTTAAACCTGTTTGGCCATATCATCTCTTCCAGTACATTCAAATAATGTGACTTACTTATCAGAAAATATTTCGGATAGAATTCCATTTCTGGTACTACAATTCTATCAGCATGATTCAGATTCAACCTTCCCTCAGGTGTTACATTCAGTTCCCTTTTTTATTTATTCTAATATCTGCACTTCTAAAGAGTTGATGAATATGGGCGCTTCATTTTGGGCATTCAACATGGGTTCAAGAGAGATTAAAGGACGAATGAGGACTAACGGTTTAAAGGATAGGGGTACGGTTTCATGAGAATAAAATTTAATTGAATAAAGGAGTGAATGATTTTGGGTTTTTACCATTTAGGGATTTCAAGCATCATGAATTCAAAAACATGGAATAAAAACAATAAAATAATCATAACCATGATATTGGGAAATAAAATTAATGAAGAAAATAAAACTGAGTCTTTATGGTGAGATCAGAAAAGGTTTTCATGGTGTCATCAATATAGTGTGACTCCAAATAGTGCGCTTGTATCATTGAAATAGTAAGTGTGAGATAGTAACTGAGACATAGTAATTATGAGACTGTAAACATTTTACTTAAGATTTATCATTCCTAATTCATGTTTGATGTAATTTATACTTTTAAAATTTAATGGATTAGTTAATATATCCGCAAGATAATCTTCATTTCCAATGGATTAAATATGATATCACCTTTTTGATATTGATCTCTCAAAAAGTTATGCCTTACATCAATATTATTTGTCCTAGTGTGTGAAACTAGATTATTTGAAATGTTAATTGCACACGTATTATCATATTTTATAGGTACATTTCAGAATTGATATCCATATTCTAGTAATGTGTCTTTTATCCAATATATTTGTGCACAACAACTACCAGCATCTATGTATTCAACTTTGACAGTAGATTATGAAATTTTTTTTCTTACTACCCCATGACACTGGAGACTTTCACCACTAGAAAAATGACCTATATCCATGGACCTATAACCACGATTTATTTTTTCCATGGATATAGTTTAAAATATATCCATGATTAATTGAAATCATGGATTTAGAGGAGATAAATTGACGCATAAACTTATAACATGGCAACAGCTCCTCAATCTGTTTCACTCCATCGCAACTCATCTCCCACCCACATCTCCCTCATCGTGACTCCTCCCACCCACTAAACTCTTTTACTCAATGGATCGATTCCCCCCTGGAGAATCATCACTATATTCTCCACTCAGTTCACCCCTCACTAATATGATCACTCCTATCCCCTTCATTGCATGTTCGTCTCCTTCTCTACCCCCATCGCCATGCGTTCTTCCTCCAATCAGTGCATTGGTATAACTGAGACCTTCAATGATTGGGATCCATGTGATCCGACCCTTGCACTTGCAAAGATTAATGTGGTTACTCTTTCATGAGAGCTTCTCTCCCAAGATATTCATACCCATACCTTGTGACAGTTCGACTATACCTCTTCAATCAATGGTAATTTTCAAGGTTCTCCTCGTCATTATTGTTTACTACCCATCATGTTCTCGATTTCCTTTCCGGACATCAAATAGCGTAGTGTATTAAAGAACAGTTGATGATATGTTGTTAAACCTAAACCATGTTTTATGGAAAATGATGACTTACTGATAATGAAAAATGGTGAAGAAGGGGAACTGCAACACCACTGAGGGTCCATGATGTTAATATATTTTCTTCTACTGTGTTTGGAGAAAACAGGTTATGGTGATTCATTCTATCCAATTGTTTGAAGCACATAAAAATATCAGCGTCCTTATTATTATTTCTTTACTACTTTATAATGACTATTGTTGTTGGTGATCACTTCTATTTGATCTTTTTTCTCATACTATAATGATTTCTTATTTTGTGTTAATAAAAATGGTTATTTTAGTTTCTGTTCAACATGTTAAGAATCTATAATTTTTACATAAATATATTCCTTGTAATGTCTTGCTCTTGTGAATTTATATTTTTTTAAAAATATGAATATATTTCATTATGTTGTAATGAATTTTGGGATTGGAATTATTCAAATATTCAGGATTCTATATTATATTTACAAAATAATACATGTGTTGAACTTCTATTTTGAAATTTTTTAATGAAAAACTAAGTCCATGCCTATCGTTTAGTTATTTAATACATTAAATTACTTGGTAACTTCATTAGTTATAGTCTTTTTTGTGGTAGGATGGTTAATGATAAATTATTGATACAGTACTACAAAAATAAGCATAAAAAGATATGAATTTTATAACTCCTTTTAATTAGGGGGCTGGTGTAGGCTACCAAGGCTGGGGGTGGTGCTGGGGGGGGTTGTAGGGGAGGGGACTGGTTTAGGGTGGGGAGTCTATTATAGAGTGTGTTGGTGGCGGCTGGTGTAGGCTAGGGGTTGGAGGTGATTCAGGGGGGGGGGGGTTAGGGGATTATTGTGGGGGATGGGACAGGTTTGGGGGGAGGGGGCTGGTTCGGGGGAGGCTAGTACAGGGGAAGAAGTGGGGTGGTGTAGGGGGGTTAAGGGTATGGTGTAGGGGTTGGGGGTTAGGGGATATTCCATGCTAGGGGGTTGGGGATGGTGTTGGCTAGGGGATGGGGTGGTGGTGTTGGGGGTTTAGTGGAGGGTGGATGAGTTTTGGGGGGAGGGGACTGATTTGGGGGTAGAAGGGATTGGTTTGGGTGAGAGGCTAATGAAAGGGAATGTTTGTGGGTGGTATAGGGGAGTTGGGGGGTTGGTGCAGGGGTGGGGGTTTGGGGATGGTGCAGGCTAGAGGGTTGAGGGATGGTGTAGGCTAGGGGTTGGGGGAGTTGGGGGAGGGGAGGTTAGGGGATTGTGGTGGGGGGGGGGGGGTTTGGGGGGAGTCTAGTATAGGGGAGGTTAGGGGGTGGTGTAGGGGGTTTTAGGGGGTTGGTGCAGGGGTGGGGAGCTGGGGGTTAGTGCACAGGGGGTTATGGGATGGTTTTGGTGGAGGGGACTGGTTTGGGGGGGATGGTATGGGGGGAGGCCAGTATAGGGGGAAAGGGGTAGCTTGTACATTATTTTTGGGTTACACCACCCTTATGGAATTCAGTTTCAATCCTATTAACCTAGTTGATCATATATTCAATATATTTCATTCAAAACATGAAACTGATTCATTGATTGAACTCTAAAATTTTCAACCACTTTATGAACATTTTTAGTGGGTTGTCTACCTCCTAAATTACTGATTAAAATTGAAAAAAAATTTTTTAATATAATTCATTAATAAATAAATTCATTTTCTCATTCCCTTAGACACTATTTCATTGAGAATATATTAACAAATTTATTATTATCCTTCTCTGGTTGATATTTTAATAAGTAACACTATCAAAATTTAAAAATTAACTCTTTTTGTGTTTCTTCTTTATCTCCTTTGATAGAGAACTTTTCTATATTCACCTCAGAAATAAAAATATTCTCACTATGATTCCATGGTAAGCAATTGTCTTTACTTTTACTGTAATCATAATCTCATTCAAACATCATTGAAAAATAACACATCTTCCTTAATCTTTATAATTTTATATTCATTTCTCGAAGAATGTTACATCTTATTACTGAATTCTAAATTCTTCTTCCAAATGAATATATTTGATGACATATCCTCATATTCACTCTCCTATTCCTCAAACATTGGAATATTTATAGAAAATTCTCTAATTACTCAATAACAGAAACACTTAAAATTAAATTTACTTTTATATCTACCTTTTCCCTTTTGGTAAATTCTTATGAAAAGTGATATTGTATTATCAGACTACACCTCAACATCTCTATCTAAATCTGAATCTTTACATTCATCCAAAATCACATTTTATGTATTCCCATTAAAATCATGATCTACAAAAGTTTAAACTTTATAATCAAAAATCATTAGGAAGATATGAAACAACTTCTTTGCAAGTATTGAATCCTATAGAGCTTCTAAAAAATCTATGATAAATCCCTCAATATCGTGAACATTGATGAATAGATCATCTATAGAGCTTCATAAATGGTGAATCCTTTTCCATACCCATATACGTAATATGAACACAATGTTGTGTAATGTTCACTATTGAAAATGAATAGCTACATCCATTTTCTAGAATTTATTTTCCTATGACTACATGATGCCTTATAAATAGGTTATAATGATCATTTTTTAGACTTGAATCTCATGTTTTATACAAATGATTTCTAATATGTATAATGTGATCCTAAAGTTCCCAATTTAATTGTTGATGACTATTGGTTCAATTATAGAAACTATGTATCAATAGAGATTACCTAAGTATGATTCCATAATATTCATTTTCATACTAATGAGTGGTGATATTTGTAATATTCATGAAGACTGTTGAGGATCATAATATTCGTTTTAGCTCTAAAATATAGATTCACCAAAGGATTAAAAATGTCATAAGAGTCATTTATACTGTGTTAGTATCGTTTCAACTTTCTATGCAAGTCATGGTGAAAACAATAAGAGTCATTGGACTCTTTATAGGAGTCATTGTTCAATTCATAAGAGACATCCAGGTTATATAAGGATTTTTATTGAACTAAATATAAAAAAAGGAATAAATACTACATATATTATGTAAGGTTCATTGTGATTTAATAAGAGTCATTTGAAAAGATATTATTTAAAAGGATTTATGATAGATTACATAACAATAATAATAGTTGAATGATAAAATGAAAGAACCTATTATCACATGTTCGAAAATAGTTTCTATAAAGAAGGAATACACAATCAAGAAGAAAGAAGATTATGAACCAAAAGAATGTCTAATCATATTACAAAACTAGTTTGAAAAATCCAATCAAATTGAGTAAGAATAAGGAACAAAAATTCTCTACTTTATAAAATTGATAAACATATATAAAGTGACAATAATTGTTAATTGCAGAAGAAGAACATTCTAAAAATCTGGTTTGAACCTTGAAAATCAAGAAGGATATAGTGTTGATGAATTTTAGGTATTTTATACATTCATGTAATAGATTTTATTAGTTAAGAAAAATGTATAATCTCTATCTCTCACATATATGTCCTGATGAAAATTTAATTTATTCCCATATTTTTGTGATTTTTGATTTTTGAATAGGCAATTGAAGGTGATTTTTGAAAAATAAATAGGTTTATTAATGATCATGTTATTTAGTATTGGGATGTAAATATCCATCTGAATTTTATTTTTTCATTATTGGATATTGATTCATGTATCATTTATCATGTACAATTGACACATTGATCACATATATATACGAAGTCTTTATATCTCATTTTCCACTATTTTTTATAGGTGGTTTCTTATGATGAGGTTGGTTCTATCCACCACTATCAATGATAGTGAGTTCAACATTAGATTTGGGTAAGGCTTATACCATTTTTATTCTTTGGTCGAATTTTAATTAGGAAATTTTTTTTGGGTTCCTTATATTTTTGCAGTGTGTTTTGGATTTCATTGAGGTGGATTTGAGTCATTGTTGGTGAAGGATTACATGTGTATTCATAGGTAGGTATATACATATATAATTTCCCTGTTTATATATATTCACTCATGGTAGTATGAATATATATTGGGTCTAGGTGTGCTTATATATAGATACGAAATATTCATACATGTGTAAGTGTAAAGTGGTATATACAAGAATAAACATATATCTAAGGACACACTTGTGCAAATATGCCATGAAAATATGTACATAGGTTCTTAGTGTCCTTATATATATGTGAAGTTTCATATAAGTGCATGTGGGAAAAAATAAGATCCATGTTTTCCTCATCAAAAGTAATGTGCCTTGATGTTGAGGTCGGTTTCCTATCCATGTACATTTAAATTTAATTCTATAATTACTTAATTGTTTTAAAAAAATGTTTCCATAATTTCTTTATTATTTTTAAAAATGGTTTTCTAATAACCACTAGCTTGGTCATGGATGAATATGAATACAGCCCTTGAACATATTTATAGATGATTTTTAAATAGGAAAATTAATGAAATTAGTTTCTATATAATAGAAAATGAGATCTAAAAACCATAAATTGATCATCCTTGGAGATGTTCATGATCTCATTCAACATCCTCTCAAATTCATCATAAAAGAAAAATACTTAATTTTATGGATATATTTGTTCCAATACCAAGCTTCCTGACATCTTCTCTTGTATCTTGGAACTCACCCATAATATTCCTCTCGAAATATTGCATAAGGAAATGTTTGAAGATATAACACTATAGATACTGAATCTATAAGGATACATAATTCAATTTTGAGATAAAATGATCAACCCCACTATAAAAAAGTAGAAAAAAATGATGGTTTTGATGTGGGAGTTATATAGGGTTGTATCCTTTTCATGAACTCAAACTAGCTTAATACAACACTTTATAAATTATGTAGGATTCCCTTAATTTCGATTTTAAAATACATTATCTCTTCAAGAAAATCTTGAGACATGTATAATTTCTCTATTTAGTTATTTTGGAACATGTACCATTGAGATACAACCATAAAACCAAGATCATTGAACCCATACATGGTAGTATAAACATACATAAATTATCTAACTAGAACAATCACATCCTTAAGATCTTTGAAACATACAATAAAAACAACTTTTCGAATAGGAGGGAATGATTGGGGATTCCTAATCAAAATTTTTTAGGTAGTCATTATCCCAACCAACTTGTCAAAATAAATCATGGGAATAGAGGACTTGTTAAGTTTTCTAATCTCATAATTAGTATATTTCAACTCCTATTTCAGCTCATTGTAATCTCCTCAAATATTATCAATTTGATTTATAATATCAGAGGAAAAATATTACATTTTATAAAATTATTAGATCTTATTAATGGAGGGTGACTCCTCATGCACAATAGACGGTGGTGATGGTATTGTAGAGAACCCAAGAGCTGGACCAAGTGATAGAAATCACATCCCTAGAGCAAGGGAGAGGGTGAAGAGGGGTCTTCAGGGGTAGTGGTGAGGGGGAGGGTAAAGTGGGGGTGTGGGGGTGTAGGGGGAGGAGTTTCATGGGGTCTTTAAGGTAAGGGTGCAAGGGGAGGGTGCAAGGTGTAGGGGAGAGTGCAAGTGGGTGTGCAAGGGTAGTTGAAGTGTTCAAGGGATTTGGGGAGGGTGCAAGGGGAGGGGTATCCATGGGGTAGGGGAATGGTGTAAGAGGTAGGGGAGGGCGAAATAGGTGTTGGGGGGGGGCTTCAAGGGTTCAAGGAGGGTTAAGGGGGTCTATATGTGAGAGGTTGCAGGGGGGTCTTCCGGGGTAGGGGATGGTGCAAGGGGTAGAGGGAGAGTTCATAGGGTCTGCAGGGGGGAGGGTGAAAGGATTAGGGGGAGGGTAAAATGGGTATGGGGGTCTAGAAGAGGCAGGGGGAGGGTGCAAGGGGAAGGGGAGGGTTCCAGGGGTATACAGGGGGATGAAGAGGTGCATGGGGTGTTCATGGGGTAGTGTTAATCCCACCAATGAGACTATATTGTCATGTCTTCATTGATTACATAGTCAAAAGATGTCATATATTAGATATTTTGATACTTTTAAGAAATACTTATGCACAACAATTTCATATGACATTATAAGTCATATGATTATCAATGATGTACAACATTAATAAAATTTCAATTTCATTTTGAGTGCTTCTCATGAGATCACTCTTAGTGAAATACCCTTCGTATTGACATTATAGCATTGAGTAGATAATCATTAGGAAAAAAACCACCTCCATGGCCGCATCACTATATAGTCATCCACTTCATAAACATATATTCTCATCTTTCACAAATCAAATATGTCCACCAAAATACCTATAGATGGATTCCATTTTCTCATAATTTTGGTACAATGTTTTCTCCCAGTGTTTGAGGGGGTTTATAGGAATATCATATCCAAAAAACATGGTATCATTTCATAATGATTTTTAATGATTATAATAAATCCTATGATGCATACATGAAAGTTTTAGATTATTATAAATATGCACGAAAGTATACGACATGATGTTGTAAAACCCATCATGGTGTTGTTGGTGTTATCTAGTGATTCATGATACCGCTCCTAGGATTGATTCCTGGTGCCACACCTAGACCACTATTACTCCCTAAAACTGAGGTCTACCATGACACCTAATCATTTTTTCTTTAGTTCCATTCCAAAATTCCACATTAAATGGGTGTGAAAGTGGTGGTGCAAGGGGTATGTGGGGGTGGTGCATGGGGTATGCGATGGGGGGTGTGCATGGATGTGCCATGGGGGTTTGTAGGGGGTTGTGCAGTGGGGTCCAAGGGGGTGTCTATCCAGGGGGTGTGTGGTGGGGGTGTCCAGCAGGGGTTGTTCCATGGGTGTCTAGTAGGGGTGTAGCCACAGGTGTCCAGCAGAGGTGGTGTAGTGGGGGTGTGATAGGGGACAGGGGTGCGGGGGGGGGGGGTAAAATGGGGTATGGGTGTGCAGAGGGGGTGTCTGTCTAGGGGTGGGATGCAATTAAGTGGGAGGAGGGGTGTGTGTCTAGGGGTGGGGTGGGGGTTGATGTTCGGGGAGTGCTGGGGGCATGGGTGTGTATAGGGTGGGGGTAGGGGTGTCTATACAGGGAGAGTGGGGGGATGATGTCATGGGGGAGGGGTCTGTCTGTAGGCAGTCATTCTTTGGGAGGGGTGTCCAAGAGGGGGTGCAGTGGGGCTGTCCTACAGTTCTGACCATCAGGGGTTGTGCTGGGGGGTGTGCAGGGGGTTTGCAAGGCGACAGTGGGTGCAAGGGATATGTAAGGGGGGCTGTTCAGGGGGTGTAAGGGGGTGCATGGGGGGTTTGTGCTGGGGGGTACAAGGGGGCATGGGTGTGTGGGGTAGGGTGTCTATCCAGGGGTGGGGCTAGTGTCATGGGAGAGTCTATCAGGTGGGCTATCAAGGGGGGGTGTCTAGGAGGGTGGGTTTATCCCTGAGGGGGTGCAGTGGGGTTTCCAGTAGGGGTTGTTCAAGGGGTGGTGTAGTGGGGATGTGAAGGACGGTGTGCAAGGGGACAGGGGTGTAATGGGGGAAGTTCTAGGGAATTGTAAGGGGTTGCAAGGGGGTTTTGTCAGGGGCGTGAAAAGGGAGAGTGGGTGTGAATGGGGGTTTCTGTCTGGGGGCCTATTGTCTAGGGGGGTTTCTGTCTGGGCTGGTGGGGGTGAACTTTGGGTGTCCAGCAAGGGTGGTGCAGGGGGGTATCCAATAAGGGGGTGTAGTGGGTGTGCATGGGGGTGTGTGCAAGGGAACAGAGGGGTGTGCAGGGGTTATGTAGGGTGGTTCTAATGGGGGTGTCCAGTATGTGTGGTTCAAGGGGTATCCAGCAGGGGTGGTGTAAGGGGTGTGTAGGTGTCCAAGGGTGTGTGTGAAAAGTGATAGGGGGTTGTGCAGGGGGCATGGAGAATGGGTGTGTTGGGTGTGTTGGGGGTGTCTGTCTAGGGGGGGATGTTTGTGTGTGGTTGTCCCGGGGGTGGGGTTCTGTCCATGGGGGGTTTCTTGGAGGGAGGGGGTCTATCCAGGGGGCCAGTGGGGTCGGCCTAGGGGTAGGGGGTCAGTCTATAGGGTGTGGGGGGGGGGTGTTGTCTGTTGGGGCTGTTGTTTGGGGTCTTTCAGGAGGGAGGGGTGTCTAGGATGGGTATGGCGTCTGTCCAGGAGGGGGGTCTATCAAGGGGGTGAGTAGGGTTCATCCTGGAGAGTTGTCCAGGGGGCTATCTAGGGGGAGCGGTGTCTAGGAGGGATTATCTAGGGGTTTCTAGGAGGGTGGGGTGTCCATGAAGGGTGGGGGTATTTCTAGTTTGGGGTTTTGTTCAGGGGGTGTCCTGGAGGGGGGGGGAGGACTTTCCTGGGGGTGTCTAGGAGGGGGTCTGTCTAGAGGTTTTCCAAGAGGGAGGGGGGTTTGTCCAGGGGGGCTTCTAGGTTGGAGGGGTCCATTTAGGGTGTGAGTGGGGTCTGTCCAGGTGGGCTAGATGGGGTCTTTCCAGGGGGTGAGTGGGGTCTGTCTAGGGGGTTTAGCGGGGGTTTTTCAGGGGGGGCCGATGTCCATGGGGGAATGTTGTCTGGGGGGTGTCCATTGGTGGGGGTCTATCCTGGGGGTGAGTGGGGTCTGTCCGCGGGGGGGGGGGGGGGGGGTGGGGGGTGTCCGAGGGGGTTGTCTAGGGGTGGGGGTTTCCATGTCCCGGAGGGGGTGGAGGGGGTATTTGTAGTGTGGGAAGGGGGAAAGTTGGGGGAGGGGTGTATGGGGTTGTAAGGTGTAGGTGGGGTGCAAGGGGGAGATTGTGGGGGATTTCCATGGGGAGGTGGGGAGGATGTATGGGGCCAGCTTCAGCTGAATGATGCTGGTTTTTTTAGGAAAAGTGAAAGCCTATAGCCATGGTTTTGAACTATAGCTATAGAACTATAGCCACAGTTTGAAACCGTGGATATAAGAGATAAGCGACTTTAGCATATGACATGGTTTTGAAAATCGTGGCTATAGGAATTACCCTATCGCCATACCTATAGCAGCCACGGTTGATCAAACCATGGCAATAACCTATAGCCACTGTTTTTGGGCCTATATACACGGTTTCAATCTATGGCTGTAGGTTTTACCCAATAGCCATTCCAATATGAGAAACAGTTGATAAAACATGGCTATTACCTATATCCATGGGTTTTAGGCCTATATCCATGGTTCAATACAATGGATATAGCCTTATTTTATAGTAGTGTTTCCAAAAATGTGACATGTTCTAGAGGTGCTTTTTCTATCTAACTTACAACCACCAAAATCAGCATTAGAATTACTGACTAATTCAAATGATTTTCTTATAGGATAGAATAGTACTATATTGGTTGTATGTTTTAGGTATTTAAAAATCCTAATAACAGCATTTAAATGAGACACTTTTGGGTTTTCTTGAAAGCGAGCACACATACGTACACTAAATATAATATATGGTCCTCTAGTAGTTAAGTAGATTAAGATTCCAACCATTCTTATTCAAGTGGTTTGATCCATAGATTTTCCATCATCATCAAGATCCAAATTAAATGTATTACTCATTAGAGTATTACTACTTTTGGTGATTTCCATGCCAAAACTTCTTAGAATATATTTAGTATATTTTATTATATTTAAAATAATTCCATATTTATTTTTAATGATTTTAAATCCAATAAAGAATTTTAGTTCACCCGTTAAACTCATAAAAATTTCATTTTAAATTATTTTATAAAAATCAATACATAAATAATTTTTTGAATATCAATAAATAATATCATCTACATAAATCTGAACTAATAAAACATCATCTGAAATTAATTTTATAAAAAGAGTAGGATCAGCTTTATCTTTTCTAAAAATATTGGAAATAAGAAAAATACTTAATCAATCATACCATGATCTTGGAAATTTTTTTAAACCATAAAAATATTTTAATAATTTCAATACAAGATTTCAAATGTGAGGATTTTTTAAACTTTGGGGTTGTTAAACAAAAACAACCTCACCTATAAACCCATTTAGGAATTCACTTTTGAAATCCATTTGATATAGTGTGAACTTTAAATGTGCTGCATATGCAAGAAAGATGCTAATGTCTTCATGTCTATTTACTGGTGAAAAGGTGTCCTCATATTCAATTCCTTCTTCTTGATTATTGCCTTGTGCAACCAAATCTAGCTTTGTTTCTTAGTATGTTACCAGCTTCATCAAATTTATTTCTATACACCCACTTTGTGCCTATGGTAAAAATGTCTTTGGATCTATCAACATGTTTCGAAACATTGTTCCTTTCAAACTGATTAAGTTATTCTTGCATATCCATTACCCAAAATTCATCATTCATATCATCATTGATGTTTTTAGGTTCAAGTTGTGACTATAAAGCTTGATTTTCAACTAGATTTTTTAGAAAATATCTGGTTTGTGTCCCTTTATATAAATCGCCAACAACAGCATCAAAGGGAGGGTTCTTAAGAGTTATAACAGCTCTAAAAAAAGAGGGGGTAGGGATTTCAGGCTCTTCTATAGGTTCAGGTTCATTATGGAGTGAATCTAGAGAGTTTAAAAAGTTGGATGTTTTAACAGATTCCATAATAATATGGTCAGAGGATTTATCATGGATGTCTGCATTTGACATATCATCCAAAATATTCACTAGATACATCTTAGGCCCATATCGATCTATCTCATCAATCATGACATGTATAGATTCGGCCACACATTTAGTAATTTCATTAAAAATCTATATACATTAATAGATATTTAATATCTTAGAAAGATACCTACATTACTCTTGGAGGAAAATGTATCTATATTGTCGTTAGTTTTAAGGATATAGACTTTTCAACCAAAGACATTGAAGTATTTCACTTTCTGTTTTTTAATTTACCTTAATTCAAATGGATTTCATTGAAGAATATTTCTAATAAACACTCTTTTAATAATACAGCATGTTGTATTTGCATATTCTGCCCAAAAATAAATAGGTAAGTCATATTCACTAAGCATGGTTCAAGAAATTTCATGAAAGGTCCTATTTGTTCTTTCTATAACTCCATTTTGATGAGGTTTTCTACAGGTAGAGAAATGGGGACTAGAGCCATTTTGTGGGGAAAAGGATTCAAACTTATTATTTTAAAATTCATGACCATAGTCACTTCATAGATATTTAATTTTAATTCCACTAATATCTTCTATAGATTTAGCATACTTGGTGAAATTGGTGTAGGATTTACATTTCTGATCGTAGAAGAAGGTCCATGTATACCTAGAAAAGTCATATATAATAACATAAATATATTTCTTCCCATTTTAAATAGAAACTCTATATGGTCCATAAAAATCCATGTGAACCAACTCGAGAGGTTGAGAAGCTGAAACTTCATTATTTGGTTTGATGAAAATTTTGTGTTGTTTTCCCTTTTTACAAGGATTTCACACTTTAGAATTTAGAAACTCTTGTTCAGGTAGATCATTAACTAAAAAATTTATTGTTATATTTCCAAGTAAGTGAATATTTCAGTGTCCTAGTCTTCTATGACAAAGCTAGGACTCTTTGTGAAATAAACATAAACATCACGCTTTTTGAGAAACGAACAAATCTATGTTAATAAAATATTCATTTTCATTTCTTATTGCAGAAAATACTTATTCATTATAAGAATTACAAACACTACAAGCATAATTTTCACATATAAATTGAAATCCTTCCTCACATATTTTTGAAATACTAAGATGACTACATTTTATTCTATAAACAAAAATTACTTTAGAAACTAAAACCGAGTTAGAGTTACCGATATGAACTAGGCCAATGATTTTTCCTTTGGAATTTTCACCAAAAGTGACATTCCCATGATAAATCCTTATTATAATCTTGAAACATGAATAATATCTTTTTTTGTGTGTCTTGAGCACCCACTATCCATGTATCGTAAGAATTTTTAGGTGCTCTTCAAAAAAATTTCCTACAAAATAGTCAAATAAAAATAGACTTTGGTACCCATGATTGTTTAGCTCTAGTAATATTAGTAACTAGTGCTTTAGGAACCAATATCTTCCTCATAGGTTTCTTTTAAGCATTATGTAAATTATTTGAGAAATAAACATTATATGGTCCACTTGTAGAGGATATAACATTGTTTAAACTACTATAATTTTTCCCTAAACTAAGAATAAATATGTATATTCTCGGTTTAGAAAAAATATTTGATTTTCAAAAATTTATATTACCAGGTTGATAGACAATACCAGTTCTATATTTATGGGAAATGTTTTTACCTAGAATTTTTACCAAGACTTATTTATCTTACTAATCCATTCAAGGTTCTTCTGGAATTTCTCATTATATAGTATTGATTCGTTTCTTTCTTTGAGTAATTGATCATTCTTATCTTTTTATCCTACAATTTCAAATTTAAAAGTTGAGGTAAGATCATATTATCTGTTAAAATACTTGTATTTATCTTTTAGGTCATTAAATTTCTCTTAATTCTATTTCAAATCTCATACATTTATTCTATTGACTGATTTATAGAATCACTTTCATCTCTTGAATAATAGGAATTCTATACTGGAGAATCTAGGATTACCTCAGATATTTTTCTCATGAAACAAATGTTGTCTTTGTTATCCTGGACATCATGTGAAGACTTTGAGCCACTTGAACTGTCCTTATAAGAACTTTAGGATTCTTTCATTTTCTTTTTATACTTCCTATCATTTTCCTCATATTTCTATTTATACTTAGGATTGGGATAGTCAGCCTTTACAGGTCCCTTTCACTAACATTCATAACATACGATCTCATCAGACTTGTAATTTCTATTCAAATCCTTCATCTAGTTTCCCTTTGTATTATATCTTCCTTTACTGTTATGCTTTCTGAAAAATTTCTTCCTTTTTTAAAATTTCTTAAACCTTCTGGTTAATTGGTCCATCTCCTCCTCAATGTCAGGTGATGATTTTTCACTACTGTAACGTTATACAGAGGCTTGATGTTTCTCTATTTCTTTGTGTTTAGAGGTAGTTATCTTAAATGCCTCATATTTTATTTTCTGTTTATTCTCCTCTTCCTTGTTGACTTTCAACTCTACTTCATACATCATTTCGTTCCCAATGAGTTCTTTGACTGGTAATATTCTAATGTCACATTCGACTCCAATAGATATAGAATTTGTTCTCCATCTACCATATAGGCATCTAGTAATCCTCATGATTTTTTATTTGGTTGTAACTTATCTTCCAAGAGAAATCATTGTGTTGAAAATATTTTGGAAACTGAGATACATATCAAAAAGAGGCTCATCAGGTTTCATTTTAATGTTATCATACATAATTTTATAAGAATAAAGTCTCATTTCTTTCACATTTTTGGTTCCCCCATGTGAAATAGAAAAAGTATCAAAAATATCATGGGTTGTTTTACATGCATAAATTATTTGAAATTCATCATCTCCTAAATAGAATTATAAGGCATTCATGAAATTACAATTATTTTTATAAGTAGTCTTAGTTTGGTTATCCTAGGTAGTCTAGAAATAGCATGAATCTTATACTCATCTACAATTGAAGACCAAATCTCACAAATCATACTTTCAAAGTGTATTTTTATTTTAATCTTCCATTTGAGTAATTGGTTCCATTAATTAATGGAAGAATATTTGTAGAAGAACCTTCTAGTATATTATCTATAATAAAGAAATACTTTTAAAGTGATAGAAATTTATGACTAACAGAAATTTAAACATCATTAAAGTACAACTAAAATCAAAGTTGAAATGATTTTAAAATAGATTTTTAATAAGAATAAATTCCTTTGATACCATAGTACAATACTCTAGAGGGGGGTGAATTGATTATCTATAAAAATTCCTATTAAAATGTTCACTTAAAAATGTTCCCCAATAAAAATGAATACAGGCTAGTAAATCATGGTAATAAAGTTATAATATTTTGTTTATTCAAATAAATTCATAGAAAATTGATTAATTATCAGTAATATCAATGTGAGTTATTGATATAACTCTGGAAGATACTCTAATAGTGCAAAATGGTTATATATTATATGCAAGACATACTATAAAAAAATATAGTTTTCTGAAATATAATGTAAATCAGAGAACAACTAAATTAAAAAACATAGTGGAATAAAAAAGTGTTTTAGTCTCAAGCGGAGACTTAATCCACTGGACATCGTGATCACCTCCCTATAATATGTTTATATTAATAAACATGATCCACACCCCGGATTGGGGTAAACAATAGTACACAAGACTTTCTAGGTCACAAGACCTCCTCTACTATTCTTCATTGGTATAAGCTACCAGGTCACACAGGGACCTCTTCCGCAATTATATGTGGGGGTAGAGAGGTGTAAGAAGATATTATAAAAAGGATATCTTGTATCCTTTAGTTTAATATAGGAGACAGTGTGTGTTTTAATACAGAGACACACACACACTACATGAAATCTAAAAATAGTACATAGTAGGGAAAAAATGATGATATAGGATTAGAAATACTCTGATTGTTTCTCTATGAAGCTCTGGAATTGCAGGATGAATAAGATGCAAATATCAATTCCTCTTGTGAAAAAATAGTGTGATGCGAGTCTGGTGCTCCGGTATCTAGTTCAATGAAGTTGTCTTTGTATTTCATGTTATTATTTGAGTTCATACTATGGAGATGTTTGAGGCTTTGATCTATGGCATTTCAACCATTTGAGATTGATAGTTCTTCGTTTTTTTCTTCAGCAGTATATCATTAAATGAATTAACATCTCATTTTATGTGCTTTTTAGCAGTGCCATATTTTCCTTTTTTACTTTAGGGTGCATATTTTGGATCCAATATGATGCATGTATTCTACACGTCGTGCCTCATAAAATCAGGTGACATGACTATAAAGAAACCATAAAAATGCATGTTCCATAAAATGTCTCAAATTTGACAGTTATAAATTAAATTGAAATTGACAATGCAGATTAATGAATAGTGTCACAGTTTTTTCTGAAATGGTATCGCTTGGAAATGGTTTCATTGGGAAATGATTTCTTCTCCTTTTCCATTTAAAGGTAAAACTATCATGATACCACAGTTGCAATGAGATTAGGAACTGGTAGCACAGATGTGGTGTTAGGGTCACTGTGTCTAGTCCTTTGTCAAAACATTGAATGGTGTCCTGATGATGGTAGTAAGGAACCAGTGTCACATACATTTTGAAATGTGAAATTAGTTAGAGGGTTTAGGTCATAGTGTTTGGATTATGGTGTCAGGGTTATGGTGTTTAGATTACGGTGTTTGGGAATTTTCCAAAATCCCGAATCGGTGGCAGACTTACGGTTTCTCATACATGTCCAAATATTTGTAAAATTGTCTTTGGAAATAATATTCATAGAATGAATTAGACCTAATCATTTATATAGTATAACATTATAGGAAAAAATTAAAAATAGTTAAAATATTCAAACACAATTTATAGTATTCTAAATTAGGATCTTTTTAATGTTTATACCATGAGTTTTAAACAGTAATGCATACGAAAACCTACCATCTCCACACATGATTTGAGATAGATTAAACAAGGATAATGTGATTTGAGATCATTAAAAAATGATTATTGTATGATTATTACCAAAATATCATATAATTTTTTTATATCCATCCTTAATACATTCTATGTGGTGTGTGAACGAATCACATCGCTTTGAAGGGTCGGTAGTCCACACTTCATCGAACGAGATTATTGTATTGACACCAAATGGAGAGTAAATAAATTTATGTTTTGAAAAGAATACCAAAGCATAAATATATATTAAATACAATATATGACATTTATAATTATAGTTTCCATCATAATGGACTATATGACTGGTGGTAAAGGAGAAATGAACAATCATAATTTCGTGAGGCAGTACTTCGTTGTACGCAGTAATAGTATGTTCAACATCCATTAGATAGAGGGGTGAGTAAGTGTAGGTAAAAACCATTGTATAAAAACATACTACTATATTTGGAATACTATTTTTTCTCACAATAATAGTGTAAATATAGTGGAGGGGTGAATCATTAAAATAAAGTAGAAGAACTTTAGATAAGTGGCTACCATTAAATCAGGTAACTCCTTTTGGTTTGTGCCAAAAGGCTTCCTTGAAAGGATTTATGACCTATAGAGGCTTCAAGTTCGAAGGAATTATTTTTGGGAGACACATTTCAAAGATCATAGATGTTATTAATAGGTTTTATATGTTTGAGGAATGTATATAGGCGGTATCCATTTATGAGGAAGGAAAAATACTCAATTGGATTTATAGAAACAAGCTAGTTTAATGCATGTTCTTATCTGAGAAAAGTCATAACAAACCTAAACATACTCAATAATGGAAGATTTATGGACTAAATATTGACAGAAAATTGGATTTTGGAAATTTTATAGGTTATTTGAGAACTGAGTTTTAAGGTTTAGCCTTTAATTAGGTTTACATTGGACTTAACTATTGTGATTAATTTTGAGCACTTTTACTAATCATTTAGGTAAAAAAAATTAATATGTCATTATTATAATATAAATGTTAGACTCAATAAAATGGTTTATGTCAGATTTTTTAAATTCAATTCATTTAAGTGGAAATTTTAATATTAGTGAAAATCTCACTGATAGGATAAACTAACAGGTTTTAAAAGTAGAAAAATGTTGAAAAGATTTTAATGATTTTATATTCACTTTCAAATTGAAATTGGTTGTATTGAATTAAATTGTATTAATAAATTAAATATTTTTCTAATTTTACCTTAAATATTATTTTTAATATCATTTATAATTAATATTTAATTATACAAAAGACAATTTTTATCAAAAAAGTAGTATTTTTCAATATGAATAAAAAAAATGTTTTTTAGAAAAATCCCAAAAATTCATTCTAGGATAATTTCTATGTGATGAATTAAAAATTGAATTTTTTTATCAAATTAATTTTTTAAAAGTGTAGAAAATTAATTTTATTATTAAATCTGGTTCAATCAAGAAAAGAGTACTTTTAATATAAAAGTATTTTACCAAAAAATCTCATCATTCATTATCAATATGTTTTATTTATTTAAAACAATTATAAAAAATAATTGTAAAGTAGTTACTAATATTTATATAAAAAATTGTAATTGTTATGTTATAAATATATAATGATGTTTCATAGAAACTCAGTGTTGCGTGTATCGTACGCCAACTCAGTATTGCTTTTAGTGAAAGCCAATTTAGTATTGCATATAGTGCAAGACATGTTGGCATTTCCTATGAAAGGAATGCTTGAATTTGTGTTTTAATATATATATATATATAACTATGTCACATGAAGTGAAAAATATCAAGAAGATAAATTAATTTGAAAACAAATCACAAAACTCAAGGTGCTACATGTTTTACATGGATAAAAGTTTAACACCAGTGCACTTTAAATTATAATCAGTGGATAGTGAATTATTTTTTGGCACACTGACCAAAAAAATTGAATTTGTTTGGGCTATCCTTGCTTGAAATAAATTAACCCCATCATTATGGAAGGATAGACATTTTTTACACCTTACGATATCCTTTAACATAGAAAACCTTTGATAAAGAATTGGTAAAAAAAATTATCAGGATTAGTGGAATTATATATAAGATAAGAAAATCACATTTCTCTATTTCTAAGATGGCTTGGATGAAGTTTGGGTATCGTATATCTTGGAAGAATGACATATCTAGGGTTGTACACCTTGCGAAACAATGATTGTTACCAGCTTAATTATGAGGCCATATGTTGATATCTCCCTGGTCGATGATCCAACACACATGTATCTCAATAAATAGTTTTCAAGGTCAGATCATATGCTATTAAGTATATTTTCATCCCTTATGTGACCCTAGATCATTCCAATACCTATTTGTAGTTATCCTTCCTTATACAGTCTATCCCTCAAGGACCTCCCATGAAAGTTTTCCAGGCAGGTAATGTGCCATTCATGAGATACTCTTAACATTTATACCTCCCTCCCTCTCCAACCTATCTAGTATTTCACATGAAGCCTAATGATGTATATCCTCAAAGTGAGCATCCCATATGAACAAGACCATTATGTTCTCAATGTTTGAGATGACAGGCTTCGACACATAGAGAGTTTACAAAACATGAATGGGAACATATGAGAGGATATTTTTAACAAGGTTAATTATTCCCCTAAAAGATATCAACTGGCTATTCTAGTTAGGGATATGTTTGGTAGTCCAGTGAACCACCTTGTTAAAATAGTTAATAGGAATCCAACTTGAGAAGATTGGTGAACTCAGATATTCCCTGGTAATGTACCTCCTGTGAATTACTATAATATATTCTATATATATATATATCCCTTCTTTTGAGACACTGATTCAAAATAAATACATAGCTCTTCTATATTGTCCTAAACACTGATGCTACTCAATATTTTCCCCATCCCAATTGGTTACATGTAATCAAGAAAATCTCTCTAAACTCTAGATGCTTCTGACTAGTAGTGAGGGTCTAGATTGTGTTTGTGGGGACAGTATTCCCTCATTATGAGAGTTTAATATAATGGAATAGAGATAACAGTCAATATAAGAAGCAGTAAAATAATCATAAAATAGATAAATAGTAGGATTAGATAAAAATACTAGATGTAATCTCATATAATGATGATTATAATACATTTCACATCTCTAAAAATAGCCATAATAGGTATAAATGGAATGTTCACATTACATATATCCAAAAAACCATAAAAACCAATGTTTTTATCCCTAAATTTAATAACTATCCTAAAATCTGTCTCATGATACTTTTCTAAAAAAACATTGAATAAAATATGTAATCGAACTATGTGTGATTTCCCTAATCCTTAAATACATCTAGATAGTCTTTCCAGGTACCCTATGGTGGCTCAAACTGGGTGTAAGACACCATCCTAGTAGGTTACCATGGAAAGATATATATAATATTATGGATATGTAATATTTCAGGATAAATTAGAGTGTAAAATATAAGTAGAAATCAATAATAAATTTAAAGACCCCATGGAATATATTCTACAAGTCATGTGATAATATAATTCCATACAGGTCTCCCTACCAAAAAGCATCACGATCCTATGATAAGGCAGCCAATAAGAAAAACGAAATAATCACCATGGCCATGCCATATTGAAAATATATCATATCATCCATGGCTTTGACATATAGTTTTTTAATCAAAAAAACAATATCCACACCGTATAACTTAAAGTGTTTGAAAAACCACGACTGATTTGTATAATTAAACATATCAAATTTACCATGTTTGTGTCATATAATCAAAGTGTTAGACCCCTCCAGGCCGGATCCACAGTATAGTGGACCAAGGAATCATGTCGAGTCCTTTTGGAATCTCGATGGAACCTTGGTTAGGAATGAATTGGAGTCAAATGAAAATGTATATTTGGAAGGAACACTATTAGATAAAAAACCAAATCCAAGTGGTAGCAAGGCCAAATGTACCCAATGAAATCAGAATCAAAGGAGCATATAGGTCAAAGGAATTATCAACAATTTCCATGGACCATGGAATTGTACACCAATGGTGATCAATGTTACCATTAATAAGTTGACATTAATGTTCCATGAGTATACCCACTCATAACATAGTTCCCATTCAATTTGATTCCATGAGTGTACCCACGCATACATGAATTTATGTAAAATTTATTCAAGAAAATCAATTAAACAGAAACATGTTTACACATGGAATAGGAAGAAATGCATATTCTATTCATCCAATTCAATTAAATTCGTTGGTTTAAAGGCTTCCTATATCTATTAAAACATTATCTCACCCCAAGGGTGGTTAAAAAAGTTAATCTCAAAGGAACACCCCATGGGTGACCTGGGTTGGGGAATCCAGCCTCTAATAAGTCTGAAGTGATCTACAGAGAATCCCAAACATGATCATATTAATTTAATTTGGTTATTAAATTAATTTCATGGTTCATGATAGAAATTATTAGGGGTGAAACCCGGATAAACAACTTAATAAAGCACTAAAATTTTATGAAAACTATAAACTACCTACCATAGGTCTGTAGTAGAGTGTTTGTCTTGTATCGTCTTTTTATTCATCGCATATCAGATGGAAAATGAGGAATGGATGTAGAACCTAGAAAAGGGTATATTATATTTCCCCAAAATAACTGGATATATCCAAATTAAAATTAATAACGTAACAAAATGAATTGATTACTCAATGATACAGATCTAATGAGATGAATGGATCTTGATTATGAGTCCAAACTGTGATTATTTTCCAAATCCTAATTTAGGAATCAAAAGATCTCTCAAATTCCCTTAGATTCAATAGAAGAATGAAGAAATAGAAAATATGTTCAATAGATTAATTAAGGGAAAATAGAAATTTTACCATGATTCTCTAGGCTGCATAGTTAGAAAAAGCATGCACCAATTGTGTTCCCAGAACTGTAAGGAGGCAAACCTCACATGGTTTAGACACATGGTTTGACTAACCGTCTACAAACTGTGTCTTAGACCACTTTCAATTATCACTGATTCCCTCTCATGGGTGTGTGCGTCCATCCATATGGATTAAAAAATAATTGGGCTCCTCTATCCCACAATTCAACCTTTCACAATTTCATTTAATTGCATGGCTTGGGTCTCATGGTTACAACTAACTATGCGACCTTCATAATTTCTCCAAAAATTCAGGCTTAGAACTCTGAACAACCATAAAAACCTCTAATACCTATATAAAGTCAATGTGTTTTCACATTATTCCATATTTAAGCATTCAAACTGAAATCAAAGTGATTTGTACCTATTAAAAATTACCATGATTTTAAATCCCCCCCCCCCACTTGTGGAAAATTTTCCCCGAATTTCCCTCCCAAGGGTGGTCTAGAATCAGCATAGAATAACTCTGACCATTTATCACATACATTGGACTCCCTCTCCCACATATTTTCCAATAAATTGATGTGATTCTATAGAACACATACAAGATGAACTAACCAACCTCAGATAACTATGGTTCTCTTGTCAATAATACAAATAAAATGATCATCAATGGATGCATCTATATAAAACTCTACCACCTATTCCAGAAAATAATCAGATGGGTTCGGATGAAAATAGTGTAACTGAGATATTTTTTGAGATGTCATTCAGGGATTAGTACATCTGAAGTTACTAAAATCGATAGGCTACCAGCCTAGCTCTCTAGAAAATTCGAAACAACCCAACATATCAGGGATAATGTATACCTTGTATCATGTTTTTTTGTGTACCAGCATTAATGAAACACTAAAAAATATAGAATCACTAAACTCGAACCCTGGAGGACATCTACGATGATCTTGGTAAGATATCTGTTGAGAATGTGTTGTACCCATCTATTTTCTGATGAACTGGACCTACTCAAAAGTCTCTTATAGGAGGTGTGGTCCTTCAAAAGTTATCTCACCTACCCTTAACCAAAACAGATGAGATAAAAATTCCCTAACTTATAATTAATCATAAGATTCAATATTTATTGTCTCTTGATATCTATTATTGAATGATAACACAAATAGGGGTGTATGTCTCTCCTAAGATCCTCTAAAATCTAGGATGCATGCTTGCAGCATGTCCTCAAGCACTTGTATCTTATGCTCTGACATGACATCAGTCTAAGGCTATTATGCTATGAAAATAAGCACCTATATACCCTAAACCCTTTCTAAACTCTTCCTAAAATGATCCATAAAACAAAAATCCATATATGAAATGATATAACATTTAACCCCTTCAATGCATACTACCTCACATGTTTGAAACCTCCTAAGATCATCATGATTGAAGGTCTCCTAGATCAGCATGATTTGACAAAACATCATGATCATGTCCATAACAACACACATAGATTCACAACATCGAGGTGACCTGTGAAATAATGTATTGATATCCAACTTGAAACCATCCCATTTCAAATGAAGAATAGGTAACTACTATTAATGTTCAGCTGGTCTTTGATGTTCTACCATCACCAGCTGATAGGTGAAACACTACGTAACAAATCTAGCTACCCCTCGCTTGAAACTCAGCCACAAGTACTGATTGTTTAGGTCATGATACATCTTGGTGACATCGGGAAACACTTACCATAATAAGGGATTAAACTCTCACATCATATCCTTATGTATTCCAATTTTAACCCAATCATGACCATGGATACACTAAATCTCATCCCTACATAATGTCCAACCATGAGGTGGGTCCTCACCTTCCACACTATCGCATTGGATTAGGCTATAAAAAATTTATAGTTGCCTCATCCTCAATCTATCAGGAAGGGTAGAGTTCACAACTATGGTTGAAATAAAATTCTTCCCCAAACCATGCTAGACCTCCTTGTGTATCTCAAATAATAAATCCCTAATCAGCCACTCATTGTTGGCATGCTGAACTGCATGTAGCTGAGTCTACCTGCTCAGTGTATCAAAAACAACATTTACCATCCTAGGAATATAGGCAACATCAATGTCAAATGACTATAGGTACTCAACACACGTTCTCTACCTCAGAAATAGATCATTCTATGTACATATATACTTCAGGATTTTGTGGTCCGTGTACAATTCAAAATTCACTCTATATAAGTAGTGTCTCCATCATCACAATGCATGTACAACTACATATAATTCAAGATTCTATTCTAGGTAATTCATCCCAATGTTTCCTCATCTTCTAAGACCCATAATCCAGGAATATATCTCCCTATATCAATTTTTATCCGAGCCTGATACCTGATGTGTCCCAATACATAATTTATCTCTTTCCTAGATCTAGAAGAATCAGGACTAGTGATGAGTTCAATCCCATTTTTATCTCATGAAAGCCTCTTTCATAGGTAACTAACCATTCAAATATCACACCCTTATAAGTCAATCCCATAATTGGTGCTACTATGTTTGAGAAATCTTGTATGGAATTTCTATAATATCTAGCTACCCATATGAAACTCCATATCTAAAAGATGTTCTTGGACTTCTCCTAGGAAACTATAGCTCTCATTTTTTATGTCAATTGATACTCTTGTCTCTTAGATGCAATAACCTAGTAAGTGAATTTTATCCATACATAATTTGCACATTGTGAGCATAGCATATATCTAATCTTTAATCTATGTATCCAAAATGATATTATTATTATTTTCATCGTCATATCGATTATGAGAATACACCAAGATATTTTCCATGAAAACGACCACAAACAAATCCAAATGAGTATTGAAATCTCGATTCAACAGCACCATGAATACTTATGGCCCATTCATGAGGCCTAATTTCATAACCATATACTCATATAGACCATACTAGAAATTAAAATTTGTATTAGGTATGTGTATAGGTTTAACATGGACATGATGTTACCCATATCTCAAATCAATTTTTTAGAACACCTGAGCTCCTCAAATCTTATCAAAATTTTCCTCTATTTTGTGGTAATTGATATTGGTTCTTAACTATTAGTTAGATAATTTATGGTATTCCATAGACAGCCTAAGGGTAATATCCACCTTTTTCAAAAAAAAAGGATTGGTGAACCCCATAGAGATTTACTGGGACGAATAAACCATGTTGCCTTAAAATTTTCTAGCTACCTCTTAGGTTCCTGCAACTCCACTGTAGAGATCACAGAAAGAGGAATGGATACCGGTGTAGCTCCTTGAACTATATCGTTATAGAAATAATCCTCTATATTAAGAGGTAAAATAGAAAATACTTCTAGGAAAAACCCTGAAATAATCAACTAGTGAATGAATTTCCATCTAACATGCTACCTGATCATACAGATATAAACTAGCAATCTGGTCTGTCATCCTGCCTAGCCCATGATGCTCTAGTCTATTTTAGCTTTCCTGGACTTCCCATTCACCCTTGGGAGTATAAAAATCACACTCTAGTTTTGTAAAGGTCACACTTCAGTGATATAACATAATGTTGTCTCAATAATACACTAGAAAGTTCATCTGAAGAATCGCATCAAACCCAATCATCTTAAGAACAAATAGATTCAATATGAAGTGAAACCCATAAATCTAAAGGGGGGACTCCATGTACTGATGTACATCCCCCATTATAATCCATAATGACATGTCCATAATCATAACAACATCCTAAAACTATATAACGAGCCCATGACTTCCACCATAGGTACAAATATAAAGCTAAGTGATGCACTAATATCAAAAAGATTAGATACAAGAGTAGATGCTTCTAATATCATACTATCACTGTATAAGGTCTAACAGCCATATTTTCAACGGTAGTCTACATAGAATAGATCTATCATGAAAAATGAGATGTGACATAACTTTTCTACCTAAATAAGGCCCACTCTATGGTCTTGATACAACTAGTGCCCAATTACATTGACCACAACCACCATCCCCTTGGCCTGAATGATCGATACTACTCTGTATTATTTACTGAAATGGAGTTGTGAAACTAACTCGTGAACCATGTGTTAGAGCTTACCCCTACCACTCACTTATGGAGGCAAGGTCCTAAAAAAATGTTTCACATAACCCATCGTACCATATTCTCTAAGTCACAGTCACAATATTTCCCCTCATCACCCCATCTACCTCACTAGTGAAAAAAACTACACTAGTATCACTAGAATCCTAGATGGTACTCGACTCAAAGGAATCCTCAATGAGGCTCCTTATACATGAGGAAACTGAGTGACAAAGTTGAGAGACTGTACTACTCTACTATGTTCTTATAGATTTCATCAGGTTCCACAGTATAATTTTCACTTGATTTACAATCTTAGTAATCCAATTCCATGGGAACATGTTTACCTGAGATAAGAAAATGTCAGAGACCTTCCTCGAAGAGTCTCACTTTCAATATCTCATCATCAAGGTATATTATTGAAAACTAGTAAAGTTATGTAATGTGTGATTAATAATGCATAATTATCATCACACGCTTCTACAAACGCTTGAAGTCACTTGTTCACTCTGCTCTCAGAGGCCTGAGGGAAAATCAGTCACAGAACATAATTTAGAGACTATCTCAAACCATATCTCATTGCCTATCATCCTCGTTGAGAACAACCCACCAATGGTTTTCCAATCATAAAAGAATATAAGTCACTAAATTCACTCCCATCTCAGGAGGGGTTTTCATATTCTAGATTATTGATAGTGTAGTCCTAAGAAAAATCTCATTAACTTGTGGACCACCATACCATGAAAATGTGGGAATATGATGATGCTGGATCACATGCATCAGCTAATTCGTATACAAGGTAGGATGTATTGATCCTTGAAATGTCTGAATGAAGTAGGAAAACCTCTCACAGAACTAAACCTGAACACCTATACCGGTTAAAATAGTTGGTTCTCTAGTTGTAATGGAATAATTATTCCTGAGTAACTAATGGCCAAAAGCCTCTAAATTTTGGTTGTCACCAACCTTATGGAACACAACATGAGGTTTTCATGATGGCATGTCTCTATAAATCCAAAAAACTCCTCGTAAAAGAACTATATTGATGTTCACAACTCAGAAGTCTAGGATAGATCAAGACATTCCTACAACCAGGTTATACCACACAACCGACTGCTAAATGTTGGACTCTATATAAAGAAACAGCCACAAAGTCACTAAAGGCACTTCCTCTTTCCAACTCAAAATCAAATATTATATCAAATTCTCTATTTACCAATTCAATTTTCAATTTGAATTTAATATAAATTTCTCATTCCATTTTAAATTGTTGAACCAATTGGTGCATCACTTCAAATCCATAAGGGATCATACTCCTCATGGCCCAAAATATGGATTCCACCTAATCCACACCATAACATGTTCCAATCCATGTGATTCAGGGTCCATGACTCAACATGCCACAATTGGATACATATTGTCTTAGATGTATCCTAATAATGAAAACAATATTTAGGTTACTTGAGTCACTCTATGTACCAATCATGTTGATCAATTCCCTACAAAAAATTGAATTCAATGTAGTAGGTATATCTATCAAGGAACATATCACAACATCATGAAAAACAATCAATTTGTATTATATGGCATGGAAACTTATGCCATTAGATTTCTAAAAAAGACCTTAAATGATGTATGAGATGGAATACCCTCATCTCATTGGGTTTAAAAATAATTTAACACTAAATAATATCAATAATAACATCACAATTCATCTTCATCAGCCAAAGGTAGAATCAAACCAACTATAACTATCAAAATCTTGAAATCAATAATTTCATTCAATGCAATTTGGATTTTTCCAATATGCAGGTTAGCTACACTAAGGAATATATTGTTATCAAATTCATATTATTTCTTAACCCCTTCTATTGTCACCAGATAATCAAATAGAAAAGAATATTTTTCGTTAATTTAACTTTGTAGTGTCCCAGACCTAGATGCCACTAAATTTTTCACCATGTCTGGTTGGCTACATGGCTTCAAGTGCATCTCCCTAGATGTTATAGGATGTTAACTAGAAGTGAGGGCCAAGTGTGTGTCCATGGGGAGATTTTTCATTCATTACAAGTGTGGAACACAATATAATATAAATAAAAATCAACAATGGATGTTGTAAAATAATTAGACAATAGATATCAGACTTGAATAGGTAAGTAATTCCAAATGTATTATCAAATACAGATAATGATGATACATGTCATGTCTCTACATAATAGAAAAACCAGGTATACATGGAATTCGTATAACAAATATATCCAAAACATCAAAATGCCAAAACAATCTATCATCAAATAGTATCTTGGGCCACAAACTCAGTCTTGTGCTCCCCTGCTCCAAAGCATTGAACAAAATTAAGCATCAAACTATCAGATCCTTTCATGATCCCTAATTAAATCCATATAGTCTATCTAGGTACCCAACGATTGTCCAAACAATGTACAAGATACAACCCTAGTAGGTATCCAACCAAATATCTATTACAAATCTTGGATGTGAAATATATTAAGCTAAAGTAAAGGGAAAAGTATAACCGGTTAACAATGTGAAATGTAATGTTCCCATGGAATATATGCTATATGTAAATTGATATTATAAGTACATAAACGGATCCCTAAAAAACAAGTTTCAGGTTCCTATAAAATGGAAACTTATATGAAAAAGGAAGTAAACACCCAAACCTTGGCGTATGTACAATATATCATATATTCTGTGACCTTTCTACATAGATTGTGAAACCAAACAAAAACGAACACGCCATAGTATCCTAAGTGTATGAACAACCACTATCGATCCATATAACCAAGAATACCACATTTACCATGATTGTGTTGTATAATAAACATGTTAGTCACCTGTATGGATAGATTCAAGTTATAGTAGACCATGTCATCCCATCGAGTCCCAAGAGAATATTGATGGAAACTCAATTAGGATTGAATTAGGTTCTAATGAGAATGTATACAAACCATGTCCAGTACAAACCCAAAAAAACTAGATCCAAGGGGTAGTAAGGTCCATGGAATTCCAATGTATCAGAATCCTAGGATCATATAGGTCTAATGAATTATCTACCATTTCCAAGACCTATGGAATATTCCATACATGGTGTCATACGTAACCATTAATCAATTCACATTCATGTTCAATGAGTATAAAATTTCATTAAATAATTCACATTCAATTCCATTCCACGAGTTTACAGACATACATAACTATTTCTATAAAATTAATTCAAGTGATTCAATCAAACGACAACATGATGACATGTGAAACGGGAGGAAAAAATATCTTATCCATCCAATTGAATTAAATTCATTGATTTATAGGTATTTTCTAATTTTGAAATCAATAACTAACCCAATCAGTGGTTAACAAAGGAAATCTCAAAGGCACACCCCATGGGTGACCTTGGTTTGGGAAATAACCTCAAACTAGAATCAATGTAACTTAACAGAATCCCTAACAAGTTTTAATTCATTTAGTTAAATTATTTAATTAATTTTTGTGGCCATGATGGAATGTCTGGTTGGTGGAATAAAGAAAAAAATATTAATAAATCACCAAATAATTCTGGAAAAGTATAGACCATTTACCTTAGGTCCATAGTAGAGTGCTCATGTTGTATCATCTTTTTATTCAACTCAAATCACAATAATCATGAGTAATATACGATGAAACTAAAAATTGGGTATATTTTCTTTCACTTAAATAGTTCCATTGATACAAATAAAAACAATGAATGAGATAAAAGGAATTGATTGCTCACAAATTTACATCTTACGAGATATATTGATCTCGATTCTGTGTTTGGATGATGAAGATATCTCGAACCATAGTTTAGGAATAAAAGGAGCCCTCAAATTCCCACGACATCCCAAATAAAATAATGAAATAGAAAATAGTTTTAATACATCAATTTTGAGAAAAATAATACTTTTTCCATAATTTTATGGGTTGCATGGGTGGTCAAACCATGTTCTAACCTTGCACCCACTACTGTATGGAGGAGAACCTCACATGGTTAAACTAACCATGCACAAAAAATTTCTCATCCCATAATAAAAATATATAGATTCTCCTGTATGGGCTTGTACCTCCAACCACATGATTTGAAAAACCATTCGGGCTCCTTCATCCCACTATTTAGACTCACACAATTTCATTTAACCATGCGTATTGGGTTTCATGATTACTACTAACCTTTTAGCCTACCTTATTTCACCAATATGTCAGGCTCCAAGATTTCAATAAGCCATGGACACCCTTGATATCCATATTACCTCAAAGGGTGATGACATTAATCTCTATTTAACAGTTTAAACAAAAAAATATATCCATATATTGTGTGAAAACCCCGAAATATACTTATTTTCATGTTTAACTAGCTATCCACTCTATTTGCAGTATTCTTTGATGATCTTGCTAATGAAGTGGATAGAAAAAATTATTCCATTTAGAAAAATTATCATTTCATATTCAAATATGAGGTGGGATATGCCATGAATATGGGTCCTTCACCAAAATAGAATGAAAATTTCATCTCAGAGGTCATTTTGATATATTTATTGAGAGTATCCTACATAAAAATGAATTGGATTGGATATAGAGGGTCTCCTTTCCTTATCCGCTATATAGTTTTGAAGAAACCAAAGTTATTTCAAGTAAATTAATTTTATTTCCATGAATAGATAAGGCACTTGAACAAAATATTAGTGATCCTATAAAAAAACCCAGGAATGATAGCACCTTTAAGATGGAAGACCATTCAATACAACCACATGCTTTATCCATGCACAATTTTATGGATATATTGGAGCCAAACACCCTTTGTTTTAAGTCATTTATCCCCTTTTGAACCAAAATTAGGGTTCCTTGTATTGATCTAACATTGAATAAAACCATGTTGACTGTTATAGACCAATTAGGGAAGGTGCTAGGAAAAGCACCTATTGATCACACTATTCAATATCTTGTATGGTAAAATTAAACGAGCTTATATGTTTTAATGTGTTATTGAATAAAAGTCTTTAATTTTGGTATTTATAACTAGGTAGGTGGTTCCATTCCCATGAGGGATACTTTTACCATGAATTTATTCCTTCACCCATTACAAAAAATTACTCATTACCATCCCATTGGAAGTGACATAGGAAGATATAAGAAATCCATATGGACATAGATAATTGTTGGGGTTAAAAGAAAGAAAAAATTCTTAAATTTAGGGTTCTTCGAGGAATAAACCCATTATAGAATTATCACTAGTTGTCACCATATGAAGGATGAAATCTAGAGATATGCATGGACCCTCGAGTATCCTCCTCTTATGTGAGGTTTTGTACCTGCAATAAGATACATTAATTGCATTTCAGCCATTCCTTTCACTAAATCATGATAATTAGTGAATGTACTATCCATCAAGAGAATGTTATGCTTGATGGTCCACCACTTTTCATTGATGCATTCATAGAAATATGATTTGATTTTATCACCTTCTATTAGCGATTTAATTCTATATTTCATCAGAGAGAAACGTTTTTGGTCCAGTTTATTTTCCTTTAGGGTGTTCTTTTTTTGTACCATATCATATAATAGATCCTCATCCTAGAAATTCTCTATCCTAAACTCTATCCATTCTATCCAAATTTTTAATGATTCTATATCGTGGAATCAAAGATGTTTGTTACTTATCCATGTTTTAAGATCACATTTATAAATCCTCATCTTTTTGTGGAGACATATAGACATAATTGCCTATGAAGGTTTATTCCATCACGATACAATGACCCGATGATAACTACTGTTGGATATTCCTCATTGGGAGAAGATAAAGCACCCACCTCTTCCTTCTTTTGGGTGGAAAATCAATACAGACAATATAGGGATCCGAAATATAATGGATGATAATGGTTACCATAACATCAGGGAAGGAGGATTTGGAATGGATATTTCCAATCCTCTAATCAAGTCAGCACCATGTGCAACTGTTCCCAATCTAGTTATTGCACCAGGTGTACCGGTCTCCCATGTAGTCCAAATATAAAAATACCTTACATGTTATGAACATCGATAACTCATGGACCTCCTTATAAGAGTACTAACCACCTACATTTTTTACATTAGATCAAATATAACATAGAAATATATTCCAATGACCCCCAAAAGTCCCTTGGTTCAAAGGACGAGAGATAATTCCATAGGGATTCTCATGCCTGTACATCACACTTGGCATAAAAACACATGATGAAGAGACTGTGAAATACTATGATGATATTTTTAGTAACAAACTTTTCAGAATAAAAAACAAAATCCACTAGAATATGGGCTTTCTAAAATAACCTTATAAGTTAATTTGGAGGATTTATCTGAACGAATATTGATACTCTTATTCTATGTGCGAACCGCATAGTCTTTGGGGGTTGTTTGTTTGGTTCCATCAATAGAAAAATGTAGAAGTTACTATTATGATGATCATGAGATAAGAAGACTATTTTATCATGGTAACCCCAATGATAAGAATTCTATATTGGAAATATTTCTATAAATTATGGTAGATGATATATTTGGAAAATTCAATTGAAGATATATTAGTTTTTATAACTATGAAGGATAGACATTAGGATTGGGACATGGTTTCAGAACCTCTAGGGGGATGATGTTGTGAATGTAGGTGTTGATGACGCTTTTTATTCTTGGGGAAACTAGCAGAGTTTGATGGAATGGAGTAAACATTGGACAGTCTAATTACATTTTAACTATTGGTTTTATCCTATAAAAGAAGTAATAAATATTACTTATTTTATTATACACAAAATCTATAACCTGAGTTGATAACCCTACAATGTTAGCTCCATATTCAACAACATGTCCACTTTAATATTCCTTAGATAGTGGAATTTTATTTACATGTTAACTCTTTTCCCATGTGAAATGTATTTTCAATGAATGTATCCCTAAAATATTTTCATTCCACATTCACTATATCCTCTGACTCCTTAGTGTTATGAATCAATGTCCGTAATCAATCAACATCTCTCATTAGTCGATCAACTCTAATGATAACTGTCTATATTTCCAAAATAACCAATTCCTGAAATATCTTCTATAAGAAATTGATATATTACATAGATATTATGTATCAGTAGTCCCATTGAATTAAAAACATTTTTTTAATGAATTGGTCAATCATTATTTCTCTATATGGGGAATTAGCAAGTTTCTCCATACAAGAATGATTTTGTTCATAACTCGAATATACTGACCCAATATATTTACAATCCACTCGTCTCCTACACATTCCTTATTCATTACATTGAATTATTCACGAGGGAAATCCCTGTATAGGTTACAAGTGTTGGAACTGTTTTTTATCTTTCGTTAGACAATCATTTAAAAAATAATTTCATATACTAGATTATCCCATAACATTAAAAAATTTAAATCATACTTTATAATTATAAATCTAAAGAATAACATAGCAAAAAATAAAAATTTATTGATAGGTAATCACATTTCTATAGGTTTAGTGTTGTTGGGAGTATCTTCAAATCATATTTTTTTTTCAAATTTCTCATAATCGTTTGTAAAGATTGTTTGAATCAACCAAAGCATATCCTCTAAGAGTGCCAAACTGGGCATGCTGTTAGGAATATTTATTGTGAGCTATGTGAAGACCAATTTTGTACCCAACCATTTTTTTCATAGTTATAACACCTAGGTTCATTTGTGTGAGAGCCCCCAACAACTTGTTTGCATCTAGAAAATGTGGTCATTGTAAGGAAAATGAATACTATACATAACACATCGTTTTCCATGAAAATTGTTTTGTATAAATTAAATTTATTTTATGGTTTTAATTATTAGATACACAATTTTAAGCTTTCACAAGTCATATCACTAGCTCAGCTTATATTACATGAAACACTAAGCTTCTACAAAAAAGAAATTTATTTTTTAAAATTATTTAGAAAAGATAGTTATAACATAGAAATTAAACATTAAAATATGAAAAATAAGAACTAATTTTTAAATATTACTTAAAAATATTTTATATAAATAAAAAATTTATGTTTTGGTAAATTCTTTTTATGTATGAAAATTCTATTTTCATAAAATAACATCTTTTTATGTCCTTCTGTGAACATAAAAAATTAATTCAACAACCCTTCAGATATTTATTTTTATAAAATAAAATAAATTTTTGAATTCATAATTTTATAATTATCTTAGTGTGATTTTATAGTAATTTTATGAAAAAAAATCATTCTGGGATGAATACTGAAAAATACTGAATTTTAATTCAAAATTTTGTTTTCGTATAAATTTTTTATATAGTTAAATTAAATTTTAATTTGGTTTTAAAGTATAATTTCATAAATTATACATAAATTAAACCAATTTATGTCATTTTATCAAATTACACATTGAAAATTTATATGAAAAAATTTCAATCTTTTGGACTTTTCATTTTAAAAACACGTCATCTTTTCCCATCTATGAGATTAATTTTAAATTAATTTATACCACCTCTGGGATAATAAATTGAAAAATAGAAATTAAATATTAGGAATAATAATAATTTATAATATATAATAAGATAAACTTAGTTTTTTACACAAAATATTAGTGAATGTAATTAAAATTAATTACATTGATTAAGGTAAAAACATGTATACTTAACGGTTAAACTATAATATTAAAAGGATAAATGAGCTAGATAATTGTCCAAAATCCATTTTTTGGCCATATATTGACAATAAACTCCATTTTATTGAATATGGGCCATTATTTGTGGAACATGATGTACGAGGGACCTCTCAATATTGTCTGTCTTTTTATATTTACAAGAATGCCACTCACCCTTCACTATAACAGGGGCACTCACACCCCACACTTATTAAAACCTCTAAAGACATTTGGATCACAAAACCCCTTAGAATAAATCCTCACAACTTTACCCTTTTAATCCTATAAACCATAATTTAGTAATAAATCCAACCATGGATTCCCTTTCATGAAAACCAAAAGGATTTACCCAAAGTAGAGGTTACACCGTTCAATAAGAACTTATGTTTTATTTCTTTTTCCACAAATAAAATTTTATTATTCAATGAATATATAATAAATTAATTATAATAAATATACCTGTTATTTTATGATAAACGTTTGACTTACACCCACACCCACATACATCATATGGGATACACAATCCTCATTCTCGTGTACGGTAGACTACTGCCTTGCAAACTGATGTCATCTGTTCTTCCATTTACACATTTAATGATGAAATGATGATATAATTTATGTTTTTATATGATATTTATGATATTTATGACATATTAATTATAATTTAATTATTATATAACACATACCTTCATGCTTTATATTTTGAGTAAGTACGATGAGTTCATTTGTTGACCTGTGGACTACTGGATACTCAAATCGATGTGACTTGCAAACACATTACATGGAATGCTTTAAGGATGGGTTTAGTGAAAAATATGATATATATATATATGAAATAATAATTTCAATGATATGATAATATATATAAATATATTTATATAAATATATTTCATTTCCGTTCTTTCTTTCAATATGATAAGAAAATGGAAACAACGTTTATTCGTATGTACGGCCTACCATCTCGATTAACAGTGTATTTCATTTTCAATTTTAATGTTTTTTATATTATTATAAACACATATATAATAAATACATTAGAAATATATAAAATTTTATCATTATTAAGATTATTAATTCATTATATAAGTAAGAGTACCAAAACTATAACAAATCAAAACACATGTGAAAAACAACGTTGTTATTAACCAAAATGTAACATTAACTTGGTATTGTTAATAAACGTGTAATAGAAGTTCATAAGTAAGTAATATATGGTATGATGTAATGTAATATTAATTTTTAATATATATATAATAAACTTATAATTATTATACCATATTTTAGAGTGATTACGAAGAGAGCCAAGATACAAGGTAAGGATATTTCTATTATTACTTTTATTTTTGCGAGACTTATGCCATATTCTATAGAGATTTATTTTTTTGTGGTTTATATAATTAAATTTAATTTATACTATGATTTTATCCTTATATTTATGGTTATTTACATATAAATTTTATGATCTTACTTTCATGGGGTTTATGGTTCCAATGTTACCAAATCTGTAAGGTAATTGTTTCTCAATTTTCATTCATTCATACATATGTTTTTCTATGCACATAAATTATTTTATGAGGTGTAATTACAATAACATTGACTTGTAATAACATGAATATTACTATTTTCATGATATTATAATTTTAATTTAATGTTATTCTCTCATTGTTATTATGATTTATAGTTATAATAGTTCTAACAGTTTATTGCTACAATCTCATTAATTATCGAGATTGTTTACTACTCTACTACCATTGGTGAAATAATATGATCCACCTATTAATAAACCATATGAATTTTATATTCCTCTAGTCATTTATTAAATCATAATTTATTGGTACTAATTTAACTCAATTTTGTAATTAATATGGCTAAGGAATCTATTTTCAGAATACATTACCTAATGTATCTCTTCTGTTAGAAATCTGTTTTATTCAAAAGCATTGTTTTCTAAAAAAATTTAAAAAATATTATTTTCAAACAAAAATGTTTTTATTTTCTTATTTTCTAAAAACAATTCATATAATAAAATAATTTCCCTCAAGAAATTATCTAAAAATATATTTAAAAATTATTTCACATTTAGGATTACAATTGTTGGTGGTACTCATTAATTTCTAGGGATATGATCCAAGGGTAGCATGTATTACTTTTCTAATAATGGTATATCATTTACTAGAATGATTTATATGAAACATGTATTTCATCCATGGGATATATTCTTATAAAACCCTATTATTTTCCTAGGTTATGATTTTATGAATTAATTATGAAACATATCTCTATTCCATAGGATATGATAAGATGACATGATAATGATACCCATTTCATTTCATGGGTTATGATATGATTAATTTTTTTGATATAATGGTAGAAATATTTATTTTTATCATGTAATGGGTGGGACCTATATATCTCTAAAATTTATTGGGATGATATTTATATATCATGAGATAATTATGGGAAAAATGTTGATGGGGTTAATCAATAATGTGAAAAAGGGGAAACCCTATCCACTATAAGAAAAAGGGGAAACCCGATCCACTATGGGAATAAGGTGTAACCTGATCAACTATACTGAAAGGACTTTGAAAAGGGTGGGTGATTTGTCCCATACAGTAGGTGTAGTCCCCATGAATTGCATTTATCTGTTTTGGAAATTAGCGTTGACTTATAGGGAATTATATGTCATGTTTTTGTGTCTTCAATAATTCCATGTCTTATTCCGGTGTTATTATTTCTTGGATAATTCTCCGGATTCTCTCTAGATTCATGACTTATGAACTCCCAATATTTATTCCATGACACATGTATGTGATCTTTGATATTCAGGGTGTGATATTATAATGTTATTCTCATGTTCTCACACCCATATATTCTTGATTATTCTTATGTATGTCCCATGTTTACCCATACTGATCATATAATCTCACCTTTTCTTATGTTTAATTTACCTAGTCTATGAATATATGTATTATGTATGGTGTGTATAATAAGGGTGATAAACATGAATATCCATGCGGGAGGTAATGCAGCTCTAATGTAACATTACTTATTTTTACATGGTTCCAAAGGAATTAAACAAATACGGTATTTGGGATTCCGTTTGTGTGAGGTAATAATTATTCCAAAAAAATGAAGTAATGTTTATGTATGTTAAGAGAGGGTCTTTATAGTATGTATTAGGGAAAAATTTTAGAAACCCTTTGGAAACTTGGATAATAATACCTTCATGACAACTCTATGGTAATGTTTAAGGATAAGTCTAAGGTTGAAGGAAAGTATAGGAAAATGTCTTGGAATATAAGTAAGGGATATATAGTGTGGTGTCCTAGAAATACATCCCTATCATTATTCTACAAGTGGATGTAGATCTAGCACATATGTACATAGTAGTAACAACCCCAAAAACATTGTAGTGATCTAGAATCGATTGGGAACTGGTTAATGACAATGGGCCTTGTTGTGCACTTAATATATCACTACTGAGGTATGTTCTTTTGGAATTCAAAATCATGTTACAAAAAATCATGAAGTATTTATATAGGTGATTAATATTAATGACCTATGATAAACCTAAGGCATCATATATTAATTAAGGTATCATAATTTAGACATCATATAAGAATTATTTTAATTATTGTATGGTTCCTCACAATGTTAATCATTTATTAATCTATGATTTGGGTTTTAGTAAAAGGTTGGAACTAGATGGAACTATTTTAATGGTGATTGCGACACAAAACTAAATGATTGTCCCCCATTGTATAAAAATGCTATGGGAGTTGGAATGAAAAATATTGTTTTTATTCTCACGCAACATTATACAGCTATGAATCATGCTAGACTTCAAAATATGAAAAGGTGGGAACAAAATATTGTTGATTCCTTCGTGGGTAATCCTATGCCTTCTTTCAGTGATTCTTATGATAAAATTGTTTCTAAACGATGGATCAATACCATTAATGATATTTTCCATCCTTTAGTGTTTAGTACATGAACATGTAATCATGGTTGTTTATCATCTAAAAGTTGAACCGGACCAATGGTGGACTCTAATAACGAATACATGGATGTGAGATCAAATTGAATCCATGTATTGGTATGGGTTCGAAAACTTGTTATTTAGTAATTTATTTCCTCGTGTTCATCACACAAATATGGAAAAGTAGACCCTTGAGTTAAATTAAAATGATGATGAATCCTTTATTATTAATGAGGTTAGTTTTAGAAGACGTTCATGGTACAGTTCTAAAATTATCATCCAACCCAAAAGTATGGTTTATCAATTCTTTATTACCTGAAAGATAAGTCTCATAATGAAATTATCTGTATGATACATCGGTATCTGTGAAGGTATTTTGCATTGTGAAATCAAGGATGAAATAGTGGTTGAATTTACATATAAATATCATGGTTTTGATAAGAAATGGTATATAGAGTTTAAAGGAAAATATAAAATCCATGGACAAAATAATATAAGATTTACTTTTTCACTAATTATAAAAAGAAAAATGATGGAAATTATTTAATGGGGTTTAATAAATTTTTAAGCGTAAAGGGAAGGCCACCAAAAAATTTATTGGATAACTAATGGGAAGTAGTTGGATAATGATTCAATAGAGGGGAAGCTACATAGGTTGAACCTCCCACACTTCAATGCTTCAAATGTAAGGAGAATGTGCATTATGATATCAAGTGCCAAAACATTAGGGTTAATGATGAATATCATCGTTAGAAACCTTTTAAGTCAAGGGATTAGGGGAAATGTCATGTGATCATAGTTTCTGATAGTGTGTATGATAACAATGTGGTGAAAGTTACACTTACTATCCAATATATAACTAATAATATCTTATTTTATTATGAATAAACCCACTCATTCATATCTAATGATTTTTTTGAGGGTATTATGTTTCCACCCGAATGAATTGATGTGGAATTAGAAGTGAAAATCGCAAATGTTGTGATCCTGGAATCTTATGTATATGAGTAATATCTGGTTGAAACTGTTGGTAGTGTTATTCCTATATATCTTTTTTTATTCATTTGGTTAAATTTTAAGTCATTATATGTATGGATTTGAAATCTATGCATAAGTCGTACATCAATTATTGAGAAAAGGATGTTATGTTTGATATTTCAAACCAACATATGATTTTTTATCAATGTGATGATAATTATAAACATTTTATCAATATTAAGTCCACTGTATGGGTCTTAATTATTATTAATAAGTTGTACTTGCCTCAAATGGTCGGGGATAAAATCAGCAATGATGATATACCTATTGCTCTTGAATTTGAGGAGGAATTTCTATAAGATATTATTATCCTTCCACTAAAACATGAAGTTCAGATCTCAATATAACTCAGACATGGTTCCACACCAATTTTTAATATTCTCAATTGAATGACCCTAATTTATTTGAAGTATGTTAAGAAAAAATCAAGAAAACCTTGATAACAGAATTATTTGGCCATGTGTGTCACATAGGGTTTGCACATATTCTTTTTTGTAAAAAGAAATATGGACCAAGTTGAAACTATATTTATTATTAATATTTTATCAAGATCAAGAACAAGTATCCTCTTCACCATATTGATGACTTTATTGATCAACTTTATAGATCTCAATACCTTTCCAAGATTGACCATTGTTTAAGATATCATCAATTAAGGGTCTAGGAGGATATACCAAGATGACATTCTATACAAGGTATGGACACTGTGAATATATATTGATGACTTTTAGTCTTTATAACTACTATTATATAATCATATATTTGATGAATATTGTGTTTAGAGAATGACTTGAGAAATTCATGGTAATCTGTATAGATGATATTCTTATTTACTCTATGTTCAAGGAAGAGTATGAATACCACTTAAAAATTCTACTAAAGATGCTATGGAAGGATAAACTGAATAAAAATAAGTTGAAAGTGTGAGTTTTGGATGGAAAATGAATTCATTTTTTGGGTAATATAATCTAAAGATATGGTATATCAGTATATCCATGAAAGATGTAGGCTATTGAATGATGTCCTAGACCAATAACTATAATAGAGATCTATAGTTTTGTAGGTTTAGATTGATATTATTAATGGGTTGTAGATAATTTCTCATTAATATCTAATCATATGACCATGTTAACTAGGAAAGGGGCCAAGTTCCTCTATATAGATTATTGTGAGGAAAATTTCAGATAACTAAAGAGAAGTTTAGTCTATTTAGTTTTTCTTTCATTTCCCTATAGTGTAGAAGGGTTTTTAATGTATAGTGATTCATCTATGAAGGGATTAGTATGTATTATTATGAAGATAACATGATTATCTCTTATTCCTCATGACAGTTTAAGATCAATGAGAAAATTACCGTACTCAGGATTTAGAGTTATCATCGGCATTTTTTCATTAAAGATGTGGATGAAAAAAAATTATATAGAAAAGTAAAATATATACACCTATCATACAATTTTAAAATATAAATTCACACCAAATGATTTAAACATAGGCCAAAGAATGTTGTAATATATAATAATGGATTGTGAATTCTCAATACATTACCAAAATGGAAATGTGAACAAGGTGACTGATGCTTTGAGTCGAAAGGATCATGCAAGCTTATCCATGACGAGGATCACAAAAGATCCAATATTTATATATTTTAAAAGGATGAATATACATATCATGAAGTAATGGGAAAATATTATATTTCTCAATTGAATGTTCAACCATATATCAAAGTGAATATTAAAGAGGAAAAAAATGAATATATAGAGAGGAAAAAGAATGTTATAAATGTTCTAATGTTTAACCTTGATTAGGATGGAATGATATGGTTTAGAAATCATGAATTCATTCCTTCCATATGATTTTTGAAGAAGGAGTTGTATGAGGAAACTCATATTTCATAATTCTATATTCATCCTAAAAGTATGAAGATATATATATAGATTTGAAAGAACACTTGGGTGGGATGGAATGAAGAGGGATGTTGGAGTGTTTGTATCCTCGTGCTTGGTATGCCGACAAATTATGTCTGAAAGACAAAATTCTAAGGGGATGATACATCCATTGCCCATAATATAATGGAAATGGGAGAAAATGACTACATAATTTGTCATTGGACTCCTGAATACCTCTAAAGGGTTCAACATTATATGGGTTGTAGTTGATTTCCTTACAAATTTAGTACACTTCAACACTCATAGAGAAGTATTCTCTCTATATTATCTTGATAGGAAATACATTTATAAAGTGGTAAGGTTTCATGGAATACCACATTCCATTGTATCTAATCGAGATACGAGGTTCACCACAAATTTTTGGTGAATTATTCTGAAATCCTATCATAATGAATTGTGTTTCAATACTATTAATTATCCCCACAAAAATTGTCATTCTGAAATAAAAATAAAATCCTGGGAGGATATGTTGAGATATTGTTCGAAGGTTGTTCAGATCAAAACCTTTATGTAGATGAGGTTTCATACAACAATATCATTCACTCAACAATTTATATGGATTCTTAAGAATCCCTATATCGTAGGAAATATAGATCTCCCCCATGTTGGAATGAAGTTAGAGAAAGAAATCAATTGGTACCTAAGACTGTAGAAAACATAACAGAGAAGGTTAGAACTATTTAGAAGCATATCAAGGAAGATAATTGTTAGCACCAAATTAATGGAAATAATCTTTAATGTGATCTAGGAATTGATTTTGGTGAGGAGGTGTTCCTAATAATTTATCTATGAGATTCATGAATAAAGGGAAACTCAGCACTAGGTATATCAGTCCCTTTTTTATTCTTGATCATATGAAGATGGTATCCTATCACTTGGAACTTCCACCAAACATCTCTAAAGTCCATGTTTTGTTCCGTGGATATTTTCTAAAAAAGTATATACCTAACCCTTTGAATGTGTTGAACTCATAATTCATAGCATCGAAGAAAGATATTTCCTATGACGAATAACCTATTGATAATAGGCATTGTATAGAGAATGTTCTACAAAAAATATCAATCACTTGGTCCAATTTTTTTGAAGAAATAATTAGTTATAGAAATATATATGGGAACATAATGATATTATGAGGAGTAAGTATCCTCATTTTTTGTATCTAAATGATGAATTTTAAGTGAGAAATTCATTTTATGGTGGATTGGGTAGAATGTAACACCCTAAATTTTTATGAACCATTTTTTTTTTGTATTAATTAAATTTATTTGATGTATTGAATTATATGCTACACCATTTTAATATTGAACTAAATGAAACATCATCACAGTTTTCATTCCACATTACATTGAGTTTCTTCAAAAAATATATTTCTAAAATAATTATTTATATTAGATAGTTATAAAATATTCATTAAACATTGTAATATGAACAGTAAAAATTATTTTTCGTATATTTTTATAATTTTTTAATGTGAATAAAACATATTGATAACAAACCATTTAATTTTTTCCAAAGATTTTATATGTTTGAAAATACTACTTCTAACAAAGAAATAGAATTTATGTTCATCTGTGAACAATAAAAAAATTAATTTTAGAATATTTTTCAAAATTATTTTAATAAAATGAAATTTATCTTTGATTTTTTTTCGAAATTATATTTGTGTGAGTTTTTAGAGTTTTTTTTCAAAAATGTTCATTTTTTGATGAACAATTAAAAATACTGAATTTTAATTCAACACTTATTTTACATATAATTGAGTAATATATTTAAATTACATTATAATTTTGTTTTATATTATCACCAGATAAATTATACATCAATTAATCCAATTTAGATCATTTTATTAAATTTCACATTGAAATTGGATATAAAAACAACTCAAACTTTATTCTTTTCACTTTAAAAACTCATTACATCATCCCGTATGCGATATTGTTTTTAAATTAATTTCATCCACATATATTAATCGAATTTGAAAAATTGGATTCCATATTTTAAGTGAAAATAATTTAAAATTTATAAAAAGGATAGATTTTTTTGACCAAAATATTATTGAAATTAATAAAAATTAATTTTAGTGATTAAGGTAATAAGTGTATACTTTATTGTTAAACATTAATATTAAAAGGAAAAAATGACATAAAACCCTTTGCAAGAGCAATTTTCATGACATATATATACTATATAAACCTTTGGATATAATATCAACAATTATTTCTTTCAAATTATGATAGGGAGACCTTTCAATAGTGTTTTTGTTTCTATATTTACAAGAATACCACTCTCCATCCCATATAAAAGGGGAACTCACACCAACTCACTTATTCACAACACTCAAGCCTTTCAGATTTGAAAAAACCACCCAAATATCTTTAAAACGTTCCCCTTTCTTATATAATTGTTCCTTTGTGGATAAATCCAACCAAGAAATCCCTTTTGTGACAACCAAAATGAGTTACCAAAAGAAGAGGTAACACCCTTCTACAAGGACTATTGTTTTATTTCATTATCCACCACCTCAAATATTATTATTACATTATAATATAATAACCTCATAATAATCAATATAATTATATTTTTTAGGATAATGTTACTACCTACACTCTCTCACATTTCTACCAAATGGTATACACAAATTATCATTTGTATGTACGCCATACAACCATCTCTCAAACCAATGTCGTTTGTTGTTCCATTTCAACCATTCATTGTTGAGAATAATAATGGAATTTATATTTTTATATGAAATATATATTATATTTGTGATTTATTTATACATTTTTATTACTATATAACCCATACTATTATGATTTCCATTTTTTGTAAATACAATAACTTCATTTGTAGACGAGCGGACTACTACCTCCTCCAAGAAATGTGATTCATTCAAACATTACATGGAATGTACTAATGTTGGGTTTAGTGAATATGTATGATATATATGAAATTCTAATTTTAAAATATGATATTATATATATAAATATATTCTATTTTCATTATTTCTTTCAATATGACAAGAAAATTTAAAAAAACGTTCATTCATACATACGGTCTATCGTCTCCATGAATGGTGTATTTCATTTCATAATTTTTAATTTATATATTATTAAAAATAAATATAAAATAAATATATATTATATTTATATATTTTTTTATCATTATTGATATGATAAAATCATGATATAATTTATAGGACAAAAAATTCATAAAATCATGCAAAAAACTAAGTGGTTATTACCTGAAACAGAACATTACCATGTAGTTGTTAATAAATTCGCAATATAAGGTCATAAGTGAAAAAAATATAACTTAGGATATACATTAATATGGGTCTTTAATATATTAATAATAAACTTACTGTTATTATATGGTATTTCTAATGAGTACGAAGAGGCTCAATATGTAATGTAAGGGGATTTCTAGTCTAACTTTTATTTCGGTGAGACTTAATCATTGATTTTATGCGGTGCATATAATGAACTTGAATGTATCCTATTATTTTAATCATTAAATTTATGTTACTTTAAAAATTATTTTTAATATATATCTCTCTCACGTGTTCTATGGTTCAAATGTTACAAAATCGATAAGGTACTAGAAAAGCCAGGAACTAGTGGAAGATGGCCCTAATAAATAAACTAAAAGAAGGAACTGAGTCAGGAATACAAGGGATTATTATATAAATGAGTTTGAATCACACCACATATATTAGCCTTAACCAGCAGGGCATAGTAATTAAGAGCCGTGAAAGACCACATCCCTCAAGATTAACGAGCACTCGCTTTTCCAACGCATCTGCCACCTGATTGGCCTCCCTGTAGACATGTGAGACATCCACTCGCATTTGCGTGATCATGTTGTGGTAGTTAACCCACTGGGGCATCACGCACCAATGGACTTGATGTGTTTTAGTACTCAAAGCGTGAACTACAGTCTATGAATCAGATTTAATCCATATAGATTCCCAATTCAATTGGACAGCGTACCTGATAGCATAGATCATTGCCCATAGCTCTGCTTCAAAGGTTGTGCCAATTCAAATGCTACAGTGGAAGAATCCCTTAACAATCCAATGATTGGTGTGGAACACTCCCCCATAACCTGATAGACATGGTGCACCCAGCGCAACCCCATCAACATTTACCTTGAGGCATGACACAGTGGGTGGTATCCATCGAATGTATTTTATAATTCGAGGATTTCATGGTCGACCTGAAACACCAATAATTTTTATAATATGGAGGTCTGAAAATATATTATTCATGATTTCATCCTGCATAAGATAATCTGCATAAACCTCTCTATGTTCAACTTTCCATGTCGTGTTGTATCGTGAAGTCCAAACCATTGAAGACAGCAGCATTCCAGGCTTCCCAAACTGATACAATAAAAACAATAATAGCTAATAATATAAGGATGTAAACCTGGTCACTAAAGCGGCCATGAAACAGGTTGTACAATTTCTCTAGAACTGTCTCGCATGTATCAAACATGACTCTAAACATAGAGCCAATATAAGCCAGAAATTTTCGGTCTTGATTACGCCTTGTGAAAATGTGTTGTACACTTCATCTTTGCAGATGGAACACATGGAGGCCATCAGAATACAGGCCCTCTTGAGATTGTCATTTGTGGGAATGCGTGTTTTCCAGACTCTCTAATGTATAAAGAACTTGTAAGGTCTAATAAATCGGGATCTAAATTGCATTATGCAAGAAGGTGGAGATGCTTGACCCCCACAATGATTCCCATAAAATTCCTTGCGATTGGAATGACCATTTCTGATAGAGGTCCAAATCAATGTGTCATGGTCAATAAAAACAAATTTATTGATTTCAGGCTCTACTTTCACAAGAATATTACAATATCAATAAGGTAATTTTGTGTCAATTTTCATTCATTAAGACACATGTTTTTTATGCACCTAAATTCATTAACGAGGTGTATGTAATAAACCATTGAAAATTTATGTCATGAACCATATTATTTTCATGATATTATAATATTAATATTATTTTATTTTCTCATGGAGTTTATGATTTAATTCTCCCAATGTGGTAAGAGTTTATTGCTACAATATCACCATTTATCGGGATTGTTTACAATGATGCTTCCATTAACAAAATATAATGATTTATATTTCAATAAATAACATTAATTTTATTCTCATATATTTATCCATGATATCCTCATTTATTTTTACAATTTTACATTTTTTTACCTAAAATGATTAATAAAATGTTTTTATGGAAAAATCGACCTTATTTCTCTCTTCAGGTGGAAATCAGTTTTATTCAGAAACCATGTTTTCAAAAAATGTCATAAAATTTTTATCATTTCAAAATTAAAAGGTATTAAAAATGATTTATGTTTTACAAATATTTTTTCAAATATGAAATGCTATTTTTTTCATGAAATTTTAACAAAATATAATTCAAAATTATTTTCAATATAAATTGATATCTATTAATGTTACTAATGACTTTATAGGGATATGATCCAAGGGTACCATTCAAATTATTTATATGACTGGTTTTCTATTTTTTGTAATGATTTATTTAACACCCATTTCAATTTCATTGGATATAGAATTATGAAAATTGCATCTTTTCATGGGTTATTCTTTGATGAAATAAATATGAAGCCTTTATGTTTCCCACACGTTATGATATGATAACATGTTTATGATACCCATTTAATTTCATGGGTTATGATATGATGAATATTGATGATCTAGTAGAGAACATATGCATGTTTTATTATTTTATTGTTTTGACGTATACCTCTATACAATGCAATTGGTATAGATCAATATATCATGACATATTGATGATAAAAAAGTCGAAGGGATTTATCCACTATGGGAAGAAGGGGTAACCTGATCAACTATGGAAAAAGGAGGAAACCAGATCCACTCTCTAATGAAGGTATAATCTAATCCACAATAAGGCTAATAATATCACTAGGGATGGTGGTGTGTCCCTCCCAATTGGTATAGTCCCCATGATGTTCCCTGATAAGTCTAATAAATGATCATTGACTTATAGGGAATGATATTTCATTATTATGTTTCTACCAGAATTACATGTCTTATTCATATGTTATGATTTCATGTAATATGCTCTTTATTTCCTCATGATTAATTTCTAATGAACTACTTATATTTATTCCATGAATCATCTATATGATAATTGATATGCCAGGTATGATCTTATAATTTTATTCTCATGTTCTCATACCCTTATGTTTATGATTATACTTACGCATACCCCTTGTTTACTATTATAGAGCATCCAAGGTCACCCCTTCTTATGTTTCATTTCCCTATGTTTTGAATATATATATTATGTATGATGTTTTTGAGAAGGGGAATAGTCATGAAGAACCTAGTGGGAGATTATGTGTCTCATATGTAATAGTGTTTATGTTTCCACGATTCCAAAGGAACTAAACTAATATGATATTTGGGGATCTATTTGTGTAATGTATTATGTATACAGATAATATGATGTAATGTTTATATATGTTAAGTGAGAGTCTATAAATTATATAATTTTCAAAAATTTAATAATTCTTTCCAACACATAAAATAACACCAACAATTTTTTGTTGGGCTATGTAATCTATTACATGTTATCTTAAATCAATTTCACAACGGTCCTTATTAACTTTCTCCAATACCAAAAATATCATCCCCATATCTTGTCTCACAAATATGGTATTTATTTTAATAAATTAGAAAAAAATACAAGATATAGTATCTAAATAGAACAAATAGTTTAGTAGTTTTGCGAGATATCATTCATAAAGTAGTCTCAATTTACATTATAAAACATAAAATAAGTCATAAAATTAAAATGGAGGATTTTTTATTTCTTCTAGTATATATATAAAATCATTCAAATATCAATTTTGGTATCCTATGGAAATAAAAATGTAATAAGTTATGTGCTTAGTTGTTTTGTAAGGGAAAACATAGAGTAGAAAATATCATAGGACAAATAAGGCATGAATAATCTAGTAGAGATAAAAAATAATGAAATATAAAATATAACACATATCATAAAAGGGGAATATATAAATGTATTATATGATATGATAAATAATAATATGGATATTAATAATTGGTATAATAATTAGAGAATTCATAATTTCAGACATCATAATCATCCATTCAAGGCCTTATTGTAAGATATCATATATAAATAGGTTAGGCGTTTGCCAAATAATCATGTTAGTTTGTATCATGAGTCAAACTGATGTATTGATAGTATATCTAATCATTTTCTCCACCATTTCAGTTACTATGTATAAATAATTCATCATATGTAATAAATTAATATTAATACAGTACAAAATCATTATAACTATTCATATAACTAAGAAATCATATGAAATATCAATATTTACGCCAGTAAATAAATAGAACAACATGGTTGTAAACCTATGAAGGGTAGAACATGAGATGTATTTTTAAATCTCTTTTATTTCATGATTTTATGATAAAAATTACTCAAATGGAATTATATTCACTATAAAATAGAAAATAAATGGTCAATATGTCATATTTCTTAAATAAATAAAATGATATGAGGGACCCTTAAATTTTACTCAAGAGTTTCAGAAAATATATTTAACCACTTTTTATATAAATATAAATCTATTAGTTACTTTTCCAAAAATATTCATATATAATATCTTTTATATTAATATCTTATAATAATTTACTACGTATATATTAGTTGGATAATTATTAATTTCATCATTATATATAGAATTATTTGTCCTTTCAGGCATGTTGTATAAAGGTGACATCGAACTCTCTTATTTTATAAAAGTTTAATCATTAAAATATTATTCAAAGTACTGTAATATAAGTTACACAATTATATATAATGTTTTAAAATTATTTCATGTGATTTGTTTTGGGATTTTTGAATATGAAATCAATGATAAGATTATTTCGGTTAATTTACCAATATCAATGGACTACTTTGAAATATCATTACCTTATATTTCATGTATTAATAACCATATTAATGAAATATAGTACTCATTAATATCATTTAAATTCATCAAATAAAAATTTTGTAATCATCCATGTAAAGATGAAATGAAACATGAATCTCCTAACTTCATGAATGTGGTAGTCCTCATGTTGCTTGATTGATGTTATCATTTTACAAAAAATCATAGGTTAAGAAGGTATGTAATGTATTCTATTTATATAATAACAATTATGTCATTAATATAAAATATATTCATCTTATCCATCATTTTGACCATCCAAATGATCTATTGTTAAAAAAACACATTGCTTTGTGGAGGTGGTTGTCCATAGATACACACGATAAATGCCTTAATTTACCATAGAATGTGGTAGGAGATGAAAAATAGTTATACCATAATACTTTTTCTATATTTTTTAAAATATTTTTTATATAATAATGATTATGATAGGTTTGAAGTAGGTATATGAAGAAATAAACATAAAAGTACTCGGTTAAGAGTTATACACTCTATTTGGAAATCCCCATTTAGATTAAAACAAAATCCTCTATATGTTAGTATGTTAGTGACACAAAGACCTCTAGGATATTGGGAATGATTTTTGGAATTTATTTGGATTGGTTTTAGCTGATATAGTGTGATAACAAATTTTGAATTAGTGAGGAAATGAAGATTGTTTTTATAATTGAGGTGAGTTGTACACTTATAAGATTTCTTTGATTTGAAATTCAAATATTGTCATTCTCATTGTGAATTTTAAAATAAAAAAATAAAAAATAAAATATTAGTTGATAATGTTAAAAATATCATCATCCAAAAAAATTAATACTAGATTTTATGTCCTTCTCACAATCTTTTAACCATAGATAACTCGGTTTACCCCTTTACTGTAGTGACACGATTTATACTGGGTTTATTATACATAATGACAAAAAATGAAATTAAAATAATTACTAAATTTAAACTTATTATTTTGAAATTAAAAAATTTATTTTAAGATAAATTTTTTTACTATAATAAATTATTCTTAATATAAGTGATTAAAATGCAACGAGTAATGTTTTTTATATAAAAATGTGTTTTAGGGGAAATTGTACATATACAAAAATAAAATATAAATATTATTCTTATATTATTTTTTATATTTTTTTAATAAAATTTATCTTATATTAATTAAAAAAATTAAATTAGAATGGAACTTTTATATTACATTATTTAATGAAAAGAAATGGTAGTTTTGTAAAAGTCAGTATTTTTTACAATTCAGAAAAAAAAATAAAATACATATAAAGCATTACATAAAATTTAAACATTGCCAAATTAAAAAATATGAGATCAAAAATTATATCTATTTTAACAAATAAAATTTATAAAATAAAGATGTTTTTCTTTTAAATATAAACATGAACTATTTCTATTATAATGTTAAAATAATAATATGTGCATTTGTGAAAATTCTACGATGTGGGGATTCCGTTAGAGTTAAACCTACGATATTTATATTATGATGATAAAATAATGGTAAGATAATAAACTATTTCTAATATATACATGAATTATTTCTATTAAAATGATGACATAATGAGATTTTAAAGTTGATTTGTGCACTTTGAATTCATTGTGATTCCTCGAAGAGTTACAAATGTATCAATGATGTTCATGGAATTTATTCATATGTTACTTTATATTTGTCAGGATAAATTTATTGTAATAGTAAATTATAGAATATTAGTTTATTTGGGATCATAGGAAGAACTTGAAAATCATATAAGGATAATTTTGGGGCCTCTACAACAATATCAATTTTTCAAAAAGATTTTGAAGTGAAAATTTTAGACTCAATAGTCTCATTTTATTAGCCACATAAGGATTAAAAAGTTAATAGATTTAGATCCATAAAAGATCATATTATTTTTTTCTTGGAACATAACTAGTGATGTGTTGTTATTGATTAATTTTTAGTTTATAATTTAATTTTAAAAGGTTTTTTATTTTAATTTTTATAAATTGAAACTAAAATAACATACATAAAAAAGGAAAGATTATTTTTTAATAGAACGGTTTCATAATATTTTTTTATTTAATTAAAGAAACCCTTATTAGCAAGACTGTTAATTATTTATCATGTAAGGATTTATATTTGAGGTTTATTCATATTGTTTTCATCATAGTATGGGTTTCTTTTTGAATCATGTGGAGAGAGTTATATATTATGATTCCAAGAAGATAGAATATCATGAAATTAACTATTATACCCATATACTTGAGTATATATTAATAATATTATCTTTCAAGTTATAGAATCATTCCCTACATGTACAAGGAATTATTGTTTTCAGAGACTAAATGTGTTTTTAGTATATTCTTTCTTAATATGATTTGGAAATACACCAATTCTAATGGTAGAATTCCATTACTATTTTGGTTTATATATAATTTATTCTTCAATTAATGCAAATGATATATCAAAAAAATAAGACAAATGAACTATAATAATATTTATGTGAAAGTGAGTGTGAAGACAAGATAAAGGATTAAATTTTAATTTTCATTGGGATATGGATATGGTTATTTTTAATGGTTTACTATATAAATTTATGATAAATTAAAAAAAATAACATGTAGAACTATATTTGATGTGAGACTCTAACATAGGGTGATTAGGAGACCAAGTAGTTAATAATGAATCTTTTAATTATTGTAAAGAGGATGAAAAACATCATGTCTTATTTTATGGGAATTTATATGTTGCTTATATTAAAAAGGATTTAATTTTGATTGACATACATAGATATTATTTAGTCGTTAATTTCGATAACATGAACATCTATATTGTTTCAGAACAATTATGAATGATGTTGAAAATGAAAATTTTCAATTTGTATCTAAATCTCTTATATATCAATAGGTTAAAGTTGAAAATTGGGTTCTAGTTGCTTATTGTAACCATTGAATATTAAAAAATGATAATAAGAGGACATTTATACGGATTTATCAATAGGTTTTCCTCTGGAATTATGAGGGAATAGTGTTATATATATAATTATTGATAGATTGATGAAGTCAATACCATTATTTATAATCAATGAACTAATATTAATGGATGGTTTGGAGAGAAATTATGTGAACAAAGTTGTATATATTCATCAAGTTCCCTAGATGATGATTTTACATCTTGATCCTTGGTTTACATCTAGGGAATGGATGGGATTTCCATGTAATTTTAGTGCCCATTTGTGGCAGAGTAAAACATACCACTCATATACTAATAGCCATACAAAAATGGTAAAATAGACCCTTGAGTACATGTTGAGATCATATATACTAGATTTTATCAGTTGTTCATATAATTAATTTTTGTAGTTTGTTTTTCCTAGAATAAAAATCACAATATTTTCATTTGAATGGATATATTTGATGCATTGTATGTATGACACTTTCAATCACCTTTTTGTAAAGATGACGTTATTGAGTTAAAAATCACTTGACCATACATTATATAGGATGTGATAATGATTTTATAGATAATGTGAGAGGTGAAAAAGGTGTTATAGAGTTGATATGATTGATATGATGACCAAAGGAGGATAACATTAGAGTTTAATATTAGTGAATGAATGTTCTTAAATGTTTCACCTCACCACAAACAATGCTGTTTTCATTTAGGTAGACATATTTATTTTTGTTATATGAATATTTTTGATGTGTAAATGTGAATTACTGAAGTGGAATATTGATTATAACATTGAACATAGTTATAGTGAGTTCATGATGTCTTTCATGTATCCTATCTCTAGATTAACCTTCTTGAGAAAATTTCTTAGGATTGATTTGGGTGAAATTTATATCAATGAATATGGGATTCTAATCTACCATATTTTGGATATCTAATATTTTTACGTGAAGGTATTGGTGTGGAAATTTTAAAGGTTGATTAAAACCCATCTTGAGATTTGAAAAGTTGGAGTAGTGTACTTGTGCATGGGAGTTGTATATAGAAGTTCAACAATAAGAGTTATATTGAACTTGTATTTCATATATTTAAGAGGTGATCCTTTGAAATTAGGTAAGGGTAATTAATGAAATTACCACCGATATGATATAGTTAAAATTTTAAGGATAGAAATATATTAATAGGTAAGTATATTAGTGACTATATATTTTAATGGTTCTACTTATTTAATAATGATTATTTATTTTTTGAAACGTATTTATCATAAAGATTTTCATGAAATAATGGTTTTTAAGGGGTATTTAATATGTACTATAAAAAATTATATTCATTATTTTTTTGAATATGAAGGGGTATTTCATTGAACATGTGAATTGTATTCATTGAATGATTTATTAATTAGCCTAAAATTTTAAATTTTTGTGTAACATTGGGTTTGGAATAGATAGTTTTCTTTTGACTTCATCTTTTTTGAGGATTCAAATAATTGATAAATATTTGGAGAGTTTTTGGTAGGATTCATAGTTTTCTTGAATGGATAAATAACTATAAATAGAATATGAATCTATATACTGTTGTTGATTCATGTTTTCTAAATGGATAAATAACTATATATAATACATAATGACCCAAATTGTTATAAATAAAATTCCCCATTTTGATTTATTTAAATGTATCATTATGAAATATGGTTATATAAAACACGTGAATTTTTATTATTATATACAATTGGTTTTAAATTACTGTTAATTACCATAACAATTGATAATTATGATGTTCAATAGTGATCACATGGTTAGTATAAATATAGGGTATTAATAAATCCAACTGACAAATAAATATGTGATGGACTCAACTAGTTGGATCGTACCCTATGAAGACAATTTACCAGATGTTTCGAGGGAGAAAAAAAATTCGGTCTTTTCCCTTGACTAAACCCAAGTTGATATCTGACAACGTAATAATGATCAAAACCATTTGTGGGAGAAGTTCAAGCTCATCATGATCACAACCCAAACCATGCTCACTGAACAACCCCATAATAGTCCCACAATCATGCAACTTCCTCTTATGGTGTTAACTAGCATATTAAAGTTATATGTATACCCACCATTTCAATATGAGTATGTAAATTATTTTTTATATAATATTGATTATATTTTAATCCAATTATTGTTTCATTGTAAATGATTTTCCTGACACAGTAAAGCATTGATTTTATTTTTTGTTAATATTCAAATTCAATTAATGAATTTATAAACTAAAATATTTTTTTATGATAAATAATATTTTAAATAATTTTTATCATATTTAAATTATTATTTAATTTTTATGAATTAAAATGTTATATTTAAAAGGGTTAGAAAGATGATATTGTCAAAAACCCAACATTTCATAATAAATGTAAATTTTAATTTAAAAGATGTACTTCAAATATTTAAAAATTTGTTTAAATAAAACGAGTATTATATTTTCAATTTTAATGTATAAATTATCAAATAGTGATTTTCTCATAATTTTCTAAGAAAGTTGAATTTTTAGGTAAAAATTAAATATTGTATAAATTTAATTTATGTTGTATGAAGTCATAATTTACCAAAAGTGATGTAACAATTAATAAAAATGGGATATAAACCAAATATACGCTTTATCTTTAAAAATAATGTGATTTTAATCTTATTTTTTTTATTTTATAAATCCATTATGAATCCTCCAAACATATAATAAATTTTATGGTTTTAAAATCCTTTCATTAAGAGTGTGACTCACCTCCCTATAAGAATAGGAATTATTTTGTAATTTTCAGCCTTTTATATATATAAAATTAATTACCACTCCCATTTAGTAGAAACCATGATAAAAAACAATGATATGAAATGTAGTTTAAGATATTTTATTATCTAGAGTCCAAAACATAAATAACAAATAAATTCCCATATATTTGTATATAATCCTACCCAGGATCCCATTTATCTTCTCTAAAACTCCATTTATCATGAAAATACTCATTCCTACACTCTCTAGAGTCCCCAAAATGTTATAAAATATCTCAATAATCCCCTTAAAATATTATGAAGTCACACATTCAAGCCAGATACCATGCTCTCCTCCTTTTAAATTCAAGAACCTTCTTTGAAATTAATACTTTTAATTTCAATTGGTAATGTTGTAATTAATTTATAATAATTCCCATAATTTCTATTTGATGTTATTTGAATTAGGAATCATTTATATTCCATCATTTTAACAGTTACAAAAGACGTTACTATTCGAAAATTTCTTAAGGGATTCTCACCTTCTATAATTTATTAAGCATTCTATATAAACATATGAATTCTATTTCCATTTCCTAAATTTGGGATATGTATTTACATATACCTATTATTTCCCATATTATATAAAAATTATTATATATCCCGTTATATCTAAAAAACCAATATTGTTATTATTTTTTAAATGTTATTATGCATCCAAAATTTCACCGCGATTTCCCATGCCAAATTAATTGTGCATTGAATATCATACTCATTTTTCTATCAAGGTTAATCACCATTATGAACATATAAATATTTACTGGGGAATTAAATATATTTATTACACATTCCTTGATCATTAAATAATTATGATGTTGAATTAATTCGTGTTGTATGATCTATTTGGCACACTTAAGTAGTATATGTAAATATACATAATGGGTGTGCCCATACAGTGCTTCAATGAATTGGGTATTGTTTAGTATCATGATACATCACATTGGGATTAAGAGTTATCAAGATTAATTTATATGAAAATCTCCACCATGATATCTTGGATGGTTTACCTTGAACTATGGTTGTGATTCAATATTTTAATTTGTTTCCACATTTCCCATGTAATGATTATCATGATATATCATCACTTATTATTCTTCTTCATTTAATTCTTAATTGATATGCATATTTTATAATTATTATCACCTTATCCTATGTTTATTACCTTACCTGTATGTATATCTCACCCATTCTTATGTATATCCCCAGGTTATCCCATGCAGTTTTAAGTTCAAATGAGTATTTTGAGCAGGTTAAAGATGATTTCAATAAGGATGTTATACTCTCAATTTTATGTTGTTATTTAATACACCTAATTCCCAATGATAGTATAATTATCTATCATCCAAGTTTTTATAAGTGTAGTATTATGTAATATATCAATTATTAATGTGAAATAAATAGCATGGATGTTATAGTAAGTATCAGATGAAAATTTTAGTTATTTTTGGGATTAGGATTATAAAAATCTAGAGAAAGCCTTAGGGATAAGACTATGTATAATAAAACATCACGAAATTTTTTTAGTATATATTAAGTGGTTTGTCAAGAAATTACATCTATATCTTGATACTAAAAGTGGAAGTGTTTTTAGAACTAATTTAACTAGTAAAAAAACTCCAATAAGGTATTTGGGGCCTGAATTCAGGTAAACTAGTAAAAGAAAACATGCCTTACTACAAAACTGATATGACACTTCTAGTTGATATTCTTTCATAAATTCATAAGATAATTTTGAACCATATTAAGGGGGAAAATTCCAATATTAATATATACTGGAAAATACATTATCGGTAAGATATATTGATTCCAAGAGATTCATAAGTTACAGAAATAATAGTAATTTATAAGTTTTCCCTATAATGTCATTGGAATAAAAATTTTCTCTTTAATAGTTTAAAAATAAATATCTCTAATTTTCCCTTTATTATAGCCAATGTTTGGAAAAATGAGGAATCGGGTAAAAAATTGATGTGATGGGCAATGTAATGACTACCCCAATGAGATGTATATCCTGATAGGAGTAACAATCATGAAAATCATGAGGATAATCCATCAGTTGATGTAGGTTTTGAATAGAGACCCGGATCAAGAAGAGTGACCAAACACCCATAAGAGTGAACAAGTAACAATCAAGAGCTTCATGAGACCAAGGCCTCCTACTTTTAGTGCATCATCTGATCCATTAATTACCAAAAAATGGATCAACTTCATTGATAAGATCTTCTCTATACTTCAATGTTCTGAGCAAGATAAGGTTATAATTATTGTTTATTTAATGTATAGAAAAGTTGATCGTAGTATATAGTTGATCATGAATATGAAGACTAATTAAGAGATTAAAGCAATGGAGTGGAAGGAATTCTAGAAAATGTTTTCTGATAAATATTTTCCTTATACTCTCAAACATAAAATGGAAGAGTACTTATTTTACATAATGAAAAAAATATGAAAAATATAATAGGGTGTATGAAGAAAACATCACAATACATGCTCAATATGCCTTTATCTTTTTATTTATGCTTGAATTCAAGGTTCACCAATTCTTCTAGGGGATAAAACATAGTTTATGAAAATCTATGTTGATAAGTGACTTTGATAACTATGAGGAAATTGTTTGATGTGCCCTCAAATTCTAAATAAATATTGGTGAATCATAAAAGTACATGGGGATTAGAAGCATAAATTTAAATATAATTATAGTGGTATTATGGAAAAATTTAATAGTTATAATAACCTTCACCATCCGACTTATCAAAGGTGTGGGAAGAACCCCAAAAAAATTTCAAGGGGAACGAAGAAATTATTTCGGTGTGGGAATAGACACCTTGCTCTAAATTTCCAATAGAAGAAACTGAAAAATGTGATGGATGAAATTAAATATCCTCTCAACACTCGTCTAATTTTTTCTTAATAAAAATAAAAGAAACTTGGATACTTTTCAAACTAATTCTCTTATACAAGGGTTTTGAGAGACAACCAAAAACCTCCATGGCATCAAGGGTGATCTTTTTTCATCAAAACAACTAAGGTGGATCCTGACAACATTGTGGTTATAGATATTATTGTTATTCATTCAAAATTAGTGCACATTCATTAAATTTTATTTCTATTAATTTGTTCATAATATGAATGTTTAGTAAAACTATTCAAACACCACCACATAGCATAGAAGTAGATCTATCTTTGAAAATAGAAAAATGGAAAAATTATTGCATACCAAGTATATAACTCATCCCCTATGAATATTTGTGGGCCAAAATTCCCATAAAACCCTATCATACTATGTTTTGTGGAATTTGATTAAATTTTAAGGAAGAATTGGATTTCTCTATATAGAGCCAACATAAATTGTCATGATAAGGAAATCACTCCCCGTATTGTAAATCGACCCCTGATTCTATACAAGTGCAAGGAGGATGATGAATATTCTTTATCACCATCATCTCAATAATGGATACTATTACGCTATGAGCATGTTTATTTTGATCAAATGAATTAGATTAAGGTTATTACCATCCTCTAATAAATTCTTATAGTGAGGGAATACACTGATTTGTTACCCAAGGAATTTTCTGGACATCCTCCATGGTGAGAAGATGAATTTTCAATTGAGCCTATTCCTGGGGAATTTCACTTTTTCAATAAATCATATATAGTGGTTGTTTTGTAACATGATAAGATAGAGAAAAAAAAATATATTAAGAAGAAGGATGGATCGGTATTCCTTTGCAGTGATTATCGTGAGATCCAGAAGATCAATATTAAGAACAACTATCCTCTACCTCAGATTGATTTATTGTTTTACCATCTTTGCGGAGAACAATTCATATCCAAGTTGGATCCTCAGTAAGTATATTATCATGTAACTGTGAAGAAGAAATATATCCCAAAGACCATTTTTCATAAAAGGTATTAGAACTTTGAGTTTAAAGTGATTCCATTCTGACTCACTAGTGTTAAAAAAATATTCATCGACAAGATGAATAATTCTAAAAGATATTACCTTAAAAAATTTATGGTAGTATTTATAGATTATATTCTAATATACACCAAAATAAATGACGGTAATGTGGAATATCTGAGAACTGTGATTAAGACCCCAGAAAAGAATAAGTTTTACACCATGTCTTACAAATGTGTATTCTGGTTGAAGGATGTTTTTTTCTATAGGGTATATCATCATATGAAATATGATATTTATGGACCCTTCAAATATGGAAGAAATTATAGGATGTTAGAGGACAACATTTATGATAGATATCCATATTTTTGTTGGGTTAGATGAGTATTATCACTGATTTGTGGGAAATTTCTCCTGATTGTCAAACCCTCCTACCAAGATAACTCCTAATGGAGTCATGATTACTTGGAATTATGAATGTGGGGGATATCATCACAATGTTAAAAAAGATTCATATCATTACACCTTTTCTCACACTACCCACAAGTGGAGAACTCTTCGTTGAATTCAATGATGATTTGAAGAAGGGATTGGGTTGTGTGTTAATGCATAATGGAAATGTTATAGCCGATTCTTCTAGGATATTTAATGTTCAAAAAAATTAACTATCCAATGAATGATATATAGTTATCTGTACTAATATTCGATTTGAAAATATGTCTACATTATTTCATTGGGTATAAGTGTTAAATATATACAGATCACACAATCCTCAAGTATATATTCCTTTAGAAATATCTGAATATGTTCCAACGAAGATGGTTAGAGGTGATAAAGTACTATGAATTGTCAGTCCACTACCATCCTAGTAAACAAAATAAAGTGGTGGATTATCTAAGTAGAAAAGATCCTCTATATTTATGAATGATTATTATTGAGAAGGATCTGATCATATTTAGACATACAAAGGTTGGACATTGGAATCATAAAGGAAGGAACATCATCAATACTTTCACAAAATTTTTCCTCAACCATATCTTTTGAAAATGATAAAGTATTATCAAAAAATTGATATGGAAATTTTGAATAATGTAAAATCCACGATAAAGGATAAGTCTATAGAGTTTAAAATTGATTAAAATGTAATTTTGATATTTAGGTCAAGACTATGTGTTACATAAAATTTAGAGTTAAGGAAGGAATGGTTCCCTGATGCATATAGTTCATCTTTCTCCATTAACATGGGAATCATAAAGATTTATCAAGATCTCTTTGAGCCCTATTTGTGTAACAATGTGAAGAAGTATTTTACTAAATATACATCAATGTTCTGGTTATTCAAGAAGGTGAATGTTTAAAGGAATAAGGCTAAGGAGATTATAAAACCATTTCCTATATCAACATTGAAATGAGAGATCATCACCATGGACTTTGTCACCAGACTTCTAGAGACATCCTGGGGAAAAAATTTATATGGGTTGTTGTGGATTATCTTAAAAATAAATTTCACATTTTAAAAATTTTATAGAACTTCTCATTGGATCAGAATTCTTGGAAATATATAAGATAAGTAGTAAGGCGTCATGGAGTACCATTAATGATTATATTATATCAATATTCGATATTAACCTACATGTTATGTAAAAGTATAAAAAATTATCTAAAACCTGATCTACACATTAGTACGACATCTCATCCTCAACCTGATGGCCAATCTATGCGGTCTATATCAACATTGGAGGACATGATGCAATCATGTTTTATGGACATCAAAGTAGGATTTGACCATCATCTTCTTTTTGACTACTTATAATACAACAATAGTTTCCACTAAAACATATAAATGTCTCCCTAGGAAGTCCTCTATTGGATAGGGGCATAATACCTTCACGTTGAGATGATTTTGAGGAACAAAAACATATAGGTCCTGAAATGGTTGAGGAAATGGTAGATAAGGAGTATAACATTCAACATCACCAAAATGATGCTCTGAGTCGATAGAAGAGCTATACTGACAATCATCGATGAATCCTATAGTTTATTTATGGATACATGGTATTCCTCTACATAACTGCATGGAAGAAAGTGATGAGATATGAGAAGAAGGGAAAGGATAGTCCAATATACATCGTCCCCTTGGAGATCTTTGATTTCATCTGGGTAGTAGACTATTGACTAGAAATACCACCTAACCTCTCTCATGTACATGATGTATTACAAGTATCCCTCTTGTGGATGTTCATATGATACACACACATGTAATCAATATAGAGGTGGTAAAATTGAAGAAATAAATTTCCAACCAGGATTAGCTGGTAATGATCATAGATAGTAGAGAAAATGTTTTACAAAATAAGACATTCAACCTTGTCAAAGTGTTGTGGAGAAACCAAAATATTGAAGAAGAAATGTGGGAACCATAGGAGGTGATTATGTAAAGTTACCCTCATGTTTTAAGTGTGGAAAATGAAAATTTAGAGGGATAAAATTATTAAAGGGGGGATATTATAATGACCTCAACTTTTATAAATAAAATTACCCTTTTAGTTTATTTAAATATCTCATCACAAAATATGTCTATAAAAAACAAGCACTTATTTTGTCTCATTATATCCAATTGGAATTAAATGACCATTCTATATCATTTCATTGATAATATAGCCATTGAATAGTGACCACATGGTTAGAATAAATAGGGGTTTTTATGAAACCCAATTTATTGAGACCAATGAAGTGATTCCCTCAAAGAGTAGGACTATACCCTATAAATCCCATTTATCATACCTTCTAAGGAAGATATAATTTATGGGTTTTTCCCAAGACTAATCCCAAGTTGGGATCCCACAACGTATGCATGAGCTAAATCATTGACGAGATATGTTCAAGCCCATTGAGATCACAACCCAAAACATGTCCACCAAACCACCCCATGAGAACCCCACCATCACACACCTTACTCATAGGGATTTATATGGTTTATTAAATGGAAATTTATCAATACCATATAATTATGATTGTACATTATTTTTTAAAAAATAATGAATATACTTTGACCCTATAATTTTACTTTCTAAAAGTATTTTATTTTGATAAAATAAAGCACAAATTGTATTTTTAGTTAATGTTCTAATTCAATTAATGAATTTATGAATATATTTATTTTTTTGAAAAAAATAATATTTTAAATATTTATTATCAAATATAAATGATCATATAATTTTTATGAAGTCAAATGTAATTATTATATAAGTTTTAAAACTATTATTGTCAAAAAAATCACCATTTCTTAATAAATAAGTAATTTATTTTGAATGTAAAAATTCAAATATTTTAAAAAATATTTATATAAAACTAAAATTATTTTTGGAATCAAAATTTAATGATTATTAAATGGTGAATTGTTCATAATTTTCTGAGACAGAAAAATTTTCTTCTAAAAAATAAATACGGAATAAATATACATTGTCTATTATTACATCATAATGGCCAGAGAAGTGATGTAATAATTACTATACATGGAAATAATGACCAAATTAATTTTATAACATTTAAATATTTATTTTTATTTTCATAATCATTAATGAATCCTCCAAAACATATAATATATTTTAAGGTTTTAAAATCATTTCTTTAAAAGTGTGAATGACCTCCATGTTGGGCTCACCTATTTTTATAATCCCAAATCATGTTTAAATAATTTACCATGATATATTAAGCCATTCGCAAACCATTTTTAATCTGTATTTATATTGTTTATCCTGAACAATTTGTATTCATAGTCTCATGACTTTGTTGCACCAGCTTACAGTTTACATTTATCTAAATATAAGTTCACTGTTAAAGGCTACTGGTAAGAGCCTTCTAATCGTGGTCACCATTATAGCTCACTGTTACTCTAGGTCACTGATCCTAGAAGGTTACTGTTGAAGAGATGTTGTCACTGATTTACCGGTATGAGGTTACTAACACAAGTCTAATGTTGATCTTATTATCAAAGCTCATAGACAAAGAGTCACCATCACAAGGTCACTATTGTGGCAAGGCTTCTGTTAGTAGTTCACTGTCAGACTCTTTCTCAAGTCTTCTGTTGAGAGCGTCACTATTAAATTCAACAATTGGACATGTCTACCATTAGTTGAAGGCTACTGCTAGACAACTCCTACTGTCGAGATAGTCTAATAATGGACAAATTACACTATTAATGATATTACCTGTTGAGAGAAGTCTACCATTGGAAAGGTCACTATTGAACTAGTCTGATGTTACAAAGCTTCTGTTAGAAGCTTACTTTTGGATTCTACTGCAGATCATGCCTACTGATGAAACCCACAGTTGAATAGCCTATCGATGAAGTCTACTGATGAGGAGCTACTGTTACATAGAGTAACAACTACCGTTACAAGACATCCATTGACAAAAATTTCACCATTATAAACCTAAAGACAGAGAGCCTACCGATGAAGTCCATAGCTGTAGAGACTACCGTTGAAGTCTACCATGTGACATGCATCTTCTACCAGTCTTATGATATTCTATTATTTTCTTTACCAATTTTATTATTATTATACCAGTCATGTCTGGACAAATTAATGCACCTGACATTATTTAATGTTATTTTTAGGCATTTCAAGAGACAGTACAAGGTACGAGGGAGACCACACATGGTTGAAAGATTTCTCTTATTGGCCCCTGCTGAACCAAATCAAAATAAGCTGAGCTCGAAAAGAATATATATATATATGATTAGAGAAAGACGTCAAAACACACATATATATATATACAGAGAAGACATAGAATATATGGCATGCACATAATAGAGACACATACAACACCAAAAATACAAGAATGAAGAAGAACACTCAAGTACGTATTCTGAAGAACATAGAGATTCACGAAGATCTATTGAATGAACCTTTTTCAAGTTGTAGTGGTGTGCTAAAAAGAGCTATAAACCCAAGAATCTGATCATCTCTACATCTTGAAGTCATAACCTAGAAGTTGCGACACTCTATTTTGGAGTCAACATGAAGAGAAGAACCAAAACTTCATTTCCTTCATTCCAATGAGTCTAGATCTCATCTACCAACACAATAGAGCATTCTAAAATTATCACTACTATCATTAGCTCTTCATTTTTTAAGAATTTTACATTTGTGAGTTGTGTTTCTGTGGTACACACACTGAATCTTGTGCTTGAATTGAGGGATAATGAAAATCCCCATATCGAACACTCTATATATCTGTTCCCCATGTATAACTGTGGAAGAAACCTAGTGTGGCTTGGTAGTTTATTTTTCCCACGTATAACTGTTGTAGAGGATACAAAACCTGGAAAGTTTGTGAAAACTGTTGTAAAGCCTGATACGGGCTATGTATCACTTGTAAATATAATTTCATAGTGGCAGGTGATCACCAAGTGGAGAGGACTAGGTCTTGAATTAATATTGAACCTCTTGTTTAAATTTTTGTGTTCATCTTTCCATTACTCTATTTTGCATTTATCCGCTGTGCTTATATTAGCAAAGAAAGAAATATGTTTTAACATTCACTCTGATAGTAAGTTCTGGTTTGAAAGTATATAAGATTTATTTAGTAAACTTGTTTCAAAAGTGTAATTAGTTCTCATACTAATTCTACTGAGGAGTAATAAACCATTGAGAAACTTGTTGAACAATAAGTCACTTATATCTCTACTGCCTTAATTGACTGGCCCATTTTAATTTGGTGGATTTTAATCCTAAAAGTTTTTAACAGAAATTTTAGTTGGAACCCAATTCACCCCCCTCTTGAGTATCCACTCAGACCAACATTTGGTATTAGAGGAAACATTCTTATTTATAAAAATTCTTCAACCCCTCTATTTTTCAAACTGTGCTTTTAGTTTTATCTTAAAGCTCTTAAATTTCAGTTAGTTCTAAATTTTATCTCCTTAATATATTTTCTAAAATCTAGTTATGGAAAATAGACTAGAAGGTGATGCTACTAACATGCCACCTTTCTTTAATGCTGTGAATTATGCTCAATGGAAAATTAAAATGAAAATTCATTTTGAGAGTATTGATTTTGATATTTAGTCTGCTATAGAATCAGAATATGAGATCTCCAAAACTGCTAGATATACATAGGATGATGCTACAAAGTCTGACTATAAAATTATCTGTAAAGATATGAATTACCTTTACTGCTCTTTAGGAGATGAGGAATTTAACCGAATTTCTACCTATAAAACAACTCATGAAATATGGGACACCTTGGCTATTTATCATGAAGGAACAACCAATGTCAAGGATATGAGATTAAATACTTATACTATTAAATATGATAATTTTATGATGAGACCTGATGAACCCATTTCTGAAATGTACACCAGGTTTAATGAGATTGTCAACACTATGAGTTCTCTGGGAAAAGCTATTCCAGAGAAGGAGGAGATCATGAGAATATTGAGATGTTTTCCAGAAAGATAGAGATGCACTTCTGTGTCTATCCAAGAGTCATGTGACAACAGCAAGATACTTGTTAAAGAGTTTATTGGTAAACTAATGATGTATGATGAAGAAATGAAGGTGAACAAAGAAGATGATGATGAACCTAAGAGAAAATCTGTAACATTCAAGTATAGTGCTTCAAAGAGGATAGACAAAGAGAAAATACATGTATCTACTGAAAGTTAATCTAGTGAATATTCAGATTTAGAATGATATGAAGAAATGGCTCAAATAGCCAGGAGATTTAAGAATTTCTATAGGAAGAGGAAGTTTTTCAGAAAACCAAACTACCTGTGTAATTATGATCAACAAGGTATGTGGAAGAAGGATTGGAATAATTCTGATAAGGAAGGTGATATAGTCTGCTATAAATTTAAGAGGAAAGGACACATCAAGGATTATTGTCCGAAGTTAAAATTTAAAAAGAAATATGATTATAAGGGAAAAAGTTATAAAAAGGCTATGAAAGAAACTTGGAGTGCTTCGGAAGATAGTTCGAGTGAATTAAATGCTTCAGACATAGAACAGAAAAAAAATTCCAATCCATGTTTTATAATAGAGACATTCGAGGTAACAATTAATTCCATTGTGCATAATACTTATTATTCTGGGAATGAAAGTGAATCTCATAATAATAAAGATATGACTAAGGAAGAATTATTTCATTATTGCAAAATTCTTGAGGACACCTTTAATGAACTCAAGGACAAATATAAGTCATTAAAAAGACAGCATGCTTTAAATTTAAATTACAAGTCAAATCTAGACATAGAAAAAGAGAAATTTGATACACTGCTCAAGGGAAATAAACAGTTAAAATTATTTAATGAAAAATTAAAAAAGGATATTTAGAAGTTCACTACTAAAAGTTATACCTTATCAAAGATTCTAGTAAAACATATTGATCCTAAATATACAACTGGTATGGGATATCAGTCGGGACAAAGACAAATTAGACAAACCAAATTTGATCAAAAATCTGGACAGTTCCCTGCATGTTCTGGACCATCTTTTGAGAAATAAATTTCTAAAGGACCTAAAAAAGTATTTATGTATCGAAATGTGTTTGTTGATTTTAGAAAACCTATAAAGAAAATATGGGTTCCCAAAGTTTTACTAGCTAACCTTTCTGGACCCAAGAAGATCTCGGTACCAAAATTACCACCTGTTTAATATATTTTTCAGGGAAGTTGTTTAAAGAGTTCTTGTTAGACCCTATGGTACTGAGATAGAGGATGTTCAAGAAATATGACAGGAGACTATTCTTCCTTCAAGATTCTAATTAATGTTGATGGTGGGCATGTCACGTTTGGTGACAATGCAAAATGAAAAATCGTCGGATTATGCTGGATTGGAAGCCTGATACAATATTAATTTCTAGGGTATGTTTTGTTGATGGATTAAAGTACAATTTACTTAGAATATCTCAGTTATGTGATGATGGCTTTAAAGTTAATTTTGAAAATGATGCATGCCATGTTTTTAATTCAAAAAATGATTTAGTTTTCAGTGCATGTATAAATGAGATTGTATATGTTATTGATTTAATTCCTTATCCAAACAAAATGCTTCTTGCCTAAATGCTTTTCATAAATAGTCTTGGTTCTGGTACAGAAGGTTAGGACACTATAATGTGAACCCACATAGGAAGAAATCTAAGAAATTCTTATTTTGAGACTCACCTAAATTAGAATTCCCACTTGATAAGGTGTGTAATCCCTGTCAAAAGGGAAAACAACACAATGTTTCTTTCCAACCAAAGATATAAATTTCAACTTCTCAACCACTTGAGTTGGTTCACATGGTTTTTTTGGACCATCAAGTGTTTCATGTTTAAATTGGAAGTATTATGTTTATGTTTTTGTCATGACTTTTCTAGGTATACTTGGGTATACTTTCTAACTCACAAAAGTGAAGATTGTTCTTATTTTGTCAAATATTCTAAGTCTGTAGAAAACCACAGTGGACATAGAATTAAGACCCTAGGAAGTGATCATGGCCATGAGTTTGAGAATCATGAGTTTGAATCTTACTGCTCACACAATGGATATAGTCACAATTTATCTACCCCTAGGACACCTCAATAAAATGGAGTTGTAGAAAGAAGAAATATGAACCCTACAGAAATTGCAAGGACTATTCTTAATGAGTATGACTTAACTGTTTATTTTTTGGCTGAAGCTATAAATATAGATTGTTATGTTATCAATAGAGTTCTAATTAGACCTATTCTAAAAAGGACCCCTTATTAACTTTGGAATAATAGGAAGCCTATGGTTAATTACATTAGAGTATTTGGTGGCAAAGTCTTTATTCATAATAATAATGATAATATTGATCAATTTTATTCCAAAAGTGATGAAGGAATTTTATTGGGCTACTCTATCTCAAATAATTCCTATAGAGTGTTCAATAAGAAAACCAAATGTGTGGAAGAATCAGTTTATGTCAAATTTGATGATACTGATCCACATGATCCTAAAACACCACCTGAACATCTTGAGAAATATTTGTCAATTCTGAACCTTAATGATAAGGATAGTGAATCCCCTGTAAAAGAATCCAGTTTTGGAAATTTTTCAGAATCTACACCTGCTTATTCTGAACCAGCAGACAACAATGTGGATTCTAGTTCAAACCTTCCTAGAGTTATTAGGACTCTCAAGAATCATCCTCTATATAATGTTGTAGGTGATTTAAATATAGGAACACAAAATAGAGCTTCTCTACTAAACCAGGTTGAACATCAATCTTTTCATTCATAGCTTGAAGCCAAAAATATTAATGATGCTATCAATGATGAATTTTGGGTAATGGTTATGGAAGAAGAACTAAATCAGTTCGAAAGAAAAAAATTTGGGAATTAGTGGAAATACCTAAAGACACATTGACTATAGGTACTAAATCGGTGATTAGGAACAAAGTTGATGAGTCTGGGAATATAGTTAAAAATAAAACTAGGCTAGTTGCAGAAGGATATATTCAAGTAGAAGGAATAGACAATGAGGAGACCTTTTCACCTGTAGTTAGACTAGAAGCTATTTGGATACTACTTGCATATGCAGCTCATCTGGATTTCACGATTTATGAAATGGATGTTAAAAGTTATTTTCCAAATGGATATATAGTTGAATATGTATTTATTGAGCAACCTCCTAGTTTTACAAATCACCATTTTTTTCAATCATGTTTTTAAACAATCTAATGCTTTATATGGATGAAAACAAGCTCCAAGAGCATGGTATGATAGGACTGACTCTTTTATTATTTCAAAAGGTTTTACCAAAGGTATAGCTGATTCTACTCATTTCATCAAATGTATTTCTAAATATGTTTATATAGTACAAATATATGTCGATGATATTATTTTTGGATCCTCTAAAAATTCATTATGTATTGATTTTTCAAAAATGATGCTAAATGAGTTCGAAATGAGTTTAATGGGAGAATTCAAATTTTTCCTTGGATTTAAGATATTTCAAAATAAAAATGTCATTATTTTAAATGAAATTAAATATATTAAGGATCGTTTAAAACGTTTTTCTTTGGATGGTAGTAAAGGTAGTGACACACCTATGAGTACCACTTGTAAGTTGGATACTGATGAAGCTGGAGAACTACTGGATCAAACCAACTATATATGTATGATAGGGAGTCTACTCTATCATACATCTTGCAGACCCAACATCATGTTTAGTGTGTGCATGTGTGGTCGCTTTCAAGGCAATCCAAAAGAGTCTCATTTAACTACTATAAAAAGGATTTTTAAATATCTCAAACTAACTCCCGACTAAGGATTATTTTATCCAAAAGGACAATCATTTGATTGGTTGAGTTATTCTTGATGCTGATTTTTCCGGTTGCATGTTAGATATAAAAAGAACCTCTGGGACATGTCACATTTTAGTTAATTCACTAGTATCTTGGTGTAGTAAGAAGCAGAATTCTGTTGCATTATCCACTGCCGAAGCTGAGTACATTGCTACTGGTAGTTGTTGTGCTCAAATTCTGTGGATGATACAAAATTTAATGGGCTATGGATATTAATTCAAACATGTCTCTATAATGTGTGGAAATACAAGTGCTATTAACATTTAAAAAAATCCAGTATCTCATGCTAGGAAAATGCACATTGATGTGAGACAACACTTTTTGAGGTATCATTTTCAAAAGAGTGATATCATTCTTGAATTCATTGGCACTGAACATCAATTGGCTGATATATTCACTAATCCTTTAAATTATGGGAGGTTAAATTACATCAAAAATTAGTTAGGTATGATTAACTTCAGCATAGGAAACCTCACTATTAGAACTCCCTGTTAGACCTCACAGTGGGACCTCACTATCAGACCTCACTGTTAGACCTCACAGTTGGACCTCACTGATAAACCTTACTGTTACACCTCACTGTTTCACCTCACTGGTGTACCTCACCGGTACATCTCCCTATTGGATAACTCATTGTTTGTCTTTATTTTTGTGGGAATTCGAACAATATTTATTCCTATTTATTATTTATATTTTATTTTGTTTTAATCTATAAATGATAAAACCAAAGGCGATAAACATATCTCAATCCACCTTCCTCTCTCAATCTCAAACCTTGCTCTCGAAATTTCTAAACCCTAACTCTTAGTTTGAACCCTCAAACCACTCTCAATCTCTATGGCTAGAACCAGGCGACCCACTACTATCAATGAAGATGCACTAAGGATAAAGAGAACTCGAGCCAAATCCAGTGGGTCCAGAAATACCCCAATGGGACCTGTCAACCCGCATCTGACCAAGAGATACATCTTTGCTGAGAAGGAGTTAAGTGAAGAATGGATGCTATCGAGAAATTCATTAGTGCTGGAAGCACTGTATGCCCAAGGATGGACCGAATTCTTTGCCAACAAAAATCGACCATACTACCCGAAACTTGTGAAATAATTCTATGAATATCAGATGATCGAAGAGGAAGATGATGTGCATAAGCTAATATCGAGAGTCAATGGAAATGAAGTGAGCTTCTCATCTAGTGAGTGGGCTACCTGTTTGAGAGTTCCTCGTGAAGGAGTATATGATTACTACTCTGGAGTAGCTCCTCTAGATAGTAATGTTTTTGAGTATGAAAAAGCTCTGGAAGAACTGAAAGGAAATTTAAAATCAAGGAAGATCATTGTAGCTGAGATGAATGGAGAAGATAGGCCTGTATTCAAATTCAATCAACATATAATTATTCCCAAGAGAGGAGATTTTCAAGTGTTGAAGTACCCTGACATATTCCTAATGTACTTACTGAATCATGGAATGAAGATTAACCTAATTAGGTTACTTATGGCACAATTGGATGATATGACTAAGGAAAGCTCAAAGTACAATGTCCTATTCCATGCCAAGCTTATTTCAGTAATGATAAAGGTAAAGGGTGTGGCTGGAAATCAAGAAGACATGATAGTGGCCAAGAACAGTGTTTGTATCTCCATGGTAATTTTCAAATTCCTGAAAATTAGCTGGAATCCCTGGAAGATGGCATGGGTGAATGATGAAGGAAATGTATATGAAATGTTTGACCCTACTACACACCCATTTAGGCCCAAAGACAAGAGAGATCTAGGCCTGAACCCTGATGATCCAGAACCGGCTAATTCAGATGAGGATGAGGAATGTTATGGTGTTGTGGACACTGAAAGATAAAACACCCCCATTGATGATGGGAGTGATCCTAATTTTCCTAACAGTCCTATAAGGACAGTAGCATTTGGAGTAGCTGGCCCTCCAAAAGAACTCCCAATATGAGAGACTGTTCTGAAGGACAGTGATTCTGAGACCACTGAAGAAGAAGAAGCGTCTCAGAATATTATCAAGGACACCTCTAAAGAGAATGAGGCTACAGAGTCAGATCATTCTACTCATGAGACAGAGGGGGCTTGTGATAAGGATTAATGAAAAGAGGTAGTTATTGATGAGGAAAATGAAGAATAAGAGCTTTTATTGAGCCCTCTGATTGATAATATAGACATGAAAGTGTCTGATCACGAAGCAGGATTGGCATCTACTACCATTGATATGGAAGTCATTGATGACTTAGTGGAGGCTGTGACTCGCCCCATGGGTGAGTCGACAGTACAAACTGCTGTTGAATCTTCTAGAGTTGCATAGGAGGCTGTGGAGTTATGTAGAGTAGAAGAAGAATAGGATAATCTCAGGAGAGAGCTCTATGTGAGGGGGAGCATCTCAATTCAGTTTCTATGCTATATGACATAGAGGGTTGGTCATCAGATCTAGGATACATGGTACATGGACTCAGTTATGGAAATTCTGATGTGGAAGACCAGCCTCAAAGAGATTTTGTTATCCTACCTGAAATTATTCCCGTAGTTGTGGCTGACAATTTGGAAACCAAGGAAGACCTTGAGTCCTTACAAGTTGAAATGAAAGAGGCCCTAAGAGAATCAGTGGAAGATTTGAAGGATAAAATTGTTGAAGAGATGAGTAGTGTGGATCAATCCCTCGAGCTATCTCTGCGATGTGATGGGTCTAGTCTAGTGAAAGAAATGCTGAATGAGATTAAAGTGTGCCATACTCAAATTAAAAGTTGGATAGGAGCTGTGGTTGCTCTGAGACATTCGGTTTCTTTATGGACTACCATGAGAAGTTCTCAAAACCAATTGAATACTGAGAGTCGATATATGAAAGAGGTAGTAAAGCAGTTTGTGGAAGTTTTTGAGGCTTTTAAGACATCAGTCAAAGAACACATGAAAATCCAGGATTCACTTGTTTAGAAGGTGATTGGTAATTTGACTCAGCCTTTCAAAGAGACAGTAGGTTTCTTGGTCAAACCCCTTCCCTCATCAATCTCCTCTGTGAACATTGACCAGATCAAAATTATGATCCATGAAGAGCTTTCTAAGGCCAGTACCGGTGGTACCTCTGATTCTCAGGTACTTGCTACCACTAGGGAAGTCAACAGTTATGTTCGTGAACCCTTGGGAGCATCTACTGCTACTCAGGAAGCCATTAAGAATAAGTTATATTCTTACTTTGAGAAGATCTATACCAAGCACCAAATGACCAACCACTTCATGCTTTTGATAGATAATATGAAGCTTCCTCCAGTGAATCAGGCATTCAGGGAACAGGTCAGCAAACTGAGAGAATTGACCTCTTCTTTGGATAGATTTTTGGAGAATAAAGATGATTTTTTATCTTCTATGGAAAGTGGAGGAAGCATTATTATGGATTTTAGAAACCTTCTTCTACACGTTCTCCATGTGGATTTTACCCCTTTCATCATACCTCCAGATTTACCTACATCTCAACCTAGTGGTTCTTCCACGATGTCTCCTGCTGAATCTATCAGAAGCCTTACTCCAATGATCCCTCAGTGAGCTACCCACTACAGACCTATAGGAGCTTCTATTGCATCCCCTCCAGTCATTCCTACAACAATTTCTAGACCTTCTGATCCACCGGCTCATCCTCCATCTACTTCTTCCAAAGAAAAAGATCCCTTACCTACGGATGATGTGGATTGATTCTGTTTATGTCTATTGATAGGGACTCTGTATTCTTTTTGGGTTATGTAATGTACTTTCATTAATACAAGATTTCTCGGTTCTCTCTATTTGTGTTTCTTTTTTCTATTCACAAAGGGGGAGAAATATTGTGCAATACTATGAAAATTCTAGACTAATTATGTGATTGGGGAGAAATGTGCTAATATTCTAATTTGATCCTTTGTTGAATCTTCTCTGCCTTTCTATCTGATACCATGTACCAATATTTTCTGGTTTTACACTCTTATTAATCTCGGATTACTTGAGACATTTTTGATCTATGATAGGTAACTGTTTTATATATGATATCTATCTTTAATACATACAAGCATAATTTGTGATTATCAAAAATGGGGAGATTATTGGACTCACCTGTTTTGATTATCCCAAATCATGTTTAAATAATTGACCATGAAATATTAAGCCATGCGATAACCCTTTTTAATATGTATTCATATTATTTATCTTAAATAATTTGTATTCTTAGTCTCATGACTTTGTGGCACCAGCTTACAGTTTACATTTATCTAAATATAAGTTCACTGTTAAAGGATACTGGTAAGAGCCTTCTCTTCAAGGTCACCATTATATCTCACTCTTACTCTAGGTCACTGATACTAGAAGGTCAATGTTGATGCTCTACAGTCACTGATGTATCGGTACGAGGATCTATCACAAGTATACCACTGATATTCTTATCAAAGCTTACAGAAAAAGAGTCACCAGAACATGGTCACTACCGTGGAAAGGCTTCTGTTAAAAGTTCACTATCAGACTCTTTCACAAGTCTTCTGTTGAGAGCATCACTATTCAAGTCTATAGTTGGACATGTCTACCATCAGTATAAGGAAAACGCTAGACAACTCCTACTATCGAGATAGTCGACTGATGGACATATTCCATTGTTAATGAAATCATTTGTTGAGATAAGCCTACCATTGGAAAGGTCACTATTGACGTTGTCTGATGTTACAAAGCATTCATTAGAAGCATACTGTTGGAGTATACCGCTAATCAAGCCTACTGATGAAGCCCACAATTGAATAGCCTACCGATGAAGTCCCCTGATGAGGAGATACTGTTACATAGAGTAACAGATACCATTACAAGACATCCACTGACACAGAATTCACCGTTACAAACCTACAGACAGAGAGACTACCGATGAAGTCCACAGTTGTAGAGAATACCATTGAAGTCTACCGTGTTACATGCATCTGCCACCAGTCTAATGACATTATATTATTTTCTTTACCAATTTTATTATTATTATTATAACGGTCATGCCTGGAAAAATTAATGCACCTAACATTACATAATGTTATTTGCAGGAATATAAAGAGAGAGTACGAGGTACGAGGGACACCACACGTGGTTGAAACGTTTCTCTTGTCAGCCCCTGCTTAAACAAATGAGAAGATGATGAGCTGGAAAAGTATATATATATATATATATATATATATATATGAGTAGAGACAGACATCAACACAAATATATATACAGAGAAGACATAGAAAATATGGCATGCACATAATAGAGACACATACAGAACCAAAAATAAAATAAAGAAGAAGAACACTCAAGCACGAATTCTGAAGAACAGAGAGCTTCACGAATATCTATTGAAAGAACCTTTTTCAAGCTGTAGTGGTGTGTTACAAGATCATTACACCAAAGAAGCTGATCATCTCTACATCTGGAAGTCAGAACCTGGAAGTTGCAACACCCTATTTTGGAGTCAACTTCTAGATAAGGTCCCAAACATGATTTCCTTTATTCCAAAGAGTCTAGTGATGATCTTCCAACACAACAGATCATGCTAAACTTATCACTACTATCTTTAGCTATACTGTGTTTAATAATTTTACATTTGTGAGCAGTGTGTCTTTTTTACACACACTGAATCTTGTGCTTGAAATGAGGTATATTGAAAATCCCTATATCAAACTCTCTTTATATCTATTTCCCACGTATAACTGTGGAAGAAACCTTGTGTGGCATGGTAGTTTATTTTTCCCACGGATAACTATGGTAGAGATTACAAAACATGTACAGTTTGTGAAAACTGTTGTAATTCTCGATACAGACTGTGTATCACTTGTTAAAATAATTTCTTGGTGGCAGGTGATCACCAAGTGGAGAGGAATAGGTCTTGACGTAAGACTGAACCTCTTGTTTAAATTTTTTTGTTCATCTTTCCATTATTCTTTTTTACATTTATTCATTGTGCTTATATTAGCAAAGATAGATGTATGTTTTTACATTCACTCTGATAGTTAGTTCTGGCTAGTGCGTATATGTGATTCGTTTAGTAAACTTGTTTCAAAAGTGGAATTAGTTATCATATTGATTCTACAGAGGAGTAATCAACCATTGAGAAACTGTTGAACAATAAGTCACTTATATCTATACTTCTTTAATTGGGTGGGCCATTTTAATTTGGGGGATTTTAATCCTAAAAGTTTTTAACAGATATTTTAATTGGAACTCAATTCACCCCCATCTTGAGTATCCACTATGACCAACACTCCACATATGTAAGGGAATTATTTTATTCATTTATTACCTTGGAATTATAACATATTGGGATCCACTCCCATATGGTATAAAACAATGGAAAAAAATTAGATGTTTTTTGGTATTTGATATTTTATTATCTAAAGTCCCAAACCTAAATACTAAATAACTTCTCCTTTTTTTCAAAATAATCCCACCTAATCTCCCATTTATCATCACTAAAAGTCCATTTAGAATGACCATACTCTTCCCAACAGTCATTATAGTCTTCTCGTGGTGTTCTCTATATCTCAAGAAGCCCCTAGAAATCTTTTAATGTCATTAACTCGTGTAAGGGACCTCCCTCTCCACCTTTCAAATTCAAAAAACTTCATTGAAATTATTTATTTTAATTTCAATTGGATATATTTTAATTCATTAATAATCATTTCCTTAATATCCAATTGATCTTATTATAATGAAGTGCCTTTTATCCTCCCCCATTTGGATCCTTAATAAAGTCGTTACTATGCCGAAATTATATAAAGGATCCTCATCGTCTCTTCTTTATTAAAGATTCTATATTAACATATGAATTCTCTTTCCATTTCATAAAGTTGGAAAAATTTGTTACATTTTCATATTACTTCCCATTTTTATTTCAAATTATTAGAGACTCATATCTCTTTAATCAATAATTTTTATGAATTTTTAAGTAATGTTGTTATGCTGTCAAATTTTCACCACTATTTTGCATTCCAAAACAATTTTCTAGTAAATATCATAACCATTTCTCAATCAATTTTATTCTACTTTATGCTCAAATACATATTTAATAGGTACTTACGTGCATTTATTAAACATTCCATGATCATTTAATAATTTATTATTTTGAATGAATTAATGTTGTTTGATCTATGAGGGACATTTATGCCTGAGAAAGAAATGAATATAATGGGGGGCCCTAATTACACTCCAATGCATCGGGTAATGTTTAGTATCATGATACATAATGTTGGGATAGGGGGTGAACATTATTACATTATGGGATTTTTCCTACCAAGATGTATTGACAGGTTTATGCTTGACCAATTTTTATGACTTAGCATTTTATGATGTTGCCACATTTCCCACGTTATGGTTAACATGATATATCATGAATTATTATTCATGTTCCTTTTATTCCTCATTGATGTTCCTATTATCTAACATGTATTACCTTATTCCATGTTTATTCCCTTATTGGGATTTATATATCACCCATTTCTTATATATGTCCCCGGGATATCTCGTGCAATTTTACGTTTGAAAGAGTATTTTGAGAATAATAAATAATTTTTCTATAAATATGTCGTACTCCATATTTTTTGATATGTACTATACCTAATTTGCCAAAACACTTGACTTATCAATCATACATTTTGTATGAAGTTTGCTATTATGTAATAAATCAGTTATGACTTTTAAATTAATAGAATGGTTGTTATGGAATAACTATTCCTTTTAGTGATATTTAAACAGTGTATGTGGAATGTTTAAATAACCATGAAACCAAATCATGCACTAAAATTAAAGATAAATATTTTATTGCATTAAATATCCCTAAGGGACCATTTTTAACTATGCTAATCTAGCCCGAGATTTTAATTTCTCATTTAAGGGTTTGAAGGGTGTATTTTAGTGCTCTCTTCAAGGATTCATTAGGGCACATTCATTGGGGTAATTGACTTGTATTCATATCAAAGGTAAGTTAAATATATATATCCCCTTTTTGAAATCTCTCTTTCTCTATATTGAAAATCAATTATTTAAATATTTGATCTATGGATATATAGATTTTTAAATTTACTTTTGTGATTTTTCTCATAAGATTTTTACTATATTTCATTTATTTTGATTATAAAAACACAAAAATTCACCGTGACGGATACTAGAATTTAATGGAATGTTTATTTTAACTATAAGGATTTTGATCATAAACTCAATGTTGGTGACTACGTATTATTCTTCTTTTTTATTATGTGAATTTATTTTCATTGATTGATTTATAATAATTTATTATATGAGTTTATTATCAAGTTTAATTGATAAATAATTTATTGGAATGGGTATGGTGACCATTTCCACGATCAATGTTGAAATGGGTTTTGGGGGTGTTTGATATTATTTATCCAATTTACATATATATATGATATAAGTATTAAAAATTAATATAATAATTAATATTTTTTTCTCTTATTTAAATGTAGTATTTCACTATTGTACTACATATGGGATATTGTATTCCCTTAAGGTTTTTCCTTTCCATAATTTGGTGAATTTAGTGTGATGTGGGTTGTGGGGTGCATGTATGATATATTATTTTTCTTTTGACTTTTTGATTTTTAAATTATATATTGTCTTTCAAAAAAAATTAATTTTTATTGTATTTTAATATATATGTACTTTTCTTTGGGATAATTAAGATTATCTTGTTTATCTATTTCATTCATAAAGCCACTTGAATGCTTCATACACATTGATATATAAGTGTTCTAGATGAGTAACCTATATAGAATATTATATGATCACCCATACATGTGTTAATTTTCTTTAAATTTTTTCAACTAAATTGGATGTAGATATGGGCCTTACTAGTTTTGGGTTTTTCAATTTGAGTTAGAGGATTAAATATTTTCATTAATTTTTTCTATCAATTACGTTACGGATTATTGACATGGTGTTTTTTTCTGCATGGTTTTTATATATATAGTTTATGTAATTAGTCACGGATCTGATCATAGAGACTTCTCATGGTGTTTGGAGTAATTTTTTTAATAGCATATTATTTTTATATTACAACAATATTATATCACCGGAAGTTGATTTTATATATTTATTTTTTGTCATCAACCTATGGTCTATTGGAGGTGGTGTTTGGAGGCCACTCACAATGTTATCATTGATTTGAGAAGAGTATTGGTTGGATTGTGTACTAGTAGATGTTTATTAGGCAGGGCCGATATCTCATGATTCCGGAATCATTTCTTATAACTACAACAATGTCAAAAATATTATTATTAATTATATTGACTTTAAAGTGTTATTAGATTATTGAATTTTTTATCATTATTTATATATAGTATCGCAAAAACATTAAATTTTATTCATTCATATATCCAGAAATGAGGGATAATAAATGAAGAAAATTTAATCATTCGTATATCCTAACTGAAATTTAAATTAATAGAAATTTAAATTTGGTTTTATCAATGTTAATAGGTTACTATAGAATATGATACTTTATTATATAGTTAATCATTGTTAGTGACAAAAAACATATTCAATTAGTCTTGAAAGACTATTTCAGACACTTTGTCATACCTTTATGAAAAGTGTATATATTATTCATTAGACTCATTCCATATCCTTTGTATTAATTACTATAGTTATTAAATTTCATTAGGAATATAAAAAATACAAGAAAACCCAAATGGAAGAAAACCCCAAAATAGGAAAAGTATTTTTTTATTCAAATAATATTTACACTCATATCAATTAATTTAATCATTAATGAACATAAAATTAATATTAAAATAGCATAGTCAAAACATTCATTATTATAACAATAAATCTAAATATAGCCCTATTCTCAATAATTTATGTGGAGGAAAATCATTTCACAAGAATTTTCCTCCATGATTTATTCTTATATATAAGATTCATAACCAATAATTACCCCATGTTCATCAAATAAGAAATCTGTTTGAATGTATTTCATATCTTAAACATCTACAATATTTATATTAGTATACCTTATCTAGTTATTTATATTTACCCAATAAATTCATTCATTCATTAATGTACATATATAATTTTATTACTCAATGAAATACATACCAATTTGGGTAACCCTCCTGTAACATTGAGAATATATAAATTCCAAGTGCAATCTAAATGTTGGTGTTCCAAATGGTTGAGTAGCCACATTATAAATTATAGATGAGGGATCAAAATATATCTTTTTATGTAGAAAATTTAAAATCAACTATAGGTACACAATCTAATAAATTATTGTAACGTAATAATTAATATTATAGGGTTATTTATATAAAGATTTTATCCATGAAATGTTTTTATTAGAAAAATTTTCAAAGATTTAATATATTTAATAATTAAAATATTTATAGATTTGATATATAAAACGTCACTAAATTATATAAAAGTGTGTTTTAGAAACATTAGCTTTATATATATTAATGTTTTTCAATTATTTTTTAGAAAACATCAATGAAAATACTATTCTTATTAACCCATCCTTGTGGGTCCTTCAATTTAATATTGATATTTTAAAATAATTGAATGTTTTTGTTGTTTCTAGGATTCATTGTCCAAAAATAATTATTCTACATCATTCACTATAGCATACTATTCTAAAGTTCCCAATTGATTTTGGGCGTTGTAATTAAGGGATTAAGGTCTTGAGAATATAGTAAAGGAGATATAGGCTGAGATTCATGTTGGAGTTCTATTAATAATTTTTATGTGTTTCCAGCCATCAGATATGTTATTGGAGATACATTCACACTATAAATGAATATTAAAAAATAAAAAGTAGTAGTTTCTTGGTGATTATTAATATTCAGATTCAATTAAGAAACATTAAAATATGAGGATTATTGAGTTGGACATATATTGAAATAATGTAAATTACTAGTGATCTGTTGAAGAACTGTATAATACATGATCTGAATGAGATGATAACATAAAGATAAAATTTGATGATAGTTATTGAATTTGAATAATTAGAATAAATATGTTTAAAGAAGAAGAAAATATGAATAAAATAGTAACTATTAGGTTCAATCCATGTGAAATATATTTCTAAAAAAAATTGTATATCTAATAAAAGGATTGAATTATATTGTCTAAATTTTGATACATATGGAGATGATGGAGCAGTCAAACCATGGTTTAGGTGCCTAGATATTGGGTGATCATAAGAAGATGACTGAATGATACCCCTAGACTCATGATGAATGTTATATGAGGAGGTAAAAATGTAATTCATGAACAAATTCTTATGAATAAATAATATTATTTCTAATAGATTCCCCTAGTTTATATTTCATAAAGGGCCGCACTCCCAGATTCGGTGAAAAATATATATTTATAAACTCACTATGATTCCAACTAAAATGAACCAACCTAACCATCCATAATTACAATAGAAAAATATCAAGTCACTTATATAGCCAAGACCATTTAGGTTTACAGTTTAAAATAGTTAAGGAAAACATTCAACTAAGAACCACACATATTTCTCATTAAATGGATATTTATACCATTATAATAAAGATTTATTATCACATAATAAGTCATTAATGTCTTCCAAAAAAATATACATAGAGGATATCCTGTTAGAAATATCATATGTAATAAAATTCTTCAATTAATTGGGTAATGGGAACATAAGAATAGTGATCTTAAACACCCAGTAACGGTATCATAAGTGAGAACAATCTAATATCATATGTAGGAATAATTTAAAATAGTGGGTATGTGAAAATAATAATGGTGTAATTGAATAACATAAAGTAATCATACCTAGTAAAAAATATATAAAATTCATTAATGATATCATAAGTCTTTGTTCATAATGAATTATATATCATCGGATCAGGGAATCATAAGAATGTGTAAACAGGGTAAAAAATGGCATCATAATAATATGTAATGTATAAGTTATAAGACAACATAAAATAGTTGATAGTTGTTCATAGTGGATTGGGATTACTCACTAGAAACTTAAATATTAACCCATGGGATATATAACAATGCATTGATCTCAATTTATATTTTTTTTAATTTTTTATCAAAAGAACCTTAATTTTGTGGTAGTGTATAAGAAGATAATAGAGGATGTTAAGAAGTTCCCACAATTTTTCTCAATATATTTAGTGGATTAATATTTGTATACAAATATTGGATGATTGGTTTATAGTTCATTATCAAATCTCATATGAACAAAGGGGGTTCCTTCCTTGTAAGATTTGTAGATGGAAAAGGTTATAGTGTAAGATATAGAGAGTTTCATCTAGGTTTTGGATGAAGGTTAGTGAATATTCTTATACAGAATGAGCTTTAATAGAGAGGATATTTAGTGGAAATGATTATCCATGGAATAAAGCTTGCATGGAATAGAAATTACATTGAATGGAATTTATATGTAGATTATATCATACAGATATGATATTCTATGGAATAACTTTCCTTTATGAGAGGAATCCAATAATGGATCAACTATGGAATGGATCATACATTGAATATTCTTCAATGGATATGAGATTCTATGTATGGCATGTGCATTCGTGGAAGGTAGAGGACATGCATGGTAGGTAGTGTACATGTACATAATAATTGAGAGTCTAAGGGAATTCATGGAAAGAATATGAAATTCATAAAAGGTAGAAAGTACATGGAAGGATTGATATATTTGACATTTACTAAAGAATGTGTGATGATTGTCATCATATGGATGGGGATATTTCATGAGTAAGGATTGATTAATATATTGTATGAAGAACAGACATATCTTCTCTGAGTAAAATGAGCTTGAATACATGTGACTTAACATATGAGTTTTAAATCTGATGAGTCATGGTATAATAGTTCTCAATGATATATATATCATGATATGATTCATCAGTATCCTAGATAAAGGATACGAATAAGTCGAAAATCCCAATAAAGAAGTTTAAAATGGAATATGTGAATGATATTACGTGTTGTATATATAGAAATATATACATACATGAATAGAGGGATTAATAATATGCATGCATCCATATTTAGATGCATGTATATTTTGGTGATATATTTAAATAATAATAAATTTAAAACATTAAAACACAAATGGAAATTAGGGGATGGGATTCTGATGATTCCTGGAGAAGTAGTCCTTAAATAATAATATTATACTATGCTTTCAGGTTTTTATAATATAGGATAAGTATTTACAAGATTATCTTTTTACCAATATAGAGACATTGAAACTGAAGTAGTTCCATGAATTCCTATATTTAATATAATGTAAATAAATTTTGAAAATTATAATGGAAAGATAATGATATGGAGATCATGATAGTTACAATTCAATCAAATAATGAAGATCCAAAACTGTAAATGTATAGATTCATGTAATATAAATACCCAAACCATTGGATTGGAATGAGATGTCATTCCAAAAACATTAAATTTTTGGATTCATGATACATTATATACCCTTCATTTTTATAAACATTCAAATTTCCTATATCATCTTTTGAACAATTTTTGGTCAAAATAGTGAATTTTCAATGATATTTACCCACGAAAGTGAAGAGAGACATGTACGGTCATACAATACCTAAAACAAATATATATTTGTTATGTTTGGATAATTTTTGTTATAGGAAATCTAAACTAATATTAATTGATCCATCCATGAGTCACCATAATCAATGACACAATATTTCTACATTTCAATCATTGTATGAATAATTTATTTTTTTTGATTTCCCAACTCTATGAGGATGATATGGTGTTATAATGGTTAGTGGGTACACAAATATTTTTGAAGTGATCGACAAATCCAAGAGGTAAAATGTGGTTCTTGGTCAAAGAATGTTTAAATAGTTACTCCCTGAAATCATCCTACATCCTGAATGTAGAGGTTGTCTAGGTCAACAACTATGTTGGATTCATGTATTAGAATAAAGTGGGATGATATTTCTAGTCTGTATATAATCACCCAAATTAAATAATACTTCCAAATAGTACCTCTTAAACTCATGGAAATATCTATATCTACCAAATCCCATTTATATATAGCTATAGAAAATGATTTCAGTATTCCATATAGTCATTTATTCTCAACCCTAACCTACTGATAGGTTTGTTATTTTGTTACATGACCAACCACATTTTGTTTATTACCCAACAAAAAAACTGTGTCATAAATGCATTGTACATATTTTATGTATCTAGATGAATCACCCATTTTTAATTATGATAATACTAAAGATCAATTCCTTCAAATGATAGTGGAATTCAAATTTGATCATCGAAAGGAAACACCTATTTTCCATCTTGTTTCCACCCATTAGTGAACTCCACACCATTGTGTTTTGACATAATTGTGAGGTAATTAGGATCTTATCATTTAGAATAATTAACATGTTCAACTAAATCAGGTATGAGTGTCATTAAAAATAATAATGAGACTTCATTACAATATGTGAAATATAAATTAATATCATCTATGATACTCATCAATTTCCACTGATCACAAGCTTCTATGCAATGTAGATTATACAAATTGTTTCTTAAAGAATCAACAATGTAATTTATGCTTCCCAATATACAAAACATGTCAAATTCAAAAATATATAGATATTAAATATATCATATTTTTTACAGGTTATGTAACACCCCAAGCTTCCATGGTACGCTTCTCTTTGAATAATAGAGTAGCGTGTGTTGTACGGAACCTCGAGTTCTAACACACCGCTACCAATAAAAGTAGCCATTATGAATAGTAATACCCACATTTTAAAATTATATAAATTTTATATTTCAAAATGGACATCATTTTTGGATTTGAAATATCGAAATTATCCTATTTTAAAATTTTGGTATTTTTCTAAGAACATCCAGTTTTTGATTAATAGTGTAAAATACTAAAAAACAACTTTTTTAATCAAAATATTTTCTAGTGATAAATTATACAATTGAGTTTTTTTGAATTATAATTATAATATATTATCACCATTTTATCAATTTGTTGGTTTTAATTTAATTTCACTTTGAAATTGGACACAAACAATTGTCAATCTTTTGATTAATATTGTTTCTTAAAAACACGCTATTTGTTTTGGCAACGGGAAGTAATTATAAAACTAATTAATACAACTTATCTGTTTTTAATTTTGTAAAATATACATCATTTTTTAAATCATAATATCAATAATATCTGAGGGTGAATTTCTTGGTATTTTTCTGAAAAACTTCAATTTTTGATGAATAGTGAAACCACTAAGTGGTAGTTTAAAATCTGATTTTTCATTTAAATGAAATATTACCACTTCTGTGATTTGAATTTTAAAAAATACTACATATAGCATTTTCATTAGGAAGTAAAATTTTGTTCAATGGGATTAAAATAATTTTCTGTTGAATAGTAACTTTTATGTTTTATTAATCGCGATTAAAGGTAATTAGTGAAATTTAAGGTAAAAATGAAATTATAAAAATATGAAAATTTCTTGAAACTTGTCCTAATATTATTGGATGAGTCAAGGCCGACCATGAAAATCCATGGGTCAACTTGGGGACCCCATGGAGCCACTTGGGTAAGAAAATGACATTAATAACTTTTTATTTAAAGTAAAAATAAAATTGTCACAAACATGTGTTGTTTTACTAAACAAATTATTACATGGGGTTATATAAGTTAACATTTTTACTATAAATATTAATTGGAATGATAAAAATATTTCCTAAATCATTGTAATTTTTTTTATAATTCTTAGACATTAAATAAATTAAATCTTTTATGACAGTATGATGGTGCTGTGATTACCTCATTAATTAACGATTTAAATAAAATGAAAAGATAATGTAACATCTAAGACTTACACTTGTAAAAAACCTATTGGATGAGTATATTTAGAACCCTTATTACCTTATCCTCTAAATATATCATTGTGGGGCCTTTATTATCCGAAAACCATTTCATAATAATGTAATATTTCAGGACTTTCCAAGAGTACCCCTCCTCTCCTCTTATAAAATGCCCCCACCTCTACCACCTTATTCACATCATCAATGCCATTTGGCTCGGCAATCCTCTGCCAAAATACTCTCTCAACTTCCCTATCCTACTCCTAGAATCCTCACTTTGTGCAGAAGTCTTCCCAAGGAAGCCTTTGACTCAAATCAAAAAGAGTTACCCGATTTTAATGTAATGTCTTCTCTTGTGTTCTTTTGTTTTATTTTGCTTCTACAACCCCCTAAAATCATTTTATTGATTTATTTTGTAACAAAATAAGTATATTAAATATACTAGGATGTTTTTATGATAATGATTTGATTTAAACTTACACACACCTTCATCTAATGGTTAATGAACATACTGTTTCTGTGGGAGGCGAAATACTGCCTCACGAAACGATGATTCTTCAATATTCTATTAACACCTATAATGGTGGCCATTATGATGAAAATATTTATATATATGATATATATTATGTTTATTTTTCCTTATGATTCTGTATTTCTAATTTATGGCTTACCATAATGGTTTTCATTATTGGTAAACGTGATAATTTCATTTTAGGAAGTGCGGACTACCGCCCCCACAAAGTGATTTGAATCTTTAATGCCATATGTGGGATGTATAAAGTGTTGATTAAATTATATTATATATGATATTATACTGGAATTATAATACACCTTCTATATCATTATGATTTTATTCCATTAAATATGATATAGAAACGAAAGTAGCATTCATGAGTACGTACTGCTTACCATCTCCATGAACGGTGCATTTCATTTTTTAACTCTAAATGTTACGTAATATTATGAATGAATGTATATACTCGATATAAATGATATATATGATATAAAAATTGTGAATATAATTCTGGACATAATGGATATTTTACAACATGAACAACTTGTAATTATAAGAAGTTCATTTTTGACTCAAGTAACAAAGATCAACAAAATGACTATTATTAACATAAATAATTACATAACGTTAATAACATGGTAATAGGTGATATAAAATGAATAATAAACATGAAAAAGGTTCTTAACCAATTATAAATTAACTCTAGTTTATTATTCATGAGATTAAATAATGGTCGAGTGAAGTCGGACACGAGGTAAGGGAACTTCTTAACCCAATTTTCGTTCTTTGGGTTAATCTCATACTTTCAAATTATGTCATGATATTATTATGTACTATATTGTATTTTTACTTTATTTATGTGTACTTATAGTGAATACACATAATAGATCTATTTTATTTAAAAAATGATATTTGTAAGGGACTTCATCTCAATCTCCTTTCATTGAGGCATATTTTGTTTTATACACAACATTCTTTTATACGGTGTATAAACGCCTTTGACTTTTACATTTATTCAAAAGGAAACATTTTTATACCAAGAGTTTTACCAAATGAAAAAAGGGAATGTCTTTTTTCGTACGTATACGACGACAATGACTTCTCCGCCACCGTGACCATTATTTGAGTTTCAGCTTCCTCTATAAGCCATAACATTTTTTAAAATGAAAAATAAATACCATGTTTTAATTTTCTTTTATTTTGGTATTAAAAATGGTTTTGATAATGTTTCTATTATATCAACGTGTTGTATTGATATCTAGTGATTGAAATGTGGAAATGTTATGTTTCCTTTATGCATGTTTTATGTGATACTATTATTTTTTGGTTTATGATATGTTTAAACCCTTTCATATAAGGAATGTGTTGGACATAATAAGTGACAGGTGGAGCCCACTATAGATCCTCGATGCATTGGTAGGTCTCATTAGACAAACTAGTGTCTTGGAACGAGGCCTTGACAAAATCTTATTTGATGTCTTGGCACAAGGAATTGGCTACGTGGTTATGATACTCTGGCATTATGCATTCCATCATTATGAAAGTGATTATTGATATTGAATGTGATTATTCGACTAGTATAATATCCATGTGAATAAGTAAATGGAATTATTTCATTTTACTTTTGAAATATTATGCTGAAGTTCAAGTTTAAAATGCTTTTGTTTTTGTTATACATTTCCTTAAATGTTAATGTTTATTTCTGAATGCTTCTGCTATATTTTTATCATTACTGAGAATCCGGGCTCACCCCTTCCAATGTTTTAATTTTTCCAGGATGTGAAGAAGTATATTATGAATGACCTGCAGGGATAGTATGAGGGGATATGAAGACAAGATTTTTTTGTAGTTTTGCTTTACTTTATGATTTAATGTAAGACTTATGAATGTATCTAGTGTTTCCAAGGATACTAAGCTAATCGGTCTTTCGAGACATGATCTTTTGTGATCATGCCAATGTTACGCAATAATGCACCGACTCTGGGTAACTGGGGTCGGGGGGTTACAGTTTGTATCAGAGGTAGTTTAGTACTAAACTTGGATGCTAGATTTATATAAACTCTGATTAGAGCACATTGCCCTGAGATAAACTTTGAGGATTAGTATAGAAGATCTTCCTAGAATTTTGGTATTATAGGGATTTTGTGAGTTTTCCGAGCAATACATCACTATCTGGATACGAGCAGGTAGAGGCGGCTCTGGAATAGACGTACCTAGGTGTAAAATCCTAAAACACCACTATGAGATTGACTTAAATGGGAACTGGTGCACGAAAATGGGCCTTGCTACACTTTTGGTTACGACACTCCCGGGGGATATGCTTAGGATAATTCTCATTTTCATTACAAACCATTATGAAGGGTTTATGAGTATATACTTCCTCAAAGAAAACATTTTTTTTGATTATGGATTATATCCATATATAGTCCAATTTATGTTACATTTTTTACAAGTATGGAATTATGTATTTTGATTCACAAACTGATCTAGTTTATGCCATTGTTTAGAAATGGTGCCTAGTGGAAGGAATGGAAACTATATCAATGCATGCACTCCATGTAGGGATTTCCCTCCTGCTCAAAATAATTATAGTGGAGCTGGTGACACAACTGGTGCTGATCAACTTATCACCATACTGGGACAACTCACTCAGGTTATGAATAATAACCTTTCTCGTGTGGAGCACCCTGATACGCAATATGGATGATCAATGTTAGACCACATCATGAGTCAAGAACCGCCAAAATTTAATGAGGGTACAAATCCATTAGTAGATAAGCAATGGATAAACTCCTTAGAGAAAATATTCCACGCCTTGGGGAGTAGTGAAAGGGAGAAGGTTGTCATGGCAGTTTACCGCCTCACTGGAGATGTCGTTCAATGGTGGTCACTAATTCAAAACACCAAGGAAGATGAAGAAGTATCAAGTATGCAATGAAGGGGTTTTAAGGAAATCTTCATAGAAAAATACTTTCCACATGACCATCGAGAAGATATGGAAAGGCAATTTCTGATTCTATGCCAGAAGGAGGATGAGAATGTCGCAAAGTATGAGGCTAACTTTACAAGGTTAGCGAGGTATGCTCCAGATAATATACGTAACCCAAGAAGTAAGATTTATTGTTTCTTTGATGGGTTAAAACCATTTCTCCGTTGTGCATTAGTCTCAGAAACCTTCTCATCGTACGAAGATATTGTCTCGTGTGCTATCAAGACCGAAAAGGAATTCTCTAAGTCTTATGAATTTAAAGCGAAGGAAGAAAAGAAGAGATCTTCTGATCAATCTGGAAATGGAAAAAAGGGGTAGAAGGGAATAGTTGAATATCAGTCTTGCAGTAAATGTGGGAAGAAACACCCCAGTACTTGCTTGAAGGAAATGAGAGTCTGTTACAAGTGTGGTGAAAAAGGCCACCAAGCTCATGATTGCAAGGGAAAGAGAGTTGTTGTCAATGTGGAATGCTATAATTGTAGAGAGATGGGAAATTATGTAAATGAATTTCATAAGCGTTAGTGGAATTTACCTCAGAAGAGGCCAATGGATCAAGGCCAATCTCATGCTGTTACTACAGATGAAGTAGAATAATTATTGTATTTGTGTTTTTGGACTAAATAACTATATTATGGTTATAAGAATAATGTGATATATATATGGGTTGTATTGCAGAACATGTTGTTTTCATTATGGTTTTAATATGATGAAGGTAATCATATTTTTAGTATGTGACAATAAGAGAAACATTACTTTGTCTGGGGAATCTGATGTTACAATTGATTTTGGAATTTAGAGACCTTTTAGGGAAAGTCTGGATAGAGTCATTTTGGATAACTATAAAGGTTGGAATAGATTAAGTGAACTTTGGATAGTATTTTTTAAGGTTAAAACTTTTTTTATGATTATTTTTGGAATATTATTAGGAAAAGGACAACCTGTAGGTCGGGGGATAACCCGTCACGTTCGACAAAGCTGTAGGAATCCAACCCACAACCATAGTGCGACAGGCCTTTATTACCTACCACTACCCTACAAGAAGCCCCTGGTTATTACAAAATAGTTTTCCAAATCTAAATGGTATGTGTTAATATATGGAAACTTATCAGATTTGGATAAATATAATATTTTTGAGTTTTATTATATTTTTGTGTGAAAGATGGGTTTGTGGTGAAAATTTATTAAAGAGTGAAAGTCGACATGACAAGTAAGTATATTTCCTTACGTTCATAGTAAATATCCTAAATAAATTCCTCAACTTTATAAAAGGTAACTTAAAACAAAAATGTTGTCGGTTAACTTTTCCTACTGGGGAATCAATGATCATTTAACCAATCACAAGTTTGTGGTTTTCATGTAGTTAAACATTCTCCTAATCTTGTTTTATATAACTCTCCATCAGACCTTGATGGTTTTTTTCCCTCCATATCCATGTTTTCATAGAATCCTACTATTGGCTGTCTCGGGTGACCTTTTTACTTCTCTTTCTTTCTTTTAAAGTTATATTTTTATTAACCTCATTTCTGATTTGGGTTTTCCACAAAGGTATTTTCTATTTTCAAAATTTTATTTTCAAAGAAAATTTTCAAATTGCGGGGACGCAATTTATTGGGGGAGGGGAGAATGTTACGCCCCAAGCTGCCATGGTATGCTTCTCTTTGAATAATAGAGCAGCGTATGTTGTACGCAACCTCGAGTTCTAACACACCGCGACCAATAAAAGGAGCCGTTATGAATAGTAATACACACTTTTTGGAATTATATAAATTATATATTTCAAAATGGACTTCATTTTTTGGATTCAGAATATCGAAATTATCCTATGTTGAATTTTTGGTGTTTTACTGAGAACTTACAATTTTTTATGAATAGTGAAAAATACTAAAAAATAACTTCTTTAATCAAAATATTTTATAGTGATAAATTATAAAATTGAGTGGTTTTAAAGTATAATTATAATATATTTTTACCATTTTATCCAATGGTGGTCCTTAGAATTAATTTCACTTTGAAATTGGACACAAACAATTGTCAATCTTTTGATTAATATTGTATCTTAAAAACACACTATTTGTTTTGACGATTAAAATTAATTATAAAATTAATTAATAAAACTTATATGTTTGGAATTTTTTAAAATAGATATAATTTTTAATTAAGAATATCAATTATATCTTAGGATGAATTTTTGGTATTTTTCTGAAAAACATCAATTTTTGATGAATAGTGAAACCACTAAGTGGTAGTTTAAAAACCGATTATTCGTTTAAATGAAATTTTACCACCTCTGTGATTTGAATTTCAAAATTCCAATATAAATAATTGTAATTAGGATGTAAAATGTGGTTCAATGGGATTAAAATAATTTTTTTTTGTGAATAGTAACTTCTAAGTTTTATTAATCGCGATTAAAGGCAATTAGTGAAATTTAAGGTAAAAATGATATTATAAAAATATGAAAATATCTTGACACTTATTCTAAACTTATTGGATGAGTCATTGCCGACCAAGACAATCCATGGGTCATCTTGGGGACCCCATGGAGCCACATGGGTAAGAAAATGACATTAAAAATGTTTTATTTAAAGTAAAAATAATATTGTCACAAACATGTGTTGTTTTACTAAAATAATTATTACATGGGGTTATATAAGTTAAAGTTTTTACTAAAAATATTAATTGGAAAGATAAAAATAGTTTCTACATCATGGTAATTTTTTTTATAGTTTTTAGGCATTAAATAAATTAGATTGTTTATGACACATTAATGATGCAGCGAGTACCTCATTAATTAACGATTTAAATAAAATGAAAAGATAATGTAAAATCTAAGACATAAACTTGTCAAAAACCTATTGGATGAGTATATTGAGAACCATTATCACCTTATCCTATAAATATATCATTTTTGGACCTTTAATATCCTAAAATCATTTCATAATAATAATGTAATATTTCATGACATTCCAAGAGTGCCCCTCCTCTCCTCTTATAAAAGGCCCCCACCTCTACCACCTTATTCACACCATAAAAGCCATTTGCCTCAGCCAACCTCTACCCAAATACTCTCTCAACGTCCCTCTCTTACTCCTATAATCCTCACTTTTGTCAGAAGTCTTCCCAATGAAGCCTTTGACTCAAATCAAAAGGAGTTACACGATTTTAAGAAAATGTCTTCTCTTGTGTTTTTTTGTTTTATTTTGCTTCTACAACCCCCTAAAATATTTTTATTACATTATTTTGTAACACCACCAGTATCTTAAATACAATAGGATGTTGTTAAGATAAGGATTTGATTTTCACTTACACACACCTTCGTCTAATGGTTAATGAACATTCTGTTTCTGTGGGTAGCAAAATACTGCCTCACGAAACGATGATTGTTCAATATTCTTTTAACACCTCTAACGGTGGCCATTATGATGAAACTATTTCTATATATTATATATATTATGTTTATGTTTTCCTAATTCTTCTTTATTTCTCATTTATGGCATATATTTATGATTTCCATTATGGTTAAACAAGATAATTTCATTTTAGGAAGTGCGGACTACCATCCCCTCAAAGTGATTTGAATCGTTAATGCCATATGTGGGAGATATAAAGGATGGAGTAAATAATATTATATATGATATTATACTGGAATTATAATACAACTTTTATATAATTATGATTTCATTCCATTAACTAGGAAATAGAAATGAAAGTAGCGTTCATGTGTACATACGGCTTACCGTCTCCATGAACGACGCATTTCATTTCTTACCTCTAAATGTCACGTAATATTATGAATGAATGTATACACTGAATATATATGATATATATGAAATCTAAATCATAAATATAATTCTGGATATAATGGATATTTTACCACATGAACAACTTGTAATTATAAGAAGTTTATTTTTGACTCAAGTACCAAAGATCAACAAAACGACCGTTATTAACATAAATAATTACATAATGTTAATAACATGGTAATAAGTGATATAATATGAATAATAAACTTGAAAAATTTTCTTAATCAATTATAAATTAACTCTACTTTATTATTCAGTAGATTAAAGAATGGTGGAGTAAAGTCGGACACAAGGTAAGAGAACTTCTTAACCCAATTTTCGTTCTTTGGGTTAATCTCCTACATTCAAATTATGTCATGATATTATTATGTCATGTCTTGTATTTTTACTTTATTTATGTGTAATTATAGTGAATACACATAATAGATCTATTTTATTTAAAAAATGATCTTTGTAAGTGACTTTGTCTCAATCTCCTTTCATTGAGGCACATTTTGTTTTATAAACAACACTCTTTTATACGGTGTATAAACCCATTTGAATTTTACATTTATTAAAAATGAAACATTTTTATACAAAGAGTTTTACTAAATGACATAATGGAATGTTTTTTTTGTCATACGTATGTGGCGACAACGATTTCTCCGCCGCCATGGCCATTATTTGAGTTTCGGCTTCCTCTACAAGACATAAAAATTTTTAAAATGAAAAATAAATACCATGTTTTAATTTTCTTTTATTTTGTTATTGAAAATGGTTTTGATAATGGTTTTATTATATCAACATGTTGTATTGATATCTTGTGAGGGAAATGTGGAAATGTTATGTTTCCTTTATGCATGTTTTATGTGATACGATTATGTTGTGGTTTATGATATGTTTAAACATTTTCATATAAGGAATGCATTGGACTTAATAAGTGACGGGTGGAGCCCGCTATAGCTCCTTGATATATCGGTAGGTCTAATGAGACAAACTAGTGCCTTGGCATGAGGCCTTGAGAAAATCTTATTTTTAGTCTTGGCACGAGGCCTTGGCTACGTGGTAATGATAGTCTGGAATTATGCATTCCATCATTATGAAAGTGGTTATTGATATTGCATGTCATTATTCGACTTGTAGAATATCCATTTGAATAATTAAATGGAATTATTTCATTTTATTTTTTCCATATCATTCTAAAGTTCATGTTTGAAAGGCTTTTGTTTTAGTTATTCATTGCCTTAAATGTTAATGATTATTTATGAAAGCTTCCACTATATTGTTATCCTTACTGAGCATCTGAGCTCACCCCTTCTAATGTTTTAATTTTTCCAGGATGTGAAGAAGTATATTATAAATGAACTACGGGGATAGTATGAGGAGATATGGAGACAAGATGTTGTTGTTGTTTTGGTTTACTTTTTGATGTAATGTATGACTTATGAAGGTATCTAGTGTTTCCAAGGCTACTAAACTAATCGGTCTTTTGAGACTTGATCTTTTGTGATCATGCCAATGTTACGCAATAACGCACCGACTCTGGGTAACTGGGGTCGGGGCATTATAGTTGGTATCAGAGGATGTTTAGTACTAACCTTGGAAGCTAGATTTAGATAAACTTTGATTAGAGAACATAGCCCTAATATAGACTTTGAGGATTAGTATAGAATAACTTCCTAGAATTTTGGTATTATAGAGATTTTGTGAGTTTTCCGAGAAATACCTCACTGTCTCGTTACGAGCAGGTAGAGGCGGCTCTGGAACAGATGTACCTAGGGGTAAAACCCGAAAACACCGCTTTGAGCTAGACTTGAATGGGAACTGGTGCATGATAACGGGCCTTGATGCACTCTTGGTTACGACACTCCCAGGGGATATTCTTAGGATAATTCTCATTTTCGCTAAAAACCATTCTGAAAGGGTTCTGAGTATATACTTCCTCAAAGAAAATATTTTTATGATTGTCGATTATATCCATAAATAAGACAATTTATGTTTAGTGTTTTACAAGTATGAAATTTTGTATTTTGATTCATAAACTCATCTAGTTTATTCCATTGTTTAGAAATGGTGCCTAGTGGTAGGAATGGAAACCATATCAATGAACACACTCCATGTAGGGATTTCCCTCCTCCTAAAAATAATTATAGTGGATCTGGTGATACAACTGGTGCTGAAAAACTTATCACCATACTGGGACAACTCACACAGGTTATGAATAATAACCTTACTCGTATAGAGCATCCTGATATGCAACGTGTAGGATCAATGTTAGACCTCATCATGAGTCAACAACTGCCAACATTTAATGGGGGTACAAATCCATTAGTAGCTGAGCAATGGATAAACTCTTTAGAGAAAATATTCCATGCCTTGGGAAGTAGCGAAAGGTAGAAGGTTGTCATGGCAGTTTACCGCCTCACTGGAGATGCCAATCAATGGTGGTCGCTAATTCAAAACAAAAAGGAAGATAAAGAAGTATCAAGTATGGAATGGAGGGATTTTAAGGAAATGTTCATAGAAAAATACCTTCCACATGACCATCGAGAAGATATGGAAAGGCAATTTCTGAGGCTAAGGAAGAAGGAGGATGAGAATGTCAAAAAGTATAAGGATAAATTTACAAGGTTAGTGAGGCATGCTCTAGATTATATATGTAACATAAGAAGTTAGATTGATCGTTTCGTTGATGGGTTAAAACAATTTCTTCGTCGAGCATTAGTCTCACAAACCTTCTCGTCATACGAATATATTTTCTCGTGTGCTATCAAGATGGAAAAGGAATTCTATAAGTCTTATGACTTTAATGCAAGGCAAGAAAAGGAGGGATCTTCTGATCAATCTGGAAATTGAAATAAGGGGAAGAAGGGAAATGTTGAATATCATTATTACTATATATGTGGGAAGAAAAACCCTGGTACTTGCTTGATGGGAATGAGAGTCTCTAACAAGTGTGGTGAAAAAGGCCACCAAGCTCATGATTGCAAGGGAAAGAGGGTTGTCGTCAATGTGGAATTCTATAATTGTAGAGAGATGGTACATTATGAAAATAAATGTCCTAAGCGTAAGGGGAACTTAACTCAGAAGAGGCAAAGGGATCAAAGCCAAGCTTATGTTGTTACTACAGATGAAGTTGAATAATTATTGTATTTGTGTATTTGGACTCAATAACTATAGTATGGTTATAATAATAACGTGATATATATAAGAGTTGTACTACAGTACTTGTTTCTTTCATTAAGGTTTTAATATGATGAAGGTAATCATATTTTTAGTATGTGACAATAAGAGAAAAATTATTTTTTCTGGGGAATCTGATGTTACAATTTATTTTGGAATTTAGAGACCTTTTAGAGAATGTCTAGACAGTGGTATTTTGCCTAACTATAATGGTTGGAATGGATTAAGTGAACCTTGGATAGTATTTTTTATGGTTAAAAAAAATTAAGATTATTTTTGGAATATTATTAAGAAAAGGACAACCTGCAGGTCAGGGGATAACCCGTCGCGTCTGACAAAGCTGTAGGAATCGAACCCACAACCATAGTGCGACAAGCCTTTATTACCTACCACTAGCCTATAGGAAGTACCTGGTTATTACAAAATAGTTTTTCTAATCTAAATGGTATGTGTTAAGATTTGGAACCATATAAGATTAAGATAAATATAATATTATTGAATTCTATTATCTTTTTGAGTGAAAGATGGGTTTGTGGTGAATATTTATTAAAGAATGAAATTCTCTATGACAAGTAAGTATATTTCCTTACGTTCTTAGTAAATATCATAAATAAATTCCTCAACTTTATTCATGTTAACTTAAAACAAAAACGTTGTCGGTTAACTTTTCTTGCTGGGGAATCAATGATCGTTTAACCAATCACAAGTTTGTGATTTCCTTGTAGTTAAACATTCTCCTAATCCTGTTTTATACAACTCTCCATCAGACCATGATGGTTTTTTTCCCTCCATATCCATTTTTTCTTATAATTCTACTATTGACTATATCGAGTGACCTTTGTACTTTTCTTTCTTTCTTTTAAAGTTATATTTTCATTAACCTTATTTCTGATGTGTGTTTTCCATAAAGGTATTTTCTATTTTCATCCTTTTATTTTCAAATAATTTTTCAAATTACGAGGATGCAATTTATTGATGTAGGGGAGAATTTAACACCCCAAGCTTCCATGGTAAGCTTCTCTTTGAATAATAGAGCAGCGTGTGTTGTACGCAACCTCGAGTTCGAACACACCACGACCAATAAAAGTAGCCGTTATGAATAGTAATACCCACTATTTAAAATTATATAAATTTTATATTTCAAAATGGACTTCATTTTTGGATTCGGAATATCGAAACTATCCTTTGTTGAATTTTTGGTATTTTTCTGAGAACTTCCAATTTTTGATGAATAGTGAAAAATACTAAAATACAACTTTTTTAATCAAAATATTTTATAGTGATAAATTATAAAATTTAGTGGTTTTAAAGTATAATTATAATATATTTTTACCGTTTTATCCCATGGTGGTCCTTATAATTAATTTCTCATTGAAATTGGACACAAGAAATTGTCAATCTTTTGATTAATATTGTTTCTTAAAAACATGCTATTTGTTATGATAACGAGAATTAATTATAAAATTAATTAATACAACTTATATGTTTGGAATTTTTTAAAGTAGACATAATTTTTTAATTCAGAATATCAATTATAGCTTAGGGTGAATTTTTGGTATTTTCCTGAAAAACTTCAATTTTTGATGAATAGTGAAACCACTAAGTGGTAGTTTAAAAACTGATTTTTCATTGAAATGAAATTTTACCACCTCTGTGATTTGAATTTCAAAAATCTGACATACATCATTGTCATTAGGAATTAAAATGTGGTTCAATGGGATTAAAATAATGATTTGGTGAATAGTAACTTTTAAGTTTTATTAATCACGATTAAAGGTAATTAGTGAAATTTAATGTAAAAATGATATTATAAAAATATGAAAATATCTTGACACTTGTCCTACACTTATTGGATGAGTCATGGACGACCAAGACAATCTGTGGGTCAACTTGGGGACCCCTTGGAGCCACTTTGGTAAGAAAATGACATTAATGACATTATATTTAAAGTAAAAATAAAATTGTCACAAACATGTGTTGTTTTACTAAAACAATTATTACATGGGGTTATATAAGTTAAAGTTTCTACTATAAATATTTATTGTAAATAAAAAACGATTTCCTACATCATGGTAATTTTTTTATAATTTTTAGACATTAAATAAATTAAATTTTTTATGACACAATGATGATGCTCTGATTACCTCATTAATTAACGATTTAAATAAAATGAATAGATAATGTAAAATCTAAGACTTACACTTGTAGAAAACCTATTGGATGGGTAGATTTAGAACCTTTATCACCTTATCCTTGAAATATATCATTGTGGGGCCTTTAATATCTGAAAATCATTTCCTAATAATGTAATATTTCATGACTTTTCAAGAGTGCCCCTCCTCTCCTCTTATAAAAGGCCTCCACCTCTACCACCTTATGCACACCATCAAAACCATTTGACTCGGAAAAACTCTGCCCAAATACTCTCCCAACTTCCCTCTATTACTCCTAGAAGCCTCACTTTGGGCATAAGTCTTCCCAAGGAATCCTTTGACTCAAATCAAAAAGAGTTACCCGATTTTAAGGTAATGTCTTCTCTTGTGTTCTTTTGTTTTATTTTGCTTCTACAACCCCTAAAATCTTTTTATTACTTTATTTTGTTACAAAACCAGTATCGTAAATATTCTAGGATGTTGTTATGAGAAATATTTTATTTACACTTACACACACCTTCGTCTAATGGTTAATGAACATACTGTTTCTGTGGGTAGCGAAATACTGCCTCACAAAATGATGATTGTTCAATATTCTTTTAACACCTCTCATGGTGGCCATTATGATGACATTATTTCTATATATTATATATATTATGTTTATGTTTTCCTTATTCTTCTCTATTTCTCAATTATGGAATTCCTTTATGATTTCCATTATGGGTAAACGTGATAATTTCATTTTAGGAAGTGCGGACTACCACCCCCTCAAAGTTATTTGAATCGTTAATGCTATATGTGAGAGGTATAAATGATGGAGTAAATGATATTATACATGAGATTATACTGTAATTATAATAAACCTTTTATATCATTATTATTTCATTCCATTAACTACGAAATAGAAATTAAAGTAGCATTCATTCGTGCATATGGCTTTACCGTCTCCATGAACGGTGCATTTCATTTCTTACCTCTAAATGTCACATAATATTATGAATGAATGTATATACTCGATATATATGATATATATGATATCTACATAATGAATATAATTCTTCATATAATGGATATTTTACCACATGAACAACTTGTAATTATAAGATGTTTATTTTTGGCTCAAGTACCAAAGATCGACAAAACGACCGTTATTAACATAAATAATTACATAATGATAATAACATGGTAATAAGTGATATAATATGAATAATAAACTTGAAAAATGTTCTTAAGCAATTATAAATTAACTCTAGTTTATTATTCATGAGATTAAAGAATGTTCGAGTGAAGTCGGACACGAGGTAAGGGAACTTCTTAACCCAATTTTCGTTCTTTGGGTTAATCTTCTAATTTCAAATTATGTCATGATATTATTATGTCCTATCTTTTATTTTTACTTTCTTTATGTGTACATATAGTGAATACACATAATAGATCTATTTTATTTAAAAAATGATCTTTTTAATGGACTTCTTCTCAATCTACTTTCATTGAGGCATATTTTGTTTCATACACAACATTCTTTTATACGGTGTATAAACCCCTTGGAATTTTACATTTATTCAAAAGTAATCTTTTTTATACAAAGAGTTTTACTAAATGTCAAAAGGGAATGTTTGTTTTTGTCGTACGTATGTGGCGACAATTACTTCTCCACCGCTGTGACCATTATTTGAGTTTCAGCTTCCACTACAAGCCATAACATTTTTTAAAATGGAAAATAAATACCATGTTTTACTTTTCTTTTATTTTAGTATTGAAAATGGTTTTGATATTGTTTTTATTATATCAACGTGTTTTATTGATATCTTGTGATTGAAATGTGGAAATGTTATGTTTCCTTTATGCATGATTAATGTGATACGATTATGTTGTGGTTTATGATATGTTTAAACCATTTAATATAAGGAATTTATTGGACATAATATGTGACGGGTGGAGCCCGCTATAGCTCCTCGATGCATCGGTAGGTCTCATGAGACAAACTAGTGTCTTGGCACAAGAGCATGAAAAAATATTATTTGTAGTCTTGGCATGAGGACATGGCTATGTGGTTATGAAAGTCTGGCATTATGCATTCCATCATTATGAAACTGGTTATTGATATTTTATGTGATTGTTCGACTAGTAGAATATCCATGTGAATAAGTAAATGGCATTATTTCATTTTATTTTTTCCATATTATGCTGAAGTTCATGTTTAAAGGGATTTTGTTTTAGTTATACATTGCCTTAAATGTTAATGTTTATTTATAAAAGCTTCTGCTATATTGTTATCCTTACTGAGCATCTGAGCTCACCCCTTCCAATGTTTTAATTTTTCCAGGATGTGAATAAGTATATTATGAATGACCTGCAGGTATAGTATGAAGGGATATGAAGACAAGATGTTGTTGTATTTTTGTTTTACTTTATGACGAAATGTAAGACTTAGGAATGTATCTAGTTTCTTCCAGGATACTAAACTAATTGGTCTTTCGAGACCTGATCTTTTGTGATCATGCCAATGTTACGCAATAATGCACCGACTCTAGGTAACTGGGGTCGGGGTGTTACAGGTTAAAATCCCTTTTTAAAGGATTTGTTTCAATATTTTTTGGTCTGTGAATATAGTTTACATCACTTCGATGACCTGAATTTAAACCATCGTGATCCATAAGCTACGACATAATATTTATGAATGTTAAAGGATCCATGTATAAATCCATATATGTCACACGCAAAAACCATATAGTCTTTCCCAGGTTCAAGAGAGACAAGCACTAGTTTTGAAGTGATTATTCCCTTATGCTCTAAAAAATAATTATTAAAGACATCACTCTAATAGAATAGGGTTCCATTTCTCATGAGTATTGTTATAAAATATATGTGATGTGGATATTACTGAATAAAGTGATTACGGTAACCTATTAATCCTAGAAATCTACATATCTCAAAGAATTTCTTTGGTGGTTGAAAATAAATTAAAGTTGATATATTTTATGAATCATCTGATATGACTTTCCTAGAAATTACAAGGCCCAAGAAGTGATCTTTTGTTTTCTATAAATGAAATTTAGAAAAAATTTCAAATGTAATATTTCATGAAATATTCTCAACATGATCTAAATATGTTCTAAATGGCCTTTTTGAGTTCAATAATACACCAAAGTATCATCCAACAATTCCATAATGAAAGACTTTAAGTACCTTTGAATGAAAAAATTTACAAATGGCATTAATTTTTTGGGTTCATTTATATAAAAGAATGAAATTACTAGATATTCACAATAATTGTAGTAAATTATCAAAGCTATTTTTGGAATATCATCTCTCTTAAACCATGGATTGTGATAATCATATAATATATCAATTTTAGAGAACCAGATAGATTCTTTCAACGGATAAAACAGATCATTATTTTGTGTAAGTGGATATCTATTAATTATCAATGCCTGATTTAGTTTCCGATAATACAGAAAAATTAATAAAACCATATACCGTCATGAAGAAAAGAACTTGAGTATCTTAAATAATTCTACATGTTATCATTAACCCCTTAATTAAATATTCATCCAATTAGACCATAAATCCCTAATATTCCATTGGATTCATTCAATATGATGGAATTGAAATAGGATTTTTTTCTACAGAAGAAGTTAATTGAATGATTTAATTTCCCTTAATGGTGAGAAATATGTAATTTTTTCAGAAAATGTCTTCATATTGATCCAAAATGGTAGGAAAATTTCATGTCTCAATGATTTCATTAGTCCCAGAAGTGGACATTAATAAATAATAGGAAGTAGTTCCAAATATTGGTGTTAAAGGTCCCTCTTTTCTATCTGTTCCATCTTATTATCCTTTAAAGAGAGACACCAACCCATTAAGAGATGTAAACTTCGCTAACCCCACATAAAAATTAGTATGAGGTTTGAAAGAAACTAACAAATAAATTTCCCGGATTAATCCAAAGATACCCATGTCCATAATAAAAAATTCCCAAACAAACTGAACACTATATGTGGTTATAGAACAAGGTGCACATTTACATTCACTACATTCATTATCCTCAATAGTTGTCTCAATACTGACCAGATGTGGATTTGTATTATTATATAACCTAGTTTTATTAATGACACATGAATTAATAAAAAATAGGATTCACCGGTATTAAAAAATATATATAATTAATGTTAATATAAATGGTATCTTATACAATTTAATAACCTGATTGATCATCCATGATCATATATTCAGTACCATATAATTTTATAATCACTCCCTTATGTTCCATGCTCTTATATTATGGTTTCCTTTCATCAAGTGTTGTGGGTTTGTTAGATTCACTCTTCCTTTCTTGGGTCTGAGGATGGAAACTATTCTGATATGATTCTCTAGTAAACCAAAATAAATTTGAGACACATAAGATGTATTTTTGGAAAATGACATAGTATCATTAGGGAAGAAAAGATAAATATGCCTCATTTGATTATATTTATGAAATTATTTAGATGGTTTCATACAATATTTCCTCATATTTAATAGATACCCACATTGGAAATATTCATTATTGCTAATAAGGAATGTAGGAAAGATTACTGTTCTTTTGGGTTTATTTTACGATACACTTCCTCCTTGGAAGAAGTTTTCCCTATTCCCCTTATCCAAATCATTATAGTTCCTTCCTATACCCATGTTCTGAAAAGTATTTTTTATAGTATAATTTATATTATGATTCCCTTTTATCGATATAGATCTATTAATTATGATTGTGTAATTATTAATATGAAGCACAAAAATCTTAGATTAAATTTTTAGTCACTATCAAGACTCGAATATACATTCGTTAGAAGAAATTCTAGTTACTACATTTGTAGAAAATTTAACCATGATAATAAAAAAATATTCATATTCCATCACTAATAAATTTTCATTCTACACAAAGAATAAATATATTTCTTTGGCTACCTAGAATGCGTTTGGGAATAATTTTTTCTTGAAAAATCCTTAAAATCCCTCCATGTAATGTCATGTTCATGCTTATCATTGGTAGGTTAATTCAATCATTAGCATGAAAGATCCTCTAGAATTTATACCATTAAATTCAACATCAAATTAGTCGAGGTTCCAATGAAATCAAAGATCTAATTCCTCTAATTGAGCCATGTTTCAACCTATTTCGGTTCGGAATCCCATATAATGAATACTGGATTTCATTTATAAAATTTCATAGAATGATCCACTTTTTATTTTTATTTTTATTTTAATTTCCCATATCAATAGTTTAAAAATTTTGAACAATGGACTAAATAAGATTTTTATTTACATATTGTTTCTATTGAAACGCATTCTTTAACACCACCATTTTCAGGTTTCTAAGTCATCTAATCAGTTCCATTTCTCTATTCTTTGAAAAAAAATCTATTTATTCATCAATCATTAATAAACTATTGGATTATAATATTCTAAATCATAATAATAATCTATCAGTATAACCAATTTCCAAAAAAACATCAAACAAAACTTGAGAAATATAGTCCAAGTGGAAAGTCTATTAAATAATTCATGATATGCTACACACAATGATTAAAATCCTAATGATGAGATGACATGAACCAACATGTGTTTTAGAAAAAATTTTGATCCAGAAACCCCTAGGTAAATTTTATTTTCACCATAAAGAGGTTAGAAATACCTCTTTATTTTATAAATTGCACATTCCAAAATTTCTTATCACCTTAATTCCAACCAAATTTTTAGAGACTATCCAAAACTGATACAATTTGTAACTTCTTTATCATATACATTAGATTAGAAAGAGTCACGTTTACAGAAAAATTATGTGAAATACCCAAGACACCAAAGAATGGAAATAAATTCCAACAACTTACTAGGATATTACAGGACAATTTCCCTTCTATAAATAACATAGCCTGTCTGGATATAATAAAAATACAAACCAACCAAAATATATGATGTATGGAGTGTAAACAAGATAAATGAAATGATATGAAAAAACCAACAATATAATAAAAACAGTAAAAAAAATAAATTGGTATAACATGAAATAAGAATAATGAATGACTCAAAAACCAAGGTGGCATAGCTCAAGACTCTAAGGACATACACAACTCCAAATATCTAACTATAGATAGGTACATCAAGAGTAACCACTATATAAATATGAAATACTCCCCTTTCTAATAACATGAAGAAAAACATATCCATATACACAATGGTACCTATCAGGGTTAGTAATCATACAAAGTATGAAATCCATAAAAATCTTTCCACAAATTCCACTAATACCATAAAAAATTGTCTCATAGTTCAAACTATATTTTAAAATAATATATTGGTATATCAAATTAGAATTCCAATTTTAATAAAATGATTTAAAAATAAAATTTATTCATTAATCCCACATGTCTTTTCCAAGAACATCCTCTTTATCACACATAGATTCATTTTAGGTAATAGTCACATACTAATTATAGGTTACTCTTTGATCCACTATAACATCGTTGGGTTCCATTCTTCAGGTTCTCTAGTATCACACCAAGACTAAAGTCTATAATTACTTGGAAAAAATGATGAACACACACAACCCATGTGTGTAATTTTCTCACATAATTTAATTTAACCTAAACATATTATTCCCATCCGAAAATTTAATATAACAACTTTCTTATATTAAAAAACCATAATTTGAAACCATAAATCAATGAGGGATTTCCAAAAAGTATGAAAATTCAAAGATTTATACTTTATCAAACAAAATAGGGTTTCTAAAAAGAAAAAAACTTGAGTTTCATTTGATATTAAAAGAGACTAATTTAAATATTCATGGCTTAATTTTCTAAAAAAATTGGATGATGGAGAGACATCTCCTACCAAAAAACGGGTGATAAAATCAAAGAACAACATAGTGAAAACATTAAATTAAAATTCTAAATTCCTGACCTCAAATAAATATGGTTAATTTCTCTTCAAAAAACACTATAATTAATATATATCACCATAATATAATATATCTAACATTATTTTCAAAGGAAAAGCAAAAAACCTAGAAATTAGAGTGAAACAAAGAGAGAATAGGGTTCTTACCATTAATATATGGTATCTGACCCTCATTGATCTAGTAAAAATGGGTTTCATATGGAGAGAATATGTCAATAATTACAAGAGGACCAGTCATGTTTGATATAATAATGTGGGGGGAAATAAATGAGGGTTTTTTGTTGAATTAAGGAATAATAATACAATTCATAGATGTATTAATACATGTTTTATGGTTAGACTAAATAATTTAAAAGATCATATTCAAATCATGTAATTTCTTTTGGAAAATACCCAGCTTAAAACATGGTTTTTATAACAATGTAACATCCATAAAAACTCCTATATCCCAAAAAACTCTAGATTTTATGTTCTGTCGCATGTTTTGGAAAAACTGTGTGCTTACTTTGCTTTCCAGACCTGGTGCTCCCTCATGTGATCATGCTGGTTGGATATTTGACATTAGGGATTCCGCTACATAGTTCATAGGATTCCAACTAGCATCAATGGTGTATTAAATGTAGTGGGGAGACTATACCCTCTTATAGAGATTTACAATGAATGAAAAAATTAAAATAATAGTGGTGAAAATAAAAGAATTAATATCAAAAAAGTAACATGAAACGAAAGCAAAGAATAAAAAAATAAATAAATAAAGATAAAATAAGAATCATGTAATGAAAGCATGAAATTAACTGAAGTGAAATTTTTGAATTCATACAGATGAAAGGTGAAGATAAAATAAATAAACTTTAAATACCCCAATTATGAAACCCTGATTGGTCCTATATCGAAGCTCTAACCCATCAAACAAGAAAAAAATCAACAACAAGGTCCTTTACCCTTGTCCAAACATGTATCTATATAATTTACTTAGGTACCAAATGGAGGCCCAACTAGTTTGAGATTATAACTCAGTTAGTCGACACCACATTGCCTGAAAAACCAATCTAGTAGTAAGTGTATGTAATTAAGTGATAAATAGTTTATTAATTAAAAATTCAATGCAAAAAAAATCTACATGATTTGGAACCATTATGGTATATATTATATCACGTAGGAAAAACATACCAACCATAACAAAAATTCCATTTATTAATCAAATAATTGAGAAAATAATTTAATATGATAATTTAACCATATTATGTACAAGCTCATTATATGTTATTTTCAACATAACTAGACCAATCCCTTTATATATGCATTTCAGTATAATTAGGCCTAAACATTATAATAATTCATCAAATATTATCCAATAAATTTATATAAGAATTTCTAAATAACTGGTCTAATCTCTTTATATAAGCATTTTAGCACAACCAGGCTGAGCCCTTTATATATGAATTGTGGTATAAATCATAACACAAGTCATAATGATTAGAATAATACAACATAACATGATAATTCATAATGGTTAATTTGTTAAATTACCATTATTATTTTAATTACCCATTTATATAAAATTTTCACCAGTCATTTAATCAAAAAAAAACAATCCATTTTCTAAGGTAGATCTATCACAATTAATCATTTGGGGTCTCATGTCATGTTAATTCATGTTTTAAGATAATATTCTGGGCATTATTATTTAAGGGTAGGATCACCCTATGGGTAGTTTCAAGCAATGTCTCTACACTATTGGATCCAAATGTATATAAGGGGTTTTTGAATCACATGATTATCATCCCCCATTATTCATTTAGTTAACACACACGTTGTTTTGATGAAATCATAGAATATTTCACATTCTTAAACAATTAGAAACATACTAATGATATTTTTTATTGACCACGTACCATTATCCATAAATCAAATAAACACTCTCAACCAAGAACATCAATAAAGATTAAAATCGAAGTAGATCACAAGTAAACCCACAATAAACAAAACATTATGATCAAAACCATATTAAATGGTGGTCAAGAGATCCCTTATCCACAATATAGGATAGTAGAAGGAATGATAAAAATAAATTGATGGGACTCACTAGATATTAAATTCTATACAGAGATGTATAGAAGGAAATGAATCACCCTAAAATCTCTCTGAGTATCTATAGGGTTCGATAAAGAAGGTTGTATAGGGGATGAAAAATAAATCATAAACATAGTGTGGTTTAAAACTACAGATCTCGAGATATTCATGTTTTGAATCTCATTCATGATGTGAATCTCCTTCATGATTTGAATTTCTTTATTTTCAAGATACATATAATGATGTGTAACCTTAGGTTGAAATAACCTCAATCAAGCTTTTTAAACTGTGAACCAATTTCTCACCTTGTAAAAATTTGGTTTTGTAAACTAGTTCATGACATGTGCTCCAAAAAAGGATCATGTCATGTAACATATTCATGCTATGAATGTGTCTAGCAGATTGCTATCATCCCATCTTCTAAATAAAGAACATGAGCCACCTTCAAGCCATTCCAAACTCACAGAGAACCCTCATTATCCCTTCACACAATTATGACTATACTCCAATAATTACAAAAATAATACATAATTTAAATTTAGTTCATTTTACCTAGAAAAATATATATATCACCAAAAGAGATTAAATCACCAAGGTATAATGAATAAGGAAAAACTTAATCAAAATATTTCAACCAAAACTCAAAGAGGGTTGTTCCTAGAAAAATATGTGGTCTTAAAACCTCAACACTATATAATTTCTCATATCTAAGATACTCTATTAATAACTATGGAGTCTTGGTGAAAAGTCTAATCCCTATGCATGTATACAAGATTCCCTCTCCCATGACTCTTTGTGAGCCTAACCATACAGCCAACACACTCGAACTAGAGGTTTGGTCTTTCCTCAGAGATAACTCTCACCATCATCCATAATTTTTATAGAATTATCTTCAAAGCACATAGAAACACAAAGCTCAGAATCATCAATGTCCACCACATGAGAAGTGTTAGGATGATATCTCTGAAGATGTGGTATGTGAAACATTTTGTGTATGGAATTGTAGAACTGTGGAAGGGTAAATCCGTACACCACTAGACCAACCCTTTACACTCTCACAAATATCTTGATATACCTAGGTAATAGATTACCATATTTCATGTTATGGGGTTTCCCCAACCCAGGTAACATCCAAAGGAAAACATGATTCACCACATCAACCTGTACATGTCATCTTCACTAGTCAACATAAGATTCATGCCTTCTCTACCTGGTCACCAACCACCTCATTATCAACTAAACCTTCTTAGAAATATCTTATAATATATAGGTCATATAAGTGTTGAAACACATAGCTATAAAAAAATATGTAAATGAAATGGAATTATATAAAAAATCATAAAATGTTCCATTTAAATTGATGTTTTTGGCGTTGTTATTATAGGAAAACTCAAAAAGTACGAAATGATTCACCCATGAACCACTAAAATACAAATCACGGGCTTTTAACATATCCTAAAGAATATAAATAGTTCCTTCAATTTGAACATCGGTATCTGGATGGTAGGATATACTAAGAGGAACCTATGATCCCATAGACTTTTGTAAACCCTTCCAAAAGCAGAAACCTCTTTCATCAGCTCCTTGTATTAACCCATAAGTACCCATACATGACCATGGTAAATAATATAATTTTAGCTACCAAGAGTCTATCCTATTGGTTTCTCCCAACCATTTCATTTTTCTCTTAGATATGATCCATTCAGATCATAAATTTACATGGCCTTTATCTGGTCCAAAATCATAGGTATAATATATGTTGATGTCATAGATACTCATTTAGGGGACTCCTAAACATCTACATCGTTTGTTAAAATAGTTTCATCATCCATTATTATCGCAAGACACCCACATTACCTATGTCTATTTCATTCTACTCAATAATTGGAGACTATGTTTCCCTTTACTATTGTATAATACAACACAATGTTAAAAGACAACATATACTGGATCCAAAATATCTACCTAAGGACTGGGTATAACTATGAAATGATATACCTAAGGAACTTTATGTCATTTTACACCAAAAAAAACTCACCTAAAAGATTGATTCTCCATAATCTCATAGTGTTTACCACAAATACAAGCATTAGACCATGAGTAGGATAATTCCATTCATGTGGGATTAGATTTCTAGATCCATAAGAAAACAATCAATGCTCCTACAATAAAAATGCTTCGAGTCTAACTTTTTATACGTCAAAATACATATTATAATCTCACCAAGATATAGTAATAAGATGATTGGTGTTAATGAAATCATTCTCCTCAAATATTGAAGAAAAATTTCACAAGAATCTAACAAAACAAAATTTAACCCTTCCTTGTTTATCTCAGACATCAGAGCTTCCCGAAAAGATAAGTCCGGGTTGATGTGATGGTAATAACCTTTTAGACCAAGATAACTCCAAATATCAAAGACATTATTGGGTTTCTCCTAAGATAACATACAGGTAATATTCTTTGTGTCTACTAAAACACCATCCTTTAGATGACATTAACCATGTAGTGAAATATATCAATCTAGTAGATGCATTTGGTAAGATTGGCATAATGTTCATGATATCTCAATGTACTCAAGGAGATGTCATGATATTGGACAAGATCTCATAATGACTGGTTGTTCACTAATATTAATTAAATTAAAACCACCACAAATTGGTCCAAATATGTATGAAATATCAAATTTATCAAGGCAAAAAAAAACGTCCCATGCATTAATCAGACCAAATAGTATCACCATGAACGTTTCTGATCCATACAAACTCATATAAGTATTTTGAATTTTTTTTGATGGTCTCACACTGAACTGATGATAACCTAAACCCATGTCAATCTTAGTGAAAATCCAGGAACCTCTCAGGTAATCAATGTGATCATCAGTTCATATAAGTGGATACTGGTTATTGGATGTCACTCATTTCAATCTATAATAGTCTACCCATGAGCACAAAGCCCCATAATCCTTCAAGGAGAAAAGAACTGGAGTACCCCAAGGTACATTACAAGGCCATATAAAACCCTTTATCTCAAATATCTTCCAACTAGACCTTGAATTATGGATATTATTTTGGTTCCATATGGTATGTTTTGATAGAAATTGGCATTTCTCCTAGAACTATCCTAATCATGATCTTTATCTTTTTCTTGGGAGTGAAAGTCATAGAAATCATCACGAAATAAATTGATGAAATGATATACCGATAAAGGAAATATATCATTCTTTATTTTTTCAGCAACTAGAAAAATAACTGCCATTTGGACCATGAGACAATCTAATCTATAATAAATTGGTCTTGCATGACCTAAATGAAGATCCCACTGACCCTTGTGAAAACATTTTACTCGTTCTGGAGATAGAAATGTAACCCCTCAATGGTAAAAGTCGATATGATTCCTGTATAGAAATATCCAATTAATTCCAAGAATAAAATATAATCTTATCATATCCAACACAGACAATTCCAAAAATAAATTTTAACCACCAATTATTAGAGAACGTGCCTTGAAAAAAATAATATTCTCTAAACACACTCTCAACAGTTTATCAATGGTTAAGACACCAAAAAATAATTACACAACCAAGACTAAAATATTTGAAAAAATTGTATACATGAATGATGTTATTGTCCTATATCAAAAAAAACATATTCAAGGGTATATGAGACAATAATTGTACCTCTGCAAATATAATGTCCTACATCAATCTAGTTAGAGTATATTTTATAGTGTTAAACTAACATGAACCTCTTCCTTAGGATTCGTCTTGACTCCATTGGGATGCTCCCTATGGTTAGTATTGTCACTCCTACACTAGAGTAAACCATCCCCTACCTTGACATGAGCGTCTAATAGAACTCCATCTACCAAATTGTTGAGGGTTAGTTGAGTCATTCCTAGAATATGGTATTTTACATACCCCCCCCCCCCCCACCACTATTTTGTTGTAACATCTACCAAATCCCCTTATAGGTGTCCCAACCGGTCAGAATAAAGGAACTCCATATAAGGGTATGGGAACTAAATCATACAGTGTCCCAACATTCCATGTTGATACAACTATAATGAAACATGGTCCAAAGATGGATTCCTACTTCCCAAACTACTCTTACCACTATTTCATTAGTGAAAACTATCCTTAGAACACTTATTACCACTACAAGAATACCTACAAGATCTCCCAACTGAAATAGAATGGCCACTACTTGCGGCCTCACTCAAACTCACTTCTGTGATGAGAGCCTTATTTACCACATCTGAAAAGCTACTCAAGAAGAAAACATTCATGTGTTACAAGATCTCATAGTAAATATCATCTAATAAAATTTACACTCTGTAAATCTCATCAACTTCTACGGATGGTGTGAAGAACTACAAATCGGTGAAATGTCTAGCATAGTTTATTACTGAAAAGCCCTCCCACATCATTTGAATGAACTCACAAGACATCCCATCCATCAATGTTTTAGGATTTAAGTGACTCGGAAATGTAATCTCCAATTCCTTTCAGGATAACTCCTCTTACTACCCATCTTACACTAGAATGTCCCTCCAATTTTTAAAAGTTCCCCAGAGCATCTATACAATAGGCGTCAGCCATCTATATGTGGCTATCTCAATATGATTGATGATCATCAAGACTAACTCGATCCAGAACAGAGAAGCATGGGACATATCCACTGTGAATGTAGTCAAATTATTTTTATGAAACCATCTCATTGACTCAGACACCAATGACATGGTGAAAACAATATTCATCCCCCTAGATTTCATGGCCCTCATGAAGTTTTAATGAAGATGAAAATTCATCTTATCCTAATTAGATATATAAATAAATTGTTCCACAACATTCAGATTGTACCGATTTCCTCTCTCCTAATACTCAATTTTAAGATGAAGAGGATGTATTTTTTCTACAATACAATCACACTACTTAGAAAACTAGATAACATCACGGTCAACATCAATTGTTGTCAAAAACCGAAAAAACTGGTTCATGGTAACTCTAAACATGGCTTAACATGTGGGTTGGAATGATATAACATATCATTCATTTTTATTACATGATATAATAGGTATCTAATTTTTCACATTATAAAGTAAAATATATCACACTTAATAAATATGTCACTATCCTGAACAATACATTTCAATATATATCCTTGTCTACCAATCAGTATTCCTGAATAATCATCTCATGATATACTAGGACATGAGTATAAATATCAATAAAAAATAATATCACACAAAATTTGAATCAACTAGCGTAAAGTAATACAAAACAGTAATGAAGAATCACTATGAAAAACAATGACATCCCTAGGTAATTGGATTTTCTTATATACATAGTTGAGCTACTAACATGCCAAAACATATTACCAATTCATTACATATATAAATCTCATTTCTTCCTCCCCAAATGCCATTGGTTATTTATTAACATCATGGGTGTAATGAATACAGTTGGGAGACTATACCCACAGGTAAACATTTCCATTAAAAGAGAAAAATAAAATCGTGGCAGTGATAATAATAGAATCAATATAAAAAATGGGAAGGAAACCAAAATTTTCAAGAGACAAACTAGATAAATCCAAAAAATATAATAGTAATGTAATAAAAATCAAAAATGTTGTGGAACATCCTTCAAAAATTGATTTAGATAAAAGTCTAAGATGAGACTAATAAACTCAAAACACCCTGGTCCTGAATCACTGGTCAGTTTTCTCTCTAAGCTCCAACCCATCCTATAAGAAAGAAATAAATAACAAGGTCCTTTTATATTATTTTTAAACCTACATCCACATAATCTACTCAGGCTAAAAATGATGTCCCAAATAAGGAGTGAGTATAACCTAGTTGGTAGAAATAACCATTTAAAAAAATATTCTAATATTAAGTGCATGCAATAAAGTGATAATAGGTGAATTAATTACAAAATTAATACAACACAGTAATCAAACAACTACGACACCATTCCAGTATAATTAAGAGTAACTAGAATAGCGATTGTAACCATGATAATAAGTCCAAGACATAATCAGCTAACTAGGAGAAGCCCTGTGTATAAGCATTTCAGCATAACCGGGCTAAGCCCTTATATTAGCATTTCTGTATAACTAATCATAGCCATTTATATAATCATTTCAATATAACTAGTCCATGCCCTTTATATAATAATTTTCACATAACCATACCATGCCCTTTATATAATAATTTCTTCATAACCATGCCAATCCATTTATGTAATCATTTCAGAATAAATCACAACATAAGTTATAATAGAAGGAATAACACAACAAAACATTATAGGCCTCAATGGTCAATTAAGAATATTACCATTGGTATTTAAATTACACAATCATATAGAATTTTCACCAGTCATTTAATTGAATATGTAATCCATTTTACAAGGATAATTTATCCCAAGAATTCACCTGAGGTCCCATGTCATGGTAATTCATGTTTTAAGCCAACAACCAGTTAAATATTATTCAACGGTTGGAACATCCTATCGGTAACAACAAGCATGGTCTGAACACCATAGGATAAAAAGGTATCTAAAAATTATTCCTAATACACGATTTTCAACACCGATTATTCTATTAGTTAATGAACACTTTTTGTTAGTGCAATCTCATAATATTTCACATTCTTAAAAATTAGAGACAGACCAAATGTGTTTATTATAAACCACATACAAATATCATTTGATCAAAGAAATAATATCAATAGGTAACTTTAATAAAGAATAATGGTTAAATGGATCAAAATTAAATCCTATATCACACAAAAATCAAGGTCAAAAATCAATTCAATGGTGTTCAAGGGGTTCCACCACTATAATAGAGGATAGTACATGGAAGGAGAAAACAAAAGGGAAGGTACTCATTAGAGATTAAATGCTAGACTAAGATATCCAGAAGGGAAGGAATCTCCAAAAAATCCCATGGATTCACCCTAGGATTTGAGAAAGAAGGTTTCAGGATGGATGGAAAAAATCGTACACACGCCAAGGTTTAGAATTACCGATCCTGAGATATTCATGATGTGAATCCCTTCCACAACATGAATTTATTGACTTCTAATTTATATCGAAAAACACATTTCCTTATGGTAAAATAACACCAATTTACTATTTCACATCATGAACTAATCTCCCATTGTGTAAAATTATCATCCTCTAAACTAGTTCCTGACAAGTTCCCAATGCTAGGTTCATATCACGTAACATGTTCATGATATGAAAGTGTTCAAAAGACCACTCTCACCAATATTTTTTCAAAGGAACCCAAACCACATCTAAACCCTTTCCAACTCATATAGAAACCTCATGATACCTTGACACATTTATACCTAGACAACATAATTCAAACAAACATAAATCAAAAAACATTAGGTAATTTTCCACTAAAAAATATGCCCATCCCCAAATGATACTCAACCACCAGTTTTTAAAGAAGACGGAAAATACCAATAAAAATTGGTTCATGAAAATCTCAAAGAGGAATATACATAGAAAAACATTAGATCCTACACCTACCTTGTAACTACAATAATCTCTTACATGGTTTCCTTTATAAGGTTCATGGTTTCTCTCTAACTCTACTCAAACTGTGCACCCTTAAAAACACATGAAAAAAAAATCAAAACCATCCAAAAAATCCTAGAAAGAAACCTAAACATTTTATAACATAAAAATATATAATAAAGGATGTAATTACCGTAAACAAGGGTGTTAAAATTTATTCCCATGTAGTTTCTATTATGATTCATATTTATGCAAAGAAAATGGAGGCTGCAAAATATGGATCTCGTCAAAGGATGTCACTGATGATCATTTTGGATTTTGATTACAAAAAAATGTTAATTTAAATCATGAAATCATGGATTTTTTTAAAATACATGAATAAATAATATAATGGTGAGAATATAATTTATTTTATAGTTATTATTATTATTACACCAATATATTATAGGTTTTCTATGATAAATTGTGTTGAAAATTTGATATAGAAACTACTAGTATTGAATAAAAATTGAGATATCTAATTCGGGCCATATATATACATCCAAATGGGTTGAAGAATTGAGAATATAATTGGTGAAGGTTATATTGAATAATGAGGAAGATAATATAATAGGTATTAAGAAATAATAATTGAAGAAGGCTTTAGGAATATATATTTACTTAGGAAGAAGAAAAAGAAGGAGTTGTAAGCAGGCTTATTGTTATGAAATGAGGGTGCACTTCAACTTATACAAGAGAAGATTAGTAGGAGTTTATTGAATACTAGTGTGAAATTAAGAGAAGAAGAAGAGTAGAAAATTGTAGGACGGTGATAATCACGAGAATTAATATCTTGTGGATGAATTTCTTGATGTTGTAAATAACTTGATGAAAATATAAACGGATTATACAGGTAGAATAAATACCCAAAAAAGTTTAATATTTGGACTAATATATCACTAGTTTAAGGACTTGGTATTATTTTAGGTCCTTCCTCATGAGTATAGGGTGAAAAAAATTAGGGATATGAATTTTTTTATATCCATCCCATTATAACATGCATCTCATTATAGTGGCATATTTCGATGAGGGTTTTTTCTATTTTTCCCAAGGACTAGTATTCCTTAATAAATGTAATCCAAATTAATCTCATTTCCACTATGTTTTGGTGATAAAGTGTTAAGGTAATGTAATAGAATGAGAGAATCAATATCATAACTGGTGAAAGTGGTAAATTGATGAAAGGTATTTGTTTCCTCTGGAAATGGGGATGACCTCATTGGTTTAAGGTTCAAACATTCCAATTGGTTTCTAACAGGTTTTTTCGTAGAACCAGAAACATCCAATGATTATATATCCATTTGGACCTACTTTCCAAAGGTATGTGCTCATTAGTTATGAATCAATGAGGCTTAATAATTTTCATTGGTTGAGAGGATGGGAGGTCAGACTCATCACACATTTTTGAGGGGAATTATTTTCTACTCTGGGATTCTAATTATAGATTTCAGTTATGTTTGTGAATCCTTATTAAATTACCATGTATGAAAATGATCTTTCCTTTAGATCTGACAATCAATGATTTAGTATGTAGGAGATTTAGAGAATATTTTATATGTATTTGAGGTTCTTCATCGATAGAGAATCATCTATATTTGTTGGAGATTCTTAGTCAATGTTATCCTTAAACAAATTATACATAAATCTCTTGGTCATTATGATAACCATACTGGTTTTAAATCAACTTAGCAGGGCACTTGATGTTTATTTTTATTCAGAAGGACATAGATTATTTCAGAGTTGGGATCGTACCCACAAATGGGATACCTATGTATCCTTGTTTATAAAAGAATCAAAGCCCATGTAGTTTGAGTGATGAAGTATGATGTTTATGCATGGTTGATGACTCAAAGAAAGATTTCATAATTAATTCTATGCTCTAAGCTCACATGAGTCATGCTCGGTGTGAGAAACAAGAGGTATTGGTAAAACCTGAAAATTCTTCCATGAAAGATGCAATCATAAGAAATAATGTGGGGCTTATGTGTGTATGACTGCCCATATAGATGAGGATTGGGATTTACATCAGGGACGAAACCCGTGAACAAGGTCCATAAAGGTATATGTGATTTATGGAGATTTGGATACTTCTTAGGGCTTACATCAGAGAAGGATTCCCAAATTGGAGTGGACTTATGATTGGGTTTTACTACTGAGAAGGAAGTCAAAATGAAAAGTAAATAAAGACTGGTTAAGTGAAATTATAACTGGGGCTTATTCATGAGAAGGAGGCCTAGGTTAAAGGGACTTGAGAACAGAGGCTTAATCCTCAAAAGGAGGCCCATGAATAGGGGACATGGGGCTTACTCCTAAAGAGGATGCCCAAAATTAAAGATCTTCTCATCTTAAAGAATGTGGTTGAATTAATGAAATCTCTAACCTTAGTGACATATGGATATGTAAATCACTTGGTTTTAAGAGATATTCCACAGATTTCCGTTCAGATAAGAAATCCAACAAGGTAACCATTCCAAAAATGGCTTTGAAGAGGGTTTTGAAGGTGGAATCTAGAATATGAGTGTTGGATTTTAATAAGAGAGGTGAATGGGTAGGAGATGCACCCAGAAAGAAGTAGGCGCGCTGGTCCTATTGGGGTGTGTAGGTCATGGGCGCGCAGGCATACCTTTGCTGCACTGGTGTACTTGCGTTCCTGTCAACCCATAGGGTAATATATGGGCGAGACTTGCCTCAAGACCTTAGTATTACCTGTAGAGGCTTTTAAATGAGTGGCGTGGATGTTCTGTTGGAGGGATAACGCGGCACGCAGGTGTGACCATTTCCCTTAAGGGTTAGACAATTAGGTGCGCAGGTGTTGATGAATTTCAACACTTAGGGCTTGTTTCCCTTCTTTAGATCTTCCATTCTATGTATGAAAATGCCTTAGAAGTGTTCAGAAGACTTCTAGAAGATACTTGGGCACCGAGAGCAGGAATATTAGTTTTTGGATTTTTTGTCGCCGAAATGGGGGGCCCACAAGGGGTATTTATAGGCTACTGAAGTCCCAGGGAGAAAATTAGATAGGGCACGCAGGTCACCTATGCACCCAATATATGGCGCACAAGTATACTTGTGCGACCATGATGCAACTTGTGTGACCCTTGACTTAAGGAATCCATGTTCACGACTTTTTCAATTCTTCATGTTTCTTTAAAGGATGAATCTCTTCATGCTAAGGTATTCCCCTCTTTTAGTCGTTTAGGCTCTCTAACGAAAAGGAGCCTCAAGAAATGTCCCCCCGTAGAGTTGGATCCGGAAGGAAGGAGGATTTGACTCTGAGGAAAAAAGAGAAAATCAAGGAAACACAGAGTGCATGTTCTGAGCAAGCAGGTCTCAGTGCGCAGGTGCTATCCATGCAGGCTACTGCACACTGGTTACGGCCTTTGCCTATAAATATGGGTTTCATTCTCACACAAACCACCCGGCATTCAATGCTTCGAGCTCTCGCCGTGCAGGTTTACCTTCGTCATGCAAGTTACTCGGTTTCCCATTTGTCCGTGCAGGTCCTGCTGTCCATAGGTTATTGTTTCTTTGTGTCGTGCTTCTATAGAGTTATTTGACTTGCGCGGTGATACCTACATGCCCAAATTTGCGTGCCAACATTGGACTTGCGCAACTTAATGCCTTAGACATTTTTTTAAATTTTTCATCACAAATTTTATGAAAACCAATCATATTTAAGAGTTAATTATTCAACATTGTGTAGATTAAATGGCTCCTCGAATAATTGGAATGGATGATAAACTAGAAATAAAGCGAATTGATGATATGATGAACATTGTCAGCCATGATTACTATGATATCTATGACAACAATCTTTCAGGTCTATCAATGTACTTAAAGAAGTATCATCGTAATTTTCCATAGAGCATCTACTCGCCTCTGTATGGGCATGGTCATCTAGAAGAAGTCAAGATTCCAGAGTCAAAGAATTATATTCTCATTCTTGGTTTCAGACTTACACCAATTTTTCTTCAGCAAATTTCTTAGTGGAAGGATCATTTGTAAATACTGGAACAGTGGAGAAGGCTTATATAATTCATTATAGCCCCTATTCCCCAGATCAGAATCCTCACCAGCCTAAGCTCCAACCACATTGTAATCCTTCAATCTTCCAAAATTCTCAGATGGATCAATCCAAAGGCTGGAAGAAGAGTTGGGACTTCTGACCTAGAGGAGGCATGAAGCAAACATGGATGTGGGCATATTGGGTGTGATAAACCCATTCCGATTTTGTTTAGGATCTTAAAAGAGCTGCAATATATGAAGTCGTCTGGGCAGGGTAGACGCATATCTACAGAAATGATGAATTTGTCTTGGAACTAATTAGCTGCTAGAGCCCAGAACCCAATTCTTTCCATCTGACTCATGGAGACGTAGGCATCAGTTTTTGGGAAGTATACAAGATCTTAGGGGATCCAGTTTTGGGTGATATTTATGATGATTCCATCTTTCCCAAGGAGACGTGGAATGATTCGGAGAAGACTCTATCTTTGGCTCAGGAATTATTGAAATTTTTCTACAATCTCAAGAATTCCATGACCTCCAAAACTCATTCTAGAAAGGATATTTCATCCAGAGGAGTGGATGTATATTTTTATTACGAAGAAAGTTGTGAAGGGGCCCACCTGTACTCGTCCTACTACATGCCCCAAAATAGAGAAGAGGGGTGCTCCTGACACATTCTGGCCAACCCAGGAAGTAGGAGACTTTGAGATGTGGCGGTGTGGAGTGAATCAGAGAATCCCAAAGAAGACCTATCTGGTGGGATTTATAGCCTTGTGGCTTAGTGTTTATCTTATACCAGTTAGGGATTCATAGGGGGGGCATTAAGCTAAAGACCTTCATTGTGGAGGACAAGTTGGCTAAGAAGAAAATGGTTGGGTTTTCCACCCACATTTTGGCGAAGATTCATAGGATATTACTCCATCTATTTAAGGGTAAGTCTCCTTTGAGAATAGTGGGACCATTCCATGTTTTGTGGGGATGGATTGCCACTCATATCAGGATATATAATGTACAGAATGGTGTATAGGTTCCTGGAAGTTCTTTTAGGCCATCAGTGCAAGAATTTTCTGGAGTTTCTCGGTTAGCTCTCAACATCTATGATTTGAAGGTGAGGCTCAGCATGTACAAGGAATTAAATTTCTTTCCTTATGGAAACCTGCCAACCAAGCGGTTTGTTGATGATGGAACCACCGATCTGGAATTGAGGTCATACATGCTAGCTTGAAGAGATGGTGTACCGGCCACTAGGATTGACATAGAGATTATATGAGAGGCCTATGCTCCATACATATTTTCATGCCAATTCAAGTGTCTGTAGTAGACTATTGTATCCCCTCATGTGCATGTTAGGTCAGAGCAGCATCTGATGGTTGCCCGAAAACTATGGTTGCTGACATCTATGGAGAATACTGGGACATTGTCTGATCTACCAGTTAATAAAGCAGTGAGTAACTTGACTACATGGTATTCCAAGAACTGGATAGCATCATACCCTGAAGGGGTGATGAATCGTCTAGTTCATAAGGTTTGGAAAAAGAAAAGAACTGTAGAGAAATAAACCCTTCATCTGGAAGGTGAATCTTCCCCACCTGGAGATGATTCACTTGATTCTTCACCCAGGGTTGACTCACCGGATTCCCAAGATGTGGATGATGAGGCTCGACATGTGTCAAAGCTACCTTTTTCCTGATATAATCCCCCTATTAGAATCAAGAGACCAACTCCATCAACTCCTTGTGAGTTACTTCATTGGGGAAATTTAATCACCATTACATTATAGAGAAACAAGTCTTATTTACTTATCCTTTATCTGTAGATGTAGGATATGGTAGGAAGCTGAAGTATAAGATTTTAAGACCCTTCTCACTGCCTTCTGGTACACATGGTGAATATCAATGACCAGAGGCTGTCCAAACATAGTGATGTTTATATTACGATGCTGAAACTGCCTGGATGGATCTGTGCGAGGGGCTACAAATACCTTGAATAGAAAATCTTTGGGCTTCTACAAATATCCATTACAAGGATAACCCCGATGAAGTGCAAGCTTACATCAGAGAGCTGGAGATTCTCGTATATTCCACTGATGATTACATTACTATCACCAATCGGGTAAAGGAAATGATAGATCATGGAACCACTGAGGTGAATGGTGCTTCCAAAGATGAGGAGTGGCTTGATTATGTGGCTCCTGAAGATGTAAGTGTCTTTACTTATTTTTCACTGAAAATTGATTCTAGTTAAAGCTTTTTTAGTCAAGGAAATTGCATTATTCATCTTGCATCTTTCAAAGAAAAGAACTCTTAAGGTTCCTCCACCATAGTATATACCTGGTGGTACTGCCATCGGGGCTGCAGAAACCCTTTCACAAGCTGGGTGAAATATCTCCAGGCCAGCAAGCCATGGAAGAGGAGTTAGATATGGATTTTCATCCTCCAATTCATGTATTTAGAGATGATGATGTCATCACTCCCAAAAAAACCGAATAATGAAAAATCATCAAAGGAATAAGTCTATAGCTAATCGTTTTATCTGTAGTGGTATGTCCGTAGGATATTCATGAGTCTTACCCCATAAAAATATTTCTCATACTTCTTGGGATTGTAGGGGCATCTTCAATTTCGCCTCTGAGAGAGAGGACTGACCCTCTTTTGAGGACGACGGAGGGTGCTGGTGAACAATCACAAGTTCAGGATGACTTGGCTACTCCTAGAGAAGAGCCCGCATCTGTTCCCAGTATCCCTCCTGCTGCTGTTGCAAGTAGAGAAGAGCCACCTTCTAGTAATTTAACAATTCTTCATAATATGTTGAATGAAAACATCAACTGACTCCCTTTCTTTGATACTTTAGGTTCATCCCCTGCACTAGAGCATTTGGCAGCCAATGTTACTGATGCAGCAATTTTAACAGAAGAAGTTGTCCAGGGTCAGAGGTTGCGGGATGTGGGTCACCAAGTAGATACATCGAATTCTCTCACTGGTGAGACTAACCAGGAATCCGAGATATCATTAGATGAAATGATGAAACCTGGTGCATCTTTTAAAGATATTTTAGATCAAGTTAAAATACCATGTAATTTGGAGGATTTTGGACGTGAGTGTTATCCTTCTTCCTATTAAAATAACTTCTAATTACTTATCTGACCATGATTGGTTCAAATGTGCAGTTCCATATGAAAATGTTTCCGAACTACCAATGCCTGAAGGGGGTACAGACAACCCTACTATTGGAGAGACACTAGCTCAAGTGTAGCTAAACCTAGTAGAGCTTCCTAAAACTCGTTCTGAAGATCCTGTTGAATCTAGGAAAGATGTGGAGGATCCTTCTCCAGCTGTTGATCTACCATTGGGTAAGAGATAACAAAATTTGTGCCTGTACTTAATTTGCAAGACATCTAATAAAATTTTGTTATCCTTTGAAACTAACCAAAGCTTTCAATTGATTATGTAGTTCCTTAAATTTCAGTAGCTATATCTAGAGGTGAAGCCTCATCCTTTTCCCCAAAGGGATAGAAAGTGAAGTAATACTAGTAATGGGGGAAGGAGCAGAACATGGAACTTCTTTAAGTGCTTTAATTCTAGATTATATTCCCCCTTGTGACAATGATAATGAGTCAGACCCGGAGGTACAAAAGGCACTCCAATCTTCACGACGCAAGGCATGGAAGAACATATGGAAGAACATATCAAAGGTGCCTCTTAAAGAGCTGTCATAGACGATCTTGCGACTATCATCCCTTTTTTTTCATGTTGGGACATGTCGGTTTTGGATATCAAGAGATCCATGCCGTGGTGAAACAAGTAATTTTAAGGAGGGAGCATGAGCAGAGGTACCGTCAAGACCTAAACAGGGTCTGGTTGTCAGCCAATATTAGTGAATTTGAGGTTGCGGTGTCCCGAGCTGAGGCTGATCATGCTACTAAGTTAAAGGAGCTGAAGCATAAAATCAAGGAGAAAGTTGTTTTGCAGATGCACCTCTATGAACAGTTAGATGTTGTTACTAGGGAACTTGACCAGCTGAACAATTCACTGGAAGAAGTTCAATCAAATGGAATTAAAGCCATCATTGAAGCCAAGAGATCACTCCATCAAGCTAAAAATATTGAGGTTGGTAAAAAGAATGATCCTCAAGTGGATGCTGATGAAGCTCGGGATGTTGTAAATCAAATGAAGGCTTATGTTGACAACCTATTGTTGTTTGTGGAAAAGATAAGAGACTCAAGTCTGTGGATGTACTTCTAAATTTTGTGCATCAATGAATGAGATGTTCATCATCAATCATTTCTGCTTTCTTTATTTTGATACCTAATTTAAATTTTTACCTAAACCAATGGTCCTAGTAAACATAGTTTTATTTTTACTTGGATTATAAAAATAGCAATAGAAACTTTGAATCTTTTAACTGCCCAATATTACCTAAATAATATGAAATGTATGTTTAATGAGCTGGGACTTGCCTTTAATTCAGATTTCCCTTATCATTTGTCGAATGTTTAAATTCATGCTTGTCGGACATAAAAAAGGATACTGATTAAGGTCGAAATAGATTTGATAGAATGGACTAAAATTAACTGAATTCCTTGATAATTTATTTGAAAACATATTACCACACTCAAGTATGGGGGAAGACATGTAAACTATGACTTAATAAATTTTAAATATGAGGAATGATATGAAAAAAGGCTAAAATTCATTATAAGAAGTATTTCCCAAGAATAAAGTTACCATTATTTAACAAACCTGTTAGGGGGTTGAATTACGCAGGACCACTTAAGGCCATTGGCTGCATAGTCAAATAATAGCATATTTTGGATGACAGGTCCATTATGTGGACTACTTATGTAAGGCCTCCTAAGGGTACGTGCTGCATAGTTAGGAAAAAGAACTCTCAGAAATTTTACTTTTCTACTACTAAAAATCCATTGATTCTTTATAGAGATTCAAATATTCCAATGTATAGAGTTTGCAATATGGAGAGTGGTACTTGAATATGGAGAGGATATTTCCAATCAAGATTTTCTTCGAATTGCATAAATGTAACTCCTATGAAGGTCTTACCAAAATGTAGGGAAGGGAAATATAATCCATAGTCATTAATACTTTTAGATCATGAAAAAGAGTATGGGACAAATATATTAAGGATGGCTATTTTCTGTGGATCCTTACATATTGTCGACATGACCAATAAGAACAAAAATAGGTTTTTCTCCCAATAATGAAGTTACCATTATTTGACAAACCCATTAGGGGGTTGAATTATGTAGGGCCACCTAAGGGAATTTCTTGCATAGTCAAGTAATAGCATCATTTGGATGATAGGTCCATTATGTAGACTACATTTGCATGGCCGCCTAAGGGCATATGCTGCGTAGTCAGGAAAAAGAATTCTCATGTATCGAACATTTTGTGGCAAGAAGTCAAGAAAAGGGTTATGGGAATATGGATGTATTTAAGGTCAGGTATGTGACACATCAAAATGGGTATTATTCCATGTATGGAGAGATACAAAAAACTATGCTGACCATAATCATGTTGTGGCTGGGTCCTAAATTGAGGTGTTGGACTTCACTACGTATCCAATAAGGATGGGAATCAAGCCATACGTAGTTATTGAAATACAGTTAAATGTCATGGGGGACGAGACTGTAGGAGATCTTAGTTTAGGGTTATAGAACTCAGACCATTATAAGGAATACACCATCTTTGTTTGTTATAAACATGATTTGAATGATGATCAGGGTTATCATACCACATTCTTGTTTTCACAAGGGTAATTTTTTTACCAAGTGACTGAAAGTGAAATTTGGGGTTCAGCCCAAATACGTGGGACTCGATTCGAGGGATGCTCGAATGTTCTTATGTATCCGAGAAGGATGGTAATCAAGCCGCACGTAGTTCTTAAAATACCCTATATACAGATTTGGTTCATACATATGAAGGGAGAAAGGGGACTTTATTTAAATGATGATTTAATCCAATATTAAGGTTCAGGCATTTCCATGTATGCACGTAATCTTTGGAATATAACATGATTGGAGATCAATGTAAATAATGATTCCCTCATAGGTAAGGGTGTCAAAGAATGTTGTAGTTTATTGTCGTATAGGACAAAATTGTGAACAGTTTAATGTCATATAGCAAGGATGATGGTGAACCCATGTAAAAAATATTTGTTCTAGGGGCGGTTTCATGAATCAACATCATATGAGATGGAGGTGAACTGATCTGAAGAGATTGGTTTTGGGATTGAACCTCAGGAGGTTGCCTACATACCTAGCCTAGAAGGAAATGATAAAAGTTTGTGTAGTTCAATTGAAAAATGAATTGGGGATCAAGTTGTTCTTGAGAACAACATGCTAAAATGGTGTTGGGACTTACGCATGGTTAGCGGCCCAAAGAAGGTGTTATGATTGATGTTTACTCTAAGATCACGTGAGTCATACTCGGTGTGAGAAACAAGAGGTAGAAACAACCCTAACGATGCACAGTTTAATGTCATGTAGGACATATAAGGTACTGAGCATAGTTTAACATCATGTTTAACAATGGGGGAATATGAAGTTTAATGTCTTGCAGGCAGGACAAAAGAGGGTGTTATACAGTTTAGTGTCATGTAGCTAGGATGTAAGGCTATGCAGTTAAATGTCTTGTAGTGGGGACAATGGGGACACAGTTTAACATCATGTTGGACGTATTAAGAACCTTTCCACAGTTTAACGTCATGTTGGACATTGGGGTGCTATACAGTTTAGCGTCATGTAGCTAGGACAATGGTTATGTAGTTTAACGTCCTACTAGACGTAAGGGGCTTCTCTATATTTTAGAGTCATGTATCTTGGACATCATAGTTTAACATCATGTTGGACGAAAAGGGAAAATACATTTTAACGTCATGTTGGATGATGGAACTGTTTAACATCGTGATGGATGATGGTGCGAATAGTTTATTGTCATATGCATAGACCAGAATGATGTATTGGTGTTATACTAAATACTTCTTCAGAAATATGGCTTTGTTTGGAGTCTTGGTGAGTTCTCCATCCATTGAGATTAAAGAATAAGCTCCATTGGAGTAGACCATATGTATTGAGTAAGGTCCTTCCCACTTTGGCTCAAGGTTGGGAGGTTTTTTTCTAGTATCATTTGAATAGTGGCTTCTGGGATATCCACATCTTACTCTTTATCCTAGACCTCTGGAACTACCTATAATACTTCTATATTATACAGGGAACTCATGCTCATTAGGATCGAAACTGTGACTGGAATAAGGATCTGTTAAATGAATCATGTTAACAAAACCAAAGATCAACTCTTCTTCTGAGAAAGACTTTAACTGATTTTCATGTTTAGGCTATGTTTTTGGTTGGATAGTGCCCCTGGCTTTGAAGTAGATGGCATAAAATCAGCTAGAGTCAAAGACAACTTGGTCTTTCAGATGATTTCATCTTCTTCTGATTGTTCCTCTTTCATTGAATTATGCCACCACTTTGAGGATTTTCCCTCTGATTAAGAGGGTTTTGCTATGGAATTCATAGTAGATGACAGAATTGGTTTTTTCAATTGTTTTCGCAAAATGGCATGATTTCAGTTGATCATTTTTCTAACCATCCAATCATCATATTTCTGCACATTTTTTTTCACTTCCTTCCATTCGCCTTCTTCCTCTGGATTTGTTGCAGTAACACATGCTACCTGAGATGAAGAACCATTCAATTTGACTTGTCCCGAGTCCGCCATTTTTTTCAAGAGGTCTTTGATGAAAAACGACTCTTGAATTGGATGACCTAACATCTGATGAAATGGGAAATAGTTGGGACGGTATTCATCTCTTTCCTTGTTCGACCATTTGGGCCTTGGAAACTGAACCAAATTATTTTCTAGATCTGAAATGAAGTAACCAAGAACATGTTCATTTAGGAATGAGTAAAATTTTCTATTCAGATCCTCAAATTGTTTCTGTCATTGATCTCTTTGATCATAATGACAAAACGGCTTCTATTTTTGACGCTCAGGAGGCGGAGCCCATCGATAAGATGACGGTTTAGAAGTCGAAGCAGGTACAGGTGCTTGTTTAAGCATATTTTAGCAGTCTCTTGTTTGCCCATTCTCCTTCTGGTGCAGATGGAATTACACAAGTTTTTTCCTTAGTCTTCAGAAGAGAGTCTTCAATCTACTAAGGGATCGATGTAAGGTCTCTAAACCCTCTTATGTATTTAACAGTGATCAACGGTGTGCACAATTCATCACGCAAATTTTCCACACATATTGGGAACAATTTCTCTTGATGGAGTTCTATTCATAGGGAATATGTTAATCCCTTATAGTGATCAATGAAATCTGAAACTCTTTCATTCTCCCAGTGCTTACAATTTGTAAGATCACAAACTATTGTCTTTGGCAATGGTGAGATAAATTGACGAAGGAATATTTGGTGGAGATCCTTCCATCCGGAAATTGACCGGGATTTCAAGATTTTATACCAGACAAAAGTAGGCCCTTGTAATGACTGTAAAAAACAACTGAGCTTAACTACTTCCTATTGCTGAGGGGTTCCCATCATAGGTTCACAATGAGAAAAAAATGTGTTAAGTATTGCTCTGGGTCTCCCGAACAATTAAATATTGGGAATGTGGTACCTTCAAATTTTGATGGGGGAGGAATTGTATCAACCAATTCAGGGTAAGCTCTCTTTTCAGGTTGAATTTGAGCACGTTTTCCCTCCATATCTTCCAACCAAGCTGTTAATGACTCGACAACAGTTATTAAATTTTGAGAACCATCCGGTTGAGCTTGGACCTGAGCAAGTGAAATAAATGGAGTTTGGACCAATGTGGTGGCTAGTACTACAACTGATGATAATACCACCGGTTGTTGTTGCACCTGACCCATAGGATTAGAACTGTGAGAGTGTATTGATAAAATAGGATACTCTTGATCCATCTCACTAGCTACAACAAATTCCCTTGGCCGACTGACTCTATCATGCTTAGGAGGAAGACTACATTAACGCAATTCTGCATTCAACCTCTTCAATTCCTTCATTTCTTCCTCCTGTTGTGTGAGTCTTTGCTCTAGTGAGAGTGAATGGCCTTCTCCAAAGGAAGGGTATGTAACCTGATTCTTTCCTTTCCCCTGTTGGATGCCTTTCGGAGAGGGGGAAGTTGATTATTTTAAGAAATACCTAGATTCTATGTAATCCTTTGATTTCGTGTATGCACACCTTCTTCATTTGTGTCTGCGTGTGAAACTTCTTGAGCAAGAACCTCTTCATCTGATTCATCTAAGTGAGCCTCATATTCTAGAGGATCAGCAACAATGGAATTGATGACATTAATTGATGCATGACGCATTGCATCCCTTCTACCAATATTTCTACGATACTGTCTTTTTCCATGTCCTTGATGAGACATTGCGTTTTGTTGATTTGATCCCTCTACAACTTCTTGATGAACCATAACTTAAAGGGAATCTCCTGATAATTTGGCTCTTCGTTCCACTTGTGGCTTCTTCCCAAATTGATAGAAGACTATCTTTCACTGAGGAAGAGATTGAGGATTTCAAAAATTATCCAGTACTGTGGATTGGTCTGTTGCTGATGTTCCTGTTGTTCCTGATCAAATCCTCAAATCTTATTTGTTGATTTTGAGGGTTGGGTTAAAAGAGTTCCCAGTCTAGAATGCTGTGGTGGTTCTTGAGCTGCTATATCTGAGAGTTTCTTAAAATCTCTTCAGATCTTTCGGACTTTAGTCTGGAAATTGGCAAGATTCATCAACCCGCATCCACTCAAATCACCTGGCTCAAAAGACCGCTGGGTGATTTTTGACACTTCTGTCACTTGATGTTGTGCACGCTCTAAATGATAAGCATGTTCAATATTCTCATTTTCCTAATGCCATAGTAATTCGACAACTTGTTCTCTGTATTCCTATCTTTGAGAAGAAGTAGTTGATGCCTGTTCTTGATAGATATTTTGAATACAAACAAAGCCAATTGGTTGTGGCCGGCCATGGGCAATAACACTACATGAGACCATTTTTAGCGGGCTTTGTTGACTAGAGAGTACATTGAAATATAGTAATCAATGGACACCCCATCCTCTGATATGAATACCATATGGGGACATGGAAATTAACTAGTGCAAACTTCTTAATGCGCAAAGGCATGAACGCTGAAGGGCTCTCTATTGCTTTTCAGCCTTCAGATATCGAGAAACTGAGAGAGATTCCCAATCAATTTGGCGTTTTAACCCGTCTATTATCTTGACATGATTTTCATATTCATCATAAGATAATATTTTCTTTTTCAATTGACAAATAGTTTTCCACTTGTTGAGATGAATATATTGAATACAACCTTTCGTCAACATATCCGGAATGTCATACTGAGAGTCATCCAAAGGACAGAACATTACAGGAACCTCACATTTTTCTAGTTGTTTTCACATATTCAACACTACTTATTTATCATTCAATGGAGATTCTTCTACCTAATTAGACCAGAGATGGTACTTCCTTATTGGTTCATTAGATTCAACAGGATTGGTAGATAATTCACTGATTAAACTAGAAGATGAATGACCGAGGGGTGGTTAGGAGAATAACCTATACCTCGGGCTATCTTCTTATTGAGAATGTATTTCACCTGCTAATGGTAAAGCATCAGACATGACTGGCTTCATGTTTACAAGTGCCTGAAGATAATAGGGCTTTCTCATCACTACATTTTCCATTGGAGCATTTTCTAGGCAATGTGAATTACTACTGGGGAGAGGACTTTTGCAGCTAAATTCATCATCATGGGGAGGACCACCATGGTGGGTTACAGCAAAAGATGAAACCGTTTTCTCCTTGGTCATCTGGACAAACAGAGGGTTCATGTGGCTCTCATCTGAAGATGAATCTTCCAGATCAACTGAACTGTCATGAAGCAAGCCTTCATGAGGAAGTGTCTGATGAAGACCTTCGAAATTAATGTACCCACTATTGGGAAATAAGACAGTATAATTTTGAGTTCCAAAAGATAATTGTCTGATGGATTCAAGAACTCATGCATCAAGAAAGGTCTTATTACAGATCGGCTCTTGATTTCTTGACTATGTTGGACAGTTCTTCCTCTTAGATGCCTTCTTACTCACTTTAAGAACCACTTGTTGACAAAAGTGGTTATTAGGGGAAGGTGTATGTGCCTGCTCAGGAGAACTAGTCAGGTTAGGCTGATTATATCCACTCAAATCAGGTGTATATGCCTGACTTGGTTCTCCGTATGACATGGGGGAGTATTCCCCACAACCCTCTGGGACAAGAATAGAGGTGTGTGTCTATTCCGAAGCGATATGTTGATGTGTCACTCCACTGGTAGGGATCGATTTTCATTTCTTTCCCGGTGATGCTGCTGAAGCTCTTATAATATTCTAAGAGGCATCCAGAATATGAGCCGGGATTTACTTATACTCTTTCACCATTGACAGAATATTCTTGGTGACTTCAGCTCCAGGAATAGGGATATACGTCCATTCTGTGCTAGGAGTGGGTGTGTGTTCGTACTCCTCTCCTTCTTTTCCTATCAGTGAGTTCTGACAGTACTCATTTGTGGGGGAAAAGAGTTGAGTATGCCACCTGTTTTCCATTGGGGATTTTCAATTGAATTCTCTGGGTGCTACCAAACGAGACTGTTGGTAGGCTTGTTAAACACTAGTAGGTGTATCTGCCTTCTGATTTCACTCCTCTGAACATGGTTGATGAACTTCCTTCAATACTAGAAGATGAGCCTGCTGGCAGGATTGATGAGTGTAAGCAGGTGTATGTGCCTGTTTATCAATTGTCAACACATTGGGTTGGCGGGCATTATCGCATGTAGTCAGAAGAGCCTGCTGACTAGCTGATGATTTATAAATAGGTGTATGTTCCTGTCTATAGTACTCCTCCGAAATTTCATGGCGATAATGGCATGTTGCTTCCAAACGAGTCTACAGGACAGCTGAAATAAAAAGGACGGGTGTGTGTGCCCTCTTGTTGCTTTCCACCAAGTGAGGTTTGTGGACTTCTCCAGAAATGGAAAAGATACGAACCTGATCACTGTTGACCGGTCTTCGCCTCTGGTGGTTCATCTTGACAACTCGGGTTTGAGGAACATGAGCCGAATGCCTAGAAATGACACCCTAATCATGTTGAGGGAACACTACCGCACAATTATGGCAGATAATGTTGATGGGAGCCCATGGTAAGGACTCATGTATCCTTGAATTAAGGACTTGAGTGACCTTCTCATTCACCTTAGCATAATTATGGAGGGATTGGTGATTGTGATCCGGGGATAATGACCCAAAACGGTTGGAGAAGGTGGTTGGAACCACCTACTTCTTGATCGCTAGTCACTGATGTCCGGACAACCACGGTGAATTATTGGCTTGGAGGGATTTTTGATTATCCTCCAGAGTTGGAATGGTACTGTGTTGATGGTATTCCTTAAACAGGGCATTTGATACCCAGTGATGAAGATGTTGCGTAGGTGATTGCGTCCTGAGAGCGGACGAAGATCCAGCAGGAGTAGCAACATAGGTTTTCACAGTAGAGGCATTCACAGGTGTGATCTTAAGAGAATCCATTTCTGTAATGCAAAAGATCTTGGAAAAGAGTTCATGTTTGATATAATAGACACAATCAAGATAAGTTCGGCCACTACATCTTTTGGATGAGCACATATGTTATTTATTGTTTTGTCGGCCCTCTCCTTGAATTTATATAGGGGCATAACAAATAAGTAAAACAACATTTTAACTTGGTTAAGGATTCACGTTGGGTTCAACATTTTTTTTTCCTCTGGAAATGGGGATGACATCATTGGTTTAAGGTTCAAACATTACATTCGGTTCCTAACGGGTTTGATTATAGAATTGGAAACATCCAGTGATTCTATATCCATTTGAACCTACTTTCCAAAGGTAAGTGCTCATTAGTTATGAACTGATGATGCTTAAGAATTTGCATTGGTCGAGTGGAAGGGAGGTCGGACTCATCACTTATTTTAGAGGAGAATTATTGTCTACTCCAGGACTCTCTTTATATATTTGAGTTATGATTTTGAATCCTTATTAAATTACCGCGTATGAAAATGTTCTTCCCTTAAGATTTGAAAATCAATGATTTATTATGTAGGTTATTTAGAGAATGGTTTATATGTATTTGAGGTTCTTCAGTGATAGAGAACAATCTATATTTGATAGAGATTCTTAGTCAATGGTATCCTTCAACACATTATAGAGAAATATCCTGGTCATTATGATAACCATGGTGGTTTTAAAGCCACTTAGCGGGGCACTTGACGTTTATTGTCATTCTGAAGGGCATAGATTATTTTAGAGTTGGGATCATACCCAAAGATGTGATACCTATGTATCCTTGTTTTGAAAATGAATTAGAACCCACGTAGTTTGAGTAAAGAAGTGTGAAGTTTATGCATGGTTAATGACTCAAGAAAGATGTCATAATTACTTTTAGACTATAAGTTCACGTGAGTCATGCTCGGTGTGAGAAAAAAGTGGTATTTCTAAAACCTGACAATTGTGCCATGAAAGATTCCATCATAATAAATAATGTGGGGCTTATATATGTATGACATCCCAGATAGATGAGGATTGGGATTTACTTCAGGGAAGAAACTTGGGAACAAGGTCCATAAAAGTATATGTGCTTTATGGATATTTAGATAATTAACATAGGGCATACTCCTGAGAAGAATGCCAAAATTAGAGGGGACTTATGATTGGGTTTTACTTCTAATAAGGAACCCAAATCAAAAGTAAATTAAGACTGGTTAAGAGAAATTATGACTGGGGCTTATTCCTGAGAAGGAGGCCCAGGTTAAAGGGACTTGAGAACTTGGTCTTACCCTGGAAAAGGAGGCCCAGGTTATGGGAATTTAAAGACTAGGGCGTACTCCTGAAAAGGAGTCCCGAGAATAGTGGAATTTGGGATTACTCCTAAGGAGGATGACCAAAATTAAATATCTTCTCATCATAATGGATGAGGTTGAATGAATTAAATCTCTATCCTTATTGATATAAAGATATTCAAATCCCTACATTTTAAGAGATGCTCCATAGAATTCCTTTCAGATAACGAATCCAACAAGGGAACCATGCCAAAAAAATGGCTTTGAAGAGTGTCATTAAGGATGGATCTTGAATAGGAGAGGTGGATTTTAATGAGATAGGTGAATAGGCAGGAGGGGCACCCAAAATGAAGTAGGAACGCAGGTCTGGTTGGGGCGCATTGGTCCTAGGCATGCAGGTATACCTGGGTGGCACAGGTGTATGTGTGTGCCTGTCAACCCATAGGGTAATACTTGGGCGAGACTTGGATCAAGCCCTTAGTACTACCCCTAGAGGCTTTTAAAGGAGTGGCGCGCAGGTTCTATTGAAGGGATACGGCGGCGCGCAGGTGTGACCATTCCCCTTAAGGGTAAGACACTTAGGCGCACAGGTGTTGATCAATTTAAACACATAGGTATTGTCCCCCCTCTTTAGATCTTCCATTATAGGTAAGAAATTACCTTATAATTGTTTGGAAGACATCAAGAAGAGGCTAGGGCACCAAGATCTGAAATCATAGTTTCTAGATGTTTCTTCTCCAAAATGGCGGGCCCACAAGGGGTATTTTTATGATTCTGAAGACCCTGGGAGAAAATAAGATATGGCGCACAAGTCACATGTGCACCCAATATATGGCACGCAAGTATACATGCATGACCATGATGGAACTTGCGCATCCCTTTATTAAAGGAATACTTGTTTATGCCATTGTCAATTTTTTATGTTTCTTCAAATGATGAGTCTCTTCATGCTAAGGTATTCCCTTTTTTCAGACATTTAGGCTCTGTGCCCAAAAAGTGCATCAACATTATTAATTTTATTAAAATGTATTCTTAACTAATTCACTCCTTTCCCTAAATTTTTAGTCTATCCCAAGTGGTCCTATCAATTGGTATCATAGAGAATGGTCACATATACTAGATTTTATACTTTAATGTTATTTTATTTTTAAATATTTGAGTATCTCTCCCATATTAAAAATGAATTTTAGTTTCATGATTCTTTATTACAGCATATCTGATTTAAATGTCATCCAAAACCATACGGAAGATGAAAAAGAGAGAGAAACTTTAGATTAACAATTTATATATGGTGTTCCCAGAATTTTTTTTCGAATATAGTTTACATAATAAGAAATATTTTTATTTAAAATAGAATAACGGGTAGTTCAATCTACCATAAGATAGTTATATAGTCCCTTTAATACAATTGGATCAAGACAGTGAAGTGATTAAGAGGTATGAATCAATTCCTATTAGAACTATCATGAAGTAGATTCAATAATTAGTGTACGCGGTTATATATCATTAGATTTATCTATTTATGAATTAATGGATTTTTTCCATTGCATTCCCAAATAAATAGTTTCCCTTTTATGTGATTTTTATAAAATAATGAAGGTATAAAATACCAAAGTTGAAGATATATTAGAGAAAATAGTGAATGATTTATAAGAAAGGGTTATAAAATGTATAAATATCTCTATAAAGGTTGTAGCCATAGGAATAAGGAACACATATCTTGAAATAAGTTATTAAAAATTAAAAACTAAATGGAAACATGAACTTAAAGATAAATAATAGTCAAGTGGACGATTGACCACAATATATGTTATATTAATCAAAACTGAAAGGATATCATTGCTGTTAAGAATACTCAACTAGATGTAAAATAAATTTAAATTAATGAATATGAAATGTTTTTATAAGAAAAGATCATAATGTGTGAAGAATATATTGAAAAGATGAATAAGGGTTGTGAATAGATAATGTTACATGTTGTAGATTAGAATAATATGATCATTATGAAATTTATAAAGATGGAAATCAAACTAACCAATCCAGAGATAACTGTTTCCAAAACTAATGAAGTAAGGATAACATGATATCGCCTTATACTCTATAGGGTGATATAATGATAAAAGTCCTATAACATATGATAAAATGTCATTTATTACATTTTATTATTGTTATCAAGCTATGAGGAAAGATATATTATCCATATATTTTTATAACAATTTTGTAAAAATCTATTTTCATTAATAGTGAAGATTTGAAAAAAAAACTATATAGGTATATATGAACAAAAATTATGGGAATATAAAAACTATGTCAATGGTGGATATAAGAAGGAGTATATAAGTATGTTTCCCTAGATCCGAACAACCAGTGATAAAAGAAGTCAAAAACTAGTTTGATCACAAATCGTGACAAAAAGTCGTCAAAGTGAAAAGATCTAGATTTGTATAGTCTTATATTTTATACATCATATTTTAGAATTGTGAATTAGATTATTTTTATAATAATCTAAATTTAAAAATAAAAATGATTCCCATGTAAAGGGGGAGAGACCCAAAGATAAATAAGAAATATCCATTAATTATAGAAAACTTATGGACATAAAAAAAATTGGGATTCATGGTAATATTTGGGATGTTTTCAATATCTGAAGATAAAGGAGTGGTGCACGCTTATATAAGTGTGTATCAATGTTTAATATATAGAAAATACTATTAGATAAGGTGAACATTTAAGGTCTATCCATGAAAAAAAGTTGTATAATTATTAAAATTAGATCACTTTTGAGAAAATATCAAGAAAGGAAGACGGTTCATCCCTGGGTAATAATTCCAAAAAGAAAATGAGGAGTTTCACATATAAAATATTTTATGCAATGAAGAAAAATCAAAAGTTTCCATGAGGATACTCTATAAAGGATTCAAATATTCCTATTGATTTTCTAGTGATTATGCTATAGAAATTGGAGAATGTAAATAAATTTAAAAGTAAAAGAAATGGATAGAGAAAAAGAAAACACAAGCTTACACATGAATATTCTAGCTTTATTGGTATGTGATAAGAAAAGGATAACTCTTATGGAATTTATGTTATGTGTGAGAGATTAAATATGGTAAGAAACACTATTTTAAAAAAACCCATTGCCAAAATAATACAACAAAAGGGTAAAGATTACACAATGTTATAAATATTATTTTAGGGATAACAAAATAATAACAATATCACACAATTAAATGGAATATATTATGAGATCCATGCTTCTAATAGTTAAGCTACATTTGAAAAAAATTGAAAGAATAAATAGTGATGAAAATTGGTTAAGAAAATTCTCTCAACATTATTATTCAAATTAAGGAATATGAAGATCCACCTTATTATCTTAAACTTGATGTATAGTATTTATTCATACAGTGTAGGAAAATTAATGTGAATCATGATCTTAATGGGGTATTTTGAGTATGAGTAAAGGTTCTCATTTACAAAACACTCCTATAAATATATCACTATCTATGAGTGGGATATGAATTGGTATTATAGAAAACATGATTATTGGATCATATATGATCATGTTTATGAAAGTTGTTGTTGTAAAAAGATGATAGAAAAGTGAAGAGGAAACCATCCTGATTTGATATCACTTTTTGGAATTCCAGATAATATCTATTAATGAATATCTCCATGGTGATGTGTGGAAGTATTCAAATCTGGATAGACACATGCAGAAGAATTCTATTTTGGTGTATTCCCTCTGTTTATAGTCATGAAGATTATCTAATGAATAGATCCACCATTATGAAGACAATTTATAGGGTCTCCTTGAGAGGTGGAATAAATAATATTGTTCATGAAGACTCCAAAAATATTATTTCATTATTGAAAGTTCTTATGAAGAAGTTAATAAAAAGGTATGTTCTCATTGTCCATGGAAACTAATATCAAATTATTATATTAAGGGGGATAACTTGATTTAAATTGGTGACATGAAATTGAAATTTGGAAATGAATTTCTAATGATGTTACAATTCCGCCTATTTTTTTGTTGAATGATTATAACATGTTTTTTGTAGTATGTATATTAGTTTTATGTTGATTTAGTCGATAAAAAATTTATATAATAATAGGTATCTTTAGTGTGTAAAATTAGTTAGACGTTAATTGAATACAAATTTGGGAGTTCTAATTTTACTTAGTATCAATTTCAATTAAAATTTACTATGTTTATTATGTAAATAAAACATTTTTTTATTTCTACACCTATCATGGCTCTTGTAGATCTGGAGTGGAATGGTTAATGGTACTTTTCGTATAAATTAATCGATACCACTTTCATATGTACTTTGTATTTCATTGAATTAAGGATGATAGAACGTGAAATGAATTAGTGGGATAGATATAATGGAGTACATATTGACATATAAATTTGAAATTATTGGCAAAAAATATAAATGGGGAGATTGTTTAACCCATTTTGTGTTAGTCGTATTTTGTTTTTTTAAATGAAAATATGACAGTAGTGAAGAATTAGTTCATTAAGGTTATTAAGATGATCAAAATAATTGTGTCTAATTATATTTAATGGATTGATATTTCTTTATACATATATAAATATTATTTTATATATATTTTCATATCTCATATGATCAAATATAGTTCTTACCTTAGAAGATTTGGAGTTGAAAAAATTATGGTTGAAGATTTTTGGATTTTCATCTATGTGTTGGGTATTGGTTGAGAACTATGATTTTTTTGGAATAATATTCCATGTAAAGGAACATACCTAGAATGGATATTCCATGTATGGGATATTCCTTTTAATATAGATTCCATGGAATAGAGTTTCCATGGAAGTGAGATTCCATGGAATGGCGCATCCATGGAATGGGGCATCCATGGAAGGATGTTTCTTTCAATAAAAGAAGCCATATAAATAATCTTATGTGGAAGGAGATTCCATAAAATGTATCTTCCATGAAATAAATCAAACATATAATATTATTCCATTGATAATAAATTCCATGAAGTCCAAGGGAACACATAGAAGGTAGAGGACATCCATAGATGGTAGAGGACACACACGAATAAATTAAGCGATTCAGGAGACATATATAGAAGTTAGAGGACTTTCCTAGGATGTTGATAATATAAAGAAGTTTTGAGTAACTAGAAAATTATATAAGGATGTTTGATCATAGGAATTTAATGTAAGGGGGAGAAACTATGAGTAAGGATTGATCATGATTCTATAAGAAGAGAACATAGACCATCCATGAGTAGTAGTGAACATGCATCTGACATAACACATACTTTTTTAGTATTAAAATTTATAATATATTGTTCCATAATTCTTTTCATATCATGCTATGAGTCACATTTATCCCTTCTATCATATATGGAAATGTTTAAAATATCAACAATGAATTGGAAAATTATAGAAGTGATTTTTTATGAGATACGCGTAAGGAAATATCTACGTATGTGAATATAATGGCTTATAACATGAATGTACGAAAATTTAGATGCATGAATTTTTATAAGTAGTTTAAAATGAAGATGAAATCATGATTATTATGATTCACATACAGATTCCACACAAGGTCAATCAGTTTAATTGTATTCGAAAAATATATAAATGTTCGAATCTCATGTTCAATTTGAAAAAATAAAATACAGCATAGTATTTTATATGATAAGTTCATTATTACGTCTATTATATCATTTTATATCAATAATAATATACTTTATATCATCTTATGTAACAAAAATATAATAAATGGGTGTGAATCAAATCTCAATAAGGGGATGTGTAAGGTGTAAGCAATCAATGAATAAATAAGGTATGAATAAAATGGAAGGAATAAATGATGATAAAATAATTCTACACAAATTTTGTTGTCATCTTGAATCTTATCCATGGATATCATAACAATTCTAATAATCACATGGAAATAAACAACTGATATCATAATGATGGAATTCATATTGGTGAACATCCTACACATTCCATTGAGGCCACGTACAAAGACATATTACATAAATGGGCAAGTCATTAGAAAAATACCCAACCTATTTTGTCTCATGATATGTACTAATGCATCAAGGGGATATATACTTTTAGGCCCCATCCATCAATTAATATGTCCAATGAATTCATCATATTTATAAAATAATACAACATAATCAATTTGCCTTAAATATTAATAACTGTCTATATTGGAAGAACTAGGAAAAGAAATTTAAATTATTTCCCTAGATAAATTGATCATAAGATATAAATATAGATATGATGGATGTTATAAATAAATTATATCCTCAATAAAGATTATGATTCATTAAATTATGTTGACCTAGATGAAAATACTTTTATAGAATAAATAGAAATTTTATTGAGTTATATTATGACAACCCTTCTTTTTATTACACAATTAAATATAATTTATTACATAAAATTCACTAGATACAACATAGAAGATCGAGAGGTATAGTGTATTTAGGTATTAGGATCATTACATAACAACTTAAAACATGAAATACAACTTTGTTATTGAAAATTTCCTTTACATTACCATGATATTCCCTTGTACATCGCATTGCATGGGATAACCTAAGCACATGCATAAGAAAATAGTGAGCTATAAATCCTAGTAAGGGAATAATCATTGAATAACAAGAGGAATATGATACATTGTATATAAAAGGCATATAAATAGAGCACAAGAGAAACATTAACATAAAGGCATGATAAATAATTATAATCATAACATGGAAATGTTGCAACAACACTTAACAAGGAATTAGTATGATCCATGGATCATTGCACATAGAGCATGAGGAAACCCTCATTGCACATGAAGAGTGAGTAAAACCTCATTTCAAATGAATTATCATGAGTCATAACCCATTTAACATGACGTATCATGATACTATAAATTACCCAATTCATTGGAGCGCTATCAGGGCGCACCTTTCTTACGTATTTCATTTCAAGCATGTGTGTGCCACATGGATCATAAAGCATTGAATCATTCAACATAATCATTTATTCCATGATAAAAGAATGTGTAATACATACATGAAACTCTTTAAACAATAAGTAAATGCTCATAAAATTTAATACCCTTGATAGATAAATGGGTATGGTATACATTACACAATGACATTGGCTTTGAAAATTGATGCAATTTCGGTAGAGTAATGGCGTGAAGAAAGAATTCATAAAAATGATTGATGAGAGAGAAATGGGTGTCTCAATATATTTACATTAAATGGATCGTAAGTGGGTCATCTAGATACATGTCCCAATATTTTTAATAGAATTTAGATTCATGATAAAAAAGAATGTATTGAATGTATGTGAGGAGAGAAAAATTCCTTTCAGAATTTCGACATAGTAACGGGTGTACATGGGAGAAATTTATTGAGAGGGAAAGGGGTATCTCATATTTAAAAAATAAATAGGGTAGTATTGGGAGGTTCTAAACCATGCACCAACATTTATAATTGAAATTAAAATGGCATAATAACATTAAGGAAATTGGAAAAAAATGAGAAAGGAAGAAAAAACCTTACTTGAAACTGTGCTTCCAAAGGAATCAGAGAGGCTTGAGAGAGGCTTCTTGGGAGCTATGGGAACCTTGGGAGGATTATAGAGAGTATAGTGCAGAGGTTGGATGAACTAAAAAGGCTTTGAGTGAGGAGGAAGTGGGATCTTGGGTGGGTTTATAATGGAAATGTGGGGGAATTCTTTATTAGTTAGGTTTGGGACACCTTACATTAAACTAATCCAAACCACTAACCAGCCCATGGATTTTACACATGGTTATTTCAAAAGGGAAGTGGAAAAAATATTTTATAATGACAAATTCATAACTTCTTAAAATAATGTGGTTGCTTATGTGGGGGTGAGTCACCCTCTCAAGGAAAAAAATTTAAATAGGCAAAATGTTTAATAACTCTTAAAGGGTCCACTAAAGCATTGTAAAATAAAACAATCAAACCCAACATCACATAATTTTAATTTTAAAACATATATTGTACGAACATAAGGTTTATAATATTTTTTTACATCACTATTGGGTCATTATGATGTCATGAAAAACATTATATATTTAAACAATATTTAATTGTTTAACAAAAAAATGACAGTCTCAGAAAATTATGAAAAATTTACAGGTGGATAATTTTGACATCCTGAATCCAAAAATAATATTCATTTAATCTAAATAATTTTCTAAATATGTTAATTTTAACATTTAAAATAAAAACCGACATTTATCAAAAATTCATAGGTTTTGAAAAAAAGGGATTTCAAACCTTAACAAAAATGTCAATTTCATTCACAATATTATATGATCATTTATATTAAATAAATATTAATTTAATAATAATAATAATAATTTATTAAAATATTTCTTTCATTCAAAAAATACATTAATTCGTCAAAATAGATTTCTTAGTTGAACAATAACTAAAAATACTATCTATGCTTTAAAAACAATTTACAATGTAACAATAATAAAATGAATGTATATTCAATATTATATAAAAAAACTAAAATATTAATAGTTATAATGTATTGTTACATAACCCCTTATAAAATCCACATAAGACATAATGGTAAGGTGTGTGATGGTGACTGACTCTTGGGGTGGCTCAGATAACATTGCTCGAGTGGTAATCTCTATCAACTTTTAGTTCCTTCTTAGGTGGTTCCGCTTGAGCTTAAAATATTCAAGCTCGGCTTGGGACTGGTCAATTGTGAAGCCCAATGAAGCCACCTCCTTTCCATTCTCCAACAAATGTGCTTTTTTATGGGTCATGTCTACTGGATGAGGCCATCGCTTCCTTTGTCAGTGAAAATTGGATTTGTTAAAGCCCTGTATTTATACCAATCATTTGATCACTGTTCAACGTCTATATTAGAAAAAATTAAAATTATTAATAGTATTTTAAAATCCTTAAACATTAATCCAAATAATTTGACATTTTATATAATAATTTTACATAAAGATACATTTAATTAGATGAAGAGATATTTCCATTAATGAAAGTTTGGGTCGTTTCAATCTTCCCCCCTTAAGAAATTTTTCCCTAAAAATTTCCTTTTCCCATACTAATATAGATGCAGGTAACTCTTCTTCATCATTTCCTCTTATTTCCACATCACTTCATCAAACATGTGGTTTCACCACAACACCTTGATGAGGGGAATTGTCTTATTTCATAGAATGTTTTCTCTAAGATCTAATATCTTCACCGGTTTCTCCTCTTGTGAATGATAATCCTATAAATATACCACCTCTAAAGAGAGTACATGTGAAGGGTCTGGTATGTACTTATTTAAGAGGGATATATGGAAGAAATCATGTTCTTTGGCCATGGTAGGTGGATGTGCTCATCGATAGGTCATAGCTTTGACACGATCATGAATCTTGAAGGGGATGATGTACCTTGGACTTAACATCCCTTTCATTCCAAACCTAATGACCTTATTCCATTGAGATATGTGTAGAAATACCATGTCTCCAACTTTAAACTCAAGGTATTGTTTATGGTTATCTACATAACACTTCTGTCAACTATGGGCTGCCTTGATATACTGCTGAATGGTTTTTACCTTCTCCACCATTTCATCAACCATTTCTTGTCCAAACAGCTTATGCTCATTGAACTCATACCAACACGCTGAAGTTCTACCCATTTTACAATAAAGGGATTTATATTGTGCCATTTGGATGCTTTAGTGGAAACTGTTATTATAAGAGAACTCAACTAGAGGAAGATGTTGATACCATCCTCCTCTAAAGTCCATTGAGCTCTCTATCAACATTTCCTCAAGTGTTTGGATAGTCTGCTCGGATTGGCCATCAGTTTGAGGATGATAGGACTTACTGAAGATTAGTTCAGTATTCAGAGCATGATGAAGACTCTTCCAAAACATAAAGGTGAATCTTGTATCTCGATTGGACATAATAGATAGTGGTACTCCATGCATCTTTACCACTTACCTAATATATATCTATCCCAGTTCATGCAATGAGAAATCCTTCAAAATAGTAATGATGTGTGCTGCCTTTGTAAGATGATCCAAAACATCCCAGATTGAATTGTTGCCATTGGATGTCTTTGGAAGTCCGGTGACAAATTCCATGGTGATGTTCTCTCATTTCCATTATGGAATGGGCAACGGTTGCATCATACCATTAGACTTCTTCTTCTCTTCCTTCACTTACTGACTCAACAGGCACTTTGATGTATATTCAATGATCTCCTTCTTCATATTATCCCACCAATAATGCTCTCAGCGATCTCAATACATCTTTGTGTTACCTGGGTGAATAGAGAAATTTGAACTATGTACATCATCCAAAAGTTCCTTTTTCAGCTCCGGACTTTATGGAACACATAGTCTTTTCACAAATCTCACAATTCCTTATTCCTTAGCATTAAACTATGAGGATTTCCTTTTTTTTATAGCTTCCATTATTTCCTAAATTCCCACATTATCCTTTTTAGCATCCTTTAACCTTTCCAAAAGTCACAGTTGATCAATCATTTGTAAAAGGATTCACGATTTTTCCTTCTTTTTGATTCCAATGTCCATCTTCATCAAATATAAGAAGATTGGATCATTTTCAATTCTCATCAATGATAGAATTTTTAGGTCCTTTATACTTAAGGCATCAACCACCTTGTTCATTTTTCTAGGGTGGTAATGGTTTGAGTAGTCATAGTCTTTGATCAGCTCTAACCATATTCATTGGCACATGTTCAACTCTTTCGGTGTGAATATATACTTGAGGCTTTTGTAGTCCGTATATATTTCAGACTTCTTCCCAAAGAGATAATGTCGCCAAATTTTCAAAGTGAAGATCATCATAGCCAACTCGAGTTCATGTTTTGGATAGTTCTATTCATGATCTTTCAATTTCCTGGAAGCATAGGGAATGAGTTTGTCATTTTGCATCAACACACATCCCAGACCCTTATTCGAAGCATTAGTGAATACCTAAAAAATTTCACCACTTATGGGTAAAGTGAGAACGGGTGCATTGATAAGCCTCCTTTTCAACTCCTTGATGCATTCCTTGCATTCATCAATCCAATAAAATTTTACTCCCTTCCGAGTAATCTTGGTAAGAGGGTTGGACAGTCGTGAAATTTTTTTCACAAATCTTCGATAATATCCATCTAACCACAAGAAGCTATGGATATCTGTTACTAATGTTTTCCTTGAACATCCTTCAATTGCATCTATTTTGTAGGGATCCATATATATCCCATTTCTTGTGATGATATGACCTATGAATGAGACCTCCTTCAACCAAAACATACACTTCATGTAATTTTCATAGAGCTTCTCCTTCTGTAAGGTCTTTAGTACTATGCTTAGATGCTCCTCATGATCCTCCTTGTTTTTGGAGTAAATAGTAATATAATATTTAAAGACTACCACAAATTTTTCAAGGTAATCTATAAAGAGTATATTCTTCAAGTTTATGAAGATTGTTGGAGAATTAGTGAGTCCAAAAAACATTACTATGAACTCATAGTGCCCGTATCTTTTATGAAAAACAGTCTTGGGGATATCTTCCTTCATAACCCTTACTTGATAATATCCCAACCAAAAATCCACCGTGGAAAAGTATTTTCCTCCACACAGATGATTGAACAAGTCATAATTTCATGTGAGAGGATACTTGTTCTTTATTGGGATTTTGTTAAGCTCACAATAATCGATGCAAAGGTGCATTGACCCATCCTTCTTCATGACGAAGAGGACTGTTTCACCCCATGGTAAAGCACTTGGGCGTATATACCCTTTATCTAGATTCTCTTGTAGTGGTTTCTTCATATCTTCAATCTCAACAACTTCCATTCTATATGGAGTCTTGGATATTGGCAACTCCCCATGTATAAGATCAAATGAGAATTAAAAATCTCTTCTAGGGCGAATACCAGGCAATTCCATGGGAAATACTTCAACGAATTCCCTAAAAATGGGAATGTCTTCTAAGATGGTTACCCCTTAGAGTCAATCATCTAAGCAAGATACATATTATCATAGGGCAGTAATATCCACGCTTGAGATGATGGAGTTAATGAAGGTTCATCTTCCTCCTTGGACTTGTAATGAATCAGGGGTCGATTCTCTACATGGAGAGTAATTTTCCTCACACGGAAATTTATGTTGGATCAATATATGGAAATCCAATCCAAGCTAATAATTGCGTTAAATTCCACCAGAGGGAGTATTATGAGGTTCCTCAATAATTTCAATCCATATATTACGATAGGGGAGGAGTTATATTCATGGGATGCAATTATTTACCCATTTTCTGTACTCACTGACATCTTTACTCCCATGATTTGTGGTGGTTCTGGGATTGTTCTACTAACCTTTAAAGATATAAAGTAATGTGTAGAACATGAATCAAAAAGTATGTTTGCTATTTTCTAATGAATAACTAGAGTACATGTCATGACTTCGTTGTCATGGTTCACTTCAGCGGTAGTGATAGAAAAACCTCACCCTTGCAGCCTTAGAGGTTTTAGGTTGCCTCCAAAAAACCTTGGCTTAGAGCACTGATATGCAAGATGCCCGGGTTCTTTGCTGTTTTAGCAATGAACAATGCATTGAGTTTCTAACGGAGTGTTATTATCCTCTTTCACAGCCGCATGAGTTTCTTTCCGGTAGTTAATAGCTAGGTGCCATTCTCTTTCACACCTAAAGCATTTCATCGTACCCTTCGGGAAATTTCAAGGGTGTTTCATTCCGCACCTTTGGAATGTGGGGTGCTAGATCATCCTAGCACAATTGGATTTATCCATCATACCACCATCATTTAATTCCTCCTTACGCTTCTTATCCCCATGATACCTCTACGATTCTCTGATCTCCATTTCAACCATGAGTGCACATCAGATAATTTCTTCATAGCTGTCGAAGTCACGGTTCACCAGCATTTTCCACATGCTAGGTTTCATCCCATTGAAAAATCATTCAACCTTGAATTCAGGGGTAACAACAATGTCATAGGCGTATCATACAAGCCTTGTGAAATTTTCCTCATACACTACATCATATTCATCATCCTTTTTCTTCAGGGAAACGAAGTACCTTTTTACCTTAAGAAGGAAGGTGCAGGGAAAATATTTATCAAAAAACCTCTTCTGGAAGTCCTTCCATTCCAATGTCTCTATCTCCTCCTCAGGCTTCATACTTTTGATCAATGTCCACCATTGATCAGCTTCACCCTCCATATGATAAGCATCCTAGAGAACCTTCTCTTGTTCAGAAAATTGAAGGATGGAGAAGATATTTTCAATTGAGTTGATCCATTGTCTAGAGATTGAGGGATCAGATGATCCATTAAAAGCAGGAGGCCTTTGTCTCATGATAGTTTCGATAGCGACTTGTTATTTATTAGGGGGGAGGTTCAACATTCTTCATGACCCATGTTTCTATTCAAAGCTTGAGTTAGATGAGAGAGAAGTGTGACAAAGTTCTTGATTCATGTTCCCATTGGATTGGGCGTCACATTAGTAGAGTTATCACATTGATATCCACATTGGTTGTTAGCCCAAGTCCTCCTATTACCGGGCATTGGCTGGAATAAAAGAAAAGTTGGGAGTAACACGTAAAGGGTAATACATGGAAAAAACTGATGAATCATAAATAACTTTTATTTCCTTAACATATGAATTTATTGGCTTCAGTCTATATTATCCATGATATAAATTCTAACACATAATCTTAGGAAATTTTTCTTGCCCCTTAATAATGGTTCATACTAAGCTTGTGAATTTACCAAAGCATATCCCCCTGGAGTGTCGTAAATAAGAATGCAACAAGGCTAATTGTTGTGTACTAGTTCTCGTTCAAGTCTATCTCAATGTTATGTTTTGAGGTTTTACCCCTAGGATATATATGTGCCAGAGTCGACTCTACCTTCTCATATCCAGACACGGATTTATTTTCTGGATAAACCACGTACTCAATACTCAAGGCTTTACTAGGGTTTTCTAATCCAAATCCCAAAAATAACTAAACGTATCCTATGATACCATCTATGAAAACCCTTCTTTTTACTACATAATTAAACCTAATTTATTACATAAGCTTCACATTATAAAACATAGAAGATAGAGAGGACTAGTGTATTTAGGGATTAAGATCATTACATAACAACTTAAAACATTAAATACAACATCATTATTGAAAACTTCTTTTACAACACCACTACATTCCCTCCTACATAGCATTCCATGGGATAACCTGAGAACATGCATAAGAAAATGGTGAGCTACAAATCCAAGTAAGGGAATAATCATGTAATAACATGAGGAATACAATACATGTTAGAAAATAGTAATTTCAATATATCACAGGAGAATCATAAAAATATAGTCATGATAAAGCATGATAATCAATACATGGAAATGTGGCAACAACACTGAACATGTAATTAGCATGAGCCAAGGCTCATCGCACATGTAGCATGAGTAAACCCTCATTGCACCTGAATCATGAGTAAAACCTTGTTGAACATGAATTATCATGAGTTAACACCAATTTCACATGACGTATCATGGTACTATACTTTTCCCAATGCATTGGAGAGCTATCATATCACACCCTTCTTCAACATTTAATTTCATGCATAAGTATGCCACATGGATCATAAAAAAATGAATCATTCGACATAATATTTTATTCCATGACAAATGAATATGGAATAAATACATGAAAATATTTAAACAATATGTAAATGTTTATAATGGTTAATACCCTTGATAGAGAAATGGGCAGGGTATTCACTACACAATGATATTGGCTTGGCAAATCAGTGCAATTTCGGCAGCGTAACGGCATGAAATAAGAATTCATAAAAATGTTTGATGGGAGATAAAGGGATGTCTCATCATATGTACATGAAATGTAAAGTAATGGGGTTATATAGATACATGTTCCAATAATTGTAATGGAATTTAGATTCACGATACAAAATAATTTCTTTAATGTAAGTGAGGAGAGATAAATTCTTTCTAGAATATTGGCATAGTAACAAATGTACATGGGAGGTAATTATTAAGAGAGAAAGGGGTCTCTAATAATTCAAACATAAGGAGGGAAGTATGGGGTAGGGTTGAAACCATACCTGAACATTTATAATTGAAAATAAAAGGGCATAATAACATTGATAAATTTTGACAAAATGAGAAAGGAATTAAAACCCTTACTTGGAAGTGTGCTTCCAATGGCTTGAGAGAGGCTTGAGAGAGGATTCTTGGGAGCTTGGGTCACCTTGAGATGATTTTTGAGAGAGGAGGGCAGAGGTTGTAAGAACTCCAAAGGCTTTGAGTGAGGAGGAAGTGGGATCTTGTGTTATTTTATATAGGAAAGGTGGGGGAATTCATTATTATTATGGTTTGGGACACCTCACATTAAACTAATCCAAAACACAAACCAGCACATTGTTTTTTAATATGGATTTTTGAAATGGGAAGTGGAAAAAAATATTTTATAACACTAAAGTTAGATCTTCTTAATATAATGCAGATGCTTATGTGGAGGTGAGTCACCCTCCCAAGGAAATAAAATTAAAAATACAAAATGTTTAATAACTCTTAGAGGGTCCACTAAAGCTTTGTAAAATAAATCAAAAAAACTAAAAATCACCTCATTTTAATGTTAAAACATATATTGGCCGAATATAAAGTTTATAGTGTTTTATTAATTCACTATTGGGTCATTATTATGTCATAAAATACATTATATATATAAATGGTATTTAATTGTTTACCCAAAAATTTGACAGTCGCCGAAAATTATGAAAAATTCACGGTTGGATAATTTTGATGTCCTGATTCTAGTAATAATATTAATTTTATCTAAATAATTTTCTTATATGTTAATTTTATCTTCTAAAATAAAAACCGACATTTATCGAAAATTCTTTGGTTTTGGTAAAAATGGCTTTCAAACCATAATAGAAATGACTATTGCATTCTTAAAGTTATATGATAATCTATATTTAATAAAAAAATATTTTAATAATAATAAAAATAATGTATTAAAATATTATTTAATTAAAAAATACATTAATCCATCAAAATATATTTCTTAGTTGAACATTAATTAAAAATACTATATGTGCTTTAAAAATTATTTACAATGTAACAATAATAAAATGAATGTATATATATTATTATATACAAACAAATGCACATATAAACAGTGCTAATGTATTGTTACATAACCCCTTATAAAACATGCATAACACTGAAGGATAAGGTGTGCAGTGGTGACTGGCTCTTGGGGTGGCTCACATAACATTGCTTAGGTGGTAATATCTATCAACTTCCTCTTCTCTCGTAGGAGGTTCCTCTTGAGCTTAATGTATTCAATATCATCTTGGGATTGGAAGACAGAGAAGCCCAATAACACCACCACCTTTCAAAGCTCCAAAAAATGGGCTTCATATGGGGCATGTCTACTGGATGAGGTCATCGCTTCCTTTGTTGGATTAAATTGGATTTGTAAAAGCCCTATATTTATACTAATCATGTGATCATTGATGAACAACTATATTAAAAATGGTCACAATTCTTAACCGTATTTTAAAATCCAAAAACATAAAACCAAATATGTTGACATTTTTTGTAATCATTTTACATAAAGAAAAATTTAATTATATCAAGAGGGATTTCCATTGAAGACATTTTGGGTCGTTGCAGATATACCCTTTTCATTATGAAATTTATTATTTAAAATCATATAATTTAACAAATAATAATAAAAACTTATTTAAAAGTAATGATGAAAATATTAAATGAATCATAAAATAAAATAGTATTCATGATGGTGGGAAAATATGTTTGTGTGTTATACTTTAAAACAAAGATTCCATTCACACATTTCGTAAAAAAGTACCGCATTTGGTAAATGAAAAGAGGAGTCCTTTTAATAAATGATATTGAATGTAAAAAGTGTTTTAAAAATTATTTATAATTTTATTAATTTATATTAAATAATTCCTAAAAACATTATAATGAATATATTGACATGGATGAAAATAATTGCTAGCCAGATAAAAAACAATGTCGGGATTCTATAAAAAACATTCATTCGGTCTCTTGACAACTTAAAGAGAGAAATAAAAGGAAAACATGTTATTTATATAAAGAACCAAAATATAAGAAATAATATTGTTTTTATTATAGAATGATCATATATTTCCCTATTCTGAAACATAAACTGAAATATTTCTAAATAATGAAGTGACTAGAAAATAAAATTGTACCTCAACTTCGGCATTCTTCATAAGTGGTTTTAAAATATTTTATAATAACATAAAATTTATTATAATTATATACCAAAACCATATACATTAAAAATTATCATATATAACCCACTTACATATATTTCAATAATAATTTATTAATAATTCATTATTAAAAATCTCAATCTCAAGTGTTAAGTATTTCATTTTTCATGTATGTTTCGGTTGGGTAATTTTATTTATTATATCATTTTCATGTTTCAATCATCTCTAAAATTTTAATAATAATATAAATATCATTTAAAATTATTATATATATATATGTGGAATCATTATTGTATGTAGGACATGAAAAATGAACCACATCACCTTATAGAGGAGGTAGTCCACACGCAAGGTCCCGTATCCTCGTTGCCAACCCCAATTTATAGATTTGGATATTAAAGGAACCCGAATAATGGTCCATGTTTTATAGAGAGACAATATATGTTAAATGGTGAAAATTGGTATTCCAATACCATTTTAGGAATGGCTTCCTTGTAGAGCCATAGGCTACACCTTAGGGTATGTGGTTGTGGCATAGAGTTGATGGTTGTGATGTAGCGCCTCAAGGAGCCACATCCAAATCCATCATTCCCATGGAATAGTCTCCTAACTGTGGTTTAGGGTCCCAATTGGTGGTTTTGCAAGTCTAATGACTTTTTGGTGGGTAGAAATGTTGTGTTGGTTGGATGTAGTATTGGCCCTTTCCTGTTGTTGAAAATTACAACATGGAGTGAGATGGCTGGGATGTAGGGGTTTTGAGAAGTTCCACAAAATTGGGGGTGGATTCACCATGAGATATAGGCTTTGTTATTTTCCCTCTCCTCGAGTAAATAGGATATATCCAGATCTTCTGTGTATTTTTCAAACACACTCTTTGACCAAGGGGGTGTGGTGTTTCCCCTTATGCTACACCGTAGTACACCATGTGTTAGGTAGTTTTGTGTCATGGTCATAGGAGTTACAGAATGTTCTTATAACAAATATAATTCCTTCAAATACCCTTGAGGGAGTCAACCCCAATTTTCACCCAATCTTCCCTCCCAAGCCCTATGCTCCCATGTATGGTTTTCCAAACACTTTGAAGCCCCTTTTGAAACGGATAAATTCCCATCTTTTTATGCAAAATCTATCGTGATTTAGGATGATTTATTGATCCTTTCTAGTGCGTTATTGATTTTCAATATTGTTTCTTCAAAATTATTATTTCCATGTTATGGTATATTATCTCCATAATTATAATGGATTTCATTTTCTGTTGGTAGAGTTGCGGGAAAACATTCTTGGAGCGTTGTAATTTTATTATAGGATAGGTGGCCCAAGATATTATTTCTCATTACATTATCATGTGAAGAACGTTGAATATTAAAGGTAGGGGATTTGTTTATTAGCATTTTGTATTACATGAAATTTTAAATTGACCATGAATTGGATTAATTGGGTATTGGTGGAATTAACCCTAATAAAGGAAACATCTGATTAAATATGAATTGGTTTATGGTTGGAGCTTGTTTTTATTTCCACCATGATATTGATTTTCCTATTTATTTTTTAATTAGGGTGAAATATATGTTATTATTTTTTTTATAATTTTGGTTATTCTTGTATTAGAATTTTTTTCAAGGAAATTTTTTAAATAATGTAAACTCGTTAATTTTTTGTTAGGAATGAAATTACAAGTGGAATGTTTAATGTAAATGTTGTTACTATAATCTGATGTAAATAAAATTTATACTTATTAAATGTTTAATTTTATGTTTTATTCCTTGAGTTATTGGAATTGGATAAAGAAACTAAAGCAAGAAATGTTTTTGTTATAATATTAATTAAAATCATGTAAAATGGGAATTTTCATTCTCACAGTTTGTTTAAACTAGAATCTTATCCTTGAGAGAATGGTTAGATAATTTAACAGATTTTATTATAGATAATGAATTTAGTTATGATTAGTTATAACCTATAATAATAGAATCTGTTAATTCAATATGGAATAATAATGTTCTATTCAATAATGTTAAATTACTGGGTATTATATTTCCCAATGTTTATAAAGGTATGTTGCCTTCTGTTGGGGGGAATAGAGATCCTATTTTCATGTGAAGGTTGAATGCCTTGTTTTTTAGTAATAGTTTCACTATTGACTTGATGGTTGTTTGAGGAATTTTCTATTTATCTATATTTGATCCATGTGATGTGATGTGATGTGAGCACGGGATAAAGGATGGTATATTGGTGGTAAGGCCAATGGTTATGGTAGTAGTTGATGCTAGTGATGACAAGATGCAGAGTGATAAGAATGATTATGTCAAGTATTGAATTATAATGATTGAACGGGTTGAACATGTTCTTACACATTTCTTAAATGAGTGATAGGATGGTTCTATGATAATTTTTTTCTTAAGGTCTACATTTCCATGTCTCTTTTTTATTTTAATAACATTCCCCACTACTTGAGGAAGGTAAATGTTCTGGGTTATTCCAATATTCTTTTGGAATTAGGATGTTTCCCAGAGTACCTAGAATTATGGAATGATTTTTTTAACAATTTTTTTAACCCATAGGGTTGGTTCTTCATGGAATTTTGATAATATTTTAGTATTGAGTAACCTTGGGCTCAGTTTGGATTTTACCTGGAGGGAATGGAAATCACTTTGATGGTTATTGAAATGAAATGAGAACAATATTGATTAATTTTTTACGATTTAATTAATATAGATTAAATTGTTTAAATTGAAAATAAGCAATTTAATGTATGTTTTCATAAATGATTTAGTGTTTTTAGGATATCTAGTCCCTAAGAGTGGTAGTCTAGTGTCCAAGTGATGATATGTGTATTTGACACTATGACTATTTTATTCTCATTATATGGTTGTAAGATATATTATATATTCGGTGTTTTTGGGATTTCAAATGCTACCCCAAAAATTATGATATGAAAGCCTGAAACCTAGTGGGATCTAGGGGTGTTTTCGTAATCATTTAGGATAGAGAGGGAGGGATGGATGACAACCCCTTCTGGCACAAATTTCATCTTTAGGTTGTATTATGTGATGGTATGCATAGTGGTCAATTTCCCCAAATATGTGAGTAGATGTATATAATGAATGTGGTTATTTTATATAAATTTTTCACTACATTTAGTATCCAAAATATTATTTTTGGTAACTTCTGTATGTGCAATGATACCTCAGGGTACACACTCAGCATAAGGGTTGTGATGGATTGAGGTATAATACCCAATGTATGATACATGACATATAAGCTATGGTGGCTCCTGAAAAGGACTAGGCTACTATATAGAGACATGGAATGGGATGATGAAATGATATGTGCATGTTGTGATACTTATTCCATGTGTCTTCAGTATATATTTTTTTTGTGGAGAGATGACCCGAGTCATGGGATGTGGGAATATAGTCACAAACCAGTGGGTAAAGAGTAGTAGTAGGTTACCCTATTGGTTTTATTACTATAATATACAATCATTTATATGTGATAATTGTTGATAGATATCCATAGTGAGGTTCTGAACATTTTATACCTATTTAGGAGGTGAGTTAGCATCATGTTTTGTTTACTAGTCATTGGTAGACATTATTTATTTTTACATGAGAGACCTATAAGATGATCCTATTGAATATACCTTTTATGGTCACCTATGTAAATATAACTATTATTTAGTTTAGTCGGAGAAAGATGGATATCAGGTTAGATATTAATAGTTCATTGTTTTTCAGAATTTTTTTATGATTCATTGTCGATGCTATGTTTATAATTTAGGTACTTTTTGTTTTCCATTACAATTTTTTAGTATTCTGTGTCTTTATAACTATGTACATAGGATTTATTTATCTATATGAGCATTATTTTATTGTTGTAAATTTCTTTTATCTCTCTTCTATATGTTCTCTTTGAGGCTATTTCTTCCCATTTGTATATATGGTACACTCTCAGCAATTTTCTCTATCCTAAGGCATACTGGAGGAGGGACGTAGGAAGTTACTATCCTACTTCTCTCATTGTCAACCAGAGTGGGGTACCTTTTTTCACATCCATTACTTATTTTAAATCTACTATTCATTTAATTTCCATTATTTATTTGTTGTGGGGGATTTCCAAGAAATTTTGGAGGAAAGGGGGTTTTTCATGATTTGGGCCAAACAATGAGCCCATTTTACAGATTTAAAACGAATGTTTTTTTTCTTTTTAACTCATTTATATTTCAACATTTTTCACCCATTACACTTAAAAAATGTCCTAACCTTACCTATTAACACCAAAATATCAATTTGGACCCTTTAGGAATCCATAATCATGGTGGAGTTGTGTTTTTAATTAAAGAATTGGGCCACCCGGAAGCTCGTTTCCAGTTAAAAAAATGAATATTTAATATCCTATTCAATTTGTATGATTTTTTAGTGATTTCAAGTCTCACCCAGGACCACCGAACCCAGACGTGACCCATAATCTTTTCCCCTTATTTGGAGCTCATATGCATCACGAATTAGGGCATAATTTCTTAGGATTTCTGAAATCGTCCAGATATGAAAAGGTAACTTTTTGCCTTCATAACGCAATCAATTTTTACTATTTCCCCCATTTCAGTTCTCAGTTGACCTTTTCATCCTTATTCTATCCTCACATTCATTTTTTGATATTTGGAAATTCAGATACCAATGTATTTGGGGCAATTTCTTCAATGTTCTTCAAGTAATGGGGTCCCCTTCATTCATCATTCAAATTACATAGAGTTCCTTACTTTTAAATGGGGTTTTCTCCCTTATTCTTGATGTTCCATATTTCCAAAAAGTATGGTTTCAAACATAGGGTTTGATCCTGGTTCTCTTTTTTTATTATTCTATTTTTAGGCTTGATCGGAGTCCCTTGTGGTGTGGCGGTGGTGCGGTTGAATTTTTGTATAATGATTCAAGGGTTTTGACACTATTGGAAGGTGATTCCACGTTTAACTAATGCCATATGAGTTAGATTTTCTAAATTTCTATTTTTTCACACTTCTCTTTCTTTATCCTTGCTGCGAAATCAATTTTTTGTAACGTTATGAAAAAAAATTAGATACAATTTTCTGTTAAATTGGTTATTTTAATTATCTATTTTCTGGTATGCCAAATGTGGTGGTTTAATAACTCCTGTGATGGGTTTTTAGAAATGTTTTTGGGTGATGATAATTCTATTTTTATGAATACGGGTATGCACACGGTGTTCAAAGTGGGGTTTTGAAGAGATTTTGTGTGCAAAACATTGTTATGTTTTGTGATGTTATTTTATTGAAATCCTAAAGGTTTTATTGAATGGTTTAAGTGGTGAAAACATGTGTAGATACTGTTTTGAGTTGATTATGACCAAAACTGATGTGTTTATGTGATAATGTATTTTTTATCATGAGATAATTGTTAGAGCATAAAGGGGGAGGCTCGAGTGTCTAGGAGGGTGGATATGTACAAGTAGGCTAATGATCTGAATGGGTTCTATCCCGGTTTCACTAAAATAAATAGATACATATGACACTAAAGTATCTATATTGATGATTACTGGGGACCACTCGGTTATGGATATATTCCCTACTAGTGGGTCATGCACGAGAATGGATTTTTCTATGGTTACATTAAACTGAGGTAGGAGGGACATGGGGCCCGAGAGTAACTAGTGCCTAGGGATGTTCCCGATATTAGTGCTCATTGACTAGTTTATAATTATCTTTGGAAGATGGTTGTTTTGTCTAGAAAATAATACATCTTTCATGTTTTACCTAAATTTTCTCACTCATGGAATATTTTATTTTAAAACATCTTACATTCAAAATTTTCGTTCTTTAGAAATTATTTCCACCACTTCTTGTGTATCAAAAATTGAAAGTGTTTTATCTTGTATTTTTTACTATATGGAATCTCTTGGAAGTATCCTATTCATCTTAGGATAAAACCCTACATACACCCATTTGGTGTAAGTATACTTTTTCATGTTTGAAATAGGTAAAGGAAAGGCCTTGGGTAAGGCGTTCATGTTGTTAGTCCCCTTCCTTAGTGCGACGTTGTGGTGACATCTTTTGGGTGATGACCTCACGTCGTGTGGAGTATTTGGGGATATTTTTATTATATTTATATGTGTCTTTTGACTTCTTGTATTGTGTTTAGACCTATGTATTCAGTTCTATATTTTTTTTAAATCGTGACTGGTATGAATTTTTCAGATTCGGTTTATCGATTGTTTTGATGTTTTATGATTCCATACTCAGGTAAATAGTTCCCAAAACAAAATATATGATACCCGGGCTTCTCTGGACATACATTGGGATATGGAATTCCCTTAGATACTTTTCAAGGGTTGGGTTTGGTGCCGGTTTTGATGGAGACAAGATTCGGTTCATGACATAATAGTATCAAAGGAGGTTATGGTTTTTGGGTTATTTTATTATTTTGGGATGAGTTGGGTGAGACAGGATCTAGGACTATATGGACTCGGATTTTTGGTCCTAAGTAGGGTTCTTGTCCCACACCTCTCTTGGAATACCTATAGTCACCCTGGGAAATTGGAATTGTTTGTTTGACATCACTTCCAAGTGAGACGTGTGGTCTATAGATTACACGTGGAAATCAGGTAGGGGTGGGGTAGTTGATTATTTTATCATTTTAATATGTTTGGATTATTTATATTTTATATTGTTGAATAAATTTTTAGAATTTTGTAACTGAATTTTTCCCTTGTGACTGATTCCTTTTTGTAGCATCATGAATCCATAGAAAGCTCCCATGCCCCCATGGGAGGAAGTTGGAGAGAGTTCTCCCTCACCGCTTGATCAGAGTCTAATAGAGGTTGTGGGTCGGGCTGTCCAAGAACTAAGACATGGACTAGCATATGTTCCATCTCTTGTTAGAGAAGATGAGACTGGTCCTAGGAAGGACAAGGCCTAGGAGTTCCTGAAAAATAATCCTCATACTTTTTGAGGTATCATAGAACACCAGGAAGCATAGGAATGTCTCATAAATATCATGTGCATGTTCAAGTTACTGGAAACACCTGAGGAGGTCAGGTTTATGTGTGATTATTTTCTGTTGGAGGGTCCTAGCTACAGGTGGTGGGAGTCGGTACTTCAAAATGGTAATAATGAGCAGATGTGCTGGGTAGATTTCAAGGTTGTCTTTAATGAACAGTACTGCCCTGATGTCTTAGAATATGATAGATCCCCTGAATCCATGGATCTTGTATAGGGGGATCATTCTATAATGGATTATGCCAATTTTTTCATGGATCTCATTCGGTATACTCTTGAAATGGTATCTAATGAGCAGGAAAAGGCCCATTGGTTTGAGAAATGCTTAGGACCAAAGATATACTCCCATTTTTTCTTGTTTATGCTGAGGACCAATGCTGTGGTTGTTGACTGCGCATGTATGGTGGTGTTTGAATGCATAGGTAGGGCTGGTTTCTCTGGGAAAGTATCAGTATTGGGAAATGGAAACTCTTTAGAGAATAAAAGGAAGGGCTAGGTGTAGGTAAAGAAGGAATGTGGTAGTTCGTGCCACTCTTCCGGACAGTTTTAATATGTGGAATCTAAGGCGATATTTGTTATGTGCCACCAGTGTGGGAGGATAGGGAAAATACAAACAGCATTCCCACATCGGTTGAAGCCCTATTTTCAATGTGTAGGTATTGGTCACTTGCAGAGCATTTTTGGGGTGGAACGTTTACTTCAAATTGGGCAGGATCAGTGGATTCAAGGGGAGTGCCCTCTCAATTAGAGCCGTCGAGGATTTGGGTTCTCATTTCGGTGGTCGTGGTGGTAGGGCCGGGTCATCTTTTGGACCGAGCCAGTTTAGATAACTACCATAGACTAGTATTCATACTCAGGAAGAGATGGAACATATCTATGTGGTGGATCAGACAACAGCAGGGTCAGAGGTGGCATAATCGACAGTTCGAGGTACCATTTTGATTGCATATTCTGTAGCTGCTACTCTTTTTGATATGGGTGCCTCTGTTTCAATCATTTCATCCCTTTTTGTGGACATGTTTATTTTTTCAACCAAGTTTTTGTCTTTTCCATATGGATTTTGTGACGCTGTTGGGAAAGAAGAAGGAGTAGGGTCTCTAGTGCCCATCGAGTATGCATTCCATGTTATGGGTTGAGATGGAGTGGGACCTCCTTGTCTTAGATATGGATCTGTTTGACATAATACATGTCATGGATTGGCTAGTACACTTCCAGGAACACATCGATTCTTATAGGTGGCATGTTATTTTCACGGAACCTGATGGGAGTCATCGGGTTTTTCATGGGGAATGGGATACTCAATCGTGTCATGCGGGACCTCAACTCCCATAGTTATGAGATTTTTTTTTCAATTATCATCTCCTATGATAGGGGAAGATTTTAATTCTCTTAATGGTGTACAACCTCATTTAGTTGAAAAGTTTCCAGAAGAATTTTTGGATGATTTTCCATGTTTTCCCTCGGAGTAGTATGTGGAGTTCTTGATTGATCTGGCCCTGGGAACATAGATGATATCTCTTCCCTCATATCTCATGTCCATCACCATGCTGATGAAATTAATTATATTTCTGGATGAAATATAATCCAAAGGATTCATTCGATCGAGTGTCTCTCCTTGGGCCACTCTTGTGTTGTCTGCAGAAAAGGCTGACGGATCCCTCCAGTTGTTCATTGACTACCAGAAGCTAAATAAGGTAACAATCAAGAACAAATATCTGTTTCACCGAATATATGAATTGATTAATCATTTTAAGGTTGCATGGTGTTTTTGTAAAATAGATATGAATTTGGGCTATCATCAACTCAAGGTGAAAGAGGTAGATATCCCAAAGACCGCCTTCTAAAGCAGGTACGACCACTTTGAGTAATTGGTCATACCCTTCGGATTGACCAATCCTCTAACAGTATTTATGGAACTCGTGAATAGGGTGTTCCATAAATATCTCAATTATTGTTTCATGGAATTTTTGGATGAAATCCTACTTTATTCAAGATCTATGGAGGAATACGAGCATTACTTGTAGATAATTCTGGGCACTTTGTGAGAGCATTACCTTTATTAAAAGTTGTCCTAATGCACTTTCTAGAGTAGGGAGGTAAAATTTCAGGGGCATGTAATCTGAGACAAGTGAGTTTTGGTGGACCATGATAAGATTAGTGAGGTTATTTCATGGGATATGATGAGGAATGTGTTTGAGATCAGGATTTTCCTTTTCCTCGATTGTTACAATAGGCGGTTTGTTCAGGATTTCTCTCGGCATGCTTCTCCAATGACACAACTCACTCGGAAAGGGGTAATGCTTGTATGGGGTATGGATTGTCAGGAATCCATTGAGGAGATGAATATTTGGTTGACTACCATCCTAGTTTTAATTTTTTCAATGGCTGGAAAATGTTATGTATTTTCTTTTGACTCTTTAGGTATGGGTCTCGGGTGCGTGCTTATGTAGGATGTTCATGTGGTGATGTATGGCTCTCTCCAACACTGACTACATAAAATGAATTACCCATCCCATTAATTGGATTTAGAAGTTGTGAAGAATGCTTTGAATACATGGTGTCACTACCACTTTGAGGAGAATTTTTTTGTCTAATATGATCACAAAATCTTGGCATATATGTTCTCGATGGAGGACCTAAACTAGAGGCAGTGTCATTGGATCAAGTTCTTGTTGGGGTTAGACTATGACATTGTTTATACCCCAGGTAAAGGTTATGTGGTAGATGACACATTGAGTAGAAGAGTCACAGTGCAGGCTTTGAGGAAGTCTAGTGATGAGTAGAATTTGATCGCACTCTTTGGTTAGATGCATGTGGAGACCAAGGAGAAAAAAAGGGGGTGCATTCTAGGTGAGCATTCAGTTGACTCCATCTCTAGTGGATATAATTTAGTGGGATCAGACTAATAATGAGATTTTTTACCAGTCGAAGGTGTTTCTTCATTGTTGGGAGACGTCCTCTAATTGGTCATCATCTCCCAAGGGCGTCCTATGCTTCACGATCCGTTCAGTAGTGTCGTTATCTCTTCAGAAGGTGGTGATGGATTATAGCCAACAGTCTCAGTAGGATGTCCATTAGTGTGCCACCAAGATGTATTATGATGTTCGTCACTACTATTGGTGGCCTGGTATAAAGAGAGACATTTCAGATTTCTTGTCGACATGCAACACAAGCCAGTAGGTGAAATAAGAGCATCAAAGCCCTCTGGTTTACTCCATCCATTAATCATTCCTAACAAGAATTGGGAGGATTTTTACATAGACTTAATTTTCGGATTTCATTGTACACCATGGGGTATGAATTACATTTGGGAGGTGATTGATAGTCTAACCAAATCAACCCACTTCATTCTGATCAGAGATACAACTAAAGTGGATGAGTTGAGCCGTTTGTATTTTATGAGGTGGTAAGGCTCTACAGTGTGATATAACTTGTTGTAATAGATAGATACACCCTTTTCACTTCTTGTTTTCATGAAGGCCTTCATAGGGCCTTGGGGTCTCAGATTAAGATAACCATGGAATAACATCCTCTGATAGATGGTCATACAGAGCAGGCGAATTTGATTTTGGAGGGAATTTTTTGTGAATTATTCTAGACTTTAAGGGATTCTAGGAAAACCATTTGGGATTAGCTGAGTTTTCTTATAATAATAACTACCAATCCTCTATATTAATGTATCCTTTTGAGGTGCTATATATGAGGCCTTGTTGGTCCCCCTATATTTCACTGATGTATGTGAGACCTCACTACTGGGGCTGAGTCCAGTGCATGAGACATATTATATGGTCCAGTTGATTAGGAATTTGTTATTGACAGCTCAGAGTCACCATGAATCAAATTCTAACTAGATACACTGAGACCAAGAGTTTTCTGTGTGTGACAGTATTCTTGAAAGTGGCCCCTCATCTAGGACATCATTGATTGGGAAATCAATGGAAGCAGACTCTGTGGTTTGTGAGACCTTCTGATATCACTGAGTATATTGGAAAGGTGGAGTTCAGGTTGGCATTACCTTCTCATTTTACATCCATCCATGACATCTTCCATGTCTCACAGTTTAAGAATTACAACCCAGATCCATCCCATATACTGAATTGGGGAAAGTTTGATATAGATCCTCATTTATCAATTTTTTAGCGGCTGGTGCGATAGTGGACTTCCAAAAAAAGGAGCTTCAGGGAAATTCTATTCCACTAGTCTTTGTTCTTTGGCATCGTGAGAATGATACACATGAGACTTGGTAACGTAGGTTATGGGTTGAGAAGGAGTACCCATTCTTATTTTACGATCAAGCTTCAGATTGACTTTGTAGGGTAGAAATTATTTCATGTTGGGGATAATTGACACATAAAGGACTTATTTTAAAAGTAAATTTATTTTAATTTCTGTTGTTTTTTTGTGTGGGTTTCCCATTATTTTTTTGAAGGAAAAGGGGAGTTCTCATGATTTGGGAAAAACAGTGAGCCCATATTCCATATTTAAAAACAAATTTTTTTTCGTTTATAAATCTATAATTTTTCAACATTTGGCGCCCATTAGACTTCCAAAATGGCTTCCCCTGGCCTATTAACACCAAAACAAAAATTTGGACCCTTTAGAAATCCATAATCTTGTTGGAGTTGCGTTTTTAATTAAGGAATTGAGCCAGCTCAGAATCCCATTTCCAATTTCAAAAAAATGTTTATTTAATATCATATTCAATTTTTATGTTTTTTCAATGATTCCAAGTCTCACCCAAGACTACTGAAACCAGGAGTGTGCCCATTCTTTTTTCACCCAATTTTGAGTGCATATGCATCATGAATTTGGGATTAACATTGTAGGATTTCTCAAATAAATTCTCATTGAAGTGGTAACTTGTTTCCTTTATAACTCCTTCTATTTGTTATCTTTCCCCTAATTTTTATTCTCACGTGACCTTCCTATCCTTATTCAAACCTCAGTTTCATTTAAGGATGTTTGTAAATTCATCTACCGGTGTATTTGAGATCATTTCTTCAAGATCCCTCATGTAAGTGGGTCCCCTTCCTTCTTCATTCAATTTTCTTATAGTTCCTTCATTTTTGATGGGGTTCCGTCTCATATTCTTGAAGTTATTTATGTCCAAATATTATGATTTCGAACCTAGGATTTGATCATGGGTTTCATGGTCAATTATTCTAGTATTAGTCTTGATCTAAGTCCCTTGTGGTGTGGTGGTGGTGCGGTTTAATTTCTACACAAAGATTCAATGGTTTTGACACTTATGGTATGTGATTCCATGGGTAACCAATGCTATATGAGTTATCATTTTTATCACACTTCTAATTCATTATCCTTATTATTAAATCTACTTTTGGTGAAATTTGTTAAGAAAATAATTTTTAGGTAGAACGTTTTGTTAAATTGGGGATTTTACTTGCCAATTTTTTGTTATGCCAAATGAGGTGGTTTTATAACACATGTAATGGGGTTTTTGAAATGTTTTAGGTGATACAAATAAGGTTTTTATGAATATGGGTATGCAAATAAGGTACAATGTGGGGTTTAAGGGATTTTTTGTCAAAAACATTATTATGTTTCTAATGTTACATTATTGAAATCCTAAAGGTTTTATTAAGTTGTGTAAGGGGTGAAAAAATTGTGTAGCTAATTTTTTAAGTTGATTATGACCATATCTTCAGTTTTTATGTGCTAATTTGTTTTTTTATCATGAGATAGTGGGTTTGAACACAAAGGGGGAAGCTTCGGTATCTAGGAGGGAAGATATGTACTAGTACGCTAGTGATCCGGATGGGTTTTATAACTGTTTCACTGAGAAAAATGGATAATGACAACAATAAAAATGCTATGTTGATGATTATCAGGGACCACTAGGTTATGGGTATGTTCCCTAATAGTGGATCGTGTATCAGAATATATTTTCTAGGACTAATTTACACCAAGGTATGAGGTACATGGGGCTTGAGATAAACTAGTGCCTAGGGGTGTTCTCGATATTAGTTCTCATTGACTATTTAGTTATTATATTTGCTATATGGTGGTTTTTGATGGAAAATACAGTAGCTTTATTTTCTTACTAAAATTTTCTCACTCATGGAAAATTTCCATTGAAAAATTCTTACATTCAAATGTTTCATTCTCTAAAAATTATTTCCACCACTTCTTGTGTATCAAAAATGGAATTCTTCTTATATTTTATTGGATACTCTATGGAATAACGTGGAGGTAAACTATTGGGATTAGAATCAAACCCTACTTACACCACTTGGGTATAAGTAGACTTTATCATGTTTGACATAGGTAAAGGTAAGGCCTTGGGTGATGGCAGTTCGGGTTGTTAGTCCCCTTCCTTGGTGCGGCATTGTGGAGACGGATTGGGGGCGATGACCCCTTATTATGTGGAGTATTTGGGGATTTTTTTTTTGATATTATGTGTATCATTTCACATATTTTATAACGTTTAAAACTATGTATTCAGTTCAGGATTTTTAATAAATCTAGTTTTGTATGAAATTTTCAGATTATGTTTATCGATTGGTTTTGATGATTCATGTTTCCATACTTGGGTAAATCATTCCCAAACCAAAATCTATGATACTTGAGAACTTGTTCCAACCCATGGGGAGAAGGAATCCCATTCATTCCTTTTCAAGGACTGGGTTTTTTCATGTTTTTATGGAGACCATATTCGGCTCGTGACACCTTTAGTGGGATGGGGTCACAAAAAATGGTATCAATGGATCAGGTTGAGGGATAAGATAGAGTTTGGAGTTTGGAATAATGGAGAGTGCATGGGTTGGTAGGGAAATGGTGATATTTATTCTTAGTAAGTAATTTAAACAATGGATAATATGTAATACATGGATATTTATGGGAATTTTATCTAATGCACGAACCATTATGTTTACCTAGCCTTCCAAATGATTTTATTTCATTATCTAGGTAGAGACCTAGGAAAGGAACATGAATCATTCTTCCTAGAACCTCTTCATCAAATTGTTAAAATATGGGATAACATTTTAAATTAAACAAAAATATAATGTAAATAATAAGTTAATCTTAAATTTTTCATGTTCATTGTTTAGGAGACACTAACTATACATTATTTTTCATTTATGGCACTAGGTCAAATTCCCCATAATATTTTCACATAATATTTTAACCAGGATATATCAAAAGATAACCATAGAGTATAGGATTATGATGACGAACCATTGAGAAGTAAACATTGAGTCTTTCAATAGAAGAGTATGCAGAATTATGATGGATCCATTTTAGACACAGTCATAGAATATAGGGTAAATGTGGTTGAGATAGCTTTCAGTTCAATCTGTGCATGGAAGTATCACTAGGTTTCATTGGATGAGAAGATGTTGCACGGAGTAGTGAAGTAGTATGGGACCTCGTTCTTTAGGGATTGTGAGGAGTCATGGGTCTCATATGATATGTTTATATATTGGTTCCAAAAACATTTTCTTTCTTTCACTGCAAATGAAACCAGTCATCAGGATCTACATACCCTTCCTCCGTGGATTTCAAGGGTGTGGGTGTTTGGTTTCAGTTTTAGGATAATTCTCCATAATAATTTAAAACAATTTCCTTAGGAGAGGCCCAAGGTGAGGCATTTTTAGGGGGATTTTCATCCAAATATCTATCACTAGGTTACATCATTTATGAAGAATATGTATCTATGGGTAATAGTGAGTGAAGAGGTTTTTGGGAGGATACAGGATAGAATTGGATTGTTACAAGAAGAGATTCATTAGTATTATCCATAATGTATATTTGTGGTCTAGGGTTCTTAATTAACTATACATAATAGTTTTTTATCATCGGGTGTAGGTCCTAACACTCAACATCATGTTTCACTAGGGTTGGTAGCTCTCATAAATTTTCCAATAGACTAGACACATGTTTATATTATGGAGACCATGGTCATAAATGGTGATAGTTCCCAATCATTTTGAGAATGCATCATTCTATTTATTTTTCACTATAGAATCCTCTATTTATGCAATTTTAGCTGAGGCAACTGCATCAGGATGATACTTCTTAGGATCAGTAGATAAGAGATGGGTTGGGTAGAGTAAATCCAAGATACATTTCTAAACCATAGAGAGAAGTGTTTGATCATGGATTTGGTCATCGTCAGGGTCAATTGGTTTTGGATTAGGTCATGGTTAGCTTTATACTATAGCATTTCTAGCATCAGTTATGCCAATCATAGTTCATTGTACACTTTTCGTGTTCTCACCTTGGGATCATGTCTTGATTGATTTTGGAGCTACCCAAAACATTATATAACATGACCTATTATATACCACGGTACTTGACAGAGAGATTATTAATCATATGTGTAGTTTAAGCACTAGTGGTGGGTGATATATTTAAAATTTATTTTAAATAAAATGTATCAGTACCCTGATAGAGGATCATTCATGCTCAATTTATAATTAATTTATTTAGATCTAGAGGATAACATATACCATGTATTATGATCCTTCCTCATTGATTGTGTTTATCTTTCAGAAACACTTTTATATTTCATCAATTGTGTTGTGATGATCCAATGATAGAATATCTCAAGAGGTAATCCACGTGGGATCCCTTGATCTCCAAGAAAATCTAGTCGACTTCTGGGAACTTGTTTTGTGAATCAACTATCATGCATTATTTATGTTGATCGATCATCCTTCATTTTTTAAGGTATTTCACTTTTAATTCTCATTCTTGGGAGGAAGATAAAATTAAGAGTGGGGAGATAATTTTTTCTAGGAAACAATTCCCTATTTTGATTACTTTAGATGAAACACATAATAGATATACCCTTATATTTAAAGACCATGGGATTATGTTAAAATATAATTTAATTTCATGTCATACCATAAATAATACAATAATCCTTAATCAACCACATTTCACATAATAATAGTATTAGTATTATAATTATTATGTGGTGCATTTTAGCTTGCATAACAACCAATATTAGTTATCCAACTTCATTGATAATATTTTTCACTGTACATGGTCTTGGTCTATTCTAATTCCTCTAGAATTTCGAGAAATCCTAAAAAAATTAATTCATAATATTACACTAATCAAAAACTATTTTTGTTCAATAGAACCTAATTTAAATCATTCCGCATTATTGAAAATAATATTTATTCAAGTAATTAAATTCAAATCGAATTTAATTGAGATCAACATAAACACTATGTGTGTGACCCACTAAGATTATTTATGATTGGAATTTGATATGCTTGCGTAAATTTCAATATTACTATCATGAAATGAGTCATGGAACCTGAGAAAACTAAATCAATTTTTCAAATCTGATAAGAACATACAAATGCTCATTGTGAAATATAATCCCTTCATATCAATATATCATCAAGAGGGTTACACATTCGTTTCACCAACCTATGTGCTCGATACATCTTTCATTGACTATCTGAAATAAACACATAATTTTCACCATAGACATGAAATTAAATTTTATGGTTTTATTCCATTGATTGGGCCAAGATATCAACTTCTATAATGATGGAATAGAAAAAAATATTTCCTTGACTTAACCATTAATGACATATTAGTTGTGATGCACCTAAATTTACCAACCTCACCAAGAATATATGGCACCATGGGTTTCATTAAAAAATATAAGTTCACCTGTCATGAAATGAATTAATGATAATATTAAATTTCGAGGACTATCACACACACTCACATATAGGAATATACAGTGACACAGAAACATGAAGAACTCCTAATAGCAGTTCTATTAACACACTCTCCCATCATAGAGATTACCAAGTGAAAACATCGTGAGAAGAAGTCTCATGCACTTGTAATTACTCACACCTAATAGTCTATGTACTATTTTTTCCATCGTAGTATGTTATACAAATACAGAACTATATGAAATAATATCTTTATTTCACGTCAATGTTCTCATCATATAAGAGAACTTATATGAACTTATTAACACAATGAATAGTGCAAAACATTATTAAATTTGATTAATATAGAAAAATTAACAATATGTAACAATATTTAATATTCAAATCATAGAATATTTATGTAATCAAAGTAAAAAGAGTTGTTCCTAGGATAAAAACGCCAAAAAACACCTACATTGACTAGATATAATAGCCTATGAATTTTAGACAACTTGAACTCGAATGATAATCATGTTTTTAGTTATTAAAGGTTTAGTCAAGTCGTCTTCCATGTTATCTTCTAAAAAAATGCTTCTCACTGCAACCTCACGAATCTGATAATAATCCCTCAATATATGATACTTCCAAAGCATTTTATTTACCTACTGATGTGACCTTGGATATTTAATGAGAGCCACCACAAAAATATTATCACAAAATAATGTGACAAGATCTTTATTGATATGAACTACATGAAGCAATTGCATGAATTTAAGTATCCATTCTTATTTTATAGCTGTGTCAGAAACTATAATATACTTAGTCTCTACTATAGAATATGTGACTGTAGCCTGCATAGAGCTCCACCATCTCACAAAACCTCCATTAATGCTAAGGATGTATCTCATTTGGTACTTCACATCATCTTGTTCTATTTGGAATCTAGAATATTTATATCCTTTGATGACTATTCCTAATCTCGTCTATAAACTAGGAGGTTTTACTTCAAAAGAATATAAATAAAAATCATGTAATAATTTTTTTAATGATTTCTGTACATGAACTAAATGGTGATACCATGGTTGGGTGTGTTTTAAGTGACACATACTTGTCGCATGGCATGGAAAAAGAAAATTTATAAAAAAAAATCAAGCATAGCATAGTGGATAACTAGGGTCATCTCACTTGAGGAGCCTCATAGTTTATTTACTTAATAATTATAATTCACCTATGAACTATTTTTATAATCTTATGAAATAAATTGAATTATGGTTTGGTTTATGGGAAACATAAATCTAGTAAAAAAACTAAAAAACATACTGACATGCAATGAAAGATACAATGAATATATAAATTTGAAATTTGGGTCTCAATTTATGTTCATCAAATTATCCATTCTATTTTACTAATAATATTTTGGTAATTTAATTGTAAAATATCAATCTTAAATTATTTTTATCTTATTTAATACTTTGGAAATCTTGAATGTTAAAATGGACTTAAATCCACATCCTCCTATAATAATGTTTTATGAAACACCTCAAGAGAGACACTGGAACCTTCCATGACGAGGCACCATCATATTTCATTTCATCCGTATAATAGATCAAATCCATATTTTGATGAGATAATATTCAAGTAAATGAAGGTAAATGTTTTAAATAATTGAATTGAATTGGTTTTAGGATCTATGTCAAGGAAGAAAATTACTACACCCATAAAAATATATCTAACTCACTAAAAATATAAATTACACATTTAATATTGGAGAATAGAATACAAGACACCCAATCCACCCTAAGGCCAATCCATTGGTTACCCCCTATTATTGAGAGTAAGTGGTCATATTGGTTGAAAGAAAGAGTATAGAATAAGGGAAAATAAAATAAAAATAAGAATAAAGTTTATAGAGAATGAGAATTTGAGAGATAGTGAATACAAATAAAATAAAATAAATATTAAATGAGAATATATGGAACAATATGAAGAATAAGTATAAGAAATAGGTTAGTGGAAGAAGACAAAAAAATTAAATCAAAAATATTGCATGAAATATATTTAATATAAAATAAATTAAATTAAAAAGAATAGAGAATTAAAAAGATAAAAGTGAATGAAATTAAAAGAAAGCATAAAATAAAAAAATACAGAAGTATACTAAAAGCTATAGTGGCTCTTCCTCCAATGGTTGTCGACACCTCCGTAAGTGGCCTACTCATAATCTATTAATAGGGTAGGATTTTATTTAGTATCCCATTAATAAAAATAATTGTTCAATGTAAAGTTATAGGATTATGGTTTGAATTTTGATATTCTAAATATTATATTATTAGAACCTCTATAATCATCAGGTTTTCCTGATTTCTAGTGAGGGCCAAGTCCTGCATGGATTCCGTCTTTTCAAAGGATTCCCACTATGTGTGTGGTTTCGTGGTGTTTTTACCATTGTGAAACATGGAATCAGTGATGAATGTAAGTGGAGAGCAATGATCCATTATGACCATCGGCCTTCACTATGACCCAAGGGATATATCTTTATTATCACCTCTAAACATTTTTGTAGGGTGGTCATCCCCATTATTAGAGGTTATTTTAGGTGGTGGATGCCTTCGGTAGTGGTACTTCAACTAAAGATTAGCTTCTATGGATGTATCTATGGAATTATTTAGAAATTTAGAGATTTTCTGGAGAGTGTTGAGTGATATAGGTGAAGAGGAGAAGATGAAACTTGTTTCCATGTGTAAGGGGTCATGCGATTTAAGTGACAATACACACATTAATTAAGTATAAATAGTAATTGAGTTGTGTTGTTCCTCATTGAAGTTGTTCCTGGTCAGGGATATTTTTTTAATAATCAAACACATGATGATCCAATATTATAGGCAAGAAACGGGGTTGGAACCTAGATTAACATGCATACATACATGAGTTATGCTGCATTGCTCAGCCTGTAGGGGATTAAGCCCAACCATGCACATGGTTACTCACACAGGCTCATGCACTACCTGAGTATTTCCCCTTATGCATTCTTGAATCCCAACCGACTATGTGGGTAATTCCCATGGTTTCTAAGAATGTTGGCCCCATACGGGAAGGCCAGGTTGTTGGTTTCCACTGGATGAAGTGCTAGCAAAGCCTGACCTTATAATTTTTTGTTAAAAAAACAAATTAAAATCATATATAAAATAAAAATCCCAAATTCAACATTAATTTATTCAAATAAATCAATTTTAATTATTTCATTCTAAATTATCACTATTTAATAAAAAAATCAAATTATAAGGTAATTTTCATGAAAATCCTTTAAAAATTAATTATAATATGTCTAAAAATATTGCATCAAAATTGAGTGTGTCAAATACCCCCAAACAAAAACTATGATTTTCTTCAAGAATAAAATCTCCTCATCAAATTTTGGGGTTACCTACAAAACCATCAGTTTTTTAAACCTTTTTCTCAATAAATTAAAGTTTTAAGTCATAAATTTTACTCTAAACTAATTTTAAATTTATTTCATCACTATACCATGTTAATCTTTCATCACACGGAACACTGGCTAGTCTTGCGTTACACGCAACATTGAATTTCAATGAAACAACATTTTATTATTATAATTATTAAATGGGATAGTTATAACACACCAATTAAACTCATCAGTATGAAAATTAATAAACAATTTTAGATATAATTTTTAATAGTTTATAAAGATAAATTTAATTTATAATAATCCATTCAATTTTTAGTAAATTCATTTTACATTAGAATACACTATTTTCTTGGAAGAACTGATTTTTTATGTCTAATTATGAATAAAAATAAAATATATTTTAGATGATTCTCTAAATCTAATTTGATAAAATAAACTTAATTTTCTAATTCATATATTCAAAATTATCTTATGGTGAATTTTTTGGATTTTTCTGAGTAACTTAATTTTTTGGATGAATAGCGGAAAATTCTAATTTTTAATTCAAAACAACTTTTTCATCAAATTTATTTATATAGTTCAATTAACTTTTATGGAGTTTTTAAAGTCACAATAGATATATTGTACATCAATTAGTCCAATAAAGGTAATTAGAATCGTTTTTATATTAAATTTAGATATAGAATCTTAATGAGCCTTTGAACATTATCGCATTAAAAAACTGACTTTCTCACCACGCCTGTGGGCTTAGAATTTAAATTAACATTGACACTAATGTGAGTTTAAATTTGGAAAATAAACATAAATTATTTTAATATTTTTTATATTTATAGTATAATAAGATCCACATAATTTTTGACCAATAATATTAGTGAATGTTATTAAAATTAATTACACCGATTAAGATTAATGTAAGCATAACAATATACTAAACCATAAACTAATGGGACAAAATGACATATACACTTTTCCAACTCCCATTTTATTACCATATGTTCATATTATACCTTCCATTTTTAAATTATTATTTATTTATTTTTATGATTTTTTTTGATAAAAACTTTGGTAAACAAAACATGATTTAAAATAATGCCATGTTTGTATCTTCCCTCTCCAATAAAATGCCACCCCATACCCCCTTCTTAACACCTCTCAAGACAATTATGTTCATATAATATCTACCCAATTTTCTTACCAACATCCCTACCTTCCTCATTTAATCCTCCATTTGGGCATAAATCAAACCAATGAGGCTCTTCGGTACAAAACAAGAGGAGTTACCCAAAGAAGAGGTCACATCCTTCCTCAAGATCCATTACATTATTTGGTTATTCCACTAATTAAATTATTTTTAATCCATTCATACATAATAGAATCAGTATAACCTATATTCTGATTGTTTTTTTGATATTTTTTTTACATACACTTACAGACATTTCCATCTAATGGGTAACGAACTTCTTGTTCTTAAGTACGGTGAACTACCACCTCACAAAACAATGTTGGTCATTTCATAACAATTATAAAGATTTATAAATATGATGAAAATAATATTTTTATAGTATATATATGATATCTATTATTTATTTAGGATTATTTAATAATTATATAACACATACATTTAGGATTTCCATTTTGTGTAAATATAATAATTTTGTTTCGGGAAGTGTGCATTATAACATCAATAAAGTGATCTGATTCATTAACACTCTACAAATAATGTATTGAATATTGGTTCAGTAAACTATGATGATATATATGAAATAATAATTCTGTTGGAAATATTATATATACATATATACAAATATTCAATTTACCTTCTTTTTTTCAATATGTTAATTTAATGGAAACGGTGTTCATGCCTGTATACGAACTACCATTTCCATTAACTGTGTATTCTATTCCATATTACTATATATTATAGATTTTTATAAATACATATTTAACTAATATACATTTTATTATATAAAATTTTACATTATTTAAATGTTGATATAATCTTGAGTACAAAAAACATTGGAAATTAAGTCACAAGTGAAAAATAAAGCGGATATTACCCCAAGAAAAACCTTAACATGGAATTATTAATAAGAGGGTAATATAAATTCATATTAAAACCTTATTTGGTATTATATATAATAATATGGTTCTATAAAATATTTTTAATAATATTATATTTATTATACGAGAGGTTCGTACGAGAATGAAGAGACTTAGTACATAAGGTATGGGGATTTGTGTCTCACATTTGTTTTTGTGAGACTTACACCCTATTCACTACTCATTTATTTTGTGTGATGTATAAACTTACCATGAATATATTATATGAACTTTATCATTAATATTATTTGAATTTACATATCTATTTTATGATCTCTCTTCCAAGGTGTATATGTTTCAAAATATACCAAATTGGTAAAGTAGTTAGTCTCAATTTTCCTTCTTTGAGACACATGACATGAACTTCAAAAACCATGTTATCACAAATGTTTTAAAAAATTATAATTTTATATTATTTTCTTGGAAAAAATATTTGAGAATTTTTTAGGGGTATTCAAGTGTCCTTTATATATTTTCAAATAAATAATATTTCAAAATTTGTTTAATACTTTTTAATAAGTCTTTAAGGGAAAAAGTTTTCAAAATGATTTAAATTCTTTTTTCTTTGTTTCCAAAGTATTTTCAAATAAAATGGGTTTTAAAATGATTTGTGTTTTAAAAAACAATTTCAAATAAGAAAGTATATTTTCCTTAAAAAAATAAAAAAAAATATTTCAAAATTATTTTCAATATAAGATGACATCTGTTGAAGTTACTCATACCTTTCTGGGGACATAATCTAGGAATACCATTCATATCCATTCTTGAATGGTTTATTTCTTGATATCTTAAGGCTAATAACGCACCTTTCTCTTATATGGGTTACATTCTCTTCAAACCTGCTTCTTTTAATGGGATATGATTTGATGAAATTATTATGAAACCTGTCTATTTTCTATAGGTTATAATGTGATTAAATGTTTCTGAAACACATTTCATTTCATTGGTTATGATATGATATTTATGAAACCTATATATTTTTTTGGTTCATGATATAATTAATGTTTTATTATCTTATGAAACATGTATAGATTGTTGTATTATTTTATGGGTGGGACTTATATCTCCCTCTAATTCATTGGTTAAAGATTTATACATCCTGAGATAATCATAGGAATCATGTCGATTGAATTGTTCCACTATAGAAATATGGGGAAAACTGAACCAATCTGGTAATATGGGGAAACCCAGTCCCATAAAAGTAAAGAACTATAACTCAGGATAGAGTTGTATCCCACCTAGTAGGTGTAGTCACCATGAATATTGAAGATGGGGAAATTCGATCCACTATGGGAAGATGGGGAAACGAAATCCACAATGAGAATATGGGGAATCCATATCCTTCAAATGGAAAGGACTATGACTGGGGATCATGGTGTGTCTTTCCTAGTAGGTTTATTCCCCATGAGGTGTCCGGGTATGTTTTATGAAGGCATCTTGACTCATTAGGGAATGATATTACATGTCTATTTGTATGCCACAATTCCATTTATTATTGTTGTTTTATGTTTTCAAGGCTTATTCGCTAGTTTCCATTATGATTAATGTCTTATGAACTACTAATATATATTCCATTATTTATGTCTATGATCATTTATAAGTTGGGTATTATGTTATTATGTTATAATTACATTCTCATACGCTTATGCTCATGTTTAAACTTACTTATTTCCCTTTTAACCCTTACTGACATCTAATATCACCCCTTATAATGTTTCCTTCCCCATGATATTAATATATGAATTAACTATGATGTGTCTAATAAGGGTTCTTGTCCTAAATAACCTAGTAGGATATAATGTTTCTCACTTATGTACCAGTGTTTATGTTTCCATTTTTCAAAAGGAACCGGACAAATACGGTCATTGGGCATCAATTTTGTTTAATGTATTAAGTCTTCCAAAAAATGAGGTAATTTATATATACATTACGACTAGGTTTTCATAAATAGTATAAATTCAAAGGTTTAGTGAAACTTTGTAAAATAAGATGAAAAAAACATAGTGATAACTATAAGTACATGTCTAAGGATAAGTCTAAGGATATGGAAAAGTATAGGAAAATGTTTTATAATTTTTTTAAAGGATAATGAAAGTGGTTTACAAGAAATAAATAATTGTATAGATACTATAAGAGGATGTGGTTCTATCATAGAGGTACCTAGTAGAAACAAATCTAATAAGGTGCATCCTTCAGGACTCGTAGGTAACCTAATACATTACAATGTGCCTTATTGTGCATGTGGTTTGAAAATATTAGGGGACATGCTATGGGAAATCAAAAAATCTTAATGATCCATCATTAAGGATGTGAAAAATAATTTGGCTATGAATAACCTTGGATAAAAAAATTGTGTCATTGATTAAAGAAGGTGTCATAACTTAAACATCCTATAAGCATTATTTTCAGGATTCTACAGTTTCCCATTATGATAAATGTTTCTCAAACTATTCTTTCTAGTTTTATTCATTTGATGGAACTTGAATTAACCTGGTTGACATTGAATGATTCATATTTAAATGATATGATAATTATGTAAATAAATTTCCTAAATAGAAATCCCATGAGGAGAATTATGAATATGGTACAAGTGTTGGTTATGATACAGAATATAAATAGATTGTGAATGATATGTTAAAGGTATGGGATGTTCTTCAAATATTTATTACATTAAATGTAATAAGAATAATTATATCGAGTTTGAAGAACACTAAGACATGATTCATATTTCATATTCATGAAAATAATTATTAAGGAATAAGTTGATGAAGCCTAAGTAGTCATTTAAGAATAATGTTAGATGAATGAAGTTTATATGTTTTGGAATTTAGTGATTGTGTTATATGAATCATGAAATATATATGTATTTTTAGTATAATTTTTCCATTATGGATTTAAAATTATATTTTGAATGGATTAGATTGAATCGAAAAGTTATTTAACGGAAAGATGACATTTTTAATTTGGAGAGATAACCATTAATATGTTCTGAATGATGAGATAATGATGTTTGGATATAGATATGTTGGATATGAATACTAAAAATGTACAATACTAATTACTATCGAACTGATTATTAATTTATTAAAAAGTTTGGCTATGTTATTGTGGATTAATTTTACATCTTCTTGGATTTATGGAATATATCTAGTAATCTTTGGGATAAGGAAGCATGTATGTTTTTTAAAAGAAATTATGGTAATTCAGGTTAATACCATGTTTAAAGATAATATACGATGAGGGTATTCACATATTGGGAATGTGACAACTAATATCTACCTTATAATTTATGGTGGATCAATGTTACAATGATTTAGTGAAATTTAGTAAACTTATTTTTAATTTTTTGGATTTTCATATATCCGAAGGGTGACAAGGTCAACCATATATGGAAATTCTTATGTTGAGCTTTGGATGTCGTGTTAAATATTAACATAAAACTTCACCATATAAATATTTTTCCATATTATATAACCAGTGTGAGATTTTTTTCATGATATATAAGCAATGATTATTATGGATCATAGCTTTCATTGGTTTTAAGGCATAACAAATTCACCTTCATTTCTTGGAATAAGAGATGGAGTGGAAATTGATCAAGGCACAATGCAAGGATAATATTGTGCTTATGAAAAGTAATTAAATCAAGTAATTATTTCTTCTTATGATAATTCTTAAACTCTAGGGAATGGATATTGAAACTAAAAATTTTATCCTAGTAAATTCTTCTCAATTGAATCAAATGGTCCCTTGGATCATTTTCGATTAATTTAAATTTTATTGTAAAATTTCTTCTCACATTTTTATCTAACACTCTTCATCAGAACATTATGGTTATATTTCTCTTCCATATCCATGTTTTCACATTCCACCTATGTTCTTATATGCGGAATCCTAGTTGTGAGTTACATGAGGTAATTTTTATGGTTCCAAATCAATTTTTTCAATGATGTTTTAGTAATAAATTTTATTATTTTGGGTTATATTAATGCAACTTACAAGTATTAAACTACTAATCACCGAGATGAATTTTGAGGGGTAAATTTATTTAAGGGGATAAAATGTATCACTGTGAGTTTTTGTGAACATATTTTTCAAATAATCCAATTTTTAATGTCGTAAATTACATGATACACTAATTAAAAATTTATTTATATGCTATACAAAGTTAATATTGCAATACACACAACACCAGATTGTATTAGGTAACATGAAACACTAAATGTCTACGAATCAATATATTATAATTATAATTATTTAAACATCACACTTATAGTATTTCACTTAAACATAGTAATAATAATATTCAAAATTAAACTTAAATATCTTTTTTATTAGTTTATATAGATATATCATATTGGCAATAAGACATAAATGTTTTAGTAAAGTCTTTATACATTTGAAAATAAACTTTTCTTAAAATAAATTATTTTCCAGTCAATCTGTTAATAATAATAAAATTAATTTTAGAAAATTCTTGAAATTTAATTTTATTAAATAATATTAATTTTTATATTTTTAATGCCAAAATTAGATTAGGGTGAATTTCTGGGATTATCTGAGAAACTACATTTTCGGATGAGTTGTGAGAAATACTAAACTTAATTCAAAACTGATTTTTCTTCTACTTTATTTTTATAGTTAAAATAAATTTTATGTTTGTCTTTAAGTCAAATTGTATCACTTTTACACCTATTAATACAATTTATGTCATTGTAATAATTTTTTATATTAAAAATATATATAAAATCTTAGTGAACATTTGAATATTCTCACTTTAAAAACTCACTTTCTCGCCACGTCTGCTGGATTATCATAAAACATAATTTTTATGATTATATCAATTTAATATTAATAAAATGAAAATAAATGTTTGTAAAAAGTATAATATTTATATTCTAATAATTTCAAATTATGTTTTGACAAAAAATATTAGTGAATGTCATTAAAATTAATTACAGTGATTAAGGTAAAACTAAGCGTAATAATGGACAAAACCTTCAAATTAAGATCCAAAATGACCTATCCACTTGTCCAAAACAAAATTTTTGACCATATTCCATACATAAACCTTCAATTATTTAGTTTTTTTGATTTCTTTTTTTAGAAAAAACATTGTTTTACCTTACTTTTTTTCCCAAAATGTCATGTGTGTCCCCTCCCTCTCCTATAAAAGGCTACCACCTATCACCCATAGTAAAACCTCTCAAAACAATTTGGATATGAAAATATATACCCAATTTAATTCCATGAATCCATCCCTTACTCATTGAAACCTCTCATTTGGGAGAAATCCAACCGAGGATGATCTTTATTGCAAATGAAGAGGAGTTACCCAAAAACAATGTCACATCCTTCATCAAGCTCCTTTCTGTTGTTTTCATTCTCCACTTCACCAATTATTCTTATTCCATGATGATATAACAGCCACATTATAATAAAGATAATATTATTTTTTTATTATATGATTTATACCTACATTTACATACACTTATATCAATTCGGCAACGAACATACCATTGTTGTGTTTAGAGAACTACCATCTCACGATCGTTGTTATTCAGTTTTCCTTAACCTCCTCTAAAAGAATGGGATTATGATGTAAAATATATTTTTATATGATATATATGATGTATATTATTTATTTGTTGTTCATTAATTGTTATATAACACACACCCTCGTTATTTCCATTTTTTGTAAATATGATAATTTTGTTTTGGGATGTGTGGATTACCGCCTCCTCAAAGTGATACAATTCAATCACACTCTACATAGAATGTATGAAGGATGGGTTAAATAAATATATATGATATATATTACATTATAATTATACTTCAATTATTATATATACATACATTCCATTTACTTTCTTTATTTCAATATGATAATTAAAGGGAAACAACGTTAATGCGTATCTACGACCTACCGTCTCCATAAACGGTGTATACCATTCAATATTTCTATCTATAATAGATTATTAAAAATAAATACATACTTAATATAAATGATATTTATAACACAGTTTACATTAATTAAATAATTATATAATTATAAATTCAAAATATATAATAAATTAAATAACATGGACGAAAGAAAGTGGATATTAGCCATAGCGAAACCATAACTTAGAATTGTAAATAAGAAGATAATATAAGGTCATAATCAAACCTTATATGGTACTATAAATGAAAATATGGTTATTAAAAATATTTATAATATTCATATATTTATTATAAAGTTGTTTTGTTTTATGAGGAGGAGATTCAACACATTGGGTAAGTGGATTTTTAGTCTCACTTTTGTTTGTGTGACATTTAAACCCTATTCACCACTCATTTATTTTGTGTGGTGTATATAATACACATGAATATATTCTATTAATTTTTTCCATAAATTTATGGGTATTTAACTATCCATTTTATGATATCTCTTTCATGGGATTTTTGTTTCAAAATATACCAAATCGTTAATGTAGTTGTTTCTCAATTTTCTTTCTTTGAGACGCATTCCAATAACTTAAAAACAGTGTTTTCAAAAAAAATTGAAAAAATCATATTTTAATCCAGTTTTCAAGGTAATATTATTTTAAATTTTTTATGGTTTTTCAAGTTTATTTTATAAATTTTCAAAGTATTTTCAATAAAGGCCTTCAAAATGCTTTCATGGTTCTTCTAAATTTTCTTAAAGGAAAAGGTTTTCAAAATTATTCCAAGCCTTCATTCAATATTTACAAATTATTTTAAAATAAAATAGTTTTCAAATGGTTTTTTTATTTAAAAACACATTTGTCAAATAATTAAGGATACTTTACTCTAGAAAAGGGTTTAAAATATATTTTAAAAATATTTTCCATACAAGACGACATCTATTGATATAACTCGTGAGTTTTTGGGTAAATAATCTATTAATAAATCTCATATCCTTTATTGAATGGTTTATTTATTAATATAATGGTGTTTATGACAACATTTTATCTTCCATGGGTTATATTATTTTGAAAACATCTTCTATTAATGGGTTATGGTTGGGTGAAATTATTATGAATCCTATTTATTTTCAATCAGTTATGACATCAATAAATATTTATGTTACCCATTTCATTTCAATGGGTTATGATATAATGTTTATGAAATCCATCTCTTTTTATGGGTCATTATATGATGAATGTTTTATTATCTTGTGTCACATGTATGAATAGTTTTATAATTATATGGTTGGGACCTATATATCCCTCCAATACACTGGGTAAATATTTATATCTCATGAGATGATGACTAGTATCAAGTCGATGGGATTGATACACTATAGGATGTTGGGAAAACTTCATCCACTATAGGAAGATGTGGAAACCAAATCCTTTACATGGAAAAGACTATGACTGGGGATAGTGGTGTTTCCCACATTATAGGTGTAGTTACCATATAGATAGATGATGGGGAAACCCGATCCACTAAAGGAAAATGGGGAAACCATATCTAATATTGAACGATGGGGAAACCTGATCCCTTATATGGAAAGGACTGTCACTAGGGATGGTGGTGAATCCCGGCCTGTAGGTGTAGTCCCCATTAAGATTCCTATTATGTTATAGAAATGGTTCTTGACTTACCAGGGAATGATATTATATGGTTATGTGTATTCCAAAATTACATGTATTAATCATAATTTATGATTTTATGGTTTATGCTTTCATTTCCCTTATGATTCGTGTATTATGAACTGCTAATCTGTATTCCATGATTTGCATTTAGGATATTTTATATTTAGGGTATAACATTCTAATGTTTTTATTATGTTCTGATACACATATGGCCATGTTTATAATTTATTTTCTCTATTTCATACCCTTACTAATAATATGACCCCACCCATTTTTTATGTTTACTTCTCGAGGATGTGAAGATATGAATTAAGTAGGATGTTTCAATGAAGGGTGGTAGTCATGAAAATCGTAGTGGTGATAATTTTTCCCATATATGAACTAGTTTTTTTGTTTCCATGTTTCCAAAGGCACAAAACTAATATGGTATTTGGGAATTTTTATGTATTATGTATTATAAAAAAGTGATGTAATTTTAATGATTGATAAGAGAGAGTCGTTATAATACCAGTGTTACCAATATTCAAGTATTAAAATAATTAAAAAAATTATTAATGCTAAATAGAATTTCTAAATACAACATTAAATAAAAAAATTTATACTAAATTTTCAAATAAATTATCAATTATATTATTTTACTTTCTCCCCTTTGAAAATAGTGTATATTTCTTTTTAATCCATCCATGTTCCTTATTTTGTTATTATTAAACATTCTAAGTAATTATTTTCCTCACTTTTAATCCTTTCACCCATATGTCATGATATATTTCATGTTTTATTATTATTATTTCTTTATAAAATGATCTTTATCCATAAGATTTTAAATAAACTACTTTATCCACGTCGTAAATAAAAAGTCTCATAAAATCATGATGGATTCTAAATCAAGGTTCTAATGAATCTGAGGTTTATGGTAAATCTTAAATGTTGTATTATTAATTATTAAACCTCAATGAACATAAATTATCTATTAAATTATAAATAATGATATCAAAATTAAAATATTAATGAAAATTATCTCCTTCCAATTATGTCAACACCCACTTCCCAAGTTCAAATAAAATATCATGATGAATAAAATCGTAATGAATGATGTTCTCTATATAGGATTCTCTCTACTTTTATTCTTTTTTTCAATGAAAAATTTCATTTTCTTCATTTGTTTCAATGTTATGATTGTAATAACCCTCACATCACCCACCATACCACTTTTGATAAAAAATCACTATCTATTAATTCTGATTTTTTATTCTCTATGTCAAAACTGATTTCTATTTTTTCATATATATTATTTCTAAAATGAAATCAATATAGTTTAACAAATAAATCACAAACCAACCATTATCACCTAATCCTTTTTCCTTAAAATGTATTTCATCTTTTCCACAATGAATTCCCTCGCCCCCTCATTTCATCTTTAAAATATCATAAAAATACTATGAGGGAGATGGAAGTGGATCAAAAAGGCTTGGAATGTGGATCATTCCTAACAAAGAAATTAAAGATATCTATTTAAAAGAAACAGATTGTTTTAAATTTGGTATTAAGGAAAAGGGATTATAAAAAGATTCCTCAAACATTTTAAATGTTTTTTTCATAGTCGTATCTTCAGGAAGTTGCAATAAATTTATAGTATGTGGTATGCCCTAAGATCACTCAATTAATATGATAAAAAATAAATAAGAATTATTTGGTCTAGAAATTCATTTAGTGATGGAAAATATAACATTGTATAATCACTCATATAATTACTAAAAATAACAAATAAATTAACATAAATTTCAGAAATTCATAACATAAAAATGGTAGGGAAATTTAATTTATGTGAAAAAAAAACAAAATCCTTAAAATCATGATTCATAGTTTTAATATCCATGCATAAATTTAATCATTATATTGCCCATTTTACTCATTCAATCCCTTTATCATTGAAATCTAAAACATGTAATCATAGGGTTCCTAGTAAACTTATGTATCATATATTAGTTAACTAATGTAAGAATTCAAGAATTGACATGCAATTTTTGAGTTTAAAGATGAAACACGTTTTAATGTAATGTGAGTAACAATTAAATACAGAATTGAAAACTCATAATCCCCTTAAAATAATGCTTCAATTTGAGTTTTACATGTTCTTGTTCATTTCATTGAATGAATCCATTTGACTATGTGACTAATTGTTTTCACATCTATGTTCTGTAGCAAATTGACGATCGGTATTATGTTCATGACATGAATCAAATTCATGACATGTATTCTTTCTAGTTTTTCAAGTTTCTTCTTCCTCCCATTTAGTACCATATGTAAGGACCTAAAAAATAAAAACATTCTTATAAGTACAAGGACCATGTAATTAAATCTTATAATGAGGGGTATTTTGATACTTTCTAAACGAAATACTAATAACTATTTTAAATTTGTTATAAAGTAGTTAATTATATAAGACTTAGTTTAATCCTCCATGTGTGCCCTATATTTTTATTACCACTAGAAAGGAAGTACCAGCTTTTATCCATATACAGTTGGTGTATGGATCTTCTTAGACAAGAACCACCACACATGGATTTCCCAGTAATCAATTCTTCCTTTTGTAGTAGAATAATCCATGGATAGAGTAAAATAAATCCATACCCTAAAAAATATGGTATAGCATTCATGGAGGGGGTATGATAATGTATGGAAAATCCTTCTTTGTTTCTATATGTGAATCCTTCTCTTCCTTGTCCAGTGCTTTCACAAATTGAACTAAAATAATTGAATATTGAAATAGAATGGGAGTATATAATTTAACTTTCACAATATTTAAATATGAATTCTCTATATTAAAATTCACCCTTTCACTATGATAATATAGTACCTTGGTTTCCTAAGGATTATATACATATAATTATTCTTGGGATTCTTCTAATTCTTATTCATCATCAACGATGATCACCACATGTTCCTCAAAATCATTCCAAATGTCATATAGATCTTTTCGATCTCCCAAACATAGCTCAGTTTGTAGGTCTTCCTCATCATGAATCCACTCTATCTCATCATGTTAATCATTTATATGGTACTTAAAATGGTTTTGTTGTTGATGGTACTTGAGTTGGGACTCAACTTCATCGATTTCTATAGGAAAATTTGGGAAAACCTTTGGTAATAAATCAGGTTTAGGATCAAGTTTCTCTTTGGATGCATGGAAATACATAGTTGTACATTGTATTTTTCTTTCTATGACATACACGACATCACTAATCCTTTTAAACTAGGATTAAATGAAATTTTCAACTTCTTTTTCTTGATGTTACACTATATAGGGTTTTTCATAAAAGTGAGGAGGATCCAGGGAAGGCTCTAATTATGTCTTGACCACATTGTTAAAATCTATAGGATGTAATCCTGGATTTTTTATAGTTCTCTATAAAATCGTTCAAATATTGGTTTCATGAGGGTATATTAATATTAATGGAATAGGTCCTTGAATTTATTATATATTGTGATTTCTCTTCAGGCTCCCCTAGCCTGTCTATAAAAAAGCGCAACTCCATATTCTGTAGACCAAGGTTAGTCAACTTTCTATTCTAACACAAGTGATTTTTCAATCCATGAAAAATAATAATCAATTAAATACATCCTGGAAACATATATTTTTATTAAAATAAAATGATAAAAAACTATAAAAAAATGAGAAAATAGAATAATAAAAGAAATTATTGATTCGATTCCTGACAACGGTGCCATTTTTGATAATAACCTACCACGGTACATCGAAAAAGAAAATATCTAATTGTTTTATATTATATCGTCGTGGGTAAGTGAAGTTGTATCAAATGATGAGATTTATAGGTTTTTTACTTAATAATTATAATTCAACTCATAACTAATTTTTTGTTGTCTTATTATTTTATGAAAATAATGGAATTATGTTTTGGTTAATGTAAAACATAAATAAAGGAAAAAACTAAAATTATACTAACATTGAATGAAATGTAGAGAAAATAAAGAATTTTTCCTTTTTAGTTTTCAATTCAGGTTCTTGAAATTATTCATGCAAAGTAATTAAATTTTGTCTCATAATTCAGTTGTGAAATATCACTCTTGAATTAATATTATTTTATTTAGTTGTTGTGAAATCTTGAATGCCAAAGGAAACTCATTTCAACCTCCTCTTACAATCAAGGTTTATCACACTCCTCAATCAAGAGTGTGGAACCTTCCAGGACACGACTCTATCATATGAAATTTCATCCTCTAAACAGCTCAACCACATCATGTGATGAGATTATGTTCAATTAAAGGAAGGGAAACGTTTTAAAAAAAATTAAAAAAATTGTACTGAGGCCTGTGTTGTGGAGGAAACATTCCACACTTATACACATCTATATGAATTTCCACAAACATAAATAGTACATTTAAAATTGAATAATAGAATTTAGAACACCAAATCCTCCTCTAAGGCCATACCTCATATCAACCTCTCATTATCGAGATTAAGAGTTCACAATTATGAATATAAACAGACAAGAAGATGAGAAAATAAAATTAAAAGAAGAAGAAAAATTAAAGAGAATGAGGATGAGTGATAGATATATAATGAATACAAAAATTAAAAAATGACACAAATAATGGAAAATAAATTGAACATAATAAAGAATAACAAGAAAAATAACAAAATTGGTGGTTGTATAAAGAAAAAAATATTAAATTGAAAAAAATGAATCAATTATATTTAATATAAAATAAACTAAATTAAAAATAATGGATAAATAAAAAGAGAAGAAAACCATTAAAATAAATTTAAAAAAAAAATCAGAAGAAAACTAAAATCAGCAGAGACCTCTTCCTCCTATGGGTTTCTACTCCCCATACATTGGGATACTCCTCCAATATTTATAGAGGAGGATTTCTTTGAATATGTTTTCAATAAAAAAACAGATTCAAATAAAAAATAATATTGGGGTTTGGATGTGGATATTTTGAATATTTGGGAATTTTAACTTCCTTAATCATCTGGTTTTCCCATTTTGTAGTGTAGAACAAGTCCATCATGGATTCTGAATATGGAATGGCTTCCCTCCATGAACATGGTCTCATCATGGTTAGAGTTTTTTGAAACATTGCAGTAGAGGTGAATGGTAGTGGTTAATGTTTCTACCTTAATCCCTCTAGCCTTCATATTGGATTGATGGGTCTCTCCTTATCAAACCCTTTAAAAAATTTAATAGGGTGGTTGTCCCAAGCACCAGAGGTGATTTTGGGTGGTGGAATCCATCAGTAGTGGTACTTAGTATCTATAAAGCTGTATCTATATTTAATCGATGATGTTATATGGAAATTTATAAGGTGGATGGTTGAGTGTCGAGTGGTGGAGGTATCTAGAAGTGGATTCAGATTGTATCTGAGTGTGGGATCGCACACTGTAAAAACCTGGTCCCCTCCATGAATCCACACATCCTTGTGGACTATATTTGATTTCCATATGGTATCATGGCTAGATGGTCCCTTGTGGGTGTGATAGATGGATGGTTGCCATTTGTTGATGAGCTAGCTAAGCATGGCCCTATTGATAATGGTAAACACCTGATAAATATGACAACCCTTATAAGAATTTCATTTCACTTAGAAAAATGAAAATAAAAATTTCATATATAAAATTTAAACCCACAATTTAACTTTCTTTTCTTCAAATAAAACATTTGTAAATATTTATTTTTAAATTCTCAATTTTGAATGAATCATTGAATTATATGGGTATTTCTATTAAAACTGACCAAAACTCATTAGAATTTGTTGGAAAATTTTCCCTGAGAATTGATTTTTTCAATGATTCGTGAAAATTATTTTCATTATCGATTACCATTACTTATTTTTGGCAATCCAACAAATAAAGGTCATTATATAAATATTCCTTATTATAAAAAATGATATCTTTTATAAAAAATAATCATTTATTTAATAAAATGAAAATAAATCCATCTATTTAACATATGCATATAGAATAACGTTTTTGGTAACTGAATTAAAATAATAACAACCCTTTAAAACCAATATTACTATATTCAGCAACGTTAGGGGGGTAGTCCCCGATATCTATAGCATCATGTTTATCACCACTAGATGCTTAGAATTCGACATCTCCACAGTAAATTATTCTGAATCTACATGGTTACTATATTTTAATACATATGTGAGAGCCTCAAGCCGTATCTCATGAAAAATTTATAGAAATAGATTAATTTCACTTGATAACAAACACACGTAAATCTTACGATTTCTTATTTGGATGGGTGTAGTTTTTATTCTAGTGATCCCTCTTACCACATGGGAAAAATATCCTATTCCCTTTATTTCCCCTCAATCTTCCTCTTCATATAATGTCATGAAGAATATTTGGTCTTATAGGTCTGCACCTTCCCTTTCCATTCATTCACCATAAGTACAATGGGAATTTCATTCTTTATCTCCTAATCTACTTGGTGAATAAGTATGAGATGATCTGGTAGAGCGTTATCAATGTTGTTCATATTAAAATTTATAGAAAAGTTAGAGATGTTTCAGGGGAGTGATGATAGATTGAGATTTATGCATAGTTATCTGGGGATTTTAAACCATATAAACTCTATTCGATCAATGTATCCAATGATCTTTACTAGTTGTGGCCAAGTCGAGGTACCCTCTTTATGTTTTCTTTGAAATAGCTCCTTGTAAATCTCAAACTATTATTTTCTAGCTCTTTCTTATTAAAGACCACAGAGGTTCTCAAGCAATCTATATGAATCCAAATTTTCTTGAGAATTTTGACTTCATTGGATATAAATTAAATAATTTAATATTGGGTGTCTACCATGTTGCTCAAATTTTTTAATAGACGAGGAATGCTACATCACTCGCTCTTGAGAAGGTGGATCTACAAGTGAGGATTCTAGCATGAATGATTTCTGTTAAAGGCATTAAACAACCTAAAGGTGTTTGAACCAATCTTTGAATTTACTATTAGTGAAAATATTATCATTAAGTAAAATAGACTAAAGGGATATTGCGGATGATGAACTTTCCATTTTATTATACAGTTAAAAAATATTTTATTAATATATTTCTTAGTTACAAATTTCTTATGAAATAATAAATTAATTTTTTTTTATTACATATCCCACTATTTTTTCAAGTCATAACAGCCCTCACCATTGAACATAGAATATCTAGTTTCAAGGACATTCAATTTTCAAGGATACATATTCCCTTTTTTATAACCCCAATAACAGTTGTTCAAGATACCTATAGGTATTTGGGTCAGTATGTATTTTCCAATTAAGGTCTTGAAGCTCCATATTTTGTTATGTGGACTCCCCTATCTGAAAATACTCACATTCATTTCTTCAACACATTCCTACAAGTAAAATCATGTTTATATATGGCTACTACTCTTGATGTAAGATGGATAAGTCAACTTGTAACCTTCGTAAGTACTCTATGTTAAAATTATGTGTCCCAACAAGGGATGTTCGAACACTTAGTTTGATTTTTTAATCCTAATCTAGTAATAGAAGGCCAATTCTAACTAAATATATATTCAAGTAATTTTTGTTTAATATGACAAAAATTATCTTGTTTTATCCTTTACCGGTCTTGTTAATATTAAGTGCATGTTGCTTAATTAATTTTCCATTTTGGATAAAATATTTAAGTATAATCCATTTATTTAAATTCCATATTTTAACATTTATTTATTTATTTATATTATCACATACTTGTGTATATAAAATAATTAATTTGTAATGTGGGAATAATTTATTAATTAAATAGTTCAGTCATGAAATATATATAATGGTTTATTTATAGATCAGACATAAAATCATCCTATGAAATATGGGAAATAATTCTTATTTTTTAACTAGTCTTTAGTTACATCATTCCACATGTCCACCATTGTAACACTTGGGATGACATCATTAAGGTTCCATCTCTCTCTGCCTCACCATGCCTTTAGAAACTCTATTAATTAGAAGTATTTATATATCACACATGGGTGAGGGGAACCAAAGGATTGGTCAAAGAGAGATTATGTTAATATCCTTTGACATATAGGAACTACATAATCATGGAGTGAGGGATGACTCAGATTCCATAAAAATTAATTTAATAACAAATAACTAAAATACGAAGTATAAATTAAATTAAATATAATCCAACCAATAAACCTGTATTGGTCTAGCACATGAAAATTCATACATACAATTCATATGAAAAAGTAATTGGTTAACATTAATTTCTAATTTTATATTTATTATAAAGGATAACAAGAATGTATTAATTAATTAATTAATTCCCTTTCATCTTAATGACCATATAAATTCATTTCAATGATACTCATAATTAATGGAATTCATTGAAAATAAATGGAAGAACCAAAATTTATTGATTTATTAATGAAAATTAATTAATCATTTAAAACCTCTTAACATCACTTATTCAAGTAACAGACACATAAAGTGCCATAAAAATTAAAAAGGGTTGTAATGATAGAATTGTCAATTTGATGCAATTTAATTATACCAGTAATTTGGAGACTACACTGCATGTTTTTTCCAACTACATTTCATGTACTTCAATTCCTGTGAATCCATTTCACCTACTTTGGGTATATGAGTTTTAAATCGGCCAGACTACTTGGTGTGAAAATTCTAGGTACACACCATGTATCTGATTTCTGTGTGTATTAAAAACTCACCTAGGTCTTCAGCCTATATCTTGGAGGGATCACACTATGTGTACAATCTAGCAACACACACTTTATCTTTTATGTCACTTGTCTTTTGTTCTCTCTAAATGGTTAATTTTGATTTCGGGATGCAAGGAATGATAAGCTAAATGGTGTCTAAACCAGGTACATGTCTTGTATATCATAAATTCTCCAAGAAGTCAGTCTCATGTGGTTTTACTATTTATAATGACGGCTTTTATTGCTCAAATTATGCTACTAACTTGTGCAGACTACACGATGTGTATACTATATACACACATGAAATCTAACATATCATGTCCAAGATTGGTCGGTCAATACATGGTGTACACCATGAGTAATAATTGGGTGGTAAATCGTGTATCTCGTGACATGTATAGGTACAATTGACATGGGTGAATGGTGTGTACTTTAGCTACATATGTCTTAACCCTATTTTCCGAGCTAAAATTTTGCAACTTTTAGATCGAATCTTTGGTTTTTATTTATCTATTAATATATTTTCAAGAAACGTAAACACTGAATTAACATTATTAATATGTCGATATCATGTTAATTAAAATATCATTAACGAATTAATAAAAGTAAATGAAAATTCAACAATTATTTCATATGGTTCAACAATCAAATAAATTAGTATAAATTTAAATGTGACTTCTATGATACCACATATTTGTTATGGGTGCTATTTAAGAACTATTTTTGGTATATATTTTTAAAATATATTTTAAATAATATTTCTTAGAACCCAAATAGAGGATATTTCACTTTAAATTATAATTAATTTATTTAGATTAGGAATCAAATATATACCTTTACTTAGGATATTTATTCACCAAAGATGTTTCTCTTCTTAAAATGATTTCGGATTAAGCTTGTTGTGTAGTGAGGATCCACAAATAGAATACCTCTAACATTAATCCACATGTGATACATTGATCTATAATAAATACCAATAAATTTCAGAGTGTCAGTGCATAGAATTGATTTTCTTATGTCGTTCATGTTGATTTCTCTTACTTCATTCTTATAGGAATCTCTCTTTCATTTACTTTTCTTGATAGTGATAGTGAATGGGGAGTCAAGATAGAATTAATTATACCCCACAATTTTATATTTTCTATTATAATGGATGAAATACACCATAGACAATTCCATATATTTATAGAGATAGGCATTAAGTTAAAATAAAATTTTAATTTCACACCATCCCTTTTATAATATAATAATCCTTAATAAGCCCCATGTCACATGATATTATTATTATTATTATTATTATTATTATTATTATTATTATTTTATGGCATGCACAAACATTACCAATAAAAAATTATTGTTTAACCTGCTTGTTAATTAATATTTATCACTGGAAATGGTCTGCGACTATTTGAACTCATCTGGTGTTTATTAATCTCCTAAATAAATATTCAATTATAATATTTAATACATCAATAAATTTTTTAGATCAATAAAATTTTATTAAAACTATCCAATGGTTATGATAATGGTTTTCATTCCTTTAATTAAATTCAAATATAATTTAATTGAGATCGCTGGAGACAATTATTGTGAGAAATTATATGATTGATTCTCATTGGAATTTTGTGTGTCTTCCAATAGTCCAAGAATACTTTCTTGAAAATGTCAAGGAACCAAAGAGAAATAACTTAATGTCAATTATATGACAACCACATAAGAATGGGCACTGTGTAATATAATATCTTTGTATCAATGTCTCATCATTATAATTTCACATATGTGTCACCAAACTATGCTCTCGATACATGTTTCTTGGAATATATAAAATAAAAACATTGCTTCCTGATAGTCATGGAATTTAATGTTCCGGTTCTATTCAAATCAAAATTCCAAAATATAAATTTCATAAATATGGATGACAAAAATCCTTCATTATATTATCCATTAACCACATGTCAGTCATGATGCGCCCAACATTTCCTACCTTATCATGAATATATGTTGTTGCGGTTTTCATCATTAAATATTTGTTAGTGAGTAATGAAATGAGTTAGTGATAATATTAATGTCAAAGGTTCATTACACATTCTTGTATATAGGAATATTTTAAGACACAAAAATATGAAATTTTCCTACTAGCAGGTCTTTTATTATAATCTCCCATAGTGGAGAATACTATGTCTAAGATTCGTGAGAAGAATCCTCATCCACTTACCAGTAATCACATCATTATTTATATATACTATGTATTCGATCATATTACACTATCCAAACATAGAACTATATTTAGTTATATCATCATAGAATTTCAAGGTTCCCATCATAGAAAGAAACTGTTATAACCGTATTAATGCAACATATACTTGACGAAATAATTACATTTGAGTCATATTGAACAATGAACAATATTTAATAAATGGAAATATTCAGATTATAAAATATACATGAAATCAATGTATAAATAGTTTTTCTTAAGACACCAACTCAAATAGATAATTCCATTTCCCTTTAAATTTAATAAGTCACTTGGGGGACAAGGTTATTACTATTAAGTATGTACAGAATGTGAGTTAGTTTTGGGGTAACACCACTCTTGGGGAGATTTTAATTGTTTACAGATATCGACATATGACATAATTCATGATATGTATTAGTAATAATTATTATAGTGTGTTGTGGATTAATTTAAAATATAGGCCTCATTCTATGATGTTTATGGAGAGCTTATATTGTTCATTAGTGAGTGAGATCCTTGGATGGGGTACAAACATGATTCATCTTTCCTTCTTTTGTGGCGGAGATAATGTTGAGTTCATTATAGGATTAGTTATTAGTGCTTCTCAAGGTTGTTGAAGAGTACCCTAATGTTTTTCATGGGGAGGTTCTGGAATTACCCCCTAGAAGAGAGATTATGTTAGGGATAGAGCCACAACTGGGAATTTCTCTCAAATCAATGTCTCCATATAAGATAGAACAGTATGAGTTATGATATATGTGAGTAAAACTCAATGACATGTCATAGTGAGGTTTAATTTTTCTAAGTGTGTCACCTTATAGTCCACCTGTTTGGTTCATAAAGAAATTTGATTTCAGTTTACAGCTTTGTGTCGATTATTGTCAATTGAATTAGGTGAAAATGAAGAACCATTGTCTTAACGCATAGATTATTGATTAATTTGATGAGATTAGTTTGTCATTTTGGTTATAAAAGATCAATCTATATTCAAGAAACCATCATATGTAGGTGAATGATGAGGATATTTTGAAGACCATGATCCAATGTCATGATTTTTTTGTCATATCATTTGGTGTAAGGAATTCATCATCCATGTTCTTAGGTTTATTAAACACAATGTTCAAGGATTATCTATATAAATTAATGGTGGTTTTGTTTGATTAAAACCATTTTTATTATTTTTTGTATGAGGAGCGTGTAGATCATCTAGGTTTCATTATTTTGGTTCACCATTGTTTTTATAAATTTAGGAATTTATAGAAGTGTGATTTTTTGGCTCATGAAGTTCATTTATTAGGGAATGTTGGGTCCTTTAAAGAGTTACATATTGATACTTAAATGATAGAGTTAGTTTCTTCTTGTATAACCCCCAATATAATTGCTACGGGGTAGAGTTCCCATAGTCTTTTAGGCAATTATAGGAGGGTCTTGAAAAATTTATCTCATTTTATAAATCATTCAGTATAGATGACTATAAAATATTAGTTTCTCTTATAGAATGATCCATTTCATGATGCATTTGGATACCTGATGGAGAGGTTGTTTGGAACAACAGTTCTTCATCATCCTGAATAAGGAGTTCAGTTTATAGTTTGGTATAATTATTCATATCTTGGGTTAGTTTTTTATGATGCATCAATGATCATTTATTACTTATGGGTCTAAAAAATTACATCCCCATGAGTTTAAAAATTCCCCAATGAGCTTATGTTTTTTGAAGTTGTGTTTTCATTGAATTTGTGGTGGAATTACTTCATTACTGAGTGTTATGTGATTTTTAATAATCATAATGTTAGGAGGAATATATAATAATTGGGTTACTAGAACGTAAATTAGTGATGGTGGATGGAATTATTATAGGATTGCAAATTATAGATTTTATATACACCCGAAATGGGTAATTGTTTTATCTAATGTAATAAGTAAGAACTAATGTAGTGATGTCGTGTGTTAATCGAGATATTCCTAGATAGTTATGGAAGATCACATAGCAAAGAATATTGATAATATAGAGGTTAGTGGAAGGTTTTATAATTTTTAGATGAAATTGATGTCATATTTGGTGTGGTAGGTGGTGGATTTCCAAATGGTGTATTCTGATGTGGAGGTATGGAGAGTCCAATTTGACTTTTTCAATATCCCTAAAGGATCTTATAATGATAAAAAGAACTAGGTGTTACTCTAGGGTGTGATTTTATTCCCTTTTCTGATGTTTGAGATGGTTATCATGTGTTTCATTGCTCATTATTGGTGTACATCCTTGATTGAAAAATATGTGCCATTCTCTAAGAGGTCTGTTTTGGTGGCCTGGGTTAAAGCATGTGGTTATATTGTTTGTGTCTCTATGTTTATTCTTCAATAAGGTAAAGGTTGAGCATCATATTCCCATTGGTTTTCTCCAATTAATAGATGCTCCTCAGTGTAATTGGGAGGAAATATCAACGCACTTCATTACGGAATTACCTCAAACTCCAGGATGGTTTGATTTTATTTGGATGATCGTTCATTATTTGTTGAAATCATATCACTTTTTTGCAATCATGGAGTAAAAATTAGTTGAGGATTTATTAAGGTATTATCTAGAGGAGGAGGGGAGACTCTATGGAGTTTCTATGGTGATTTTCTATGATCACGATCCTCATTTTACCTAAAATATATGTAGTGGTATCCATCAAGATTTTGGATCTCAGTTAGGCTGTAACACTACTTTTCCTTCATAGATAGATGTTTAGACATGGCGGACTATCAATAATCATAAAGAAATGTTGTGTTTTTTTTATCATGGATTTTATTGGTTTATGGATGAGTTTTATACCTTTTGTATAGATTTTTTACAACAATAATATTCACTCCCCCATATGTATAAAACTTATTGATTTTTATTATTGCAGACTTTTCCATTCTTCATTATGTTAGTCTAGTGTCAGAGAATCAACAATTTTCAGGTTGGAACTATTGAATAGTATGACAGAGATGTTTCATATGATTTATTAGAGGATGGAGGTAGAACATGATCATAATAAATCATATTTTTATCATAAGAGAAGACCTCTTGAGTTTTAATTTAGTGCTCACATGTTTCTGAATGTGACTCCTCATCATGGGCAGCAAAGTTTTGGTCCAAGGAGTAGGATTTCTCCCCAATTTTTGGGGCCTTCCACGGTATGAGATTATATTGTGGATATGGGGTATCAAATATAACTTATCCCATATATGATCCAAATATGTGATGTCTTCACATGACGTAGCTTCATCGTTACATTTATAAAGACCCTAATATCAATAATTGGGTCTATTTTAATGTTAAGAATGATTATACCATCAAGGAGAGGCCTATTAAGATCCATGATATCCATTAGAGGGTGCTTCACAAGTGTGTTATTCCGTTTGTTTGTGTGTTTTTGTAACATGGTATCATCGAGTAGACAACCTATGAACATTAGTCTACTAAGTACCCTAATATTTTTTATGTTTAGCTATTCACATGAAACATTTAGGATTTTTTTAACTGTTTAAACATTCTGATTAAAAGATGGTTTGGTATTTTTTCGTTATTTTGGATTTCTTTTTTAGAGAGGTATCTCAACTAAGTGTGTTTTGTGAGAATTCTTAGTTATTTTTGTGGTTCTGTTCTTGGTTCATATAAATAGGGTTGTTAATTTATGGTGATTGAGATATCCTTCAGAGGTATCTCATAGTGAGGCTATTTGAAAAACACTTTTTCCTATATTAACTCTAGGAGTGGTTTTAAATTCTCAAGTATGCGAATGGTTTTATATTTATATTTTATAAGGTCCTATATCATGTTATCCCTACACTTTTTGTGGTTTTGGCAGTTGGAGGCTCCCAGAGGGAGTTCCAAGTAGTTTGAAGAATGTTTAGAGGTCAAATGGGGAAACATATAGTGCCACTACAATTTTTCGCACTGTTTTACCATGGATCCCTAGTCTATACCATAACGTAGGTATCCACGATTTGAAGAAGTTATCTATGGAATGGTGTGTTGAAGAGAAACTTCCAAAATTTTCATGGTTATATCATGGTCTTCTAGCAATGGAGTACGATCCCAATAGAAGTTTTTTTTGACGCTACTTCCTTTTTCGAGTAGATGTTCAATGGTTCTTGTTTGTGATGTTGGACCATTCCCACTGTTAGGAATTGTTGTGCCAATAGGGCTGTTACCGATTAGGGTTTTTGTTCTATTTTACGAGATTAGGGATGCTACGCTATGGGTCATAGGTTTCTCCATAGTCCCTCTCCCAAGAGAAATAGGATCTATCTGTATTTTCATTATCTTACTTGGACATTCACTTTAACCAAGGGGGTAGCAATATGGTTCCCTTAATTACATCATAGTATACCCTATATTAGGTAGTTCTACAGTTTCTCTAAAATAAATTGACCCCACTTTTCTCCCACTAATTTCTCTCAAACCCAAGGCATCCATGGGTGGTTTTTAAAAGGCTATGAAGCCCCTTTTTATAAGGATTACTCCCCAGCTTCTGGTGTTCGATTCATTGTGATCCAAGGTGATTTCTGGATCCTTTCTTATGGTTTATTATCTGATCAAAATTTTTTACTCTTGTGTATTCTTACCTTTTCATGGTGGACTATCTACACTATTCTAACATAGTTTCCCTTATTGTTAGCATGGTACTATAATGCCATTCTTAGAGGGATGTATTTTTCTTGTAAGAGAGGTGATCATAGATCAATATTCTTGTTCCATTCTCATGTGAAGAATATTGAAGCATTGAGGTTGGGGATATGTTTATTCTACATTTATATTATCTTAAATCAAAAATTGAAGGTGTTTTAGCTTTAATGGTTGGTGGTGGAATTAACCCAAATTCCAGATATACCAAATTAAATAGGAATTGACTTATGGTAGGTGGTCATTTTATCACTATGATAATGGATTGCCACTATATTTTCTAGATAATTTTCCATCAAAGTTATTATTTTTTAGCATGCTATTTATTCTTGGATGAGCTTGTTCTTAAAGGAAATTGGTTAATGAACATAACAATTGTAATTTTTTGTTTGTATAGAATGTTTAAGAGGTGTGTTTAATAAAACCATTATTCATTTAATTTGATGTAAATAAAATTGATTATTAGTACATGATGATTTTAAAGTTGTTATTTCATGACTTAATGTAATTGGATAAAGAACATGAATCTAGAAATTTTGTTAATGAGACTGATGATTATATGCATGTTAAATTAGAGTTTTTATTCTCACGGTTAGTTAAAAATGTTGTCTTATGCAAGAGTTCATGATTAAATAATATAAAATATTATTATAGTTGATCCCTTAGGTTACCTATATTTATAACCTATAATAATTGAATTGGTTAATTCAAGATGGAATAAAAACTAGTTTTTGGATATAGATAAATTATTGTGGTCAACAATTGCAATTTTTATAAATGTTGGATGCCTTATGTGGGGGGATATGAGATCTCATTTTCATATGAAGGATGAAATCATTATTTTTTGGACCATGTTACCTTACTAATTTGATATTTTTTGAGTCCTTTTGTGTTTATTTGTATTTGAGCATTTCAATGTGATTTGATGTGAGATTGAGATGATTAATGCGATATGGGAAGGGAGTCCCAAGTTTGTGGAATACGTTTACCCCTATGATGGTGAGATGCATGGTTATTTTTATAATGGTGAGGGGGATGGCATTAGGATGATAGAATGGGTTAAATATGGGATTGCACATTGTTTTAATGAAAGATAGGATGACTTTTTTGTTAATGTTCTTTTAAAGGGTTGAATGGATGAGTTTATTATTACTTTTCGTTCATTTCCACACATCTTGTGGTAGTTGTATGTTTTAGGTATTTAATCTCTTGTTTATAGATTAGGATTTTCTTTTTGTACCTGTAATTATGAAATGATAATGTCTAATAATTTTTTTAACCCTTGGGGTTGGTTCTAGATTGATTTTTAAAAATTATATTAATCTCAGGAAACCATGGACTCAGTTTAGATTATGAGTGTTTCTCATGGACTTCACATTGATTGTTAATTAATTGAAATTGGAATAATATTTATTTATGGGTAATTAATAATGTAAATAAGGTTAATTTTTTAAACAGTAAAGAAGTAATTTAATGAAAGTGTTATTAAATGCTTATGTTCTTATATGATATCCATTCCGTATCTGTGGTAGCTTGGTTTCTGATTGATTATAGTTGAAATTGATACTAGGACTAGGATATTTCCATATTTTTATTTTGAGCTATATTATATCCTATACGTTTTCGAATTTAATATGGTTCCCCGCCCATTTTAATTAGAGAAACTGAAACATGTTTCACTATAAGAGGGTGTTTTCCATAACATACTTGTTAATGAGTGGCAGATGGATGACTACCCCCTCTAGACCTACTCTCTTGTCTAGTAGTAGTATATAAGGGTATTCCTAGTGGTTATCTTCCCCATATATGTGTGTAGAGGGTTATAATGTATTGTGGTTTTTTTACACACATTTATATATAAATATAATGTGTATGGGATATGATGGTTCATGGTATATACTCATTATATGGGATATAATGGATTGAGGTATAATACCTAGTATATGATACATGACATGTGGTTATTGTGGATCTCAAAAACTACTTATTTACTATATAAAGATATGTCATTAGTTGATGAGATGGTGTGATACCTGAGATACATGTTTTGATACATATCCCATTTGCCTTCAAGATGGATAATTTTGTAGAGATATGGTTCATAATGTGTAATTTTGTGGCATAGTAGAAAACCCATTGGGAAGACGTAGTGGGGTACCCTTATTTTTTCATTATAATAATATTTGACCCATTGTATGTGATACATGGTGAGGGATTCTCATGGTGGGGTAGGGAGCGTAGCCTACCTATTTAAGTGATTAGTCGGATTCACTTTTTTTTCATTAGGATTTAGTATACTTTCATTATATTTTTCACGAGGGGATCTGGGGAGAATCTTACTGAGTATTCTTATTATAATCACCCAATAAATATATAAATAATTTTTTAGGTCATAAAGAGAAGTTTAGAGATTATCCAAGATATTACAAATTCATTGTTTTATAGGATACATCTATGATTCATGTTCACTTCAAAATTTATGTTTTCTTTAATTTTAGTTTCCCTTTATAGTTTTTTAGTCTTGTATTTCAACACGTGTATATACTTTGGATTTTTTTTATCAAACTATACAGAGTTATATTGGAGTACCTGTATTATCACTTATTAGAATGTTCTATTAGACGTAAATGACACTCATTTGTATGTAGAATATACTATCAGTGATTTCCACCAAACCCAGTCCTACTGTAAGAAGGAATCGGGTGGTCACTATCCTCTTTCTCTCATTGCCAACTTGAGAGTGTTACCTTTGGGGGAGGGGTGATGACAGCACATGTATGCACAAGCAATGTTATAACGTTTTTAATGTGGTGAATTGTAATAATTTAAATGATATATTATATTTATTAGACCATAATTATTTCATATATATAATTTATAACCCTTATTTCGATATTTATAAACATCCTATTAAAATGGTGATGAAAAATGACTTGCACCGCTATGTGGAGATGGTAAGTCATACATACGCATAAGAAATATTTTCTCCTTCTGTGGGATAGAAAAAAGGTGAAAAATGGTTTTATCATAATAATAATAATAATAAATCATTATATACATCATACTTGATTAATTATTTTTTCCATGGGTAAAAAATATTTATTAGAACTGGAAGTATAAACAAATTTCAAATAGTCAATAATGATAATTAGCGCTTCTTCAGTACACCTCTATTACATCCCTTATTATGGTCCATTGGAATTTTATTTTAAGAATAATAGAAACTGTAATTAATTGATAGGGATTTTTATAATATAATTGAGATATTTTTTATGAGATGGTTTGCTCGTGTAAGAGTAAATATGAGAGAGGTGGGGATACTTTTTATATCAAAGAATTGTTTTAAGGATTAAAATATTATTATGCCATATTTATATAAACGAGTCACATAAACAGTTAAATATCTATACAAATGTGATGAGGTTCAAAATAAATACATCCAATAATAATTATGACAAAAACTTGTGGCCTTATCACTTAATATTGTCCATAATTTACCCATTTTTTCCTTTTAAATAAGGTGGTAATATTTTTACCATAGTTACTGTTTGTGATGACCAAAAATGAAATTTTACATATTAATAAATATTAAAGTTGTTATTATAAAAATATAATCAATTTTTCAGTATTTAATCTGTAACATCACAGGTAAATAAAGAATATGAAATTTCCATATTAATTAATATTTGTGAATAAAATGTTAATATTACATTTAAGGGAATGCTATGTTCGATGGCGTACCCAATACGCAACAATGAGTTTCTTTGAAATCTTATGTTGCACACTAATAATAAAATAACATTATTTTAAATGATAGTTAACGCCATTCCATTGTATTAGTAGGGATGAACAGAACTAAATAAAAAATAATTAAATATGTTTGTTAATGTTTTTTACATTTATCCAATAAATTTTATAGGTTTAAAATAAGAAATGAATTCGATTTTAAGGATAAATACTCTAATGTCCTTTAGATGGTGGATTAACCGCCTTTTGATGGAAACCCCTTTTTTAAACTACATTTTCACAATTTTATATGCTATATTTGAAAAAATATAATCCTTCTTTATAATTGGGATAAAAAAATTTACTTTGTGTAAACTTTTGTTATTTTTCCGATAAAGTTCATTTTTTAATGAATAGTGAAAATGTTGTATTTTAATTCAAAACCTCCTTTTAATCTAATTTATTTATATGGTTATTTTATCTTTTTAATTGTTCTTAAATTTTAGTTCAAATATCTTTTTACCATTTAATCCAATTGTGGCCATTGGATTAATTTCACTTTTGAAATTGAAAATAAACAAGCGTCAATCTTCTGATAGACATCATTTCATAAAAATATGCTATTTTTCTGATAGCGGGAATTAATTATAATATTAATTAATTGATATTATATGTTTTTAATTTGGTAAAATGGAAATCATTTTTTAATTTGTAATATCAAATTTACATTGGAAAATTGTTATGGCATTTTTCTGACAAATGTTCATTTTTAAGGAATAGTGAAAAATACTGCATTTTACTTCAAAAACGGTTTTTCATCTAATTTATTTATATAGTAAGATTATTAATTTAATTGGTTTTAAAGTGAAATATAATTATTTTTTTATAGTTTAGTACAATTTTGTTCATTTAATGTGATGTCACTTTCAAAATCGATGCAAAAACGAGTTAATCTTTTGATAAATTTTACTTCTTAAAAACATGTCTTTGGTTTTGATAGTTGGAATTATTTTTAAATTAATTACTGCAATTTATGTGTTTGTAATTTGGTAAAATTGATTCCATATTTGGAATCATAAGGTCAAAATTTTGTAATTAAGACTCTTTTGTTTTTGACATGATGAAATGTAATTGGAGTAATTTTTTCTAATTACAGTAATTAATTAGTAAATCGGGTAAAAAGGGGTAAACAAAATTATGTTATAATAATATAAAATTACCCATACATGTGACTTAGTGATATTTTTTTAGTCATGTCCGACCATGGGATGCCTTGTGCCTACCATGGGACCCCATGGAATCACTTTAGTGTGATAGTGACCTTTTATCATATTATTTTTAAATGAATAGAAATATACCCAAACTATGTAACACATAATTAAAAGACATTCAATTTGGTTTACATAAATGATCACATATACTATAAAAAGAATCTATAATGATAAAAATATTTCCTAAATCACGGAATTTTTTAAATATTTTTTATTCATTAAATAAATAAATTTTGTTATAACACCATGATGATGTAGTGATTACATCATTAATGAACGATTTAAGTAAAATGAAATTATAAGGTAAATTATAAGACTAAAACTTGTCGAAAACCTATTGGATGGGTGGTTTAGTATCTTAAATCACCTTATCCTCGAAAAATATCATTTTTGTACCTTTAAAATCCGAAAATCATTTTATAATAATGTAATATTTCATGACCTTCCAAGAGTGCCCCCTCCCTCTTATAAAAGGCCCCCACCTCTACCCACTTTCCAACACCTCTCAAGCCATTTTCTCGTCCAAAATCTACTCATATTATCACTACAAATCCCTCTGTTACTTCTAGAAGCCAAACTTTGGGAAGAAGTTTTCCCATGGAATCCTTTGGCTCAAATCAAAAAGAGTTACCCGATTTAGAGGTAATGTCTTCTCTCGAGTTTATTCGTTTATTTTTCCTTCTTCACTCCCCCTATCATTATTATTATTTTATTCCATAACAAAACTAGTATAATCAAAATAATATGATGTTTTTATGAGATGTATTTTATTTACACTTACAGACACCTCCATCAAATGGTTATAGAACGTACTTTTTCTGTGGGTGGCCTATTACTGCCTCACGAAACGATGATTGATCAATCTTCTTTTAACACCTTTGTGGCCATTAAGATGACACTGTTTTTATATATGATATATATTATGTTTATGAATACTTTATGATTCAATATTTTTCCTTTTATATCATACCTTTATGGTTTCCATTATTGGTAAACATGTAAGCTCATTAGATGAAGTGCGGACTACCGCCCCCACAAATTGATATGACTCGTTACTACCATATGTGGTACCTATAAAGGATGGAGTCAATGAAATTATAAATAATAATACACTAGAATTATAATACTACTATGTATCATTATATTTTAATTCCATTTAATATGAAATAGAAATGGATGTATTGTCTGTGCGTATGTACGGCTTACCGTCTCCATGAACGGTGCATTTCATTTCTTACCTCTAAATGTTATGTACTATTATAAATACTTGTATATGCAGCATATATATGATATATATGATATCCGAATAATTAATATCATTATGGATATAATGAAACTTTGACCAAATGAACAACATGTAATTATAAGATGTCCATTTTTGACTTAAGTACCAAATATTGACAAAATGAACATTATTAACATAAATGATTGCATAATGATTATAAAATGGAAATAAGTGATGTAAAAGGAATAATAATCTTGATAAAGGTTCTTAAGAAAGTATAAATTGACATTAGTTTATTATTCAGGAGAATAAATAATGATCGAGTCAAGTCGGACATGAGTTAAGGGATCCAACCTCTCTCTTTCTTTTTAAGTACTCTCTTTTATGTCATTTCATTTAAGTGCTTCATTCTTATGTTAGGGGATGTTATTTTATATTACAATTATTGTAATTATTATTTTATTATTATTAGAGACCCTATTTGATCTCATGAATCCTTTTTGGGAAGATTTTAGTGGCGTCGTTATGCTGCCGAATTTTCGTAAGGGGTTTCTAATCTCAATTTTAACTACTTGTGATTTCCATTGTTCGCCACTTATTTATTTAATGTGGTGTATTATGTAATGCCATTTGATATATATTTTCATGATTCTATTTATATTCATGGAATATTGGGATTAATTTGGTTCTTATTATCTTTTGGTCATACGAATCGATTTATTACAATGGGGTAAGGGTTTTTATCTCGCTATTTATTGCTATGAGATTCAACCTATATATGTCAATATCTCTATTGAGTGGTGTATGTACTGCCCATTATTATAAATTGTGTGTAATATAATTTCATTAATTGTTATTTACATCAACATTGTATAGTCCTTCTTTTATGGGGTGTACGTTTCGAAAGTTACCCAAGTCGTTAAGGGAACCTTTCACCCTTATCTTTTTAAAATAATTTTTTGTTATTATTTTAATTTACTTCATCATAATGTTGAGATATGTTCTTATATATCCTTATTTATGTAAATTTTATTTCCATGTGATGAGATACCCTTTCAATCTCTCATCAAATCTCTTTTTTAATTTTAATGTGACACTGTGAGGCTGTCAAATTTCTATAAGGGAACTTCTTAACCCAATTTCAATTCATTGGGTTAAACATCTACTCCTCGATTATCTTGTTCTATGAATATGTGTTGATAACCTCTGATTGTTTTACACTTAATATCCACTTATATTGGGTGTATTTATATTTTTCACACATAATTATGTAATTGATTTATCCTAAATCTTTAGATACCATCTCTGTAAGGGATTGCGTCTCAATATCTTTTCATTGAGGCATATTTTCATTTATACACAACTTTCTTTTATATATTGTATAATCCCCTTTGAATTTTACTTTTAATCAAAATGAATATTTTCTCTATGAAGAAGTTTACTACGAGAAAAAATGTTTTTTTAACGTACGCGGTGACAACGACCTTTCCGCCGCCCTGAGTATTATTTGATCTTTGGCTTCCTCAAAAAGCCGTATTGATTTAAAAGAAAATAAAAAAAACTTATACTCTTTTATATATTTTGGTATTGAAAATGGTTGTTTACAAAGGATTATTTTATGTCGATATATTTAAATGATATATTGTGATTGAAATGTGGAAATGTAATCATTCCTTTATATTGGTTTTATGTGTTATGATTTTATAATGGTAATTGGATAATTGATGGGTGGTTACATGATAAAAAAATGATGGGTGGTGTCATGAATACCAATATGGGTGCTTACATTATAACCTCTAATGCAATGGGTATGGAAGTCGGCCATAAGGCTATTCCATTTAGTGAAATATGTGGAAGTCGACCGTATGGTTATTCCATTTAAGTATGTTTATGTTCCAAGTTAACTTTATTTGTTATGTGTTCTTTATATGGGTAATAATTTGGTTAAAAAAGGGTAAGTAGTGATCTTTTATTTAGTGAAGAGTATTTACTACTTCATAAAGGTGAAAAGTATTACTTATGTTAAAGCAGTCATTGTTTACTTAAAAAATAATAGTTTTCTTCTTTGTGTATTCCTTACTGAGCTTTTTATGATCATCTCATGTTTTTGAAATATTTTTCATAGGACAGAAAGTGGAATATGGTCAAGGATGGGATCAAGGAATGTCATGAAATATAAAGCATGGAACTGAACATGAATCTTTTTTTCAAGAGTTTTTATTTTATTAAAAAAATGGAAACTTAGTAGAAGTGTCTAATTTGTAACTTTAGAGATGTAATAGTTATGACATAATTCTCTAAAACCATAAACCTGAAAAGATCCTCAATGTGAATTATTAATTTAATTCAAGATAACGTAATATTTTAATGTCATGGCCTTATATAATCTCTATAATTTGAATAAAATAAATTAATATAAAATTGAAAGATCCATCGAATAATGGTTTTTTTGAAAAAATTCTTTTTAAGTCTAAAAGTATTTTAATACCAACGTCATATATAATATTTATCCAAAAGGTATAAATTATTTTATTTTTAACCAAATGACACTAATTATATTTTACAAACAAAACAAATCAAAATTTTTCTTTTAAAATACTAGAATGAAATGGAATCTTTCTTTTAGAAAATCTGTATTTTCACTATTCACCCAAAAATCCAAATTTTCATAAACTTTTAAAAAATTCACCCTAAGATAATTTTATTATGATAATATCAAAAATTATAACCATTTTATAAAAACCAATTTCTATGGTGGTATAAATTATTTATTATATCCGCACTCACAATGAAATAGAACCAATTTTCAAAGAGGACATTTTTTAAGCATAAAATGACTTTACTAAAAATTGAGTTCTTTTTTCCTAAAAATTAATCATTAAATTTTTATTGGAAAATTATTAATATATTTTAAAATTTATTTTCTCATAGTCACACCCCACCAATTCAATGGCTTATTTATAATGCTCACATTTAAACAGTGATATTTCTATTGAATATCACAATTTTTTTAAAGCTTGATGTTGTGTGTGATAAGAAATATATCAAGATTATTATTATTCTAAACTAAAATTAATGGGTATTAAAATATACATATAAAATAAATTTCATAATATAAAATTTATCTCGGTGAGAAATGGTTCAATATTTGGAAATACCTTTGTCGAAAACCCACATCATACAAAGGGACTATAAAAAATCCTTTAAAAACGGAAGTGAGAAAAAATAATTTTTCCCATAAATAAAAAATTATCAGGTTCCAAAATAAGGGTAAAAATGGTTATAAGTTAAAATAAATAAATTCAAGATAAAAAACAACATCTAATCACTCATAGAGAGTGTTAAAAAACATGGTCATGAGATAGTTAATTACCACAAAAACATAAATTAGTGAGCAGGGAAAAGATGACAAAATAATCAAAAAATGAAAGAAAATAATAAATTTTATATTTAAAGATCATTTTCAAATAATTTATTGATATCTTTACTACCAGTATAGATAAAATTAGAAAATATACATCCTTTATTTCTTCAAACATTCTAATATTTTTTTGATTTAGTGTTTTAGTCTGTTTCCACATCTAATTCTAATGATTAATGTTTTTAAGGTATTTTTTATGCTTGAATCACCAAAATAAACCTCTAATGGATCATAATATATATAAAATAAATATTACATATTTCAATCATATTTATAAATAAAATTTATAAAAGGTTAAAATAATACTCAATTTTAAAAAGTATCCTTCAAGTGAAAAAGTAATACATTAATTACTAATATATTAATAATAGCACTCATAGAATGATATAATACTATGAACTTATATTATAATTCCACTGGTTCAACATGTATTATTTTTTTTCATTATATACTAACACTTGAATCATTGAATCTAATAAATCCCCAAAATCAGGATTATGTCTAAGAAAAACATTGTTATAATAACAATGTTTGCAGGGAGGGAATAATTGTTTATCTTACCAAAAATTTCTTGACATATTCCAATTAAAACCAGAATCCTCATATATGTATTTATTTTTAATTATTTCATCAGAGGGTTAATATATGATTTTATATACAGGAAAAATACTAAAGAGTGTGTAGGTATCGAATCATTTAAATCTTAATTTTAGGATCAACGTTACCACTATCACAACATAAAGAATTTTAAATTCAACTGTTTTAATTACATTATATTGTTTTTTCTACCTTAGACTATTTTAGTTATATTCCCTTGATTCCTTGGGAATTTATTCTCATGTTTTCCTGTCTCATTAATGTTGATAACCTAAATATTATAGGATTTTTCCTTACCCTTTCATTAATGTTCTTGAGGTAATTTTTCTCCATACTTAAAGAAAACATTAATTCACTTCAAGAAAGTACTGAGGTGTTTCTATCTACAATTATCACATGTGGTACGTTCCATGATTCCCCTATTTTCCTTTAACTCCTATATTTTTCATTTTTTCTTACTCACCCTCTTTTTATCTAAATTTACATTGAAAATATACAAATTTGAGAATTATTTATTTATATTGATGATACATGAAACTATATTAACATATGATGAAAATTATTCATAGACTAATTCCCTTCATAGAATTGATATAATCACATCAAATAAATTGTTAATCTTACTTTTATATTATGTATGTGGTCCATAGAATGCCATTATGATCTTGAAATTTTTTCTTCAAACTTAGTGACACTTTTCCTTTCCTTCATTCATATATTAAGGAATTTCCTTTCCATATCAACTCATTTCTCATGATGAAATTATTTTTGAAGAATATTTCATTTTATTATTTATATTCCCAATATTTCTTATTCTTATTTTATATTTTTAATTAATGACTACCATTGATCAAAATCATAATTATATAAATTTACTTCCAGAATAATCTTATGTGTTTCATTACATTAAAAATGTATAAATATTTTTTTAAGGAACTTGATCCACTATTCATCTATCGATGGATCAGTGTTTCAATTAATGGATTGAGGTTTTTGTCCCATGAAGAGGTCCAACATCAATGAATCATGATACCAAGAAACATTTTGTTCTATACAGAAAAAAGTTATTAGTTTGAACATTGTTCACCTATCCTAATATATTCATAATATACTCAACTCTAACACAATCCATGATAGCTTTCTCATGGTTAAAATACCCACTTTGATTATGGGTGTTGGCAGGGTTTACATTCCTTTCATTAGGATCTATTTCTAAACAAATAAAATGATATATTTTCTTGTAACATTACCTATCACAGTGTACAATTCAAAATCCAGAAAAATATATAAGATGAGTTGAAAATTTATTCACGAATAATCTATTAATCATAAGATTAGTTTCATAGGGAATATCTTAAATTTATTAAGATATTCTCAGATAATTCATAATGTTTCATAAATAGTTTTTTATTAAACCAAATTGAATATCCCCTATGAGTGTCTATAAAGGTATGTAGTCTTATTCCCACTAATGATTCACCAGTGAGGATCAAGTTAATACCAAATCCATACCTTTCAGAGTTTTTACCCCTTGGTGAAGCTTATCCAAAAACTGAATTCACATTATAGTATATACATAGTGTTTTATTCTCTAAGAAAACCACACAATCTATACCTCACCGATGATTTATGATATTTTTCTATACCTAGAACTATCCCAAAAATCTATCATAGGGTTATGTTATCTAATATATTTTTCCTTAAATATTTTTCCAAAAGTTTAAACTAAACATATATCAATACTATCATAAATTACCTAATGCTAGTTTCCATGTTTTGGTGGTTATAGTTTTATATTTTCACTAGATATAATGATCTCACCACTCAATATCGACTAGTTTTGTAGTATTGGAAAAATATATAGGTTCTTAAATCTCAATATTCATATAAAAAAAGAAAATAAAAAATTTTATTTTCTATGGGAAATTGATTCTTCCCTATAGAATATCATTGATGATAAATCATAATGCACTTCTTGGCATCCTAGGGAAAGAAAACATATGAAATGGGTGAGCTCAGATGCTCATAAATGGAGTGTTTACAGTGGAAACTACCATAGAATAAATATTTAATGAATAATTGAGAAATATTAAATGATGATAAAACAGTTCCTTAAAAATATCTACATGTTCTTGGAACATATCCATGGATATAAAAGCTATTAAAATAATAAAATGGACAGAAATAATTTATTTTATAATTACTAAATTCATAATTTTGGACATTTTTAATTTACTATCAAGGCCTTGTTCCAAGAAATATTATATAAATGGGAAATAAATAAAACAAATACGCAATATATTTTTTCTCATGAGACATACAGATGCATCAATGGGCTGTATAATTTTGGGCCATACCCATTAGCTAATATTTCCAATGTAATCATAAAATGAATAAATAGTACAACATAATCAACATTCAATAATAATCTATAATTTCCTTACCAGAATAACTATCAAATGGGATGCCAATAATTTTCATAAAAACATGATCCAACGATATCCAAAGAGATATTTTTTATGGTATCATTAGATTATATCCATAATAAATCATATGATTTTTCAAAGGATGTTAATATAAATGAAAATACATTTAAAATATCAAGGGAAAAAGTATTGATGGAAATACCCTTTTCATTTTGAAATCACTTATCTAAAGTATAAAGTTTTTAAAATTTTATCAATTTTTTTTGGAATGAACAATGGAAACCTTTTATGGAAGCTCCAAATCAAACTATAGTCATGATTATTAGAAAATATTTTTATACAGTGTATGTGAAAAAAAACATTTTGTTCATTCCATAAGTAAAAAGTACCTCTTTAGAAAATAAAAAAGATTCATCTTGATTTTTTTAAAAAAATGTAACAGTTGTTACAAATTTATTTAATAAATCAGCTGATAATAGTAAAAAAATTATATAAAACATTTAAAATAATGCATGGATTTGGAAGAAAAATTTTACTCGGTTAAGAGAAGAAAATCTATTTTCCTTCAAAACATTATTTAAATGTCTTGAGTACATAAATAGAGAAAGAAATATTTAAATTTATATAAATAATTAAAGATAATAAAATATATTATTTTTAGGATATATATAATATAATCCCCGAAACAAAAACTTAAACAAAAATAATCTTGAGTAATGATGAAATTGTGAAATAAACCCTTAACTCAAGCCTGACATTCTTTATAATGGATTTTAACCTTATATATGATAAATTTATATTTATTATACTTATATAACATATATATATATAATCATAAGATCATATATGATCCATTTATATTATTTCAATATCCATTTATTTATAATTATTTATTAAAAACATCATTTTTGAGTGTTAACTATTTCATTATTCTTATAAGTATCAGTTTTTTAGATTACGTCCATGAATATTTATCATGGTTTAATAATAAAAAATAATTTTAATCATGATAAAAATTTCATATATATTCAATCTATACATATTTATAATCATCCTTTAAATGAATACCTGAAAAATGAATCCCATTGCCTCGTAGATGTGGTAGTCCACACGTATGAATGAGAAACATTTTTTTAACAAATAGAATGGTAATATTGTAAATGATATAATATATTTCAAGAATCAAAATTATATTATAAATACCTTATATATTAATTATTTCCATATTTATGACCATCCATGTAAAATTGTTATGAAATTGAATAACACCAGTACGTGGACACAGTAAGTCGTACGTATGCATGGATAATGTTTTCACTTCTCATAGGTTACAAAAGAGCTGTAAAATAGTTTCCCGTAATTATAATAAAATATAATTATATTTTTGATAATGTAATCATTGTTTTCGGATGGGTATAATATAATTAGTGTAAGTATAAGATGAAATAAATTTTAAAGAGTCGGTAATGATGAATCACACTTTTTCAGTAAACCACCATTAGATCCATTATTAATTACCCTTGGAATGTTATTTTAAGAAGATAAAAACATATAGTTCTTGTATAGTGTAGTTTATAAGATACTTTTATAGGTCGTGGTTGATCTAGGTGGCTCAAGGTGTCATAAATAAGAGATAGGTGGGGTGTCCTTTTATAATTGGGGGGAGGGACACATCTTGAATTTTTTAAAGAATTGGAAATTAATTTCTTATATTCGTGAAAAATTGACCACTAAACAAATAAATTTAGATACAAAGGTTTTATTTTTATAAAGAACTTCATCCAAAAACAATTAGGACGAAAAATTCTGGTAGTATCAGTTTCTTTTAGATTTATTTTACTCATTTTACCATCTTTATTGAGGAAGTAATTTTTTTACCATTATAACTATTCATAATGAGAAAATTGAATTTTTTTTCAATAATAAATTTTGTCATGATAATTAATAACATTTAATCCTTTTAAAATAATATATATTATCAAATATCATAAATTAATTTAATATAAAAATGAAAAATTTAATGAAAATGGTTAAATGAAAAAAATTCTTTTTAAGTCTAAATGTAGTTTTATACTATGATAATGTATAATATTGATCGAAAGATTATAAATTGAATTATTCATTAGAAAAATAAAATAATTAAATTTAAAAACCAATCCAAATAAAAATGTGAATTTGAAAAATACTAGAATGAAAATATATTTTTCTTATTAAAAAATTTCTATATTCATTATTCGCCAAAAAATAATCTCTTCCGGGACATTCCTTCTACACTAAGATAATTTTTAAATTCTAATTTCCCAAAAAATATAATTTTTATAAAATTAAATTTCTAAAATTGTTAGAAATTATTTTTAATAACTAGGAACAAAAATAAATAAAATACCATTTTGGAAGAAAATATAAATTTAAAGCATCAAATGATATTAATAGAATTTAAGTGATTTTTTCCTAAGATTTAATCAATACAGTTTTATTAAGTAGTAAAATTATAAATATATTTCATAATATGGTTACCTGTATTCATACCCTCTAATTAAATGTCTTTGTTATAATAATATTATTTAAATAATAATGTTTCTATAGCATGTAATGAACCAAGCTTTTTAAATGATTTTTTACTTGAGAAAATATCTTTTATATTATATTATACACAATAAAATTATATCTCTTTAATAATGATCAATACATATGTCACCAAAATGAAAAACTATGGATCTCTCTAATTTATTAGAATCATCACCCCCACAGACAACACTAGAATAATAAAATAAAATTTTACTAAAGAAATCAACATCTAAGAAAATGAAAAAATATAAACTCAGAATGAATTGTAGGGAAACTTGTATGAAATAATGAAGTTTTATTTACATAGTATTAAGGTAAATGTTAAAATCAATATTCGGTTGTAATATGACCATTGGAAACTATACCCTTGGTAATAATTTTAACATTATAATTAGTGTTTATATGTTTTTATGATAAAGGAAAAATAACACAGAAAGTAAAATTGATATCCACACCCAGAAGAGTCATGTCATATGAATCCCATTTTTTTAAACATGGGAGGGAGGTAGATTCACTAGGTTTCAAACATTAACAATCCCAATAAAATATTTAATAAGTTAATCTAGAATAAAATCTCCTATTAGAGAAGTTAACGTTAGTGGAAATTACCACTGGATCGATGTTAGTCGAGTCAAACTATGAATATGATATATCACACACATTACCCTAAGGTTATGTGTGGATATTATAATGGGATATGTGACTAGGCTTTTGGAACATAAAGCTGAAATAATTTTCATAAATAAATGATTTATTCCATCAATTCCATTTTATGAATATTTTTTCATAATATAATATAGGTTTAATAAACATGAAATTTGATAAATTGATTTTTAAGACATAAATTATACTTTGTAGAAATGATTTAAATTTTTATAACAAACTAAGGTATTCTAAATGATTATTTTTTTAATGAAATAGTATTTTAAAAACTAATTATTTAAATATAAATGATAAAATAATTTTATTGGGTCCTTGGAACTTCTTAAGTGTCCAAAAATTTGAGTATGTCTTACGACCCACAATTTTTTTAATAAATAAGGATTTATTTTAATTAATAATAATCTCTTTATCAAATAATAATTTTTATATTTGAATTTTAAAATTATCATTTTTATAGAATTATTATGATATATTAATACTCGTTTATTTAATCATGACGTTGAAATTATGTCAGGGTGAACTTGTTATAATTTTCTAAAATACTTTATTTTTTTATGAATAGTGAAAAAATGTTTGTGTTTTTCAACATGTTTAATGACATCATAACTATTTCATAATGATTTGATGATTAATTAACTGCAATATATGACATTAAATATGTAATTTTAATAATATAACATTTTTTAATATATTCTAATTAATTTAAAACCCTATAAATTGCATTCCAAAAGTCTAAAATGGAAAATTTGACTTTAACGACATTACTTTTTAGAAACATCAGTTTTCAATGCCAAAAGAAGTAATAAAAAAATATGTTCAGTTCGGGAGGATTATAATAACATAAAATTTATCTGAAATTTCAAAAACCGTGTTAAAAAATTGTTGTTATGCCAATGGTTTTTAAATTTCCAAAGTCTAGATTTTCCAGGCCTATCATTAGATATTTTAAAACAAATCGTCCACTTTTTCAATAAACACCCACCAAATTTTACATTTTATTTCACTCTAAATCCATAATCCATGATTTTTTGGTACTTTTTACTCCCAATGAGTCTCCTCAAGGATCAACCTCTCAATATCTATGTGTAACTTTTTATGGTAAGGGAATTATCCATCCATTCTCTTCAATTCAAGAACCCCTTTTGTATGTATTCTTATTGTTATTTTTTCTCTCTTTTATTACCCATTTTATCATAAACATACTTGTACGTTATGTTTTATCAATGAGATTCCATTTTTTCCTAAACTTGATCCCTTTTTAAGTTCTCATTTTAGACCTATCATACTAAAGAATTCACTCCTCAAATTTATCTACCTAGTTAAGAAATTCTATTTTATCATCATTTATGGAAAAACCAAAAAACTTTATTTTCTAGGGGTATTCACCTATATGTAAATATTATTTATTTTATTAGTGTATTTAAATATAATAATCCCATATTCCCTTTTCATAGGATAAAAATTATGTGACAATCCTCTATTTTTTGAGCTTTTAAAAATCTATTATTTTGATAAGAAACATGTTCTTTATTATCTATGGTTTATTAATGAAATGTTGGATTATAATCTATGTCACTCAAATAAATTTAGATAAATGATATTTTCCCCAAAAATCACATCAATGCATTAGGTAAAGAATTTAATATCTATATATGACATGTGTTATGATACCTTGGTGAATAACCTTGGTAATTTCCATTTATGACACCTTGTGGACAAACATTGATGATATACTTATGAATGTTGCATATAAATTTTGTCTCAACATTTCCATATTATTATTATTATTATTTTTATTATTATATTCCTCATGTTCCCTTTCTCATTCCATAGTGATATTCCTCGTGTTCTTATGGTTATTCCTCATAATCACCTGTAAATTGTTTCCCTTTCTTATTCCCTTATTGGGAATCATGCTCACCCTTTTACTTTGATATATGTACACAAGATATGAGATGCAATAAATATACTTAGGATGAACCCATGAAGATTATATTCAAGTGTATTAGGTGAATTTTTTTTTTCATGTATTATGATTCAGATTTCCTAAAAGTAAACATTATAAGATCGTCATTTTTATTCCATGTAATGAAAACATTATGTAATAAAAATATTGGATTCCATATATAATATCATAATTTATTTAAATCATAGTTTTTTGTGCTATGTAAGATACCAATATTTTTATTCTTTTAAACTAAATTTTATGGGTATTTTAAAGTTAGTTTCAACCCTTTATATATGTATTAATTCCAAATTTAATCTGATGAATTTATAATAGAAATATGAGAAGGAAGAGATATCGAAAGATACTACATTTTAAAAGAATGAAGAACCAAAATATAAATGTATTTTTTCATGCTCTTATAATTATATTTTTTGAGTTAGTTTTATGAAAAGAAAATAGAGGATAGTAATTATGGATCTGGTCAAGGTAATTTATTAATGATCGATGAGGATTTAAATTTCCATAAGATTTAGTAATTCAAATAATATTTTTACATGGATTAAAAATACTGGAATTAATGATATATTTAATAGATGAATAATGGTGACGTAGTCATTATTATTATTACATATATTTTTTTTAGGATACTGGAGAAGAATTTTTCTAGAGATCTAATATAAAAAGTGAAGATAATATTTTCTCGTATCAAAGAAAAATAGAGAGAACTAACTTTTTTAATTCACATATATTCTAAAAGATCAAAGAATTGGAAAGATAAGAAATTTTGGATGTGTGAAATAATGAGAATAAGGGAATTGAAGAGGGATTACAATGGAATAAATGGATAAGGTGTTATGTTTATCAGTTTTTTTACGGAGAAGAAAAGATAGGTGAAGCACCCAAACTTGTTACTGTGAAGTGTTTGTGCACTTCTATGTATACAAGATAATAAGGGGAAAGATTTATTGTAATCATTATGGAATTATGATAACAATATGATAAAAATATTGTATAAATTCTAAAATCAGTAGAAGTCACATCTGGTGGAGTACATTTAAAATGTAGTAAATAACTATAGGAAGTTAAATAATGTTTATACAAGTACTATAAATATCCAATAATGAGATGCAGTTGGAATGGCATGTCATCCGTCTAATGATTCATGATTATTTTTTTCTCTGATCTGGAGTGTATGGTAACACATTTTAGATTTTTGATTATTTTCTAGATGGACCAATGTAATAGATATATCATTATAGTGTCATGTGTGATCAAGTATTGTTTCTTGATTTCACCATGGATTAACCTTTTTTATTAAAAGCAAATCCTTCTAAAAGTCACGTCGGCTTTGTTTATGTGATAATTAATGAATTAAATTTAATATAGATATAGATTAAATATCTTAACTATTCAAATGGGTAAAGGTATAAATGTAGTTAATTAGATTAAAAAGTCCCCAACACTAATTACCCCCCCCCCCCCACTCGGTGTTGGGTATATCCCAAGTAATCCAATCACATTACCAAATGAATCAGAGGTTTATATATTTTTGGTCCCACCTATCAGATAATTATATGTACATGCATATTTCTTCCACATAATAAAACATTCATAAATTCGTCAAATCATAATTAACTATAGAAATAAACTGGTTTCATGTATATTTTTTCAAAACCTGATCATATGCCATCCAAAGAAAGAAAATGGATGGTATTTAACAATTATTGGATTATAAGAAATTTTCAAAAACCATATAATGTAAATAAAAATAAAACATAATTCAATTATAGGGTATAATTTATCCAACTTAGAAGAATAGAGTTTCATAAGTAAACAATAACTTAATAAAAGGAAATTGAGTTAATTAAAACCCTGCAACTTCCGAAATGAAAAAATAAATTGTAAATGAGAGAGTGAAATTGAAATGGAATTTCAAATACCCTTTATATAACAATAATCATGATATAATGCAACAATTAATGATACTATGTAATTATATTAACATGGATATTGTAGACTTGAAGGAGGTAGATGAATATAATTTAAAGGAATGGAAATGAGAATGTGATTGAGATTTCATACATTACTTCTTGGGATGAAACCTTTGTTAATGGGATTATACCTATAAAGGGTGGTATTTTTTAAGAATAGAACCTCTAAGATGTTGATTAGAATATTGTAGAGTGGGTTTGGTATATCTTTATCAAGCTAATTATAACACCCTAACCCCGAAAAACTATCTGATTCGAAGGGCTACATGACTCCAAGAACACGTCCCCATGTGCCAGAGGCATCCAACTAGAATAAAGGGCCTAATATATAAAATAAAGAGATTATTCCCTCGAATCAACATAAAACAAATAATAAATTACCAAAAAACATATGCAGCACATTATTAGAGGAAATATTCACACTAAAATAAAATGTTATAATTAATGCACCATATAACAGCATGTAGACACATGGTCATACGAAGAATGCATTGATCTCTTTAAAGGATGATCCTGTATACAAAAGAAACAAAATACACACACTATGATTCCTATGTAAGGTGTGGTAAATATATCTTAGTAGGTTATCACCATGTTCCCCTACTAAATGACATCATATACATGAATACATGAGGAAAGTAAAAATTTCACACAAATACATAAGATGACATATGATAATCAGGACACCATGAATCACTATGCATAAATTCATCATGATTTTTTATGCATCAAGTCATCTTGTGATAACCAGACCACAATGACACCTAACCATACCTTCTCTGGTTTCATGCTGGAATCCTATAGTTAACTCACCTCATGCTACCAAAACCATATCACAACCCATCACATATCTGAATACTCTAGTGGGAATCATCTATGACCTCATCCAACAACCCTAATGGATAGGTATTGTCATACATACAAATCTATAACCACTAAGCCATTAGTCAAGGAAGGGTAACCATACATACCTCACATCACACCACAACCCAACCCTCTCACTCAAGGGTTCCATTTCTATGTCTGAATCCTACTCAAGGTAAGGTTTAATACAGAGACGTAATTTTACTCAAGGAAATGTCATATTTCGTTTACATAAGAACTCTATCTCACCATTTTTGTCTAGATATTTCCATCTCACTCATGATTGATACATGACTTAGTATCCTCTTCCACATTAGGCCCATCACCCATAACAATCACTTATTAAAGAACACACATGTAAAAGAAAAATAGTTCTTGTATCCCATCATAAAAATAACCATATCATCACAAGTTTCTATTCACTCATACCTAGAACCTAATCCTAAATCAGGTCTAAAATTTCTTATTTGGGTACACATTGGGTCCCATAGGACCATCATAGTCTCTAATCATTGATACAATTTTTTTTAACACCCCTTGATGATGCCACATCCTATTGGATCAATAGACATATAACTTAATGCTCGGTCAAACCATACTGAAACCCATTTAAATATGTTTCCATCCCCCCATGGATCATCCCACATTATTCCACTACAAGCCCATTCATATCCTAAAGCTTATTCCCAAACAATTACTCCATCCAACACCTAAATCCTGTTACACATCTCTTAATGGAGATATCTTAGCCTATAACTCAATGGAAACCCTCTTTACATAGGAATTTATTTTCATAGAGGGAACATCCTACTTGAAATTCTCACCAATACTATATCCACCATAAGGGGGTTTTCACTCCTCAATAATATGAAGTATGAATGTATCACTCATCACTTTAGTTTTGAGCCCTATTTTATACCCAACTATCCCTAAGGAAAGCATCCTAGGATTCTCACATTATGTCCCACACCTCAAGACCTCCCCAAGGACTCCTTTAAACGTACTCGACACCCATTACCCTTTGATAAAAAGTAACATGTTGATACTAGAACACTTAATGTGATAAAGATCACTTTACCAAAATATGGGAGGCCCAACGCCATACTATTTTTCATTCTCAGGTCCCCCTCAATCCATAATCATATGGCTAATCATTTGAATTGAATATATTAAGTAACACACATTTGTAAACAAACATGTGAAATTATATTAAAGGGACCACATATATATGAAATGAAGTTACCACTAAATCCAGTTTTTATTATTCCACAACCCATCCCATACATTCCTTCTCAATTATTATAGCACCGCTCAAACTCATTACTCACACCAAACATCAGAAATAATTATTTATAAATATTTTAATTAATTATTTAATATAAAACATGTAGTAATAATAAACCAACAACTCATTGGGAATCATTTTCAAACTAAAACCACACAAAGCCTCATTTTTCCATCCACTAGGATTCTCCACTATCCAATATGTGAAAACTCCCCCACAAAATTAGGAATATTTCAGCATTATCTAGTGAAATCATCACCAACACCCAATTTTGAAATTCCCCAAATTTATTAGGCTTCATTAGGAACCAAAATAATAGTAGAATAAGGGAATGATTCACATCAAACCATTTTTAGATATCACTAAAAACCATCCATGTCATACGCAGTCCATGAGAGTAAGAAGGGGGGAGGTTTAGTTGAATGTCCTCTATGTGTGATCCACTTTGCACTAAAATAAAAGGGGTGACCAGTAAATTTCTTATCTTCCCCACCAAAAAATATTACAGTGGGGTATTTCTACTCTATGGACTCGAAGAACATAGCACATGCCCCTGATGTGGTGTGGAGAAGGGAATAACACTATACCCCTCCTTGGGTATCCTCTCTATGGTGTAACCCTATAAGAATGTGTTGTATCTTCCCTGCTAGGATGAGATATGGAATAACCCCTATGATAGGGAACATTATTTCCCTAGGATGAAGGTCCAGCTCATGGTCCCTCTATCATCCTCTGTGCTATATCATCAAAGTTATACTATAGCCCTTATCAACTAGGGTCATGAAACAACATGGTCTCCTAACTAAAAAATAGCCAATCCCCAACATTTAGGCCAAACCCCATAGTACCCAATCCTTCTATAGTTTATCCCCTCAGCATATGTTTTGGTCTTCTACCCTCACCCTCACATTGGGTGTACTTATGTATGGGTGACTTATGGACCACCCTTCCACATCACCCTCAATAGATTAGCCCATGGGATACGACATTTCAATATCCCCTTTTCTAAAAAATCTACAATGGCCCAGCACACTACACAATAGCCATGAGGGGATATATCATGGTCCTTCATGACCATGTACAACAAACCTCAACCAACATGGATGTATTTTGGTGGCTACCTGAAGCAATATTTTTTAGATGTAGAGCCACTAAACCCTTCTCTATTCTCACTCAAACATTTTATCAACCATATAGTCCTGCTTCTATATCTAGAAACATCTATTATGATTGTTTAAATGCTCATATTCTTAATGTGAATCCATATTCAAATAAAAAATCCTACTCATGATCAAAACCCATGCTTCCTCCAAAATATAATAAACAATATACTGGTGAAGCATTATAAACATCCCAACATAATTCCTCTATTCCATGAGAGATTTTGTTTGTCATCTATTCAGCAAAACTTACATATCATATTCATTAATTCCTAAAAAACACAATATTCTACATCTATAAATACCAAACCAACTAACACTATGAAAATTCTTAACATTAAAACAATACCCATTCATCTACACTCCACCAACATCAAAACTGATAAAATGATCAACCACACCAATATCTACTAAGATACCATGATCTCATTAGACAATTCATCATGATGATGATGGTGCTCCCCGTAATAAGACTCTATTCTCAAATGACTTTTTCAATCCATAGTGCTCCCACTATAGAAATAGGACACTAAAAACACTCTTCTAGAAGCCCACCGACCTACCAACCATGTTTTCTAGAGTGATCCTAATGCGGTTTACACCTCACAACTCATAATTACACAAAAAAACATTAAAACCATATCTGCACGACCACATAAAAAAACTTAACCTCAAATACTAACACACTATCTCACTGACTGATCATAATGAATTATGAATTGAAGGAATTACATGACAATTAATGAACCAAAACTAATGTCTAAACCCAACTCTTGATATAATTACATTGTTGGATAACTAACTACCTACTCTATCCATCGTGATATCACCCCGAGCACCAATGAACCACTAATCTGGCTCACTCTTAGATCCCAGCAACTCCACAAAAAGCCTGACTCTACTGCACCAACTCTACACAAAATTTCATATGATCCTTGAATCTCAAATTTACCAAAAAAACCAAATAAAATATTGTCCTTCCACATATTTTTATCCCAAATCCACCAAAATCGTCCATCAACTATTCTCCCACACCCATTATCCATCAGATATACATTTTATATACCAATGATTGATGTGATCCTCCTCATGGAAGAAGTATCATCGTTGTCACCCTACTTAACCAAAACACCAGATCTCTATCGCCCACACTTTTTCAATTATTTAATGTAATGAATGGATGTGGACAACACAATACTACCCCATGTTTTTTATGAAACACCGCCCCCACCCATCACATGATAACTAGGAATGGAATCCATAATAACTATTTATGAGATCCCAAACACATGGTTTCCCTTCCACCACACCTCATGAATTGGATCAATATATCCCAATATTACTCTCACATATCCTATAAACCTTTAACAAGGATCATTTCCCTCATTCTTCCAAGACCAAGAGCATTTCACTACTTCACTACCACCACAATACATATTGGGTACATCCACAACCAGAATGAATCTCAACATACCCCCACATGGCCTATTCATATATCCAAAAACTAGACAGGCACCATTCATACTAGCTCCCACATTCCCCCACACACTGAAAATTTTCCAAAAAAATAACAGCATCAACTCTCACTCTGCTCATTAAGGTAGATTGATACACTAATAATTTCCTAGTTTATATATCATGATCCTTCCCAATCTCACCCAAACCTAATAAATGTATTCTACCTTACAACCTAATCCAATAACCCGACCCACACTCCCATGAGCTGCAATACATATAAAACACAACAAGGTTTCTAACCCACTGTTCAAGATCCACTGCATGTTAGGATTATTCCATAGCCAAAGGTATCTCACTAATTACATGGCTAACTACATTATCCACTAACTCATAGGCACAATGAAAACCTATTGATAGATTACTCACAATCTCACCATGCCACCCAAAAGAAAATCCAATTACGATGTTTCTATACATTTAATGGATTCTTCACTCTAAAACCAACACCAATCCAGATATTGAGGTTTTGTATCTTCATAATCCCCTAATTTTGTTATATTAAGTGCCACCGATAATCTATATGGTAAAACAATAAATTGTTTTTTTTTTGAAACAATAAGTAACAACACCATCATCGTCAAGGAAACACATTCATTTCCTCAGATTATCCCTTGGGTATACAATGATTGTACTAATACACTAAGGGTCCCCACATATCCCTCTGACAAGTTAATTCATTTTCATCTTTTAACAATGTCTTTCACCAATATCCATTGACCGTTTTATTTCAGAAAATATATTTTTTAGGATGACTAGAATACCAATAACATGTTATGTATCAAAAATTCCAAATAATTGGTTGTTAAATATTTAAACAATTAAACCCTCATCTTCAAAAAAACAACTAAACACATGAATTTATTCCATATGAAACATATATTTGAAATATGATTCTTGTACATAGACCTCTTTCAAATAAGCCAAGATCCAAAACCATAAATTAAAATTCTAGTAAAAATTTCATATTTAATAAACATCTCAATTATAAAAACAAAAACCAAGAAAAACAATCTTGTACACTTTGTAACTATGACCTCCCACCACAATGGTGTTCTTGATACACCAACTTGAGGTTCATCCCAACCTCAAACATATTCCAAGACCACTTACCTTATATCCCCCCAAATTTTAATATTAAACAAAATCGTTAACACCACTTGGTAGAATCCTATCCCAGAACAACCATCAAAGCCATGGGACTATGTGACGTCAAGTGAACCTCCTTGTATGAAAGATTCCACCGACTATAAATGTTTTACTAATTCATACAATAGGGAGATTATTCCTTCAAATCAGTGTAAAAAACAAAGAAAATGTCTAAACAATATCGATATCACATAATCTAAGAACACATAAGAATAAAAATAATTTTATAATAAATATATCATGTACATGTATATAGAAACATATAAATATAAATCATAAATCAATATCCAACTAGGGTAATCTCATTCTCAAAATACTAAAAAGAAAAAAGTACACACACTCGACCTATTATCATTATCAAGCTTCAACACAACCTAGTATCTAAATAACGTTGATTTACACCATCTTGATCCACAACATATTCTATATTTAACCTAAAAGTATTTATAATGTCTTCATGTGCATCAAGGTGATTAAAAAGGGTGTGCGAATTACATCTTATAGTGTCTCACTATGTTCCCCTAGTATATTCCATCATATATGTGTATGTATGAGGATAGTAATCTTGTAACAAAAATGTGTTAGATTTTGTGTGATAACCAGGATGCTATCACACCTTGTACAATGGGGCATCATGTGCTTACTGTGCCACCATGATACCTAATAATACCTACTTCAGTACCATTCAAAAATCTCATCGTCGAATTGAATTTTACTACCAAACAAGTACCATAAACCATCCCATACTCAAAGAATCATGGTAGGTATCATCTAACACATTTAGCCTCTCCCCACAAGAATAAGGTATGGTCAAACAATGATGTCTTGACCAACAACCTCATCACTCGATGTGGGATCATCATCCATGACTTTCTTCACACCAAAACCTAGCGCTCTCACTCTTGTAGTCCACTTCCAACACCCATGATGTTTCAAATGAATATCTAATTACACAGAACAAGAACACTCATGAAAAATTCATATTTCATACAAATACAGACCTTATATCAGCCATTAATGTGTATTGAGTTCCATCTTATTCATTGTAAGGATAATCCTCAAGGTCATCTCGTCCACCGGGTTCATCACCTATCATATTCTCATAGATAAGAAAACGCATAAAATATAAAATAGAAGATGAAACATGTCACATAGATCACTAGTGCTTCTCTATTCACTAGTTAGTTAAAATTATCCTTGAATTTTAAAGCACAACTTAGCTCTCCCACCTAGTTTCCATTGGGACCTCCAGACCAATCACAGTCTCTACCCATCAATACTAACTTATATTTTTCACTGCTTAGTTATTACATATCATATATGATCCTGGAACCTAGACCCCAAGGCATGGTCAAACCTTAGTATAACCTTCATCACTCATAATCTCTCCATCGTGAGTTTATCCCAATATAGTCTTTTATGATCCCATTGGTATCCTGATTCTATGTCTTGAATATTTCCCATGACTTGCACCGGGACCCCATCTGACATCCAATAAGGGAGATCTATCATTCCATCACTTGAAGAAAACCCTCCCTATCAAACATTGTCTCATCCTAGAAGTCCTTTCTCACTCACAAAACATACTAGGCCTTAAACCGCCCTCATGAGGGTGTCAATCCTCATGTTTGAGACATATGTTTACCTCACCCATCCCACTTGGACTATGCCTCATGTACTTTCCCAAATACCCATTAGAAAACCATCCTAGTCTACCCACATTTTGTCTCATATATTGAGTCCTACCCAAGGCATCATGTCAATTAGGTTGACATCATATCCTCATGGAAATATATTCATTAGGTAATCCCAAAAAAAATTAAATTGTTGAAGAGCTATTTACTCGAGCATTAGATTCCTAACAAAAACCTATATCTCATAACCAAGGACCTATCATCCCATATCTATCTACATTGTTCCATGAAATTCATACAGTAAATAACACTCATTATTAAAAAATAATATGAATTTATATGAATGGTACAACTTACAACCTAAATGGAGTTACCACCTGAGAGAAGCATTGTTGATCCTTGTCTATGTCTTTCTGGGCCTCATCCAAGCTTTCTCCACCACCCGAGCTCCTTGCCCGCATCGAACATCATAAATAATTAATTATAACAATTTACAATTATTTATTTATTTTAATACATGGATTAATAAATGACCAAAAATTTGTTGATCATCATTATCACACTAAAACATGTGAAAACTCATGCATTCATCTTTTCAGGATCTTCTATATCCTTTTACGGTAAAAGAAACATCATACTGTGATGATTTCACCATGATTTAGTCAAATAATAATTGAATACTTATTTTAGAACCCCCAAAATCACAAATATACAACATAAATAAAAAATAATGGAGGCTAATTGAATAAATCACATAGAATTTACATTGGATCGCATAAAAAACAATCACCCAACATGGGGGGTCTAAGGTATGAAGGTGGAGGTCTGGCCAAATGGCCTCCTCATAGGTGCCCCTATGGCCTAAAAAATAGGTGGCTGGAAAGTAAAGTACCAGCCATCCCCCAATTAAAAAAATAAGGGTGTGGAATGTCTATAGTGTATAGTAGAGAACCATGATTTATCCCTCCTTGGGCACCCCCTTGAGGATAACCACCCCCTATGATGAAACTATTTAGGTCCGTTCTATAGACACCCCATCAGGTTCTACTAAGGCATTTCCTCCTAGGACATGGAAAATATATACCTCGGGAGGAAGGGACACCCTATATACCCCCCCTATTCTCTATAATGAAGACTTAGGACTATGTTTTATAACTTATCAACCAAATCCATGTTGTAGCATGGCTTCCTTGATATATTGTAATCAGACCCCAACAATTATTCCAACCCCACTTCCCCTCTTACTTATATGGTGTAGCCATGCAACCTATATCATGATATTATCCCCTCACCCTCATTTAGGGGTTCCTATTTAAGGGTAATTTTGTTTTTCCTTACGTGTAACCCATCAACAGAACCAACCATGGTTTATCCCTTTGGCTGCATCACGGCCCTCTTATCTTTGTATATAAAAACACAAAAGGCTACCACACTATGGAATATACCCTTAGGGATATGTTTTGGTCCTCCATAACCATAGTCAACATGTTGTAGACTGCATGGTAGCACCATGGATTCTTCTTTCAAATGAATTGTTCAACTATGGGGACACATATACCTTCTATGCTACACATTAGAACATCCTGACAACCACTCAGCCATCGTTTCACATCAAAAAAGCATCTCTTAGGTATGTTAAAATTCTTATATTCCTACTCAAAATCCCAATTAATGGAATGAATCATTCTTCAAATATAAATGCGAACTTCCTATAAAATGTAACAACTTAAAAAATAGTGAGGTATTGTAATAAAAATTTTATAGTTTAGGGAGAAATATGGTTGTGTAGTGGTTCTTTTATAAGTGATAGGTGGTATTTTTGTAAATATTAATTTCCTAATATAAATTTTATTTTCATATTCAATGAAATTAAAAACAAAATGTATAAATATTTACAAGGTATAATGGAATATTTATATTTCTCCCAGCCACCCTCCAAGATATGAGGTGGTGTGATATTTTATTTCATTACCTCTTGATGTAACACATTTACATTATTTTAGCATACACCATGTTGACAAAGATTTAAAATTGTAAATTTTCTTCATACCCTGAAAATTAAATTGGCTCTATTACATATTTTTTATCTTTCAGTTACAAATATGTAATCTGTTTTATTTTATTCAATTTTTAAATGTGATAAATATTAATATTAATATAAGTATTAATAAACAATTAAACGTTCATTATTAAGCATAACAATGAATTTATACAAATTTAGGATTAATATTACCAATATTACTGATTATCGTGAAATTTATAGGATTATATTTAAACAAATTATTTATATTTTATTTTCAAAGAAATAAAAAAATGAATGGGGAAATTTGAATAATTAATGAAATGAAAAGTTCAAAAAATAGTTTTTTATAAGAATAAAATATAACATACGTTCCAAAATGTCAAACATTGGTTTCTGAATTCAATATATTATTTTTAAATTTATTATTTTACTTCATGAATACATATTTGGTTGAGAAGAAGGTTTCTTAAATTTATAACCCGTGCTTATATCATGATGGTTTCATAAAAGTTACGGTATTTATAAAAGTAGTATTTAATAATTAACTTAATAATAATCCTTTTCATAAAATCCCAAAAATTCACCATAAGATATTTTCTAAAAGATGAATCTAAATATTATGTTCATTTTTTAATTTAAAATTTAAAATTTAATAATATAAATTTTAAATAAAAACATAAAATAAAATAAAAAAGTTTAATTGGAAAATTAATTTTTAATATTTGAGTGTTTATAATAAAATTTCATATATATATATATATATATTTGGTTTGTAGGGGTAAAATTTAATCCAAAACACACACATCACAATAATTCAACATAGCATTTGTCCCCAAAAAAATAATTTCGTACAAATAAATATATACATTAAACATAAATAATCCAAAATTGTTATTAATATTTTCCAAAATTAACATAAGTTACATGACATTAAATTAATTTTCAATATTCAAGGTTATCTCATCTTATATTCTAAAAATTAATTAAACTTTTGTCCCAATTAATCATAATCTATTCCACAACTTATAAATTATACTCATCTGATAACATCCCAACCTATAAAATTATCAGAACCATTCACAAATACAAACTGAGATTACTTATAAATACACTTATGAATTCACTACAAAAAATATATTATTTAAAATATCACTTTGCTACCAACTGATGTGACCCAACATAACCATAAATTATAACAATACTAATAACATATTTTGAGTCACTTACATACCAAATACCATTAAAGTGTACAATTTTATAGTTTTGATAAAAACTTTTAACTAAAAAACTTATATCTTTCCCACAAAATGGATATTTTTCTACTATACAAGGGATTCCATAACTTATAATAGGTCCACATTATCTTTAAAAAAATCCACAAAAGATATCCATATAGACATATAATATGTTATACACTATTTCATTTATCTTTGTGAGGGAACCATAAAATGTGTAAGATCAAACACATTATAATGGTAATCATATGTGATACTAATCTAAAATCATACATGATAATAAGTTAAAATTGTGGGAATGAGAATCTAACCATGGTGCAATAGCATAACGTAAAATAATTATACCCAGTACAATGTAGATCATAGGTCATGAATAAAAATTAAAGATATTGTAATAAATAAATGGATATCAAATGATCATAGAATCATAATAAGGTGTTATATAATAAAGAATGACATCATAATCATATGTTAAGGTGAAATTATAAGACAACATAACATAGTGGGCTATGTCCCAAAGAGGATTGGTTTTACTCCCTAGTCCCATACATATCCACACATGGAATATAAAAAATTTCATAATGCATGGGAAGGATTTATAATTAAAAACCAAGATATCACATCATAATATATACATGAATATGGTTTTTTCGTAATAAAACATTCATATGTTCATCAATGTATAATTATCCTATGAAATAAATTGGTCTCATTAATATTTCCAAAAAACATGATCATATATCATCTAGTGAACAAATATAGATAGTATCAATCAAATATGGGATTGGGGAAAATAAATTTAATTCCATAGAAAATAAATAGAAATCACAATATTATAATATAATTGATTTAAAGAAGACCCTAAATATGTATTAATGTATAGAGACATTGGAAATAAGAGATAAATGTTTAGTAAGGGATAATAAAATTGGAAATGAGAAATGAAAAATGAAATAGAAGATTAAATAATTTAAATATAATTTGAATCATGATATAATACATCAAATAGGTAGTATATACACCATATAAATGAAAAAGGGTCATAACATGAAGAATATCTCAGATAAGGGAATTAGAGGCTAAAATTCCTTGTGATTTTGGAATTCTATAAATCAAAAGATCCTAGAAGGGATATCATGAGATACAATTTAAATCACATAAAATAAAAAAAGATTTATTATACAGAAATAATATAGGGTAATAATGGAATGATATAAAATAATACTATATTCTCAATAGAAAATAAGTCTCAATGAATTGAAATTTACACAAAGAACCCTTACCTTGGGTTCGTTATTTCTTGAACATAATTTAACTTCCTATATAATAAATTAAGATTCATTAATTAGTTACCAAAACATATTTTTTTGTGTATTTACATATATTTGAATACTATATATTAATTCATCACAGGGTTATTACTTATTTTTAGTTAATATGTATCATAGGTGGTTAACCGTTTTAATCACACTTTGTTTTATTGTAATGGGTTTTTTGTCTATTCATGTTTCATTATACTGATGATACTAATTTCATTATATCACTCAATATAACATTTTATTATAATTCATAAAATTTATTTTGATAATAACATAATAAAAATTCAAATGTAGTGGATAACTATTTACCTAGATAATGAGGTTATTATACAAATAATAAACATTTTCTCCATCTGCATAATAAAATTATAATATACTAATGATAATAATTCCATTTACTAAAATCTCCCCACTAAAATTGATGACCCCATACATCATATCTATTTAGTATTAAAATATCCATATTTCACTAAGTAATTAGTATTACTTGGTGTTCCTCTCACCACATTATTATTTAGGTGGGTAATTATCCAAATCATAGAATATATGGCTCATGGATAGTTTACTGCACAACACTTTCCCTAGATCCATAAAATGAATTCACTCAATTGTATTCCTATGTAATCCTTCCTATGTGTTTCGAAGAAAAGTTCTACAAAAAATAAAATTCCATGAATAAGATAATAAATGATAATATAGGGGAACACTTCTTTTGTAGAACATTCCCATGGATGACACAATGTCTCCGATTATTTTCTTTTTTAAACATGATTATCTAGGGTCATGTATCTTTATCACAATGTGCCGAATGGATTATCGAGTTCTTGAAAAGATCTATTTTTCAAGTATTATTTCACTTACTATTTGAGTAGTTTTATTAATCCCACAAATATAATATAAATCACATGTATATTAAATTCATAACTATTAGATCATATTTAATCATTATATTCTCACGTATTTATTCATTTTTGTATAATTATTCTATAATTTTAGTTTAATAATCTATATTCCCTCCTACAATTTAATGTGTTGACACTATAATAATCAATTATCATTTACATAAGTATTAATTTTTTTAATCACCCAAAATAAAAGCCAAAAACATTTATACATATCTGAATGCGTCATATACAGAAGGTATTTTAACTCTTAATGTATGGTTTTAGAACAAAATGAAATTGAAAATGTCAAAATGAGTAATCCTAGAGAGATAGATATCTAACACCACACCTTTCATGAAAAACACATAAGACTCTAGGCTAGCGGGTAGTCTAACCCCAATTCCCAATCACATCCATGTTTTTTAGAGTAATTTCTTTTTTTATTATTGATAATGTGTTCATCCTTGAGTTTTACTGGGAGTTTTTGAGAAAATAAGAGATTTTGGGTAAAAAATAGCTGGAACGTGATTGGAACATGGTTTGGAAAATCATGATCCCTTTCCCAAGAAACAGGGCAACCATGTGTTTTTTTTGAGAAAGTTGAACCACAATGTTGGTGTATGGATTGTAAGTCATGCAGTCAAACCATGTGACTTTTCCCTCTTAGATGGCGAGGGGTGCATGGTTTCTGAATGGTTTTGAAAACATTGTGGGAAAATAGTGTGCCAAGTATATGTCATTAAATTTTTTAAAATGATGGTTGTGTCATCTCAATAGTTAAACCCAAATTCCCCATTCTCATCCCCACTCATGATTTCCAACCCTAGGCACCTGTAAACCTCCTCCTATAACCCGTTCACTTGTATTTTTTAAAAGTAGTTTCTGGTAAATCTCTATGAAACTCCAAGTAGGCCACTAATTTCTTGATTTCTTCCTCTTAACAGGGATTTATCTTATTCTTTCTTGGGTTTTCATTTCTATAGTAGTTTGGGTGACCTTTAAGGATGGATCCTAATTCTTAGTATTGAAAATTTAAGGTTTTGGTTCTATTTTTATTTTGTAGGGTTCTCTTGAGGTGTGGTTGTGGCTTCACACCGATTTATTAAAGTTTCTACACTCGAGGTAGGTGGTTCAATGATTGAAAATTATTTAGTGACATTGACATGTTTTCAATACTCCTTGGTTATGTTCTATGTATTGTTTATGAGGTGATAATATTGATTTTTAAAAGCATTCAAGGTGTATTTGTGTTGAAAGATTGTCTCTATAATGAAATGGGTTTGTTCCATGCACATTTCATATGTGATTTCTTATTTTGATTCTAAATGATTTATGATAAATTGTGTAAGTTGTGTGAGACATGTTTTAAAATGTTTATGGTGTGTTTTTAGATTAAAAATAGGTTTTGGGTTATGAAAATGGTGGTTTATCAGGTGTGTTTTATTTATTATCTTATGCATGTGTAAAACCGTCGATTTATGTTATATGTGTAACAGCAATCAAGAAGAAATTGAATCCTAGGTGACTTGGTGCACCGACTAGGACTAGTATTCTTTTTATATCGGTGAGGTTGAGGCCTGATTATTTGTTATGGGATTTAAGATAAAACACTAAATAAACTATGATGATTGTAATCTTCCATAATTTTGGATATATTCCTCTCCTATGGCTCATGCTTGAAGACGATGATTAGTGTGGTTTTTGTACCACATTTCATCGAGATATGATGTTCATATTGACCTAAATTAGGTAGTACCTATATGAATTATTGATGAATTCGTGATCTTTTGTGATATTGTACTTACTATCAACATACGGTGCACTTTATGGGTTATTTCAAAAGAAAATCATGTTTCCCTTTAATTTTTTTTCTACAAAAAATGATTCAAGATTTATGTTTTATAAAACAATCATATTATTTTTTGTTAAAATTTTTTGTCATGGAATCTATTTTATTAAGTGGCATCCTATCAGGATTTTTCTCACACCCTTCATACACCATTGGTTGAACGTATATCTTTTTATGATTGACTTGGGTGGAGGCAATATGTATAGAGATTGTGCTTCATGTTACTAATTCTCTTACTCGTTCTGGTGTTGTTGGTGGTGGTGGATTAAGGGTGATTTCCATCTTGTCATATGGTGGTTTTTGAATAGTTGTTTATCCCATGCTGTTGTGTCTCTTTTGGTTTTAATCTAAATTTGTAAAACTATACATCTTAAAATTATTATAGATTGTTTGGATTTGGTTATTTATTGTTGTGTTGTCTATTGTTTTTGGGATATTTATGATTCTTTAAATGGGTTTAACTTCTCCCAAATCATATATTGAAACCCAAAAAATTGTTTCAAGCCTATGGGGAATAGAAATTTTCTTCAGGCTAGTCCATGAATTGGGTTGAGTGTGGGGTAAGATGGAACTCAGTCTTGGTTCATGAAAAATTGTATTAGAGTAAGTCATTCGCTTTTGGGACAATTTATTTTGGGATGGATCTATGAAGAATCGATCTAGGACCATCGGGGCTTGGGTTTTTTGTTGTGAGTAGGGTGCCTAGCCAACAAACTTTGTGAAAGGTCTTGAGATTCCATGGTATGTTATGATTTTATTTGACTTCTCCTCTAGATGATAAGTACAACCTATAGATAGTATATGGACATTGGGATGGGTGGAGTGGTTTTGTTGTTTTCTCTTTTTATTCATATGGATTTTGTTATTCTTTGATTCAGGGATTGTTTTATATTTTCTGTTATTACAGGAAGATTTTCATATTTTTTTTTGATGATTGTGTTGCAGGTTTTCCTTACAGTTGTTTTTTTTTGTAGAAAAATTCCTCCACATAAAATTCGAGTGAAACCGAAATAAGCGGATGAAGACTGTTCTCCATCTCCAATTGATCAGATACTGGTGTAATCTATGGATAGGATCATCCATGATTTGGGAAAGGGAATAGGTTTCATTATTTCTCCATTAGAGAAGTTACATGAGGTGTGGGAAAAGAAAAAAGCAAGAGTTCCTCAAGAGAAATCCTCCTTCTTTTTGGGAAAACGTAGAACCTTTCGAAGTGAAGGAATGTCTTGAGAAGATTGAGTGGTTTTTCAAATTTCATAACACTCCTAAGGTGATCAGGGTTAACTGATCTTCATTCATTCTAGAAGGTCCCAGTCATAGGTGGTAGGACTCAATGGTTTATACTAGAAAGAATGATCAGATGTGTCAGAAATATTTCAAGATAATTTTCAATGAGCAGTACTATCTTGAGGATTTATTCTAATCCAAGTCCTAATAGTTCATTGACCTTACCCAGGTAGACCATACAGTGATGTAGTATAATAATCGCTATGAATATATTGAACAGTACAAGCCTAAGATCATTTCTAGTGAGTGGATTAAGGATCAATGGTTCAAAAATGTGTTCTGGATAAATATTTATTCCCATAACCTTTTTTATTACATGAGTTAATACACTGAGGTGGTCGATCATTTCATGATTATTGATATTGATCAAAAGGTAATGTATGGTTTCCCTGGATCTGTGTCAGCAATGGGAAAGAGTATTTCATTTGTGACAAAGAGGAAGCAAGATGAGTAGGAGAGGAAGGGAGGTGGTAGCTCAGGCCATCATTCCCATCCATCATCGTCGATAGTTTGAGATGTTGGATCAATTATGTTTTTTTAATATGGGATGTCAGGGCATGTGCAGTCAACATGTCTTGACCTTCCTAGATCTTCCCATCAGTGAGGAAATATGGGAAAATTTTAGCAAATTTTGAGGGCTGCACATTTATATTAGAGGGTTGTGGAATATGTGGCTTATGGATGAATGTTAGGCTGGACAGAGCCATCCAAGATGGGGGGATCTTAGTTTGTTGGTTGTGGTAGTAGGATTGGATTATTTATTGAGAAAAAATAGTTCAGGGTAGAGCTAAAAGCTACTGGTCATTCCAAATATCATGAAAAGATGAAACATATTAATATTGTGGATCTGGTACCAGTGGGAACAACAAAAGTTCAAGGTAATTTTTCATTACATCATCCTCATCTTTTGTTCTATTTCACATCGGTGATTCAGTTTATTTTAACTCTTCACATATCAGGAATGTTTTAAAAAATTTAACTGTGCTTCTATCATATGCAATGGGGCTGGTAACTCTGCTTGAAAAGAAGAAAGAGATGGGTCTCATATGTTCATTATGTTCACTCACCATGTCAGGAGTCGAACTATAATGGGATTCCCTCATTTTTAAGATGGAATTATTTGATGCAATCCACTGTAAGGATTGTATGGTGCATTTTTAGGCATACATCAATTGTTACTAGTGGCGAGTGAGTTTTATGGAACCTAATGGGAGTACCCATGTTGTTAATGGTGAATGGCCACCCCAGCTAGGTTTTTCTAGGCCTCTAATTCTAGAATTGGGTGATATAATTTTTCAGTCATTGTTGCTCATGCTGGAGGATGGTTGTAATTATCCTGAGGGTAAATTACACATGTGGTGAATAAGTTTCCCAAGGTTTTTCCTAAGTATTTTTTTGGGTTTCCCTCCCAAGGGGGGTGTGGAGTTCACTATTCATTTAGATCTAGGAACATAGCTGATATCACTTCCCTCTTAACATATGGACCCCATTGAGTCGAGGTGATTATATAAATAGGTGGATGATTTGGAATCCAAAGGATTCATTTTCCCGAGTGTCTCTCCTTGGGACACCATAGTTCTGTTTTCAAAGAACTAAGATGCAATTCTCTTCTAATTCATTGATTATCAAACTTTGCTTAAGGTGACTGTTAGTAACAAGTAAACCTTACCCCTCACTGATGTCTTGATCAATCAACATAAGGGGGAAAGGTTTTTCTCAAAAATTGACTTGTGCTATGGTTATCACTAAGTCAGATTTATTGAGGTGGATGTTCCAAAAATAGGTTTTCAAATTAAGTATGGTAATATTAAATATTTGTTCATTACTTTTAGGTTGAACATTTATCCACTGGTCTCCATGGTGATTATGAACATGGTGTTCCATAAATATCTCAACTAATTTTTAGTGGTATTCGTGGATGAAGTCAAGGTTTATTCTGGATCTGATGAGGACTATGATCTGTATTTGCGGGTCATGTTGGACATTTTTTGAGACCATCATCATTATGCCATGCTCTCTAAATTCTCCTTCTATATTTGAGAGGTGATGCTTCTAGGTCATGTGATCTCAGAATGAGGGTTTTGGGTAGACCCTTACAAAATTATGGTAGTAATTTTAGGGGAGAAATCGAATAATGTATTTTAGATCAAAATAATTCTAGACATGGTACGGTATTATATGAGGTTCATTCCAGACTTCTCTCACCTTGATTCATCCATGATTTCACTCACCTATAAAGGGGTGACGTTTTAATGGATCTTAGAATTCCAAGTGACCTTTTAGGAGCTTGAGAGGCATTTGACCACCTTCCCTGTTTTGATACTTCTAGAATCTAGAAAGAGGTATGTAGTTTTTTATGATTCCTTCTGTATTGGTCTTGGGTGTGTGTTGATGTAGAATGATCATGTGGTGTGGTATGGTTCTATCCAGCTTTGACCACATGAAAATTACTACTTGACACATGACATGGAGTTAGTAGTGGTGATTCATGCATTAAATATATGGAACCATTATCTTTTCGGGGATAAATTTGTGGTTTGTTATGATCATAAGATATTAGCCTACATTATCTCCTAGAAAGACATGAATTATAAGCACTGAAATTAGGTTGAGTACGTTCGTGGGTTTGAAATTGATATATTTTATACTCCTAACAAGGTTAATGGTGTGGATAAAGCATTAAGTAGAAAAGTGCTTGTGTAGGTGTTGAAATAATCTAGTAATGAGGGGAATTTGATGGGAATTTTTACTCGGATGCACTTGCAGAACAAGGATCACAGTGGAGATTTGTTCTTGGCCAGTGTTCAGCTGATTTCATATCTTATGGAATTGATTCAGGAGGAGTATCCCAATGATAAACTACTCTAGGATCTTATTTAGTTTCTTCATGGTGGGATGATACCTTGTGGTAGATTTTTGTCTCCTGGTGGATTTTTGGGCTTTATGGGTTACTTTGTGGTGTATTTTTTTATAAGGAATGTCGTGATGTAGGATTGCCACTAGTCTAAGTGGTATGGGCATCCTGGTGCCACCAAGATGTTTTATGATGTGTGCAGATAGTTCTGGTGGCTAGTTCTGAGAAGAGAAATAGAAATATTCATATCACAGTGTTAAAATTGTTAGTAGGTAAAATACGATCACCGAAGACCCTATAGTATGTTACAGCTGCTTACTATTCTTATTTGGAAGTGGTATGGGATCTCTGTGGACTTGATTGTAATCTTACCACTTACGTCCTAGGGAAATAATTCCATTTGGGTAGTGATTTATCATCTGACCAAATCAATCCATTTCATTCCATTCAAATATGTAGAGAATCTGTGTGATTTTTAATGGTTATACGTTTAGGAGGTTGGGAGGCTTCATGGTGTGTCATCAGTAATTATTGCTAACAAGGACCCCCAATTTTACCTCATGGTTATAGGAAGACCTTTAAATGGAAATGGGGTCATAGCTCAAGTTGAGTACGACATACTATCCTCAAACAGATTTTTAGACAGAGTGGAAAAATCCAATTTTGGAAAATATCTTATGGGAATGTGCGATAGATTTTAGAGGTTCAAAATATTTTCATTTGGGATTGGTTGAGTTTTCATATAACAATAGTTACCAATATATGATTTTAATGGCTCCTTTTGAGGCAATTTATGGTCGGTCATGTTTCTCACCTTTGTGTTGGGCTGAGGTGTGTGAGACCTCACTTCTAGGACCAATCATTGTGTATGAGAAGTATGAGAAATATATGTTGATTAAGAAGTAGTTATTGGTATCTCATATTCCTTTTATATCTTATATAGATCATAGATGATGAGATTTATTGTTTTCCATGGGTTATCAGGTGTTTCTAAATGTGGACCCTCACTTGTGTCAATTTTTTTTGGGTATAGAAGGGAATCTAAAACTGAGGATTGTCAGACATTTTGACATTACCAATCAGGTTTTTATGGTGGAATAAAGGTTATCTTTTCCTTAATAGTTTATATCAATTCATGAGGTATTCCACGTCTCCCAGTTGAAAAAGTATAACCTAGATCCATATCATGTGATTTATTGGGATGAGTTTGAGTTAGATGTAGATTTTTTAGTATTTAAAAGACTAGTGTGGATTGTAGATTCCGAACAGGATATGCTTTTTTGGGAAGTATATTCATTTAGTCTATGTTAATTGGAAGTATGATAATGACATACAATATACTTTGGGGTGGAAATATTGGGTTAAAGAAGAGTTTCTATTTTTATCTCATCAAGCATCAGATTTAATTTTCAGGGCCAAAATGTTTTTATGGGGTGGATAATGGCACATATGTCTTATGAGATTCTATTCTAATTATTATGGATCATATGTTTATAATTTATTTTTCCAGATATTTTTGGTGAAAAAATGGAATTTTTGGGTTAACATCCGGTGGATCATGGTTGGAACATGGTTTCTAAAAATGTGTGCCATTTTCCAGGAATCCATGAAGCCAAGTGTCATTTTTTAATAGAGATAAACCACATGGTTGGCACAAGGTTTTTAGTCCATGAGGTAAAATAGTGTATCTTTTCCCTCTTGAAACTTGAGGGGTGTACAGTTTCTACATGGTTTGGAAAACATTGCGGGCCAACCAAGCACCATTTTTAGGTCCTTAAAATTTTAAAAATGGAAGTTGTGTCTTTATAGTATTTAACTCGAAATCCCCCATTTTTGTCCCCACTCATGATTTGTAGACCTATGCGCCTCCAAACCTCCTCCTTTCTCCATTAGACCTCAAATTTTGTGGTTTATTTGGTGTAAAATATAAAATAAACTCAACATAATTCCCTCATTTCATTACATCTTCTTCATTTCTAGGGTTTATCTTAATAATTCTTCGGGTTTCATATCTAGAACATGTGGGGTGACCTATTAGGGTTAGATATTGATTCTTAGGGAATCAATATTTATGGTTTTGGTTCAATATTTCTTTTATAAGGTTATCTTGAGGTGCATTTGTGATTTCACAATGATTTCAAGAAGTTTATACACTTGAGTTGGGTGGTTCCATGCTTAAATATTATTTGGTGACATTGAAATGCCTTATTTTCTCCATGGTTATATTCTATTTATTTTTCATGAGGTGATAAGTGTGTTTTAAAATGTTTAATGGTTAATTTTTGTTAAAATATGATGTTTCCAAATAAAATGGGTATGTTCCTTGGGAATTTCATGTGTCATTCCATTTATTCTTTAAGATGTTTGATAAAATGTATTAGTGGTGCGAGATGTGTTTTAAAATGGATTTTGAGTTCATTTGTATTAAAAAATAGGGTTTGGGTTATGGAAATTGTGTTTTGTAATATGTGTTAGATTGATCAACTTATTCATGTGTCAATGTGATGTTTTATGTGATATGTGGAATGGAAATCAAGCACAAAGGGAATCCTAGGTGACTAGGTGGGTAGAATTTGAGCAGTATGCTAGTTGTATTTATAGGGAGATGCCCAATTATTTCTAGTGGGATTGATGATAAAATAGTATCTAAATTATGGTGATTTCAGACCACAAGAATTTTGGATAGATTCATCTCTAGTGTTTCATGCATGAGGATGATGATCGGTGTGGTTTCTATACCACATTTCTCTGAGGCATGATGTTCCTATTATCCTACATTAGCTATTGATTAAGGGGATTTCTTGTGAATTAGATCTCTTTTGGAATTTCATACTTACCTTGGGCATATGGTGTAACTTTTGGGTTATTTCAAAAGAAAATCATATATCCCTTTAAAGATATTTCTATAAAAATGCTTCTAGCTTTTCTTTTTTACAACATTCAGGTTAATTTTTATTATAATGTTTTCCAATGGAATATATTTTATTGGGTGGCATCCTACTAGTCATTGTCTCACACCTTACATATATAATTGGGTGTATGTAGACCTTTTTATATTTGACATAGGAAAAGAAAATATGTATTGTGATAGTGGTTTGGGTTGATAGTGGCCTTACTCATGTAGGTTTTGGTGGTGATGGTGGCACGAGGGTGACATCCCTCAAGTCATAAGGTTGTTTTGGGATAGTTTGGTGTTACCAGTTTTTTGTTGTAGCTCTTTTGGTTTTAGTTTGAGGTTTTGAGACATTAAATATGTAAAATTTTATTCCTTGTTTGGATTTTTTTAATTATCATTGTTTTGTTTATTTTTTTGGTTATTTATGTTTACTTAAATGGGTGAAACTATTTCCACAGAAAAGGGTAATACCCAGGAACTAATTTCTAGCACATGGGGATCAGGAACACACTGTAGGCCATGCCATGAACCGAGTTAGGTGTCAGGTTAGATGGAAATTCGTCTTAGTTCGTGACAATCCTTCTCTTAAAGAAGAATTTACTCAATTGATAACAATATTATTGATAACTCTAAAACCTAATATGTACAAAATATATTCAATAATTGTTCTTATGATCATAACTCACAAAAAGTTGAGGTCAAGGTAAATAAAAAACAATATTTTATGGAATGAAACCTAGTATTTAATGTACGTATATATCTCCTAGAAGAAATGTGTCACATAAATAAATCATACACTTTTCTCACATTCTATAATCATTTAATATACATAGATAAATAATGGGATAACTTATAAATAATTGAACTTATCATAAATTTAATCATGATAAAAATTAGTGAAATTTTCATAAATAAAGACTTATTGTATACCTTTTATATTTAGATTTTACATTACATATATTCCATAACCATTATATCTACATTCAATATGAACTACAAAATATTTTAATTTTTATGTAATTTTTATTTTAATTGTTTTATTTTTGATGAATTACAAATTTTAAAATTCAATTTATATTATATAAACTTTTTACCTAATAGAAATATCCTATACCATAAAATATTTATAATTTTATCAAATTAATCATCAAAACATTTTTATGTGGTCTGAATATTCTCCTAAAATAATGCCTTTCTTTTAATTTGAACATTTCAAATTAATTAATTTGAATCACACATAATTTAATATAAACACATTTATATTTAAGCCTTATTTATATAATTTATAAACTCATTATAAATTATCATTGTAATTTTTAAATAAACATTTCGTAAAAATATTAAAAACATTCCATATAACTTTGGTAAATTGTTTAGTACCTTTTTTATCATAATTTTTAAATTTTTTCTAAAAATATTAAATAGAAAAATTGAAACACTTTAATATTTAACTACTATTTAAAATAAATTTTTTGAAAAACATTTAATTAATTAACAATATAAATTTTCATGTTAATTAAATATAAAATTACCTTTTCAATATTTATAAAATATTTAACTGTAATATAATTCAATTCTTAATCAAATATTCATAATTCATAAATAAATATTTTATTTATTTTTTGAAACAAATATGAACAGATTCATATTTAATATATTCTTGTAATATAAATTTTATAAATCATATCACTTATAATTTTATGATTAAATTATAAACTTATAATATTAAAATATATATTTCTTATATAAAAACATTGTTTATATATATTCCAAGTATATATACTTTATATAATTAAACACATTATATATATATATTCCAATATATTTGATATAAACACTTTATACACACTTTCAATATTAACTCTTTCATATTATTCATTATATTTCTTTCACATTAAATATAGGACATTGTTATGAATTATAGACATTTTATTGTATAATTTCTATTATATAAACTATTACATAATATATATATATATATGATATATTTAAACATTAATTAAACTCTAAGAAAATATACCATCAAAAAACATTTAATGTTTTATAAATAATATCATAAATAAGGTCTATTTTAATTTTAAAAAATAAAATTATTTATTTATAAAAAAATTGAAATTATAAATATAACTTGATTTGTGTTTTGAAATTTATTTATTTAATTAATAATATCATTATAAATTACCCTTCTTATTTCTAAATAAACACTTTATTTCATGATCATAAGACATGCCATACAATTTGGGAAAGTGTATTATAAATATTATCATTTAATATTTGTAATATTTTCTTTATAAATTTATTATTGTGATTAATATAATTGATTATAAATTAATTAATTTGTATAATATTTATTCATTAAATTTTTCCAAAAATGACTTATACTAAGTCTAAAAAATAAAATTATAACCCATAAAAAATTAGAAAGTATATTTTTAATATTAACTCTGTAATATTAATTGAATATTTATAGTAAATGTTTCAAAAACATTAAATCAAAAAAACATAGATATTTTATAGTTAATTTGTAAAGAACATTTATACTTTTTATAAAAAATAAAAAAATATCATTTCACTTATTTATAAATAATATATATATAATATAGTTTTATCAATGAATTTCTTCATATATAACCTTGAATTTTAAAATATCATTTTATAATGTCAAAAACTTATCTTTTCTAAATAATTTATAAATTATAACACAAATTAACTAAATATTAAATTTAATTAATTTTAATTTTTTATTACTGCTTGACATTACATTGTCTCACCACATACTGACATGGAGGAGTATCAAACTTCATACTATGATGACATATATTGTGTAATTGAAATAGTAAAAACTATTTATGATTTCAAAAAATGTATTCTTTATTTAATAGATTAATAAATGAGTTCATTCAATTTGGAAGTTGGATTTGATTCCATTGATAGGTTTTTGGGGTTCGTTATTAGAATGTATCAATGAAAGAAAACTCAAATATTTTTTATCAATCCTTGAAAAAATCAATATGTATAATTTAAATAAAGAACATAACGAGTATAAATGAAGTGATGAATCCATATTTTATTTTTCAACACATGTTTGATATAGATCTTGAATGAAGTAAACAAAAATATTCTATCCACCAGGGTATTACATCGGTCAAATGATCACAGAGCATTTCATGAGGATCCCAAAATTGTGAAAGGATGCTAGGACCTTATCTTAATGATAAGATATGTTTCAAGTGGAAGAGAGAATCTGGAGACTATAATTCTATTAGTTTTACCCAATAGGATATATCTAATCAATTTATATATCCATCCATGATGGGATTTATTTAATGATACATGTCTCCTATATTCAGCATATTTACATATTTTTATTCTTATTGGAATTACTCATTAAATTTCATTAATAAATGAAACCGATTGAATCTATTCAATATGGTTGTCATGTAATCAATTTATAATGGATTAAATTTAATCCACTCACAGTGGATTATAACTAATTTATATATGTGTGAAGATTCATTCATCTAAACTTAATTTTTTAACATACATATTTTAGTGCACATGTAACAATCATATAATACTCAAAAAGTTATCCCATGATGGAAAATGTGTGATTTTAGATACTCCATAATTAAATGTTGATATGATATTTTATTATTTCATGTTAATTGATATTATTATTCTTTATTTTTTATTTCCATTTAATTTGTAGTTGTGTTTATTGAAAAAAATTATAAAACCATATCCAAATCCACAATTTAATGGTCCTCACCATGGTAGCACATCTTATAGGTCCAAGGATCAAAACCTTTCCTCCTTATATATTATCACTCTATATAACAGTTAAATCAAGGTTACACTTACATGGGAAAAAAGTATTATGTGGATGGCGATGGTGTGTACGTCCATGGTGTAGTCACTATGATGACCTAGGGTGGCGATCCTTCAAATTTAGAGAGGCTACCCATGTTCAGATCATTGACATGAAATATATAAGGCCCCGGCCATAAACCTTACATAATATTGAATGAAATGAATAATTCACATTGAGGATCTTTTCAGGTTTAGTGTTTTAGAGAATTAGGACATAACTGTTACATCTCAAAATATTACAAAGTAGACTAAGTTTCCATAAAATAAAAACTCTTAAAAAAATGTCTAGTTCCATGTTTTATATAGCATGACTTTCCATTGATCCCATCCTTGACCCTATTCCACATTAAGTCCTATAAAATACATTTCAAAAAAACTTGGGGTGAGCATAAAAAGCTCAGTAAGGGATACACAAAGAATGAAAACTGTTTGTTTTTCAATCATAAAGTAAACCATGTATACTTTATCAAAGTAATACCTTCACCTTCATGAAGTAGTAAAAACTCTTCACTGAATAAAATGTCATTACTTACCCCTTTGCAACCAAAGGATTACCATACAACCCATATAAAGAACACATAACATATAAAGGTAACTTGGGACATAAACATACTTAAGTGGAATAACCATATGGCCGACTTCCACACAAATCACTTAATGGAATAGCCAAACGGCCAACTTCCATATATACATAATGGAATAGCCATACAGATGACTTCCATACCCAATGCATTGGAGGTTATAACGTAACCACCCATCCTGGTATTCACGGCACCACCCGTCATATGGTTCATCACATAATCACCCATCAAATGTCCAAGTACCATTATAAAATCATAAGACATAAAACAAACATAATGGAAAGAAAACATTTCTACCCTTTAATCAAAATATATCACACAAATATTTTGACATAAAAAATCCATTATAAAAACCATTTTCAATACCAAAATAAATAGAAGAGTACATGGTATTTATTTCATTTTAAAAACATCACAACTGTTTGATGAAGCCAAAGACCAAATAATACTCGCGGCGGCGGAAAAGGTCGTTGTCACCGCGTATGTTAAAAGAAACATTCCTTTTTGTCATTTTGTAAAATGCTTCCGGGAAAAAAACTTCATTTTGTATAAAAGTAAAATTAAAAGGGGTTTATACACCGTATAAAAGAAAGTTTTGTATAAAACAAAATATGCCTCAATGAATGGTGATTGAGACGAAGTCCGTTACCTCGTGTCCGACTTGACTTGATCGTTCTTTAATGTCCTGAATAATAAACGTGAGTTAATTTCTACTTTCTTAAGAACCTTATTCAAGTTCATTATTACTTTTATATCATATATTATCATGTTATAAACATTATTTAATCATTTAAGTTAATAATGTTTGTTTTGTCGATACTTGGTTCTTCAGTCGAAAGTGGACTTCTTAAAATTACATGTTGTTCGTGTGGTCAAAGATTAATTATATCCAAAATGATATTCATGATTTGGATATCATATATATCATATATATCCATCATATACATGTATTTATAATATTACATAATCATTTAGTTGTAAGAAATGAAATGCACCGTTCATGGAGACGGTAAGCCGTACGTACGCATGAACGCTACATTCATTTCTATGTCATATTAATGGAACTAAAACTAAGTGAGAGATATTTATATTTTAATTCCAGAATTATATTAATCATTTAGATGTAACATATATCATATATATCCATTATATATACGTACTTATAATAGTACATTACATTTGAGGATAAGAAATGAAATGCACCGTTCATGGAGACGGTATGCCGTACGTACGCATGAACGCTACTTTCATTTCTATCTCATACTTTAATGGAGTGAAATAATAATGATAAAAAGGTATATTATAATTCCAGTATAATATCATATATAATATCATTAAATCCATCCTTTATACGTCCCACGTATAGCATTAACTAATCAAATCACTTTGAGGGGGCGATAGTCTGCACTTCCTAAAATGAAGATATCGCGTATACCCATAATGGAATCCATAAAGGTATGCCATAAAAAATAAATACAGAAGCTTAAGGAAAACATAAACATATTATATATCATATTTAAATATAATGACATCTTAACGGCCACCATTAAAGGTGTTATATGAGTCTTTGAACAATCATCGTTTCGTGAGGCAGAAATTCGGCATCCCCAGAAATAGTATGTTCTTTAACCATTAGATGTATGTGTGTGTAAGTGTAGCTCTAATACTTCTTATAAAAATATCCTAGTATATTTAAGATACTGGTGTTGTTTGAAAAGAAATGAATAAAAAGAGTTTAGGGGGTTGGAGAAGCAAAATAAATCAAAATGACTCAAGTGAAGACATTACCTTAAAATCGGGTAACTTCCTTTGGTTTGAGCTCAAAAGCAACCTTGGGAAGACTTATGCACAATTTGAGGCTTCAAAGAGTAATATAGGGATGTGTAGAGACAAAATGGGAAGGGGTGGCTGAGCCAAAGGCTTTTTAAGTATGGGTAAGGTGGTAGAGGTGGGGGCCTTTTATAAGAGAAGAGGAGGGGCACTCTTGGAAAGTTAGAAAATGTTACTTTATTATAGAATGAGTTTCGGATTTTAATGGTCCCAAATTGATGTTTCTAGAGGATAAGGTGATAAGGGTACGAAATCCACCCATACAATAGGTTTTTTACTTGTTTAGGTCTTAGATTTTACATTATCGTTCCATTTTATTTAAATCGTTAAATAATGAGGTCATCACTTCATCATCATGGTGTCATAAATAATTTAATTTATATAAGGTCTAAAAATTATTAGAAAAATATAATGATATATGAAATCGTTTTATCTTTCCAATGATTATTTATAGTCAAAAATCTGACTTTTATAACCCCATGTAAAAATTGTTTTAGTAAAACAACTCATGTTTGTGACATTTTTTTAACATTAAATAAAAAGATATTAATGTCATTTTCCAACTAATGTGGCTCCATGGGGTCCCCAAGATGACCCATGGATTGTCATGGTCGGACATGACACATCCAATGATGTTAGAAAATGTGTAAAGTTCATTTCATATTGTTACAACATTATTTTTACCTTAAATTACACTAATTACCTCTAATCGCTATTAAAAACATAATAAGTTACTATTCACCAAAAAATTATTTCAATCCCATTGAATGACATTTTAATTCTTAATGACAACCATGTATGTCAGATTTTTGAAATTCAAAACACAGAGGTGGTAAATTTTCATTTAAACGAAAAATCAGTTTTTTAAGTACCACTTAGTGGTTTCACTATTCATTAAAAATTGAATTTTTTTAGAAAAATACCAAAACATCACGCTAAGCTATATTTGATATTCCGAATTCAAAAATGAAGTCCATTTTACAAAATTCAAAACATATAAGTTGCATTAATTAATTTAATAATTAATTCCCGCTGTCAGAGCAAATAGCGTGTTTTTATGAAACCATAAGTATCAAAAGATTGACACTAGTTTAAGTCTGATTTCAAAGTGAAATTAATTCCAACGAACACAATTGAATTTAATCGTAAAAATATTTTCTAATTTCACTTTAAAACCATTTCAAATTATAATATAATCATATAAATAAATTATATTAAAATTAGGTTTTGAATTAAAATAAACATTTTACACTATTCATTAAAAAATGAACTTTATCGGAAAAATACCAAAAATTTACACAAAGTAAATTTTGATGTCCTGATTCAAAGGAAGAGTTTTATTTGGTCCAATAGAATGTATAAGAGTGAACAAATCTATATTTAATGATGGTTCGCCATCAAAAGGCGATAAGTGAACCTTTAGTGAAAATTAGGGCATATATGCCTAAAATTGAATTCTTTCTGTATTTTATGCCACTATCTTTTATTAGATACAAGTAAAAACATTTAAAAAACATATATAATCATATTTGGGTTATTTCTATCCATTCCCGCCAATACAACGACTATGTGTTAACTGCCATTTAAAATAATATTATTGTATTACTAGTGTGCAACGTAAGATTTCAATGAAACCCTTTTTTACGTATCGGGTACGCTATCGAACATAGCAACCCCTTTAAAGTAAAATTAATATCTAATTCATAAATATTAATAAATATGAAAATTCTTTATTCTTTATTTACCTGCGATGTTACATCCTTCCCGCCTTTTGGGAATTGCATCCTCGCAATTTTATTCACTTATCAAAATAAGTGGGGGTATTTATCCCTCATAGAATTTTCAGATTCCCACGTTGCCTCTTCAACCATATGGTTTTTCAACAAAACCATTACCTGGTGGATTACCTTATTTCGCAACACTTGCTTTCTTCGGTCAAGAATCTAGACTGGTTGTTCTTCATACGAGAGGTTCTCTTCCAGCTCAACTACCTCTGGACTCAAAACATGAGATGAATCTGGCATATACTTTCTCAGCATCGAAACATGAAAAAAGTTGTGTACCTGAGATAAACTTGGAGGTAAAGCCACTCGGTAAGCAACTGATCCAACTTTCTCTAGAATTTCATATGGTCCAATGAACCTTGGACTCAGCTTTCCTTTCATACAAAATGTCATCACACTTTTCCATGGAGAAACCTTGAGAAAAACATGATCACCTACCTCGAAAGATAGATCCTTCCTCCGGTTATCCGCATAACTCTTCCGCCTGCTCTGAGCTGTTCTCATGTGTTTCTGAATCAACTGAAATTTTTCTTCCATCTCTTCTACAAATTCTAGTCCCATCAGCTTCCTTTCACCCACTTCATCCCAAAATGTTGGAGTTCGACACCGCTTCCCATATAATGCCTCAAATGGTGCCATTTGTATACTGGAATGAAAATTGTTATTATAAGAAAACTCAACCAAAGAAAGATGTTGGTCCCAACTTCCCTAATAATCCATCGAACAATCATGTAGCATATCCTCCAAAGTCTGAATTGTTCATTCTGACAGCCCATCTGATTGAGGATGAAAAGTAGTACTAAAATTTAATTCAGTACCCAACGACTTCTGAAGGCCTTTCCAAAAGTTATAAGTAATCCTAGGATCAAGATCGGACACAATGGAGAGAGGAACTCCATGTAACCTGACTATCTATTTACGAAAAAAATGGGAATGTTGATCTGGTGAAAAATTATCTCGTATAGAAAGGAAATGATCAGATTTAGTCAAGCGATCAACAATAACACAGATTGCATTATTGCCTCGAGATGTCCTCAGTAATCCCACGACAAAATCCTTGGATATGTTTTCCCATATCCACATTGGCACCGGTAAAGGCTGAAGCATCCCTTTCGGTAACTTTCGCTCTTCCTTAACCTGCTGACAAGTCAAACACTTCACAGTAAAATCAGCAATATCTCTTTTCATTCCATCCCACCAGTAATACTCCCGCAGATCCCTGTACATCTTAGTACTACCAGGATGAATTGAAAATGGGGAACTATGAGCCTCACATAACAACTCATTCTTCAACTGTGAATCACAAGGGACACATATTCTCTTCCCAAACCTCAAAACAGAATCATTATCAATGTTGAATTCTGTAAACTTACCCTTATGAACCAGCTCTACATTTTTTCTACAACTCACTATCTTCCCTCTGTGCTTGCTTAATTCTGTCTGATAGGGATGATCTCACTGATAACTGAAACAAAATAAAAGAACATCATGCACCAACAACTTCTGTGCCAAAGTCCATCAAATCAAAATCCAAATGATCTCGTTCTAAACACAGCATGGTTAATGAAGCATTACTTTTTCAACTCAAAGCATCGGCCACTTTATTTGCTTTTCCCGGATGGTAATGAATTTTACAATCATAATCCTTGATTAATTCAAGCCATCTCCTCTATATCATGTTCAATTCTTTCTAAGTGAATATATACTTTAAACTTTTTTGATCAGTATATATTTCACACTAAACTCCATACAAATGAGGCCTCCAAATTTTTAAAGTGAAAACAACAGCAGCTAATTCCAAATCATGTGTAGGTTAATTTACCTCATGAGCTTTCCACTGACGTGAAGCATAAGGAATTACCTGATCATTCTACATAAGGACACAGCCAAGTCCCTTCAACGAAGAATCACAATATATAACAAACTCACCATTCCTGGAAGAAAGTGCCAAAACTGGAGAATTCACCAATCTTCTTTTCAACTCCTGAAAACAATCATCACATTCTTTTGTCCAGATAAACGTAACACCCTTCCGAGTTAGCTTAGTCATTGGACTAGGTAACCGTGAAAACATTTCAACAAACCATCTGTAGTAACCTGGCAAACCAAGAAAACTACAGATCTCAGTTACATTTGTGGGTCTTGTCCATTCTTCAATAACTTTTGTTTTAGCAGGATCAACAGTTATGCCATCTTTTGAAACAATGTGACCCAGGAAAGAAATTTCTTGTAACCAAAACTCACACTTGCTAAATTTTCCATATAGTTTCTTTTCTTTTAAGGCTTGAAAGATAACCCTTAAATGACTTTCTTGCTCCTCTTTACATTTAGAAAACACCTAAATATCATCAATGAAAACAAACACAAACTTATCCAAGAACTCATGGAAAATTCTATTCATAAGGTCCATGAATACAACAGGTTCATTGGTTAACCCAAAAGACATTACTCAAATTCATAATGGCCATATCTAGTACGGAAATCAGTCTTCGGAACGTCTGATTTTTTTACTTTCAACTGATGGTACCCCGAACTCAAGTAAATCTTTGAAAAATACTGAGCTCCCTGGAGCTGATCAAAAAAATCATCGATATGAGGCAAAGGATACTTGTTCTTAACAGTAATATTATTCAAGGCTCTATAATCAATGCAATGTATCATTGAGCCATTTTTCTTTTTAACAAACAAGACAGGAGCACCCCATGGTGATGTGCTAGGTCGAATGAAACCTTTATCTAATAACTCCTGCAATTGCTTCTTTAACTCTAAAAGTTAAACTTGAGCCATCACTGCAACAAACTGTTCAATTATGATTCTGACCATCTCAGGTTGCTGATTTGGAAGGTTGTCTTCCTCCTGATGTCGTCCCAACATAGCTACTTTGTTTCCTCTACGGAAAACCATTCTATACACAGAAATATCTTAGGCGAAGCAACATGGTAATCTTTAAATGCTATATCATTTCAATCATACCATAAATTAACTAATAATTTAACAATTTTCTAACTCCTAATGTTTTCTAAACTGACCTCTGATACCAACTATAAGGCCCCGACCTTAAACCTTACTTAATATTGAATTAAATGAATAATTCACATTGAGGATCTTTTCAGGTTTAGAGTTTTAGAGAATTAGGACATAACTGCTACATCTCAAAAGATTACAAAGTAGACTAAGTTTTCATAAAATAAAAACCCTTAAAAAGAAACATGTCTAGTTCCATTTTTATATAGCATGACTTTCCCTTGATCCCATCCAAGACCCTATTCCACATTAAGTCCTGTGAAAAACATTTCAAAAAAACTTGGGGTGAGCATTAAAAGCTCAGTAAGGGATACACAAAGAATGAAAACTGGTAGTTTTTCAGTCATCAATTAAACCATGTATACTTTATCAAAGTAATACCTTCACCTTCATGAAGTAGTAAAAACTCATCACTGAATAAAAGATCATTACATACCCTTTTGTAACCAAAGGATTTCCATAAATTCCATATAAAAACACATAACATATAAAGGTAGCTTGGGACATAAACATACTTAAGTGGAATAACCATATGGTCGACTTCCACACATATCACTTAATATAATATCCATACGGCCAACTTCCATACATACTTAATGGAATAGCCATACGGCCGACTTCCATACCCAATGCATTGGAGGTTATAACGTAACCACCCGTCCTGGTATTCACGGCACCACCCGTCATATGGTTCATCATGTAACCACCCGTCAAATGTCCAAGTACAATTATAAAATTATAAGACATAAAACAACCCTAATGGAAAGAAGACATTTCCACACTTTGATCACAATATATCACTCAAATATTTTGACATAACAAATCCATTATAAAAATCATTTCCAATACCAAAATACATAAAATAGTATGTGGTATTTATTTCATTTTAAAAACATCACATCTCGTTGAGGATGCCAAAGACCAAATAATACTGGCGGCGGCGGAAAAGGTCATTGTCACATCGTACGTTAAAAGAAACATTCCTTTTTATCGTTTTGTAAAACGCTTCATAGAAAAAGATTCATTTTGTATAAAAGTAAAAGTCAAAGGGGTTTATACATCATATAAAAGAAAGTTGTGTATAAAATGAAATATGCCTCAATGAAAGGAGATTGAGACGAAGTCACTTACCTCGGGTCCGACTTGACTCAATCGTTCATTAATGTCCTGAATAATAAACTTGAGTTAATTTCTACTTTCTGAAGAACCTTATTAAAGTTCATTATTACTTTTATATCACTTATTATCATGTTATAAACATTATGTAATCATTTAAGTTAATAATGTTTGTTTTGTCGATACTTGGTTCTTCAGTCAAAAGTGGACTTCTTACAATTACATGTTGTTCGTGTGGTCAAAGGTTCATTATATCCAAAATGGTATTCATGATTTGGATATCATATATATCATATATATCCATCATATAGATGTATTTATAATATTAAATAATCATTTAGTGGTAAGAAATGAAATGCACTGTTCATGGAGACGGTAAGTCGTACGTACGCATGAACGCTACTTTCATTTCTATGTCATATTAATGGAACTTAAACTAAATGAGAGATATTTATATTTTAATTCCAGAATTATATTAATCATTTAGATTTAACATAAATCATATATATCCCTTATATATATGTACTTATAATAGTACATTACATTTGAGGATAAGAAATGAAATGCACCGTTCATGGAGACGGTAAGCCGTACGTACGCATGAACGCTACTTTCATTTCTATCTCATACTTTAATGGATTGAAATAATAATGACAAAAAGGTATATTATAATTACAGTATAATATCATATATAATATCATTAAATCCATCCTTTATACGTCCCATTTATGGAATTAATGAATCAAATCACTTTGAGGGGGCGATAGTCCGCACTTCCTAAAATGAAGATATCTCGTATACCCATAATGGAAGCCATAAAGGTATACCATAAATAAAAAATAAATAAGCTTAAGGAAAACATAAACATATTATATATCATATTTAAATATAGTGAAATCTTAATGGCCACCTTTAAAGGTATTATATGAGTGTCTGAACAATCATCGTTTCGTGAGGCAGAAATTCGCCATCCACAGAAACAGAATGTTCATTAACCATTAGATGTAGGTGTGTGTAAGTTTAGATCTAATACTTCTTATAACAACATCCTAGTATATGTAAGATGCTGTTGTTGTTACAAAATAATTGAATAAAAAGAGGTTAGGGTGTTGGAGAAGCAAAATAACTCAAAAGGACTCAAGTGAAGACATTACCTTAAAATTGGGTAACTTCCGTTGGTATGAGCTCAAAGGCATCCTTGGGAAGAATTATGAAACAATTGAGGCTTCAAAGTGTAAGAGAGGGATGTGGAGAGACCAAATGGGCAGGGTTTGTCTGATCCAAAGGCTTTGGAAATGTGGGTAAGGTGGTAGAGGTGGGGGCCTTTTATAAGAGGAGAGGAGGGGCACTCTTGGATAGTAAGGAAATGTTACATTATTATAGAATGTGTTTCGGATTTTAATGGTCCCAAATTGAATTTCTTCGATGATAAGGTGATAAGGGTTCTAAATCCACCCATAAAATAAGTTTTTGACATGTTTAGGTCTTAGATTTTACAATATATTTCCATTTTATTTAAATCGTTAAATAATGAGGTAATCACTGCATCATCATGTTGTCATAAATAATTTAATTTATTTAAGGTCTAAAAATTATTAAAAAACTATCATGATTTAGGAAATCTTTTTATCATTCCAATGAAAATTTATAGTCAAAAATATGATATGTGTATCCCCATGTAAAAATTATTTTAGTAAAACAACTCATGTTTCTGACATTTTTATTTTAACATTAAATAAAAAGATATTAATGTCATTTTCCAACTAAAGTGGCTCCATGGGGTCCCCCAGTTGACCCATGGATTTTCTCGGTCGGCCATGACACATACAATGAGGTCAGGACATGTGTCAAGTTCATTTCATATTATTACAACATTATTTTTACCTTAAATTACACTAATTACCTCTAATCGTGATTCAAAACTTAATAAGTTACTATTCACCAAAAAAACATTTTAATCCAATTGAACCACATTTTACATCTTAATTACAACCATGTATGTCGGATTTTTGAAATTCAAAACACATAGGTTGTAAAATTTCATTTAAACGAAAAATCAGTTTTTAAGTACCACTTAGTGGTTTCACTATTCATCAAAAATTATAGTTTTTCAGAAAAATACAAAAACATCACCCTAAGATATATTTGATATTCCAAATTCAAAAATAATGTCCATTTTAAAAAATTAAAAACATACAAGTTTTATTAGAAAAGTTAATAATTAATTCCCGCTGTCAGAGCAAATAGAGTGTTTTTATGAAACAATATGTATCAAAAGATTGACACTAGTTTAAGTCCGATTTCAAAGTGAAATTATTTCCAATGACCACTATTGGATTTAATGGTAAATATATTTTCTAATTTCACTTTAAAACCAATTCAAAAGATAATATAATCATATAAATAAATTATATTAATAAGAGGTTTTGAATTAAAATACAACATTTTACACTATTCATTAAAAAATGAACTTTATCGGAAAAATACCAAAAATTTACACAAAGTAAATTTTGATGTCCCGATTCTAAAGAAGAGTTTTATTTGGTCCAATAGAATTTATAAGATTGAAAAAAACTATATTTATTTGATGGTTTTCCATCAAAGGCGATAAGTGAACCTTTCGTGAAAATTAGGGCATATATGCCTAAAATAGAATTCTTTCCGTATTTTAAGCCTTTATCATTTATTAGATAAAATTAAAACATTTAAAAAACATATATAATCATATTTTAGTTATTTCTATCCATTCCCGCCAATAAAATGGCTATGTGTTAACTACCATTTAAAATAATATTATTTTATTACTAGTGTACAACGTAAGATTTCAATGAAACTCTTTGTTCCGTATCAGGTACCATATCGAACATAGCGACCCCTTTAAAGTAAAATTAAAATTTAATTCATAAATATTAATAAATATGAAAATCCTTTATTCTTTATTTACCTGGGATGTTATAAAATATCAGGTGTTCAGGGGTGGACAAATGTAGTGTGTAACTATCTTAGGTGTGTACAAGGATAATGACATAGAGATATTCTTTATGTGGAAAATGATATATGATCCACCTCAATGGTGGAAGATGGTCACATTTGAGGGAAATGTGTTTTGCATGGTTGGAGACTCGCACTCCTCCTCGGCGTTGGGGTTTACAATGGGGACTATGATGCATGGTAAAACCAATTGCGATTATGGGGAAGGATGAAGAGGGGATCCATTGAAAGGGGTGATTCTCCAGTGACCTAGATAGAATGCAAGGTGGTGACAATTATGTCTTGTGTGTTGTTGAAGAAATTTTTCACTCTAATGTGGGGATTGATGAAACATCACGCTCAATTTTGAGGATAGAAATTGAGGGGAACCCCCCTCGATAGTGGAGGGATGTGGTTAGATAGGATCGGCTCAGAGGTTCTTGAAGGTGGATGATACGATGTGTGACAACATTTCAATGTAAGGAAATGGTCTCTAGTGATATAGTTAGTGCATAAGGGTGCATGCACGGTGGTAAAGGAATTGCGCTGGTGTAGATCATGGTCTTATGGGTTGGATCACCTAGGACTCCAAGGTAGAAAATATAGAGGCCAATAGATTAGTTATTTTGGTTACTCATTCTATTTCTCTTGGGTGGCCTATATGATTCCAAGTATATAATAAAATTAATATATAATAATAAACCCATCCTATCCCATGGGGGTATATGATGTGTTATGCCCACGGTTGTGTGTTTTATGTTTTTGTTTAGTTATAATTGTACCCCCATTATCTAATATATATATATATATATAATATTTATTTTCTCTATTTAAATTTAAATATTTATTTATGGTTTGTTATATAAAAGGAAATAGGTAGAGTTTTTTAGGCATGCTACTAAGATTTTAGATCACTCTAGTATTTACACCTTTTGTGTCCTTATAGATTGTATTATATTGATTTTATTAGTATATATGTATTATGATAGTTATATTTAGGAGTGTACCATGGAATATTATAAATAATTACAGAGGTGGTGGTATATAAAGACTATTGTGTGGAATAATGAGATAATTGGGTTCTTCATCTCTATTATGGTTAGTCAAGTGTATTGGCCATGTATACCTCGACATTATATTTTGATTGTGTACTGTATGATTAATAAAAGAACGTTTCTTTATTTAGTTGAGTAATTTTATCCTCAATCATTATTTATTATATATTAAAAGGTTAAATCATTCATATTGGTCATGTTAATACCATAGGAATTTTTTCCAATCGATGTAAATTGAAAACATTCTTTGCGTCTATATAACATCAGTTCATGCATGGTCATTAAGTATTTAAATTAGTTTGAAATACTAATTTGAATACTCTAACCCATTAAAATACCCATCTATAATTTATTTTTTTAAGTTACATTTATATGTTTGAAATGAAGGAATAAAAATTAATTAACTTATTAAAAATGTATATATAAATATAATCGTTTAAAAAGAGTAGTTAATGAAATGATAACAATTAAGAATATTTTTGTTTAAAATTAATTTGATAAATCCAATATAAATCAAAATCAAAATAGTTAAATAAATTTTATTCTTTTTATTTAATTTGAAAAAAAAATTAAAATTTATAATAACTAATTTAATCGAATTCAGGTTTGGTATTGTCCTAAAACTAATATCATTACCTTACTTGTTTATTAATTAGGTTTTAAATTCATTGGTGGTAATATGACCTATATATATTGATATACATGTAGTTATATATATGTATGTGTTTGATATATATATGTATGAATGTATGTATGTATGTATGTATGTATGTATGTATAACTAGTATGTTGCCTTTTATGTAAATTCATTTGGGTATTTTATTTGTGTGTCAGACACCCAAATTATTTCCTATATAGGCTATCATTAAAAGAAATAGTTTCATAAGATGAAAAAATGGGATTAAAATTCTTTCATGAATGTGATGAATGAATTATATGAGGAATTAATAAATTCATTATAAACACATGAATTGATTTGTTATTCTTTATGTAGCATCCTCAGATGCTATATAAAGTTGTTCCTATAAAATGGATGTATGTGTATAGATTCTGATCCTTGTATTTTGTAAAACTCCATGAGACCCATAACACTCATTCATCTTCTTCCATTGAATATAGAGGTACTAGAATACCATGAATAAAAGGTAAATCTCATCCAAACATCGGATGATTCAGCATAGCCCGTGGATACACTATAGAGGTGGGATGGTTTTATTTTCCACTTCGGTGATCTTTATCAAATTCATAAAACAAATATTTAAAGGTTTAATATTCTCTTCTATGAAAGGTAAACATTTACAATATTTCTTCATTTTTCTCACATTTTCATATATCAGGCATGGAGATCCTTGGATAAGAGTATCTAATTACATATGTTTTGTCCAATTAATGTTATTATATTCATAAGAATCCAAAAAATGGTATCATAGTAATTAAACATATGATCTATTAAATCATGCATGGAAATGAAGAATAAATTGAAAAAAGAGAAAAATCTCACATCTCTATAAATTTGATTTCATAAATGGGTTATCGTTATGTATCTAGGTTGGGTAAAGGAAACCCTAACCTTCCCATTACATAGTTGATAGGAATAAGGGTAACTAAGGCTTTACACTTTTGTAAATTGTTCTGGTTAAGGGTCATGACACCTTACTCGTACATAGATCTGTTTGTATAAGGGTCACATAAATTTACCCTTATACATAAAGGGATAAGTAAATTTCATACCTTTACATGATCTATAAACATTAAGCTTATACCCTTATATAGTGGATCATGAATCCCATATAAAGGTATAATGATACCTACCCTTACATGAGGTGTTTACATAATGGAAATATCCTCAATACCCTCATATATCATGTTTTATTGAAGCTTTGTAATGGTAAGTAGTATCTCAACATTATGAAATAACATCCAATTGGCACTATATTAGGGTATTATCATTACACAGAGTATTTTGTTTAATGGGAAATAGAGGTCAACATCACAATGGAATGTGTTCCTTATTGAGAGGAACAGGGTAGTAATTCTCTACCTTCACAATATTTTCCTCTTTGGATGATATCCCTCAAGACATTTAATTACCATAGTTATTCCACCATCTAATATAAAATTCCTTGTGATGGGGAGGAGTATTCCTAAGCCTTAAAAACTATTCCCAAACCCCCTCCATGTCGTGATGTGGGACTTGGGAGGTAGTGTTACTACATGACACTATTTGTGTCACACTGTGATACCCTACTTCCAAAATGTATGGTAGTTAGTACTGTCACACCCACCCTCATTAAATTATTTATTTTATTATTTTTTTCCTTGCATCGGGTAGTCCGGGTTGAACCTGACTTAAAATTTGTTTTCTTTTTTAAAAACGCACATTTTGGCGTGGACAGTGTTCAGTGCACCCATGTCGAAGCTGCGCAGCCTCTCCTGGGTCACTGCGCAACCTTGCTCGGTTCCCCGCGTGCCTGCCTAATGTTCAATCTAATTAAATATAAGGAATTATTGATAAGGAAATAGAATTTAGTGGGATAAAATGAAAATAAAATAAAATGAGAAGTGTGATAAAAATTTAATGGATTTTTTAATCTTTAAGAATATTAATATCATCACCATCATTCTACTAATCTTTTTAGCAGCTGCGCAGGGTAACTGCACAGTTCCTGAATCCTTAAAAATAAAAATAATCAAACGATGTTTAAAGAATTATTTTAATGATAATAAAAATGGTTATTATTATTATTATTGATTGTTATTGTTATTATTATTATTATTGTTGTTATTATGTTTACCATGTTTATTAATATAAGGTCTATTATTATTAAGTTATTATTATTAACTTTTATTTAAATTTTGTTAAGATTATTATGTTTTTTAATAACATGTAAGGTTTATTATAATTACTATTAGGATTATTGTTATTAACATTATTATTATTTTTGTTAATTTATTTATCAAAATTATTATTATCAGTATTATTGTTTATATTGTTTTTACTTATTATCATTATCATTATTATCTTTAAGTTGTTTTTAGGGTATTTATTTCATTTTTTCCCTTTCTTTTTCTTCTTTTTTTTCTCTTCCTTCTTGCTCCCTTTCTCTTATGTCTGCCACACACCTTTTTTTCTCCCCATCTGGTCACGCTGAAGCCCCCTCCCCTGACATAGCTACGCGACCTACCCTATAATCGCCGCTCCCTTTCTTCCCTTGTCCTCCGGCCGCGACGGCCCACACAGACCCCCGGAGAAGCCCTTGAGTCGTGTCCTACTCCCTCCATATGAGACTCCTCCCCTGCCGACTTGCTCACCCACTCACCACCTTAGGTCATCGCTCCTTGGTACCCTACCAGCCGGCCAACCTCCGGTAAGTACGGCGCACCTCGCCTTCTGGTCAGCCTCGTTCGGCGCCCCCTCGTTGTTACGTGCGCCACTAGCCGAACACCCACTCACTAGACTAGTTGCATCCGCCCATTCCTCCCGGCCAAAGCCCTACCTCCAGCCCCTTGCACCGCTTCCCTCCTTCTACATTCGGCGATGATCTGAATAGTTACCACATGCTCTGTCCGGTGAACACCCCCTCCCCCTCAGTTAAGTCTTTCTCATTGCTATTTTCTCAGTAGGTATATATTCTGATTTAGGGTTATTAATTTGAAGTGTTGGGTTGTGTTTGGTTATCTGGCCGTGTGTTTGGCATGAAATGGGGGTTTTGCATAAAGGTTTTGGGTTAATTCTTGATTTTTTGGTTCAATTGTTTGATTTAGGGTCAATTTGGATTTGTTTGAGTTGCAGTTGACGTGTGATGGTCGTTGCAAACCATGGTTGTGAAGTCTGCTCTGACAAGGTAGGTGGTTCCGTGTTTAATCATTATATGATATGTTAATTTACTTTCTTAGTTAATTTATAATATTACTTGGTTAATTCTTATGGGTGTGGATTTAATTATCTTGCAGTTTGTCTATGCATTATTTTCATTTATCAGTATGTTTATGCGGTCCAGGTACGTTCTTTGTCTGGAAAATTGTTTTTAGTCAATTGTTAGTGTTTAATAGTGTTTGCAGTTAGTTTTTCATATGTGAAAAGTGAAATGGTTGTATTATAGTGTTTTTTTTAATTTATTTTTTGTTTTGTGAAAATGTTCAAAGTGTGGAATTTGTGTTCTTGATGTGGTGTTGGGTGTGTTTGGTCCTGAAAGAGGGTTGAGATGGTTTTGTGTATTAAAGACATGTTATATTTATTTTTAAAGAATTTGTTTTCAATGAATTTAATATGTTTTAAGAAAATTATTAATGATAAAAATTTAACATGTTTTTAATAAACAATTATTAGCAATGCGGAAATTGTTTTAATTGAGTTGGGTAAGGCATTTTGGCGTGTGTACTTTTCCAAATGTTTTTCTGTGGGTGTGAACTTGTGGCGTTTGGTTTATGTAACACCTTGGTTGTTTTACTTGTCAATGTTTGACATGAAATGTGAAATTGGAACAACATTGAGCACAAAATAGGGAAGCATGGGTACTAGGTGGGCGGACTAGATTAGGGTGCTAGTGATTCAGAAGTGGCCCCGACCCAGTTTCACTTAGCTAGATTGACGCTTACAAGACTAAATAAACCTTAGATAATGACTAGAGACCACTAGGTTATGGAGGTTTTTCCCTACTAGTGGCTCATGCACGGGAACGTATGATATGGATTCTTTGGTACACCGAGACGTGAGGTTCTAGGGCCCCACACAGCTTTAGTTCCTATAGGGCCTATCCCACTTTTAGTGATCTTGGATTACTATACACTCACCGTCACCATACGGTGTAGCATTTGGGTTCTCTTGAATGTTTGAGTTTTCTTAACTGCAAGGGTGTCTTAGTTTTAATTAGGTTGTTTTATTTAAAATTGTTTTTTGTATAGAATCTATTTCTTTAAATATGTATATGCTTCAGTTTCCATTCATTAATTTAGGCAGCAAATGTTTTTCTCATTTAATGTTTATAAGTGAAACCATTTTACTAGGTGACGTCCTACTAGGCTTTTGGCTCACACCCTACATACACCTTTGGGTGTATGTAGACTTGTTTTTTTGTGTATTCCAGGTTGTGACATCGTGACCAGTGATGATGGTTCGGATGTTGTTAGTTTTCACGTGCAGGTTGGTGTTAGTAGCTTGGGGATACGGCTTCTCGTGTCTCGGGGAGGTTGGTATCGGTGTTTAGTTTTCTCTATCCTTGTTTTTGTTCACATTGGGTTTTTAGTTGGGTTGTAGACTTTAAACCTGTTTGTAGTTAAAGGTGTGTTTGGTTTTCTGTTTCTAGTTTTAGTTTATTCATCTGGTTAGTTGTTTTTCTATCTCTTATTTTGGGTAAATCGTTCCCACATATTATTTTGATACCTGGGCACTTGTGCCAGCCTGTGGGGATCGGGAACGCCCTTCGGGCCATGTCGCGGACCGGTCGAGCACCAGGTCGGATGGCGACCCAGCCTGGTTTGTGACAAAATGGTATCAGAGGGGTAGGTTTTCTCTCTTCGATCATGTTCTTTTGGGATAGAGTTACGATAGACTGGTGTTAAGGTTTTCAGGACTCGACATCTTGGCTACGAGTATGGTGCCTGGCCAGAACACCTCGTGGTGGGACTCGAGTTACCAAATAAAGTTGAGGTTTGTCTAACCCTTTGGTCTATGTGTTTAATTTCATTTAGGGGAAATGAAAAAAGAGTAGGGTCAGTGGTCCCAGTGAGCTCGCAGGGTCTGGCATGACATGCGGTGCCAGGGACATTGTCCTAGAATACCCTCTGTTGCAATGTCCGGATTGGTCTATGGCCGCCAACCATATATTCCAGTCACCCGCTGACACTAGTTTTATATTGCACTTATCATCATATCATTGTTTTCGAATTGTGGACATTTGATTTTTAAGTAAAAATGATTTGGTCTGTGAATATTTTTTAGAAATTGTTTTGAAATAAATCACTTTAAAAAGTAAATGAGGTATGAGGTTTGAGAAGTGTGGGTTGGATGTTTTCTTTTTTTGAAAAATCGAATGGTTTGGTTTTGATCCTTGGTGTTCTCATGGGAAACCACAAGCATGAGTGTATATGAAAAGAGAAAGGGTTAATGGCACGACTGGATGAGTTCCTGGATGGATGTGAGGTGGGTAATGGTGTGTCATGGGAACATGCATGTGTGAGGCCCATGGGACACCATTGGTGATTGTGCAACCCACTATCTTGGATTATTTAAAAAATGTTTTGTTAAATTAGAATTTTCTGTTTTAGTAAACGGTGATTGTATAGTGTGCCCTTGTATTTTATTAAATGTTGGATGGGAGGCGTTTTGAACCGAGGATCCCTTCTAACTGATTTGTGTCTTGAGTTTGAATTTTTATTTGTATGTTAGTATGAAAGTGTGTGGTTAATGATTATTTTGAAAAGTGCTTTGGGAAGCCCTTGCAGTGGTTCCACCTGAACGTCTTGTTTCCACTTGTGGTATGTCTTTACCATTAGACCAATTTGGATGCATCCATGGTTTTCTTTCGAGACTAGTGTATGCCCCCCATGAATCGTTAACATGCGATTGAAGTACGACCACAAGCAATTCATCGTTGGCCAGTACTCCAGTTTATTAGATGACTCTCTCCTTAAATTATAGAATTGAAACCACCTCTATTTTTTGCAACTAGATGGATCCTCTCATAGTGGGATGACATATGCAAGGGGAGTTGAATGGATTTTTGGTCTTTTGATTGGATGACTCGTCAGGTATGAAGTTTGACACTGTCCTGTTTGAAGGTTCCACCTGGAAACGACGAAAGGAATTCCAGAGAGGAAGGGTGACGGCGGTTCAGAATTTTCCGTGTTGGCCAGTGACTTTAAGGGATTTGTAGTATTTTCATCAACTTCAAGGGTCATGTTCAGTGATGTCTTGTAGTGCGAGTTCTCTTTGATTTTCATAGGTAAAGTTTGACCTCATTAATTTGGAAGTTATATTTGGAAACGGTATAGGAGATTCCAATGGCGAAAGGTGGAAGTAGTCTGGAATGTTTGGTGCTATCATCTATTCTGAATAACCTTTGGTCCTTCATTGGTTTTGTTTAAGAAAGGGTCTACGTTAGGCCACTAGTGTGGCATACCTAGTTACATGAGGATACTACGGTCGATTGAAGGAATCATGTGTTGTTTAAGACTCAGTTTGAAGTCCATCTCCATATAATGTTCCTCTTTAAAGAAATGGTCATGTTTAGGTGACTATTTATGGTGTCGTGTTCTCATTCAATGTAACAAAGGGTGATGCGCATGCACCATTTCAGCTCTTGTGTTGGTGAATGTTCCGTGTATGATTAGTTGGAATTCGTAATGTGTTGGGTTTTCTGGTGTTGCCTCAGTTGTAGTGTGGTTTCGTGTGACTCCAAAAGGAGAAGCTCTATTCAGGAGTCTTAAACACCTGACTACGAGGCAGGAGATACTTCAAACATTAGGGCTCCAGCCGTAGGCCTCGGAGTGAAGCTGGCATGTGGTCAAGAACCATAGGAGTGTATGGGACCCTAACTTTATTTCTGTCATTGGTATTGAAGGTGAAGGAGGGATAAATTTTTTCTATGATTTTTCCTTTCTGAATGAACCATTTCGGTGCATGGGGATTCCTATGGCTATGAGGAGCTGTGATCGTGTCATCACCATAAAGTCCTGAGGGTTAAGGCCCACCAGATGTATCGCTTTCAGTGGTTCTTATGGGGTCTGTTGGGTTAAGCGGTCTCAAATTTGAATAGTGATCATCTAGGGAGGTGAAAATGCTGGTTTGTTTTGGGTTGTGGTTTTAACGCCCGAGAAGTTGGGCCCCTCCCTCCCAGCCCCTTGTGGTGGCGTGTTTGGTCACCATCGGGAAATTCTCAAGGTTTTTTACCCTCTATCAGTTCAAATGGTGGGGAGACCCATGATGGGTCTTGCACAAATGTCTCTAGTATGAGATGGTGTTGGACTTTCTCATAATGGTGGGGAGTTCACCCTGGCCTCCTCGTGTCTTTTTTCTTGTCTCGTCTCAGGAATCAGAATGTTTTTTATGGTGGGGAGCCCCATCGGGCTTTCCCATGTTGGACCTTTTAGTTTTGTTTCTATAGATGGTTTTTTGGTAGGTTATTGGAGTATTCTTTGGATGTCAGTTGGCCTTGTTTATTCATTCCAGTAAAAAGGTGAGATTTTTTTTCATTCAATAATTATTGAGGTGTTTCGGTTTGTGAAGTTCATTTCTATGGCTGCGAGAGTTCCTTTCCTTAAGAAATAAACTGGATGTGTTCTAGCGGTCTGGGGTGGGTGACACATAGCGAAAACAGTTTTATGGGTTCCTTGAGGTTTTCTTTTGAGTCTCTATCTCTGATCACGGTGTGTTTGCCTCTTTTCACTTGCTTTTCATGGGGATACCTTCTGAACCCCAAGGGGGTGTCTTTTCCTACATTAGGTCTCAGTGTTAATTGTGGATTTCTGGGGGAGTAAGGATTTATGGTGGGGGGATTTGTCACACCCACCCTCATTAAATTATTTATTTTATTATTTTTTCCCATGCATCAGATAGTTTGAGTTGAAACCCGACTTAAAATTTTGTGTTCTTTTTTAAAAATTCACATTTTGGCAATGACAGTGTTAAGTGCACTATTGTCGAACCGCGCGACCTCACTGGGGTTGCTGCGTGACCTCGCTCGGTTCCCCGCGCGTCTGCCCGATGTTCAATCTAATTAAATATAAGGAATTATTGATAATGAAATAGAATTTTAGTGGGATAAAATGAAAATAAAATAAAATAAGAAGTGTGATAAAAATTTAATGTATTGTTTTAATGTTTAAGAATATTATTATCATCACCATCATTATACTAAAATTTTTAGCGACCGCACGGGGTAACTTCACAGTTTCCCGACTCTTTAAAAATAAAAATAATCAAACGAAGTTTAAAGAATTATTTAAATGATAATTAAAATGGTAATTATTATTATTTTTATTATTGATTGTTGTTATTATTATTATTATTATTATTATTATGTTCATCGTGTTTATTAATATAAGGTCTATTATTATAAAGTTATTATTATTTACTTTTATTTAAATTTTTTTAAGTTTATTATTTTTATTAATATCATGTTATGTTTATTATAATAATTATTATGATTATTGTTATTAATATTATCATTATTTTTGTAAATTTATTTATCAATATTATTATTATAAGTATTATTGTTTATATTATTTTTACTTATTATCAATATCATTAATATCTATAAGTTTTTTTCAGGGTATTTATTGCATTTTTCCCCTTTCTAATTTTTATCCTTTTTTTCTCTTCCTTCTTGCTCCCTTTCTCATCTGTTTGCCACACCCCTTTCCACCCCCCATACTGTTGCGCTGAAGCCCCCTCCCTTGACCTAGCTGCTCGACCTACCCAACAATCACCACTCCCTTTCTTCCCTTGGCCTCCGGCCGTGACGGCCCGCATAGACCCCCGACCAGGTCCTTGCGCCGTGTCCTGCTCCCTCTATGCGAGACTCCTCCCCGACTGACATGCTCACTCGTTCTCCACCTCAGGTCGTCACACCTTGCTACCCTCCCATCTGGACACCCTCCTCTCAGTACGGTGCATCTCCCCTTCTAGTTGGCCCCGTTCAGCACGCCCTCGCTGCTATGTGTGCCACTATCCGAACACATGCTCGTCGAACAAGCTGCCTCCTCCCATTCCTCTCAGCCGAAGCCTTACCACCAGCTTCTTGCACCACTTCCCTCCTGCTACGTCTGGCGAGGAGCTGATCTGCTACCCCCTGCTCCCTCCGGCGAACACCCCCCCTCGGTTAAGCCTCTCTCCTTGCTGTTTTTTTTTCAGCAGGTATATGTTCCGATTTAGGGTTTTTAATTTGATGTTTTGGGTTTTTTTGGTTTTCTTTCAGTGTGTTTGGCATTAAATGGGGGATTGCATCAAATTTTTGGGTTAATTATTTATGTTTTAATTCAATTTTTTGATATATGGTCAATTTGGATTTGTTTGCGTAGTAGTTAAAGTGTGACGGTCATTGCGCATCGTGGTTGTGAAGTCTACTCTGACAAAGTACGTAGTTATACATTTAAACGTTATTTGATAAGATAATTTTCTTGCTTAGTTAATTTAAAATATTACTCGAATAATTATTATGGGTTTGGATTTTATTATCTTGATTTTTTTCTATGCATTATTTTCATTTAGCAGTATGTTTATGCAGTTCAGGTGCGTTCTTTTTCAGGAAACTTGTTTTCAGTCAATTGTTAGTGTTTAATAAACTTTGCGGTTCATTTTTCATATGTGAAAATTGCAATGGTTGTGTTCTAGTATTTTTTTTATAAAGTTTGTGTTTGTTTTGTGAAAATCTTCAAAGTGTGAAATTGGTGTTCTTGATGTGGTGTTGGGTGTGTTTGGTCATGAAAGAGGGTTGAGTTTGTTTTGTGTGTTAAAGCCATGTTATATTTCTTTTTAATGAATTTGTTTACAAAGAATTTAATATGTTTTAATAAAATTATTAACGATGAAAATTTAATATTTTTTAATAAAAAATTATTAGCAATGCAGAAATTGTTTTAATTAAGTTGGGTAAATCCTTTTGGCATGCGTGCTTTGCCAAATGGTTTTCTGTGTGTGTTTAAGTGTGGCGTTTGGTTTATGTAACACCCTGGTTGTTTTACTTGTCTATGTTTGACATAATATGTGAAATTGGAACAACGTTGAGCACAAAATGAGGAAGCCGGGGTACTTAGTTGGCAGACTAGACTAGCATGCTAGTGATTCGGGAGTGGCCCTGACCCAGTTTCACTTAGCTGGATTGATGCTTACAACACTAACTAAACCTTGGATGATAACAAGAGACCACTAGGTTATGGATTATTTCCCTACTAGTGGCTCGTGTATGGGAACATATGATATGGATTCTTTGGTACACCGAGTTGTGAGATTCTAGGTCCCCACACAGCTTTAGTACCTATAGGGTCTCTCCCACTTTTAGTGCTCCTAGATTACTATACACTCACCGTCGGCATAAGGTGTTGAATTTGGGTTCTCATGAAGGTTTATGTTTTCTTAGCTGCAAGGGTGTTTTATTTTCAATTAAGTTTTTTTCTTTAAAATTGTTTTTTGTATAGAAACGGTTTCTTTAAAGTTGTTTAAGATTTGGTTTCATTTCATTAATTTAGACTGAAAATGTTTTTTCCATTTAATGTTTATACGTGGAACCATTTTATTGGATGATTTCCTACTTGGATTTTGGCTCACACCCTACACACAACATTGGGTGTATGCAATCTTTTTTGTTGTGTATTCTAGGTTGTGACATCGTGCTCAGTGATCGTGGTTCGGATGGTGTTAGTAGATTGGGGATGCAGCATCTCATTTCACGAGGAGGTTGGTAACAGAGTTTAGTTTTCTATATCCTTGTTGTTATTCACTTTAGGTTTTTAGTTGGGTTGTAGACATTAAACCTATTTTTAGTTAAAGTTGTGTTTGGTTGTCTATTTCTAGTTTCATTTTATTCATCTGTTTAGTTGTTTTTCTGTGTCTTATTTCAGGTAAATCATTCCCAAATATTATTTCGATACCCGGGCACTTGTGCCAGCCCGTGGGGATGGGGAACGCCCTTCGGTCCATGTCACCGTCCGGGTCAGGTGCCGGGTCGGATGGCGACCCGGTCTGGTTCATGAAAAATTGGTATCAGAGGGGTATGTTTTCTCTCTTGGTCGTGTTCTTTTGGGATATAGTCACGGTAAACTAAATTTAAGGTTGTTGGGACTTGACGTCTTGGCTATGTTTAAGGTGCCTTGCCAGCACACCTCGTGGTGGGACTCGAGTTACTAAAGAAAGTTTAGTTTTGTCTAAACCTTTGGTCAGTGTATTTAATTGCGTTTAGGGGAAATGAAAAAGGAGTAGGGTCAGTGGTCCAAGTGATCTCTTAGTGTCTGGAAAGCCATGCGGAGACAGGGACGTTGTCCTAGAATACCCATCGTGGCAGGTGTGTTAGCGATGTATGGCCGCCAACAATATGTTCCAATAACCCGCTGACACTAGTTTTCTCTTGCACCATTCATCATTTCTTTATGTTCAAATTATGGACATTTGGTTTTTAAGTAAAAATTATTTGGTCTTGGAAAATGTTTTGGAAATTGTTTTGAAATAAAGCACATTAAAAAGAAAATGAGGTATGAGGTTTGAAAAGTTTGGGTTGGATGTTTTGGTTTTGAAAAATGGAATGGTTTGGTTTTGCCCCTTGGTGTTCTCGTGGGAAACCACATGCATGAGTGTATAAGGAAAGATAAAGGGTTAATGGAACGAGCATATGAGTGCCTGGATGGATATGAGGTGGGTTCTGGTATGGCATGGGAACATGCATGTGCGAGGCCCATGGGACACCATTGGTGTTTGTGAAACCCAGTAGCTCTGATTATTTTCAAAAAGTTTTGTTAAATGAGAATTTTGTGTTTTAGTAAATGGTGATTGTATGGTGTGTCCTTTTGTTTTTGGAAATGTTGTAGGTGAGGTGTTTTGAGCCGAGGATCCCTTCGGACTAATTTGCGTCTTGAGTTTGAATTTTTATTTATATGTTAGTATGAAAGTGTGTGGTTAGTCAATATTTTGAATAGTGCTTCGGGAAGCCCTTGTAGTGGTTCCCCCTACACGTCTAGTGTTCGCTAGTGGTATGTCTTGACCAATGGACCAATTTCATTGGGTCCATGGTTTTCATTATTGACTAGTGTACGCCCCCATGAATCTTTAACATGCGATTGAAGTATGACCACGAGAAATTCGTCATTGGCTAGTCCTCCAGTTGATCAGAGGACTCTCTCCATAAATTCTATAATAAAACCCACCACTCATTTTTGCAACAAGACAAATCCTCTAGCAGCGGGATGACATATGCGAGGGGAGTTGAACTGAGTTTAGGTCTTTTGAGTGGATGACTCATCGGGTATGAAGTTTGACACTATCATGTTTGAAGGTTCCACCTAGAAACGGAAAAATGAATTCCAGTGGGGAAGGTTGAAGGCAGTTTAGGATTTTCAGTGTTGAACAGTGTCTTGAATGGCTTTGTAGTATTTTCAAAGGCTGCAAGGGTCATGTTCAGTGACGTCTTGCAGTGTGTGTTCTCTTTGATTTTCACGTGTGTAGTTTGACCTCATTAGTTTGGAAGTTCTATTTGGAAACGGTAAAGGATATTCCAATGGGGAAAGCTGGAAGCAGTCTGGAATGGTCGGTGCTGACCACTATTCTAAATGACATTGGTTCCTTCATTGGTTTTGTTTAAGAGAGGGTCTAAGTTAGGCCACTAGTGTGGCAGACCCAGTCACATGTGCATACTACGGTTGATTGTAGGAATCACGTGTTGTTTAAGACTCAGTTTTAAGTCCCCCTCCATATAATGTTCATCTATATAGAAATGGTCATGTCCAGGTTACTATTTGTTGTGTCGTGTTTTCATTCAGTGTAACAAAGGGTGATGTGCATGAACCATTTCAACTCTTGTGTTGGTGAATGTTACATGTATGATTAGTTGGATGTCATAATGTGTTGTGTTTGCTATTATTGCCTTAGTTGTAGTTTGGTTGCATGTGACACCAAAAGAAGTAGCTCCGTTCATGAGTCTTCAACACCTAACGGCGAGGAAAGAGATGCTTTAAACATTAGGGATCCAGCCGTAAGCCTCAGAGTGAAGCTAACGCGTGGTCAGAAACCTTAGGAGTGTATAGGACCCTAACATTATTTCTGTCGTTGGTATTGAAGGTGAAGGAGAGTTAAATTGTTTTCCATGATTTTTCCTTTTTGAACGACCCGTTTGAGTGTGTGGGGATTCCCGTGGCTATTAAGAAGCGTGATCATCTCATCACCTTAATGTCCTGAGGGTTGCATCCCACTAGATGTATCTCTTTTAGTGGTTCATATGGGGTCTGTTGGGTTAAGCGGTCTCAAATTTGAATAGTGCTCATCCAGGGATGTGAAGATGCTGGTTTGTTTTTGGTTTTGGTTTTAATGCCCCTGTAGTTGGGCCCCTCCCTCCCTGCCCCTTGTGGTGGGGTGTTTGGTCACCATCGGGAAATTTGCATAGTTTTATACCCTCTATTAGTTCTAATGGTGGGGAGACCCAAGATGGGTCTCGCACAAATGTCTCTAGAATGAGTTGGTGTTGGCCTTTCTCATAATGGTGGGGAGTCCGCCCGGGCCTCCTCGTGTCGATTATATTGTCTCATCTCGGGCATCAGAAATTATTTTATGGGGGGAGCCCCATCAGGATTTCTCATGTTGGACCTTTCAGTTTTGTTCATGGAGATGGTTATGTGGTAGGTTATTGGAGTATTCTTTGGATGTGGGTTGTCCTTGTTTCTTCATTCTAGTAAAATGGTGATATTTTTTTCATTCAATAATGGTTGAGGTGTTTCGGTTTGTGAAGTTGGATTCAATGGGTGCGAGAGTTCCTTTCCTTAAGAAACCACCTAGAGGTGTTCTAGTGCTCTAAGGTGGGTGACACTTAGCGAAAAGCATTTTACAGGTTTCATGAGGTTGTCTTTTGAGTCTCTATCTTTGATCACAGTGTGTTTTCCTCTTTTCACTAGCTTTTCATGAGGATACCTTCTAAACCACGATGGGGTGTCGTTTCATACTTTGGTTCTCAGTCTTAATTATGGCTTTCTGGGGGAAGAAATATTTATGGTGGAGATATTTTTCACACCCACCCTCATTAAATTATTTATTTTATTATTATCTTTCTTTGCGTGGGGTAGATCAGGTTGAAACCCAACATAAAATTTTGAGTTCTTTTTTAAAAATGCACATTTTGGGATTAACAGCATTCAACGTCCAGCTGTCAAAGCCATGCAGCCTCGCCTGGTTCACTACATGACCTCGCTCGGTTCCCCGCGCACCTGCCCAATGTTCAAAATAATTAAATATATGGAATTATTGATAAAGAAATATAATTTAAGTGGGATAAAATGAAAATAAAATAAAATAAGAAGTGTGATAAAAATTTAATGGATTGTTTTAATCTTTAAGGATATTATTATCATCACCATCATTCTACTAAACATTTTAGTTTCCGCGCGGGGTAACCACACATTTTCCCGACTGTTTAAAAACAAAAATAATCAAACGTAGTGTAAAGAATTATTTTAATGATAATAAAAATAGTAAATATTATTATTATTATTGACTGTTATTATTATTATTATTATTATTATTATTATTATTATTATGTTCACTGTGTTAATTAATATAAGTTCTATTATTATTATGTTATTATTATTAACTTTTATTTAAATTTTTTTATGTTTATTATGTTTATTAATATCATGTTAAGTTTATTATAATTATTATTATTATTATTATTATTATTATTATTATTATCATTATTTTTGTTAATTTATTTGTCTTTATTATTATTAGAAGTATTATTTTTTATATTTTTTTTACTTATTATCATTATCATTAATATATTGAAGTTGTTTTTTAGGGTCTTTATTTCATTTTTTCCCTTTATTTTTTTCTTATTTTTTTCTCTTCCTTCTTGCTCCCTTTCTCTTCTATCTACCGCCCCCCTTTTTTCTCACCATCCTATCATGCTGAAGCCCCCTCTGTTGACCTAGCTACGTAACCTCCCCTACAATCACCAATCCCTATTATTCATTGGCCTCCGGCCGCGACCGCCCGCACAGATCCCCGACCATGCCCTTGCGTCGTGTCCTGCTCCCTCCATGTGATACTCCTCCCTGGCCGAATTTCTCACCTGCTCACCACCTCAGGTCGTCGCACCTCACTACACTCCCATCCGGCCTCCCTCCTCTTAGTACGACGCACCTACAGTTCTGGTCGGTCTCGTTCGACGTGCCCTCACTGCTACGCACGCCACTTGCAAAACACCCGCCCACCGGACCAACTGCCTCCTCCCATTCCTCCCGGTAGAATCTCTACCTCTAGTCGGTTGCACCACTTCCCTCCTGTTACATCCGGTGATGATCTGAACCGCTACCCCCTACTCCGTCCGGTGAACACCCCCCCCCCCAGTTAATTCTTTCTCCTTGTTGGTTTTTTTCACCAGGTATATGTTCCGATTTAGGGTCTTTAATTTGATGTTTTGGGTTGTGTTTGGATTTATTGCAGTGTGTTTGTCATGAAATGGAGTTTTTGCATCAAATTTTTGGGTTAATTATTGATTTTTTTGTTCAATTGTTTGATTTAGGGTCAATTTGGATTTGTTTGAGTTGCGGTTGACATACAATGGTCGTTGCACACCATAGTTGTGAAGTATGCTCTGAAAAGGTTGGTGGTTCTGCGTTTAAACATTATTTGATAAGTTAATATTCATTCATAGTGAATTTATAATATTACTTGATTAATTATTATGGGTGAATATTTTATTATATTTAAGTTTTTCCATTCATTAATTTCATTTATCAGTATGTTTATGTGGGGCAGGTACATTCTTTGTCTAGAAACTTGTTTTTAGTCATTTGATAGTGTTTAATAATGTTTGTAGTTAGTTTTTCATATGTGAAAAGTGCAATGGTTGTGTTTTAGTGTTTTATAATAATGATTGTGTTTCTTTGTGAAAATTTGCAAAGTGTGCAATTTTTGTTCATGATGTTGTGTTGGGTGTGTCTGGTCATGAAAGAGTGTTGAATTGGTTTTGTGTGTTAAAGTTGTGTTATATTTATTTTTAAAGAATTTTTTTACGAAGAATTTAATATGTTTTAATGAAATTATTAACGATTAAAATTTAATACGTTTTTAATAAAAAATTATATGCAATGAGGATATTGTTTTAATTGGGTTGGGTAAAGCCTTTTGGAGTGCGTACTTTGCCAAATGGTTTCTTGTGTGTGTTAAAGTGTGGCATTAGGTTTATGTAACACGCTGGTTTTTTTACTTGTCTATGTTTGACATCAAATGTGAAATTGGAACAATGTTGAGCACAAAAAGGGGAAGCCTAGGTTCTAGGTGGGCGGAACAGAATTGCGTGCTAGTGATTCAGAAGTGGCCCCAACCCAGTTTCACTTAGCTGGATTGACGCTTTCAACACTAACTAAACCTTGGATGATGACTAGAGACAACTAGGTTATGGAGGTGTTTCCCTACTAGTGGCTCGTGCACTGGAACGTATTATATGGATTCTTTGTTACATCGAGACGTGAGGTTCTAGGGCCCCACACAGCTTTAGTACCTATAGGGCCTCTCCCACTTTTAGTGCTCCGTGATTACTATACACTCATCGTCGGCATACGGTGTAGCATTTGGGTTCTCATTAAGGTTTGACTTTTCTTAATACAAGGGCGTTTGATTTTTAAATAATTTGTTTTCTTTAAAAGTGTTTTTTGTATAGAAACTGTTTCTTTAAGGATGTATAAGCTTTGGTTTCCTTTCATTAGTTTATCCTACAAATGATTTTGTCATTTAATGTTTATAAGTGGAACCTTTTTATTGGGTGATGTCCTTATGGGATTTTGGCTCACACCATACATACACCTTTGCGTGTATGTAGACTTGTTTCTTGTGTATTCCATGTAGTGACATTGTGGTCAGTGATGGTGGTTCAGATGTTGTTGGTTTTCGCATGCAGTTTGGTGTTAGTTGCTTGGGGATGCGACTTCTCGTGTCGCGGGGAGGTTGGTATAAGAGTTTAGTTTTCCTTATCCTTGTTGTTGTTCAATTTGGTTTTTTAGTAGGATTGTAGACTTTAAACCTGTTTATAGTTAAAAGCGTGTTTGGTTGTCGGTTTTTAGTTTTAGTTTATTCACCTGGTTAGTTTTTTTTTCTGTCTCTTATTTCAGGTAAATCATTACCACATGTTATTTCGATACCTGGGAACTTGTGCCAGCTAGTGGGGATCGGGAATGCCCTTCAGGCCATGTCGCGGACCAGGTCGGGCGCTGGGTCGGATGGCGACCCAACCTGGTTCAGGACAAGTACCGTGTCACAGGCACCTAATGGAATGTGCCACTTTATGTGGCACCTAAACCCCCCAGCACTTTACCTAGTTACCAAATGTTATACCTCCTCTAATACAACTTGAATATACCAAGGAAGCAGTACACTGCCATCGTGAATTTTCTTCTCTATGTGATAACCTTCATCTATATGTTTTCCCTTGGGAATCCCACCATCTTATGGAAAATGTCTTGTGGTGGGGGGACTTAATGGGTCTTATATACCATATAGGAACCACCTATATTCCCTAAAGTGGGACTTGTGAGGTAGTGTCATGACATGACTCCCTATGTTTCATGAATTGACACCCTACATCCATGTACATAGTGGTTATTCCGATTTCCTAGGAACCCTATGGCATGTGCCAATTCATGTGGGAACCACACCAACATAAGGGTAAAAAATAAAAAATGGATCTTTTTAAATTTATGAAATTTAATAACGGACTATAAAATGTATTTCAATCATTATAAAATTTATTTTGTAATATTTTAATTCATTAAATTTTATTAAATTATTTATAAATTGCTTATAATTAATTAAATTTTTATGAAACATTTTATCTGTAAATATATAATGTTAATTTTTTAAATACCTATTAAATTATATGGAAATTATTATGATATAGAAATAAAAGTGTTTAATTTGAAATCATTAGAAATAATTTATATAGGTGTATAAATTGAAAAATAATGTCATTATATTAAATGATTATGTTTAAACTATTGATTTTTTATAATTAACTATTTTATATTATTCAAAATAAAAGGGGGAAAATTTTGGATATTATTTAACCGACATAAAAAATGATGATTGATATTGTTATGTTTTAAATAATGATTAAATATGTGATATTAGATTATATAAAATGATTAAATAATATAAATTGAACTATAAATTTTTTATAATTCATATAATGAGATATATTTAAAATTAAAAATCCATATAATGATAAATAAGAAATAGTTTATATTTTCATAAATATAAAGTGTTTATATTAAATAAAAATTAAATGAGTATAAAATATTTATATTAAAAATCATGGAATGTTTATAATATGATTGATGAAAATTATAAGTGTTTATAATTAGATATTCTTTATGAGTTGTTCAATAATAATTATCTCATGTTTAAATATTTCAATTTTTTATTTATTTAAAAGTTTATTCCATTCTATGTTGATGTTTATTATATTTTATAAGAAATGTGAATATTTTTCATGCTTTAATTTAAAATTTGAGAATACTTGTATGATAAAGACTTCCCTTACATTCTATGATTTACTCCATAAGTAGTTTAGTTTTTTATCAACATTGACCTTGGTTGTAATAGAACTTATGAGCTTGATTCTATTAATTGAATATAGTTTGTTTATATTAGTTTTTAGGGTTATGATGAATTTAATTCTCTCTTATGTAATGTATCCTCTAGTAGAAGGACTCAGGGTCGGAATATCAACCTACGTGGAGGCTTATACCTTGTCTAGGTTGGTGAATGGGGTTAATTACCTATCACTTTGGGATTTATCATCTATATATTTTCAATATCATGTAATTATAATCCTTTAAATGAAGTATTTATGTACCTTACTCATATGATTCATTCAGATATGTATGAATATACTTAACAACAATATTTGGGAAAGAGACACATATTTGTTGGTCGTGTAAAGAGTTAAACATCAATATGGTTTGAACATATTGATTAGGTGGAGGAAATAGGATTCCAAAAATAATTATTAGAAGAATGAATAAATGAAATGAAATAATGTGAGGCAAGATGGTGATATTAAAATTACCTTCAAATACATTTTATGATATTCCATCCAATGTGACACTAGTCAATAACTCGATCATCCAACCTAGTAGGTTCTTCTTCAACATGGTTACATGGAACATATTGTGTATGGAAATAAAGTAATGGGTGAAACTAGACCAACCTTTTGTATATTTTTCCATTGTATAGTTTCCTTTTATTTTAATTCATTAATCTATATTTGGAATTTTATTTGAGTTACTGATAGCTGGGAAATCCTTATAAAGGATACAAGTGTAGAGACCCAAAGCTTGACGTACATGGACATTTCATTACTTTTTGTAGAATACATAATACATAACAAAAATAGACACACAAGAACAGTAATAGTTTAGTGTCTTTGGAAACACGGAACGTAATCTTCTAATCATGGGGAAAGATCTTCAACATCTCCCATAAAGATCCTTCCCTTTTGGGTTTTTTACCTAAATACTTTATTTAAAGAATAGGGAAAAGAAAACATATAAAGAGTGAGCTCAAATGCATAGTAAGGGTAAGCATGGATAAAATAAAACAAATCATATACATTTGAACTTAAAAACATGAACATAATGTTTTAACATCAAAATCCTGGGCAACGACATAAAACATGGTAGTACATAAGGCATAGATCATAAAGAAACATTAATCAAGATAAAATATCATGGGAATAAAACCTGTAATTGTGGCCAAACAATAAGCACATGATATGATTTCTATAGTAGCCTAGGCATTACTGCCAAGACCATCTTAGTGGACAAAGTCCCTTACTGAACCGAGTTTACTTGCTGTTCTAGCCCTATATTACTGAACCAGATTTACTTGCTATTCCAGCAATGTCTACCTCATGAGATATAAATCTTTACCCAATGCATTGGAAAGAGATATAGGTCCCATCCATCTCATTTTGAAATCATTCTTACGTGTGCAAAAAAATCATAAATCCTACATTTTATGATAACCCATGTAATAAAAATGGGATTCTTAAACATCATGCCATCATAACATAATCGATAACAGATAAAAGGACATCGGAATAATAATTCCATCATAAAAAAATCAAATAAAAGTAAAAATAGCGATAGAAATAGGACCATATTTTATCTTACATTGAAAATAATTTGGATAAAACACTTGAACTCCATTTTTGAGGAAAATATCTTTTCTACTTCAAAAACATGTTTTCCTTTCTTAACATGTCATACAATTTTAATGTAAAACAAGTTGATTAAAAATAAAATTGAAATCATGTAAAGGAAGATTCTTGGAAATAATGTTCTAAAAAACCCTTCATGCCGTATAAGTTAAAAAAACCTTCTTCTCATACTTTGGACAGAAAAGTCAAAAAGTACCTTGTACGAAAAACGACAAAATATTCCTTTCATATCTTTTACTAAAAAATCACCGAAGGGTAAAATTAGATTTAAAAAATTTTCGGAGGATAGAAATAATATTACATATTGAGGAAACATGGATTTGGATGATAAAATACACCCCAGTAAATACCAAAGTATAAACAATCTCAGATAAAAATGAGATTGTGAGATTTTCCCTTACCTCGTGTCTGACATGACTCGATTGTTCTTTAATCTCATGAATAATAAAACAAAGTTAATTTCTACTTTATTAAGAACCTTTTTCAAGTTTTATATTCCTTTTATATCACTTATTGCCATGTTATAAACATTATGTAACCATTTAAGTTAATAATGATTGTTTTGTCGATATTTGGTTCTTAAGTCCAAAATGGACTTCTTATAATTACATGTTGTTGATGTGGTCAAAGGTTCATTATATCCAGAATGATATTCATGATTTATATATAATATATATCATATATATCTATCGTATACATGTATTTATAATAGTAAATAACATATGGAGGTAAGAAATGAAATGCACCGTTCATGGAGATGGTAAGTCGTACGTACGCATGAACGCTACTTTCATTTATATTTCTTATTTTAATGGAATTATAACATAATTCTACATAGTTATATTATAATTATCGTATAATATCTTATTTAATATCATTAAATCCATCCTTTATAAGTCCCACATATGGCATTAACGATTCACATCACTTTGAGGGGGCGGTAGTCCGCACTTCCTAAAATGATATTATCGTATTTACCGACCATGAAACCATAAAGGCTTGATATAATTGGGAATTAAATAAGAATAATGAAATCATTAACATAATATTTATCATATATAAAAACTGTGCCATCATAATGTCCACCATGAGAGATGGTAGGAGAAAAACAAACAATCATCATTTCGTAAGGCGTTAGTTTTCCATCGACAAAAACCTTATGTTCTTCATCCATTAGATGGAAGTGTGTGTAAGTGTATTTCTATTAATTATAATAACAACATTCTAGTATATTGAGGATGCAGGTGTTGTTACAAAATAAAGGATTAAAAAGTGTTTAGGGTTTGGAATGTAGAATAAAAGAAAATAATTTAAGATAAACTTTTACATTTAATTTGGGTATCTTCGTTTGGTTTGAATCAAAAGGCCTTCTTGGAGTGCCTTCTGCATAAGGTAAGGCTTATAGGGAGAGGATAGGGATTTAGGGAGATTAATTGGGCAGAGTTTGGACATGCCGATTGGCTTGAGAGGTGTGAATAATTGGATAGAAATGGTCTCCTTTTATAAGGGGGAGGAGGATCTCTTTTGGAAAGTGTAAAAATATTATTTTATTATAAACTTATCTTCGGTTTTAAAAGGTCCCAAAATAATTAAAGATGAAGATAAGATGACTCATGGTCGAAATAAAATCATCCAATCAGACTTGAACATGTTTGAATAATATTTTAATCATTATAATATAATTTATTTAAATCATTTATTAATGTGGTAAACTATGCATCATTATTGTGTCATAAATAATTTAATTCATTTGATGTATAAAAATTATGAAAACAATACCATGATGTAGGAAATCTTTCTAGATTTCTATCTAATATTTATAGTCGAAAATATAAATTATATAACACCATATAAAAATTAATCTACTAAAAGATTTTTGTTAATGTAAATTTTCACTTTACAATAAATTAATTAATCTAATGTGTCATTGTCTTTCATAAGTGGCTCCATGGGGTCCCAAAATCCACCCAAGGATTCCCGTGGTCGGAAATTACTTATCCAATAATGTTTGGACAAGTTTTAAGGTAATTTTGAATTATTATATTATTATTTTAACCTTGATTTACCCTATTTACCTTTAACTGCGGTAAATAAAAGTAAAATGTTATTATTCACCAAAAATTATTTTTACCTAATTGAACTACATATTAGACCTTGATATTAACCGTTTCTCTCAGATATTCAAAATTCCACTCACAAAAGCGGTAAAATTAAGTTTTATGTATGTTTGCAAAAATCTCCTAGGAGGTAGGTAAAAGACGGTGAAAAGGTCAATAAAATTTTTATATATCGAAAATTATTATAAAATGACTCCAATGAATTACATTGAACTTATATAGGTATTATTTATCAATATGGACCTATCATAAATTTAAATAAAATAAATTGTTATTTAAATAAAAATTTGGTTTTAAACTATGACTCAGTGTTTTTTCACTATTCATCAAAAATTGAATGTTTTCAAAAAATACCAAAAATTCAGCCTAAGCTATATTTGATATTCCGAATTCAAAAATGATGTCTATTTTTTGAAATTCAAAACATATAAGTGCAATTAATTAATTGTAAAATTAATTCACGTTATCAAAACAAATAGCGTTTTTTAAGAAATAATAACTATCAAAAGATCGACACTAGTTTATGTCCAATTTCAAAGTGAAATTAATTCCAATGACCGACATTGGATTAAATGGTAAAAATATATTCTAATTACACTTTAATCCCAATTAAAAAGATTATATAACTATATAAATTATTGTGATGAACAAATTTGTTTTTAATTAAAATATAGCGTGTTTTTACTATTCATCAAAATATGAATGTTATCAGAATAAGATGAAAATTTCATCCAATTATATTTTTATATCCTGATTCAAAGGAAATATTATATTTTGAAAAATTGAACTTATAAACATGTCAAAAAGTAGATTTAATGTGGGTGCACCATCAAAAGGCAGCAAAACTCCATATTTTGAAAAATACATATTTTACACGGAAAATTTATTTTGTTCTCATACCATGTTATAGAAAATATGTAAGATTAATAATAATGTTATAAAATTAAAAATGTAGTTAATAATATTCATAAAGGCTAGTTTATAATAATATTATAACCATATATCATTGTTTAGTGAAACCCGGTATTGAGTACTACACACGCTATCGAGGAAGGTCGGGATTGCGTGTAATGCAAGCCAAGTCTGGGTGACGTGTAGTGAAAGACTCCTTTGCTGTTGCGTATAAAAAAATAAAACCATATTTCATTTATACATTAAACAAAATCTATACTTAATCTTCCATAGATTAATTTCTAAAAAACAAACATTAAATTGTGTGTAACACAAGCCAAGAATAGTGTTGCGTATACTGCAAGCTAATACAGTGTTGGGTATAGAGCATGATAATCATGGTGTAGCGTACAACAGAATACATCAATGAAATTAAGAAGAATAATTCTAATAAAATCTTTGGTTGTTACATTCTACCCCCCTTAAAATGAATTTCTCCCTCAAAATTCGTCGGGTTTATAAATTTTTTAATACTAGAATGTTTCTTTCATAGAAACCCACATTGTAAAAAGAAATACTAAAACTTCATTTTAAAAAGGAAAGTTAGAAAAAAAAAGGATTCCCAAAGTAACTCATCACCCGGGTTCCCACATAGGAGATCATAGGTGAAAATATGGATATGGAAGAGAAATCTAACCATCATGTTTTGATGAAGAGTGGTAGAGAACATGGTTATGAAAAATCCAAAAATCACAAATCCATAAATTTGTGATGATCTGAGGTACCATCTGATTCATCAGATATAAGAGCACTAGGAAAATATTTTTTGTTTTCAATATCATTTCCCTGAAGTTAAAAATTTTGAATTAGATGAAATACTTACTTGATTTTGGTACAATCTCACTGTTGTTCGTGCCTTGAACAATTTCAACTTCATCTCTTAAAGAAATGAAGTTGAATATGTTATTCGTGAAGTGTTATTAGATCATGTGATAGAGTGATGGGTCATTCCATCTGTTTCATACATAAGGTTAGCAATAGTTGTATATATTAGTCCATTTATGGTGAGATTAATCAAATACGGTTCCAAAAATGGACGTATACCTCATCTATCATAACACATAATAAAATAAAACTAGTTTCTTCTAACCAGGGAATTCATGTTGGTCAGTGATAGGCAATAAAGGCCTTTCGCACTTTGGTTGTGGGATTGATTCCCACACCTTGTCCGACGTGACGGGTTTTTGCACATCCTATGGGTTGTCCTTTTTCTAAAACTATACTATTATAACATTCCAGAAATAATATCAAAATGTTCTAGCCTTAAACAATACTATCTGATGTCTGACATAATCTATTCCAGTCTTTAGACTTATCCAAAATACATCTGTCGAATCTCATAGTATAAAGAAAATGATTACTAGAAAATTCATTATCCAAGCAAGTGAATACCATCATTTATCCCATATATATCATAAAATATATCTTGTTGATCGCATTACAAACATGTGAATACCTTAATCTTGTATTCTCTTACAACATGAATTACCATTGAACAATAGTGAAAACGTGAATGTTGTCAAAAGGTAACTGTTTCCACATACCAAAATCCCAAAGTTCAATATACTCAAACCATGATATCACTTTTTCCTTATAAAAATCATGAGCTCATTAATACTATCAAGATTTCATTATCTCATTTGCCCTTCTTTATGCACATATTAGGTGCTTTCCAAAAATATCTGAATAACCTTTCATGGTTACCCGTACCATTCATCATATACTTTCAAAACTCAAATAAAGTCAACAGTTTAACAATCCTTAGATTTTTTCTTCATTCCATAGTTCCATACATTATTCTTGATAAACATACAATCATTACACTACCTTCTAAAACCGCTGATTGAGATTCATCATTTCTTCCATATCATATATCATTTGAAGTCTCTTCATCATCATCCACATAAATACTACCCATATATCTAATTTGATTCTCTTTATGAGATTTTTCCTTTGGGAATTGGTTTGCATAATTCCCGTACATTCCACATTTTAGACACTTAACCATTGTTGATGTCTTAGAAATACTATTATCTTTGTCTGTGGTGTTATCCGAACCATTTCCTTTACTATTACTATCTTTGTGTCCTTCTTTTCCACACCCAAGGAGTCATCCAGTTCCTTTGAATCATTCCCCTTGATGCCTATTCCCACATTACTTACATGAGGGAAATTGAACCTTCTTTCCTCTATGATCATCATGAAACTTCTTCTTTCTCTTATTAGCTGAGTTAGGAATCTTACCAAAGTTGAGATTATTGATCATATTATGAGATTGCTGATTAGGCATAATAATGATGTTTCGCCTTCCAAATCCCATTTCATTTGCTTTATCATGAATAATATCATTCCATTGTCCATCATATTCACCATTATCGTGAATCTTCCTGTTTCCATCCATTTTCTAAAACCCAAAAAGAATAGTGTGAGAGGAAAATATCATGCTAGGGAAAACAACATAATAAAGGGGGAGTACCTTCAATATATAACATCTTAGGGTTAATTCTAAGATTGTTACCACAATTATAGGACTATAACCTATACTTATACTTAACCTTAGGGACATCCCTAGACATACCTTAGAAATATCTCTAGAGATCTCACTAAAGTTTTCGTATCCTAGTTTCCAATGGTTAAAAAAACCTTTCCTCAAATACCAACTATAGAGACCCAAATCTTGACGTACATGGACATTTCATTACTTTTGCGGAATACTTAATACATAACAAAAACAGAAACACAAGGATCGTAATAGTTTAGGGTCTTTGGAAACTCGGAATGTAATCTTCTAATCATGGTGAAAGATCTTCAACATCTCCCATAAAGATCTTCCCGTTTTGGTTTTCCTACCTAAAACCTTTCTTTAAATCCTAGGGAAAAGAAAACATATAAAGGGTGAGCTCAAATTCTCAGTAAGGGTATGCATTGATAAAATAAAATAAATCATATACATTTGAACATAAAAACCTGAACATAATGCTTAAACATCAAAATATTGGGCAACGACATAAAACATGGAAGTACATAAGGAATAGATAACAAAGAAACATTAATCATGATAAAATAGCATGGGAATAAAATGTGTAATTGTGGAAAAACATTAAGAACATTAGATGATTTCCATAGTAGCCAAGGCATTGCTGCCAAGACCATCTTAGTGGACAATGTCCCTTATTGAACTAGGATTACTTGCGGTTCCAACCCTGTATTACTGTACCAGATTTATTTTTCATTCCAGCCATGTCTATCTCATGAGATATAAATCTTTACCCAATGCATTGGAGGGAGATTTATGTCTCACCCATCTCATTTTTAAATCATTCTTATGTGTGCTAGAAAATCATAAATCATACATCATAGCATAACCCATGTAATAAAAATGGGATTCTTAAACATCATGCCATCATAACATAACCCATATAAGATAAAAGGACATAATAAAATTAATTCCATCATAAAACAATCAAATCATTGTAAAAATAGGGATATAAACAGAACCCTATTTTATCTTAGATGGAAAATAATTTTGATAAAACACTTGATCTCCATTCTTGAGGAAAATATCATTTCTACTTCAAAAACATTTTTCCTTTATTAACATGTCATACAATTTTAAACTAAAAGAAGTTGATTTAAAATAAACTTGAAAAAATTTAAAGGAAACTTCTTGGAAATAATGTTCTAAAAATCCTTTCATGTTGTATAAGATAAAAAAACATTCTACTCATACTTTGGCCGGAAAAGTCAAAAAGTCCCTTGTACAAAAAACGACAAAAGATTCCTTTCATATATTTTACTAAAAACTCAAAGAAGTGTAAAATTGGATTTAAAACATTTTAGGAGGATATCAATAATATTCTATATTGAGTAAAAATGTATTTGGATGATAAAATACACCCCAGTAAATAACAATATATAAACAATCTCAGATAAAAATGAGATTGTGAGATTTTCCCTTACCTCGTGTCCGACTTGACTCAATCCTTCATTAATCTCCTGAATAATAAACCAAAGTAAATTTATACTTGATTAAGTAACTTTTTCAAGTTTACTATTAATTTTATATCACTTATTACAATGTTATAAACATTATGTAACCATTTAAGTTAATAACATTAGTTTTGTTGATATTTGGTACTTCAGTCAAAAATGGACTTCTTATAATTACATGTTGTTCATGTGGTCAATGTTTCATTATATACAGAATGATATTCATGATTTATATATCATATATATCATATATATCCATCATATACATGTATGTATAATTGTACATAACATAAAGAGGTAAGAAATGAAATGCACCGTTCATGGAGACGATAAGCCGTACGTACGCATGAACGCTACTTTCATTTCTGTTTATTATTTTAATGGAATTAAAACATAATTATACATAGGTATATTATAATTCTAGTATAATATCTTATATAATATCATTAACCCCATCCTTTATACATCCCACATAAGGCATTAACAAATCACATCACTTTGAGGGGGCGGTAGTCCGCACTTCCTAAAATGAGATTATCATATTTACCCACCATGGAAACCATAAAGGCTTGATATAATTAGGATGTAAAGAGGCATATGGAAATAATAATAATAATATATATCATATATAAAGGCAGTTCAATCATAATGGCCCCCATGAGGGGCGGTAGGAGAAAATTGAACAATCATCGTTTCACGAGGCGTTAGTTTTTCATCCATAGAAACATTATGTTCTTCATCCATTAGATGGAGGTATGTGTAAGTGTAGTTAAAATCCTTCTCATAACAACATCCTAGTATATTTAGGATACTAGTGTTGTTACAAAATAATGTATTAAAAAGAGTTTAGGAGTTGGATAAGTAGAATAGATGAAAACAATTTAAGAGAAATTGTTACCTTTAATTTGGGTAACTTTCTTCGGTTTGAACCAAAAGGACTTCTTGGAGTACCTTATACCTAAAGAAAGGCTTCTAGGGAGAGGATAGGGATGTAGGGAGATTAATTGCGCAGAGTTTGTATGAGACAAATGGCTTGAGAGGTGTGATGAATTGGATAGAAATGGTATCCTTTTATAAGGGGGGGAGGGGCTCTTTTGGAAAGTGTGAAACTATTATTTTATTATAAACTTATATTCGATTTAAAAAGGTCCAAAAATAACTAAATATGAAGATAAGATGACTCATGGTCGAACTAAAATCATCCAATCATAAATGAACTTGTTTTGGATAATATTTTAATGATTATAATCTAATTTATTTATATCATTTATTAATGAAGTAAACACTCTATCATTATTGTGTCATCAATATTTTAATTCATTTCATGTCTAAAAATTACGAAACATATATCATGATGTAGGAAATCTGTTTATATTTCTAATGAATATTTATAGTCTAAAATATGACTTATATAACACCATATAAAAATTAATTTACTAAAAGCTTTTTGTTAATGTCAATTTTGTCTTTACATTAAATTAATTAATCTAATGTGTCATTGTCTTTCATAATTGGATCCATGGGGTCCCAAAATCAACCCAAGGATTCCCATGGTCGGTAATTACTCATAGAATAAGTTTTGGACAAGTGTTAAGGTAATTTTGAATTATTATAATATTCTTTTAACCTTGAATTACCCTATTTACCTTTAACCGCAGTAAATAAAAGTAAAAGGTTACTATTCACCAAAAATTATTTTCATCTCATTGAACCAAATTTTAGTCAATGATATTAACCATGTCTGTATTATTTTTGAAATTCCACTCATAGAAGCGGTAAAATTATGTTTTATGTTAGTTTGCAAAAATATCCTAGGAGGTAGGTAAAAGACGGTGAAAAGTAAAATAAAATTTTTATTTGTCGAAAATTATTATAAAATGATTCCAATGAATTAGATTGAACTTATATAGGTATTATGTATCATTATGTACCTGAAATAAATTTAAATAAAATAAATAATTATTTAAATAAAATTTCGGTTTTAAACTATGACTTAGTGTTTTTTCACTATTCATCAAAAATTGAATGTTTTCAAAAAAATACCAAAAAACCATCCTAAGCTATATTTGATATTCTGAATTCAAAAATGATGTTTATTTTTTTCAAATTCAAAACATTGTAGTGGAATTTATTAATTTTAAAATTAATTTCCGTTATCAAAACAAGTAGGGTGTTTTTAAGAAAGAATAACTATCAAAAGGTCGACACTTGTTTATGTCCAATTTCAAAGTGAAATTAATTCCAATGACCAAAATTGGATTAAATGGTAAAAATATATTCTAATTACACTTTAAAACCAATTAAAAAGATAATATAACGATAAAAATTATTGTGATGAAAAAGTTGTTTTTAATTAAAATATAGCGTGTTTTTACTATTCATCAAAATATGAAAGTTATCAGAATAATGTGAAAAATTTATCCAAATTAAATTTTTATATCATGATTCCAAGGAAGAATTTTATTTTTTCAAATTAAACTTATAAGCATGTCAAAACTAGATTTAATGTGGGTGCGCCATCAAAAGGTGGCAAAACTGCATTTTTTAAAAAATACTTATTTTACCCAAAACAATTATTTTGTTCTCGTACCATGTTCTAGAAAATATGTAAGATGAATAATAATGTTATAAAATTTAACATGTTGTTAATAATATTCATAACTTCTAGTTTATAATAATATTATAACCATATATCGTTGTTTAGTGAAACCCAGTATTGCGTACTACACATGCTATCGAGGAAGGTCATGATTTAGTGTAATGAAAGCCAAGTCAGGGTGAAGTGTAGTGAAAGACTCCTTTTTTGTTGCGTATATCAAAATAAAACTATATTTCATTTATACATTAGAAAAAATCTACAATTAATGTTGCGTAGAATAATTTCTACAAAATGAACTTGAAATTGTGTGTAACACGAGCAAAGAATAGTGTTACGTATACTCCAAGCTAATACGGTGTTTCATATAGCACAAGATAATCTTGGTGTAGCATACAACAGAAGACATCAATGAAATTAAAAATAATAATTCTAATAAAATCTCGGGTTGTTACATAAAGAGGAATAAAATATATTTTATCCATACGATTAATTTGAATAATTCTTTTTTTACTTATAAATCAAATAATCATATATGATTTGATTGGTATGATTCCCTACATAAATAATTTAGTGATGTGAGGACATACATACTATACTCACTCCTATGTGTAATATGGATCTTTCCCTACAAAAAGATATGACATGAAAAGGGTTCATCATTTTAGTGGGAGATAATTAAATAAAATTCCTCATTAAATGGTTAATAATACATGATACTCAACTAATAAAATTTTATTTTGTAGATAATATCATCAAAATAATCATCAATATAAACTTTTTAGTTTATCTTGTAAAATTATAATCTTAATGTATGTTTCTCATAAAAATGGTAACATTAAAAAAAGATCATAAGAAATGTTGGTTATTTTAGAAATGTTATTAAGAAAATTTCTATGTTTCAAAAAAAATTATTTCCTAGAAACCATATATAGAAAATTTTCAACAAGTGAATCTAGATGCTTGTAGAATAATAGATGGATTAATTTAATTCTTGAAATTATTTAGATGAAAAACTTCCAAAAAATTCTTAGCCTCCACTGATGTACTCAATTTGATTGGGTAGGCCATTTTTAGTCTCATATACTAAATATGGTTGGGTTTGTAAAATAATATAAAATTTGATTGAATATTTTAAATGACATAGTGAGACTAAGTATTTCATTTAAAATTTATTTGTTATAGAGATTAATTATATTTTTTTGAAAGATATATGATATTGATTGAATGACTTACCACTATTATAAATATACATAAGGTTAGATGGTGAAAATAATTAAATATAGAATTTTTTTTCATGTAATGGGGAATACGATTTATTGTATTGTTAAATTTGATACTAAAATATTGGATAAACTCATCATTATACGAGGATTTTATCTCATTTAGATCTTCGTAAGATCATATAAACAATATTTGTTTAAATAAAATAATATGGGTGTTTCTAATAGACAATATTTATGATTTATTTAATTTTATAACATACATTAAGGGGAGACTAAAAGTGGTTTATTAATTTAACACATTTTCACATATGGAATTTTTTTTAAAAATATTGAACTCAAGAATGGTTCACTCGATATTCTCATAGTGTTGTGAATTGATGAACTGCGTATATGGTGTTTGGATTCTAGTACTATATCAAAAGTACATATGGTTAAAAGTAAAAACTAGAATAAGAGAAGTTAGTTGAAAATCTCAATAATGTTTCCTCAGGAATCCAATAAAGGTCATTAAAACCTATGGTTATTGAGAATTAGTAGTGAAAATTCAATATGATTTGATTATCCAATATATACTTCATGGAGTTTGTGAAACACCATGGAATTTCCATGTTAGGGTTGAATGTTATAAATATTAATTCTTCAATTTTGAAAAGAATGTGATATCAAATGTAAATTTTACAATGTTTTCTGAATATATAAGATTTCAAAATCAAAGGAATAATTTATTGATATTTTATTTAAAATTCATGAGATGTATTAAAAAGTTTCTACAAGAATGATCTGAATTATAAATGATTTTATCAAGTTCAAATGAATCTATGTAAAATATGTTTATATTAATCTAATTCCCCATACTTGATGGTGGAAGTAGTTATATTACATATATTTTTTTCAATAACATGAAATAATTTAGTTTTTACACATGTTTTATGATTTATAAATTTCAATAACATGTTTTGAGAATATGATTTGGATAATAGTTATTATTCAATATATAATGTCAATAAATATGTTTATTAAAATATGTCGGAATTTGTTTTAAGAAACCATCAATGATATATTTTAATAAATCCTAATTTTTAAATAAAAAATTATAAAACACATATAATACCATATATGACATGGAAATAATATTTTATTTGTCAAATATTTCTACTAAAAGGAAATAAATGTAATTTTTTATCAAAAAATAGTTTTTGTATCTTAGCATTTTTTTGAAATGAATATATTTTCAAAGAGGCTAGTGGGAGAATGTTTAGACATATTATATCAACCGAGGCTTTATATAGATGGACATTACATCATTTTAGATGAATATTTTGCACATTACGAAAGTTCATGTCTGAGGATCATAATAGTTTGGTGTCTGTGGAATCATGGAACATGATATTATATTCTGGTGAATAATATACAATGTTTCTCAAAAAATATTTCCCATTTTGTACACATACATAAACAAATTCTTGATAACCTATGGAATGAAACATAAGAAAGGAGGATATTAGATGCTTGATGAGGGTAAAAAGGATAAATGTAAGAATAAAATGAGAATCTGAGTATGAGAACACGAGAATAACATTTTTATGATTATACCCTCCATATCAAAGATTATATATATGAGTCATGGAATAAATATTGGAAATTAATAATACATTAATCATAAGGTAATCAAGACCGTCAACCATTCAATCATAACATAGGAATAAGACATGTAATTGTTGAAAACACAAAACATGTAATAGAATTCCTTATAAGTCATGGTTAATTGACCAAACTTGTTATGTAAAATCATGGGGACTAAAACTACTGGGAATAACACACCACAATCCCTAGTCTCAGTCTATTTCTTATTTTGTATCATGGAACACCATCTTCACAATAGTGGATTGGGTTTCCCCTTCCTCTTAGAGTGGATCAGGTTTCCCTTTCATCCCATAGTGGATAAAGCTTGTGTAATTGTTTCCTACTATTATATTATGACAAATAAATATCTAACATATTAATTATAAGGAGATATAGGTCCCACACATTACATAATTAAATCATACTTACCTATGCCACAAGATAAAAATACATTCATCATATCATGAACCATAAAAAGATATGGGTATCATAAACATAATATCATAACCCATAAAATGAAATGGGTGTCATAGGAATTTCATAATATCATAACCTATTGAAAATTGATAGATTTCATAATCATTTAATCATATAATAACCTGTTAAATGAAGCGAGTTTCATACTATTTTTATCCTAGTATTACCCAGGAAGATAGAAAGCTTTCATAATAACTTGTCATATTAAATAAAAACCCATAAAATAAAGAATAAGAATGGTGTCCTTTGATAATATCCTCCATAAATAATAAAATATTTGAACACATTACATCATGGAGGGAAATTTATTTTGAAATATCTCTTGGAACATTTCTTAATGTAAATTTACTTTCTTTTAAAATCCCTTTTATAAAACAATTTCATAAATAATTTTCCAATAAACAATTAGTTAAAATTTAATTTAATAATTTTCTTGAGGAAAATATATTTCCTACTTGGAAATAATATTTTTAAAACATTAATCATTTTGAAAATTATTATCTTTGAAAATATATTTGAAAATGTATAATGGAATCGTAAAAATATTTTGAAAACCCTCTTCTTTGAAAACACATTGAAAAATTATAATGAAATGTTGAAAACATTTTGAAACCCATTTTAATTGAAAATTATTTTAAAACATGTAAATAAATCATGAAAATATTGGGATAACATTTTTATTTGAATACACATTAAAAACATATAAAATAATATTTAAAACATTTTGAAAATCTTTTTCTTTAAAAACACATTGAAACTTCTAAATAAATATTGAAAACATTTGGAAAAACTATTTTATTGATTAAAATAATAAAAAACAATGAATTTATAAAATATTAGGAAACAAAATTTCCCTAAAAATTTACTTTTATAATTTAACATGTTTTTTCAAGGAAAATCTCGTCACAATGGAGGGTAAGTCCACACATGCCAAACATTCCTTTTTCACTGTAAATATTTTTAAAAAGTTCCTTGATCATAAAATAACACAAAGATTTCTTTTAAAAAAAGAATTAAAAAGGTAAAACATGGGTAAATATTTCATTAAAAAATAAAAGTGAATATTAAAACATCTTTAGAATTTTTCTTTGAAGACGTAGTTTTTGAATAAAATATATTTTCGACCGAGGAGAGAAATAATGTTGGGTTTTCATAAAAAATATTTATTCACATTATATATGAAAGAGTGGGAAAATGGTACCATTAAATGTGGATATCATCAATAAATTGATGATAATAAAGAAAATGAGTTTTATTGAAATATGTATCATAATATTTCATCAATGGAAGCATAATCATAAACAATCCCGTTATTGATGAGATTGTAGCAATAAACTCTTTCCAGTTTAGTAAATTTAAATCATAATCCCCATGACATAATGACATTAAATTAATTTTATAATATTATTAAAATATGGAAATTCATGACATAAAATTTCAAATAGGTAGTATATACAATTCATAATAGAATATAGGTCTATATAAAAACATTCATCTCAAAGAATGAAAATTGTTACAAAATTACCTTACCGATTTGGTAACTTTTGAATGGTGAGCCCCTTGAAAGGGATTTCAAAAAAGGGATGTGTAAATAGCCTCAGATTTTAAAATAAGAATAATATAATACCTTCACTTTAAGAACATACACCACATAAATTAAATGGTTGGTAAATAAGGCATATGTCTCAAAGAAATAAAAGTGAGACTAGAAATCCTTTTTATACGTCAGTAAAATTCAATCATGAGATACGTGGAAGAATAACATCAATTAAAATATATAATATAATTAAATAAAATTTATTATTTATATAACTTTTCATAGGTTATTATATACACCACATAACCAAGATAAGTGATCATTTATCACATATCTAAAATAAATAAAAGTCATATGAGAAAACCCATTCCTTATATCTTGACATTATTCATACATGTTATAACCTCCTGTATAATAATTATAAGTATACTATAAATATAACAAATAATAATATTCTTATATATCGTACCATATTTTATTTCATTATGAGTATATTTTACCTTTAATTAATAATTTCACACTAGAGTTATGTTTCAAGTAATATCCTCTATGTTTTTCATATATGTTTTGACTTGTTATACTTTATCCTCTTACCTAGGACATGATTTGCATAATTAAATAATATAATAAATGATTAAAATATAATGTATATTCATTATATAAATATTAATAAGAATCTATTAAATATATAATTATGGAATGGAATACACCGTTCGTGGGGATGGTAGGTCGTACATTCGCATAAATGTTGTTTCTGTTTTATTGTTGAATTGAAATAAATAAATAAAATAAAATATATGTATATATGAATATATACTATCATTACAGTATTATTATTATGTCATATATATCATATACTTTTACTAAACATGTCTTTAATACATTCAATGTAAGGTGTGAGCATATCAAATCACTTTGAGGAGGCAGTAGTCCACACGTCCACAAATGAAGTTATCATATTTAAAAAAAATGGAAGTAATAAGGTTGTGTGTCATGTAATAATTATAGATCCATAAATACATCATAAATATCATATATTTCATATAAAAATATATATTGAATCTCTATCCCCCACCTGGAATATGTAAACAGAATAACGAACGACAGCGGTTCATGGGGCAGTAGTTTTCCATACACACAAACAATGATTATGTATCCCATTCGATGGAAATGTGTGTGAGTGTAGGTCATAATGTTAGAATAACAAAAAATAAAAATATCATAATAATGAATTTATTATATAATCATAAAATAAGATGAATTTATAGGTTGGAGAAATAGATAAAATGAAAGTTCTTATTGAAGGGTGTTACCATATTCTTTGGGTAACTACTTTTGGTTTTCACCAAAGGGATTCCTTGGTTAGATTTATTCCCAAATATAAGATTCAAGGAATAAGGGAAGGAATTTTGGAGGTTATTTTTTCCAAGGATTCCCAGATCCCAATTTCTTTATAGGTGTGGATAATTGAGGTGGTGAGTTCCCTTTTTATAGTGGAGGAGGATTGGCATTCTTTAAAATAAAAAAAGGTAAACATTAATGAGGGGTATCTCTTACATCATGCATCTCAGATAATGGTACATTTAAGATAAAATGGAGTATATTTTATAAATATGGTCATATAATGGATTTTGGACATTTTTTATATTATATATCCCCCTTAATATTAATTCTAACTACTACGTAAACTCAGTTTTTACCTTAATCACATTAATTAATTTTAATTATTTATCTAACAATTTTGGTGAAAAACTAAGCTGAACATATTATAAATTATAAATTATGTTGATTCCAAATATGAAATGAATTTTTCATAATTATAATTACATAATTGGGTGAAATTATTTAAAAAAATAATCCTATAAATGGAACAAAACAACAGCGTTTTAATGTGAAAGTTTTCAAAGTTCGATTTTTTTATCCAATTTCATCAAGAAATTGATTCCAAAGACCTAAATTGTATTAATAGATTTTAAAATGATTTATATATACCTTAAATCAAATTTAAAATATATTTTCACTATGTAAATTAATTATATTAAAAACTCAATTAAAATTCATTGTTTTTCACTATTCATCAAAAAAATGATGCTTTTCATAAAAATACCAAAAATTCAACCAAAATAGTTTTTGATATTATTATTTTAAAAATTAATTTCATTTTGTTATATAAGAATTATAATATCTTTAAAAATATATTTAAAATAGCTTCACCATTAAAAGGTGGTAAAATTACATTTTAGAATAATACATATTTCTATTTAAAAAACTGGATTTATTATTATATTATAAATATAAATCTATTGGTTGATTACGAAAAAACATTATTTAAGATATAATATATAGGTTTTGTTAAAAACATTCATCAAAAGTGGTTAATTAATTTATAGACATAAAATTTTGTTTCTACATAGATAAATAGCTTTCATAGAAAATGAATTTCTTTATTTTCATATAGTTCATACTTTCATTTATAACTAATTAAAAAGCCAAATATTCCTTTTTTATTATTTTGTAAATCATATATTAATATTTTATTTAATATTATTAGTAACTTCCATTCCAATAGCTAGGTCAGGATTATAATAATATTTTAATAATGATATTAATAGTATATTTTAGTACTATTGAACATGATCTTACATTTATTAAAAGTTATAAAAGGAACTCGACATTTCATGAAATATAAGAAAAACATAGTCTTATTTTTACCTCAAGCTAATATTAGTGCTTTAGTTAGTATATCATTAACTTGGTGTTGCATGAAATTCAATCCAAACTTAGTGATATCATATGAAAAATCTATAATCAATTTTGCGTGAAATGAAGAATAATAAATTAATTCAAACAACATATTTCAAAAAAATATTAGGTTGTTACATTATTCCCCCATTAATATGAATTTCTACAAAATTATTAATTTGGGTTATCAAATGTGTTATACATGATAGTTCCTTTCATATAAACCCACATCATAAAAATGGATACTAAAAAATTTTAAAAAAAGGAAATATAGAAACATAATGTTTACCCAAAGTAACTCCTAACTAGGTTTCCATGTAAGAGAACATATGTATAATGTTAAAATCTGAAAATAGATGAGAAATATGACTATAATGTTATAATGGAGAGTGATAGAGAAACTATTTACGATAAAGTTAATTATTACAAATCCATAACCCAAAGAGGCTTGTAAAGAGTCGTTGATGTCATCAAAAAATGATTATAAAAGAAAAAGAATTATTTCATAACTCTATTTCGTAAAGTTAAAGAATTTTCATGAGAATGTATAGTTATATGATTCAAGGAAAACCTTAACCTCTATTTTTCATTGATAAATTTACACATCATCTCTTATTTCAATAAATGAACATGAATTTTTCATTCCTAAATCATTAGAAGATCATGAGATCCATAAATATTTTGATAGTTTATTCCATCACTCTTTATCACAACAAAAATTCTTTAAAAATTTATCCAATATACTTAAATCCCCATATGTAGAGATGATACTTTAATCTCTAAACCTCATCCAAATAATAACATGAATCATTACATAAATAGTAAACCATATAACCCATCAGAAAGATGAAATTACTAAACATTAGAATGAAGGTAACTAAATTTCTCAAAATAATCTTAACATTGATCCCCTATATATAATAAAATAGCTTTTGGTTGTTTGATACAGAACATGTTGATAACTTTATCATGTTCTTCATAATACATGATAATAACCTGAATTATAATAAATCCACATTTAAACATGCATTATTTCTTATTCCAAATATAATTATAAATTATTATTAAGTACAAAAATGTTTTTCAATCCATCCACGATGGAATAATCCACTTTTTCCAAAAATCAATTATCAGTTATTAGGTTATAAATACCATCAAATTTACTTTATCCGCATTATCATATCTTTATCCATATAAAATATCATTTTCTCATCCTCGAGAATATGTTAAGGGTTACCTTAACTTAATAAAAATATAAATTCTCCATTAAATCACTTTTATAGTTCATTGGAACCATTCAGCATATTCTTGTAAATAATTAGAGAAAAACATATAGTAAACAATCCTCATATATTTTCCAACTCATAGTTCTTGAATCCAAATACATAAGCACTTAGGTTTCTTCACTTCATCCTTAAGACATTAACATGGCTTCCTCATCCTATTATTTAATACCTATTTTATTTAATATTTCACTAGTAGTCTCTTCATCATCAGGAATATAACCATTACTCAAACCACCTTGTTGATTCTAATCAGGATCTTTCCACTTATGCCATCAATTTACATAGTTCCCATTCATTCCACATTTAATGCATTGAACTATTTATGATATCTTAGGGAGGAAATTATTATCATTCATTATGTAAACCATACATTTCATTTTTCATTTTCTACTTACATTCTTTGGGTCCTTTTTTCCAACAATCAAAACATCTTCATGTTCCTCTAATAAATTCACTTGGGTTCTTCTTTCAACATTATTGTCACAAAAAAAGAATCTTCTTTCCTCCAGGGTATCCATTACAAGAACTCTCATGAAACTCATTACTTATCTTCTTTGGTTAGTCTGAGAGTTGGTTAAGTTATATGTCGTTAATCATGTTATATGAAAATTGATATCGCATGATCACGACATTCTTCACTATAGTGATATTCTCATTTGATACCTCCATAAAAAATTTCTATCACATTTATCAAAAACTTAGTTCCATTTGGTTCCCACCATTGACTAAAACTATAAATAATAGTGTGAGTATTTCTTATCATTGTGAAAAATCACATAATCATGAAAAAATAATTATATGATATCTAAATAATGACACCTTATTTTAAATATATGTCACCTTAGGCTTATCCATAGAGACATCCCAAGACATATCTTTAGTAATATTCCTAGGGATCTCAATAAACTTTTCTCATTATAGTTTCTAAATGTTGACTAAACCTTTCCTTTAATGCCAAATAAAGAGACCGAAGCATAAAATACATGGATATAACTTCATTTTATATTAATATTCAGAACATTAAGAAAATTATAAGCCTATATATTATAATAGTTTAGTGTATTTGAAATCTTGGAACATAATTTTTTAGTCTGGTGAGATATCTTCAATGCTTTACACAAATAACTTCCGATTTAGAAATCCCACTGAAAACCATTATACAAAACCTGGGGAAAATAAACATAAGAAAAGGTGATATCTAATTCTTATTAAGGTTAATAAAAGGATATACATAAGAATAATATGATAATAAGGGTATGATAACAAGATAATAACATTTTAATATCATACCCGACATATAAAATGTCATTTTTGACGCCCACCAAATGAGCCTTTGTATAGTCACAAATGATTAAATAAATGGATATGGGTATTATTTTCAATAAAAAAGGGAATGAGAAGTTGGTTGAGACTCACAGATCTTGTTCATCCATGGGAGATACATGATCACATAACCAACACAATGTTATGAAGATGGTAATGCACAATGCATAACCTACAATATATCCCACAAAGCCCCTTAAGCAAGTCCCTTTTCACCCATGAAGGTAGCCTGGACAATATTTGACCACAAGCCAGTAGTCATATTAACTCCCCTAGGTCACGCATCTTTTCAACAGGTATATTCCAAGAAAACCATCTAAAAATCCTTTGAAAATATGATAAATTTTCCAAAAGGAGGATGCCTCTTTTGGTCATAAAGTCTCTTGTGATGCATAAATGATGGGGACAATGTTTAATCTTGATAACATTCAAGAAAACATACAATACCCTGAGATATAGTAAAATAAACAAATGAGATAATAAATGAGGGAGTTAGGATCCTCTCGTGGTCATAAAACATCACACTATACACCCCTGGTGATCCGTAAGACACCATGAGACCCGGATAACATGTCTTCCTCATCTAAAAAAACCCATAGGTGTATCTCCATTATCATGAGATGTGTCAAGGGTATTTCTATGTGACATTTCACTCCCATTTTTCCCCTAAGGAAAAACAAAAGAAATTATACAAAAAATTTACCACTCATTCCCATAGGACCGTTATTGGTATGTGAAAGTATATATGTACCCATTAATTAGATATAATATAACAAATGATATGTCGATGGGAGGTACTCACGGTCCCTGAATATCAGGTGAAACCCTTAGGGTAATCTATGGCTGAGAATCACGTTGATACCTGATGCTAATGCCTTTCACTAGATCCACATTGGAGTCATGAGAGATACAAATTGAAAATTGCTGAATAATTGGTATGTAAAGGCATATAAATCCCCACCCCCAGCATTAAAAATTCATCTTTGGACTCTGAAATACAATTTATTTTTCTCATTCAGATGCACTAATGCTATATGGGATTTCTTGGAGCAACTGATTCTATGACCGAAAGAGCATCCCATTAGGCGAGAAACCATATAAATTCTTGAACAATTATGATACATGAAAAAGAAATTGTGTGATCACATATAGGTCACATTAAAGAATTCTGGTAGGACATAAGAAGTACATCCCGCACATATTATAGATCACTTGAGCCTTAAAATATACTAATATCATAAAAATCTAAGGCACTCGTAATAAAAGGTTGGTACAAAGACTAAAAAATTATAAACTTATGAAAAAGACATGTATGTTGATTCTCATGTGCTTTGTATGAACCATCCAAGACACGTGACAACACTTGGACTTATTGTCTAGATATTGTGACTCCATTGGTATACCATTTAGGTCATGTGATGTACTATGTATGTGTTAAAAAAATTGCATCATTCCCCATCGGCACACCACATGAGTCACGTGAAGCCATATGGATCACCATCCAAACCATGTGGCACATTTTAGACATGTCTCCCAACTAATATGGAGACACTAGTGTATTTAAGCTAAGTCTCTTGCTGGAAAGTGAGCAATTTTAACTTGTTATCGAGAGGCCTTTTGGATGTTCCACCAATGGCTCGTGATTTCCTCAAAACACGTCATCCAATACATGTGATACCATTTGGGGAATGACACATTGACTCTCTTGGTACCCTCAATGTATGTTATCCATCTATCATGATGACACTGAGTCATGTCAGCTAGATCATGTGACACCCTATAAAACATTTAGGTGGGGTCATGCGATGGCTCCCAAGGTCAACTTTCTTGGTTATGTGCTGTCCTCTGGAAGAGACAGTACTGATTATGTGATAACACTCATACAATCCAATTGGGTCATATAATTTTCCTCAAACATGTTTGATAAACATCCTCCAACATGAAGAGTAGAAAACCAAGGCATGTCGAGTGAACAACAATAGCATGTCAGGTAAAAAATCAATCTATGTTTACAAGAGAAACCTCAGTGTATAAGCCACGATCAAATTAATTATGATAAATATGTTTCCTGCTATAACTATGATACATATAATTCTTTCATAAGGCACAAGAACCATATTAATTCATCATATTTTAATTCCCAACACATAAGTCCCATACCCATAAGAAATGAAAATGGTTATTTTCCATCCCTTGTTTCTCACACCAAGCATAGCTCATGTTGGCTTTGGTAGTTTCAATGGACATGTCCTTTTCATCATAAACCAATAAAACTAAAATGGAAAACACAGTTTGTAAGACTCAATAAACTGAACTATAATGACTCTAATTACTTCTACAACTAGGATATGTAGGATGCATTTCTAATTCATAATCACTATAGTAAAGAACATCAAGGGCATTACTATCACATAATCACCAAACTCATATGCAGTGAGACTAATTAATCAATATCTATTGTTTCTTGCATCGAGAACATCTCACATGGTATTAGGTTGTTGTGATGATCATATCATTGGCATACTGAATCTCTAGTAGCTAAGGAAATATCATCATTTAATCCTTGATGCGTGGAATGATATAAACATCCCCCATTTGAGGAAATCTACCATGTGTCAAGTCACATAGGCAAGATCAATCTGTGATAACTCTAATTCAAATTCTATCTTGAATACATAGTACATCTCCTTGAGACACAAGCTCAAATATTTGATATCCATCTTTCCATACATGTACCCTCTCATAAATAAATTAAACTACATGGTTTTTGATTCCGAAAATAACCACTATATGTTGGATTCTTTATAATGGATCAATCCAGTCAATGGAACATTAATCACATCCCTTCTATGATAGTAAATTCCAAAAGGGTTACTGGTCCCAAATAATTATTAAGAAGATGTTATCTAAAACATCTTAAATTTCTAAGAGAGTCCTAGAGTAGAAAAAAATTCCCCTCAAAGGGTGTGATGATCCCAACCTCCCACCTGATCAAACAATGTGATTTCGTAAGTGTAACTGGGTATGAAACCCCAATTGACCACCTATCGTTGGAAAGAATGTATTTACCCAGTTATGTATTAGGGATCCATTGAGAGTTTCCATTAATAATGACAATGGTATCCTGATGTTAAGGATTTAGCAAGAAATGAAACCCCCATAATCAACCATTGGACTAACAAAAATGTGAAACATTTTCACCTCTTTCTCGATGAAACAAAAATGGTGAACCTAATGTGAGACTCTGCAATAAAAAAATGATTGGGTTATAATCCATCAGACTATTTTATTTCACACTATATTCAAACAAAAATGATGATCCAATTTGATTCTATATAATAACAAAAGAATTGTGTTTATCATTTATTAAGGAACTTTGCATAACATTTTTACAAAAAAAATCTAGTAATCCAAACATGAATTTTACAGGTGATCCTTTGTGATTTGGGATTCTTATAAAATAATTACATCCTTGCATTGACAAGTCCATGTGAGAAGAATGGCCAGATTAGGAATAAAAGGAATATTTTCATAACCATGCAAATCTAATTGATCACATTAGGCATATGATATTTCACTTATCAGTGACCCTGTTCCTTATTTTCTTCATGATTATATATACTTCTATCATCCACATTTGTGTGATCCGAGACAATTTATTCCTTATCTAGAAATTTCTCTAGTAAATAACCTATATCTGCAACCCCCGTGTGTCACAATATAATCTCACCTACTCGACAACACCAACACTAGATGGAAAAAATTATGTTCTGAGAGTACCACTGACATGGTACAATCCCAACCCTTCAAATTTCTCATGAGGATCTTTGAGCATGAAAATTAGAAAGTTTGAACCATCCAAGGAATGTTGTAGCTAATCCTTTGGCCCTCATTGCAAGAACCTCCACTTTAGATTCTTATCCTCCGAGTGAGACAATCACCACCTTAAATCTCTGATTATGGTGTAATAGGGATCCAAATACAGCACTCTCCCAGTTTACGTGATGCCAATGAGGGAACCTGTCAACCATCATCTTTGGCACTATCTAACTGTTATCCATCATTAGCATACAAACTTTACCACCTAGAACATTTTTTCCTATGATTCCCATGGATGGGCGATAACAAAAACTCATTGGGTAGGGGAAGGGGATGGATATCCACCGGTTGGATCATATCCCTACACTCACTAACAATTCTTGTCAATAAATTTTAGAAGTATCCAGTAAGTATGCACATATCCCTACTCACTCAGAACATGTCTACAAACAAATTCCCATAACACGCATGGGGAGGTTCATATCCTTTCCCCCAAGAATCAAGTCCATTGGCATATTTTGGTGGCATAAAGAGGAAAGAATTAGGATTATATCCATAATTATATCAAATATATATTCCATTACATAGTGTATATATAAAATTTTCATGCTTATATCACTGCATACACTCTTCCAAAATGAGAATATACATTAGTAGTAGCTGAATAACTCTTCTAGAATATTACGGTGCTGGTATAGATACAGGGAAAGGCACATATCCTTATCACTATAGCTAGAACAATTCAACACTATGATCATTATGAAAAAGTGGCGGTGTCGAAGAAATAATGCATTATTTCTCTCATATAAGAGGATTATCATCATTTTACAATAATGTATGAGGCATCATATGTGTATCATATTCCTGTTCCAACCGGGTCTCACCAGGTGAGAGAGGAACATACCTCGGGGAAGGTCCAGATACTTTTCGAAGAAGTATAGAGGTATATTCCAAAGGAACATGATCAGGTCCATATCCCTATTATTGATGGGTCTCACCAAGTGATAGGGTAACATGCCTCTAGACTGGATCTCATTCCTATCAATGAAATATCGTGGTATTTTCCAAAGGCCCATGATCGGGTATATATATCTATTTCGATTGGGGATAACCAAGTGATAATTGAACAAGCCTTAAGATAAGCTCATATTCTTATTAGTGAATCTTTCTAGAATATTCTAGCAGATCACAAATTCCATGATCATTTTCCTACTTCTACCAATGAATGACTACACAAACATCCTTTTGAGGCAATACATGTGGAGGCTCATATCCCTTATCCAATTCGAAATGTCAACCGGTATATTTCGTTAGAAAATATATATTCAGACAAGGTTTATATTCCTACTCCAACTTGGGCTCACCATGTGAGAGATATACACTCCTCGGGGTAGGATCATATCCTTACAATTAATGACCAACACAATATTTCAAATGCTCGGGATCAGGCTCACATTGTTGTCCTAACCAAGTCTTAGCCAGTGAAAATGGAACATGCCTTGAGACATGTTCATATTAATATTAATAATGAGACATCTCATCGGAATATTCTAGTATCTTTTCATTAGAATGTTCATACTCTTGTAGCACCATATGGTTATAAGAAATTTCTAGCAACCTCCCAAAATCAGGTTCATATACCTATAAAAATCAAAAATATATGTTGGCATATTCCGACCATGATGTATGAGGTGACCCATATTCTTAATCTTCTAAATTCCAACATTCATGAGGTCATTCGATACACATTATCAACACCAAAATGGTTTATCGACTCCTCCATTGAAATAGAAGATGATCATTACTACGATTATCCTTCTTATGGTAGTGTGTAGATGGATCACAGGGAAAATACTCTTAACATCCACCATGTTCAACCATCCCATGGAGATATCTCTCACAGATAAGGAAATAAACCCCTTTCACAAACCCATTTATATATAAAGGTATTTAAACCTTGAAAATCTTCCTATATATATCTGTTCAAAGCACTGAAGCCTTTCTATAGAGTGGTTCTTGAAATATAGGGGTCAATGATATATAATTCCCCATCAACGTTCAATAGTACTCCACTCCAGTCAGCACGTGACACTCAGAAGCGTATTCTATGGCCTAACTAGATGGAGTCATGTAAGTCCATTGAGAAGGATATTGATGTTGACATATAGATATATTTATCTACAAAAAACCTCACCATCATGTTTTGTACCCTCACAAATTCATACTGCGAGATCCCATATGACCTAGAAGAAGAGTGCATTTTGTATCAATGCCAAACTATGTGGGCTAATAATAAGTGACTAAAGGATAGATAAATCTTCTATATAGTATATGAGGGTCACCTTTAGACCACCAAAATACTCAATTTTTAGAACGATCAAGGTGCAATCCCCATGGACTAACTAGAAAACAAAATCTCAAACATGTATCTTGCTTATTTCGATTGGATCATAACTCTTTGGTAGGTAATCTATGAATCCATGTCATGCATCTGTATTCAATGATGGGGACAGTACAATGATTTAGAATTTTAACCCACTAGAATAACAGAGCCCTTCAGATACATCATAATGTAATATCATAGACTCTGAGAAAATCATAGGACAGGGTAACACTCAGGATACTTGGTCACTAAAAAAAATTTCCTCTACTTTAATGGTACCTAGAAATCACAAACGGAGGGAGAGGACAACCAATAATTGGACCACTAAAAGAAATAGATATACATTTAAGACTTGAAGGCTGAATATTCAATTGACCAAAAAACTTCCTGCAAACAATGATTCTCATCACGAGCTTCCATCACACCCATATCCCACATTAGTACATCTACGTCGTGTCAAATGGGATGTAGTAGTAGTTTTCAAAGAATTCCTCCAAGATTATATCCATCCCACCTGGACCGTGGAATATCTACCACCTCCTCCACCTATTGGATCTTTAACTCCCAAGGGGATTTAGGACACATTGGAATTAGCTCCATGAATACCCCAACAAATTAGGTTTGGCGAATTTATACCTCAATCACCATCACCAGGATCATCATCCCCTGTGGGGTTCCTAGAGAAATCAATGGTGATTCCAAATCAATGCCACCATGTTGGTATGGGGAATTTATGTCATCATTTCCATCCCTAGAGTCATAAAATACATGAAAAAATCATTGGGCCCTTAAAAAAATACCAATTGATTCCAGTTACAACCCTGAATAACCCCCACCCCACAATGATGGGGGAATATTTATCATTATCATTTACACAAAGAGATTAATTACTATCTCAGTTGGGAAGAAATAATCAATGGTCGGCATCTCATCTTTTCCTCCAAGTGAAATACTATACTTTTCTAGTTGAGGCCTTCTAGAAAATCATGACCGGAAACTCCCTCTGGTCACTATTCATATACCATGTTAGGAGGAGAATACGGTGAATGCGATCAGAACCTACCAGGGTTGCAAAATAAAATACAAATATGTACAAGGATTTGAAGAAAACCTCTAACGGAGGTATTGAAGAATCCTCATGTTGTGTTGAATATAATTGCATGACCACCATTTCCTGATATGCTGCAATGAATGTCATCACTATCAACATGATAGAAATTTTTGATAAATATGAAAATAAAAAAGCTAATAATAGGTAAATTTTACACCAAGATGAGGATGATTTGGAAGCACCAACCAAGGATACACACACCTAGAACAAGAGAAGGCTATAAAATCCTAAACCTTTAAATAATGAGTTGCAACCCCTCTAGAGGAATGCTACCAAAGAAAAAAAGGAAAGGTGAGGCTACATCCCGATCACCATCCATTATATTCAATATTTCATTCATATATTAATAGTTTTTTTAATATTAGAGTGAGATACAAACTCTAATATGAGTCCACAAGGATCTACTCAGTGGAAATATTCCGACTCGGTATTGTGGTCAAGTAGAGATGAATAATCTCCCTCCTACAGGAAATCTTCCACCAGGATTGGTATCTGAGCATCAGCCCAGCTCTGGATCTAGGTAGATAGTCTATATAAATGTGGAAGTCGAAAATGATCATGAAATACCTACATTTTAGAATACCCCTCTCTCATACTAATGGAATCATTAAGTATTAGGAAGTATTGAGATTCAGGGGGAGATGAATGTGGGGATACTGCATCGACCCCAACCTTCTCTATGAATTCATAAGTAGGATCAGACAACAGTGCCCTCGGAGATACTTAACATCATGGAGTCCTGGATACTCAAATGGAATCCATAGAAGGGTGACATGCACCAGTGTATTCTGAGAGGAATCCATATCCTGAATTGGTGGATGACACGTTACCTACACAAAAATTCTGTAATCCTACCTTCTCCACTTTTGATGGTGCCTGCGACCTTAAAATAATTTCACACACTTCATGTCCCAATGTGGGATTATGATGGGCCCTCGAGATCAATAAGAGTAAATGCTATTGAGTTGTTTTGTACAGACTCTAGATAGTCTACCTTTTTTATGGTACAACAGCCTGCCCACAGGATCAGTTGTAGGGTGAGAATACCTTCATCATAAATTCCTTTATTATTTCAACACTATGTTGAGGATAATGAAAATCATCAACCTAATGAAATTCAAAAAAAATGTGAATTAGAGGGTTTCTGAATTCATAGCTAGGAAAAAAAGATTTATCATATTCACTCAGCATCCCTCTCTTTTAGGAACAACTACTAGAACTCCATGATGAAAATCTCCAAGATGAGTTTCAGATACCTCAAATCTCAATTAAGTATCTAGGTGGGTTCCATGAGTTCACTAAAAAGGAAAAAAATCATAGAGATTTAATTTAGAAATCCTAATCCAAAACTAAACTCATTCCCATATAACATGGGAAAAGTCCAGGCAAAGTATAATCTATGGTTATCATTCCCAATCCAGCTACGGTTCAAATCCAAACACCCAGGCTGGTCCTGAACCACCTGGTACGTTTTATCCAGCATCGACAACCACATAATCTCCCTCATCTAGAAGAAAAGATACACTATGGTCACCCAATATTTTTAGGAAATATGAAAAAAATATACTCCTTTCGAAATGAATAATTCTTCTCTTTTTTCTTGGACAGCGTGGAAAACAACCTACACACGCTACCACAACCCAGGAATCCCAATAATGGAATCCTAACCAACCATCCCCAATAATTACCTTTCCATAGAAGAATGGGTCATAATATCCAAAATTGTTTCTTCTTCAAATAATTCCTTAAATTCGTGGTCAATTTCAGATTTGTGGTGTTAGAAAAATCCTCAGAGCAGGTGTCCTGTATAACTATTTCCCAACAAGAAGAAGAATTTTATTGTTATTGTAGGGACCCAAATATTGACTTACATGAACATTACATTACTTTTGTGGAATACTTAATAAATAAATAAAACAGACACCCAAGGACTGTAATAGATTAGTGTCTTTGGAAACTCAAAACATAATCTTCTTATAATGGTGAATGATCATCAAAATCTCCCATAAGAATCTTCCACTTGTTTTCTTACCTAAAACCATTCTTTATATCCTGGGGAAAACAAAACAAATAAATGGTGATATCAAATTCTCAATAAGGGTAATCATGGAGAAAATAAAACAAACCATATACATTTGAACTAAGAAAATGAACAAAAAGATTAAACATCAAAATATTGAGCTGTGAAATAAATCCTGGAAGTACATAAGGCATAGATCATAAAGAAACATTAATCATGATAAAATATTATGGGGATAATGCATATAATTGTGGAAAACCATTAATCAGTTGATATTATATCCATAGTATCCAAGGCATTGCTGCAAAGACCATCATAGTGGAGAAAGTCCATTACTGAACAGGGTTTACTTGTCGTTCCAACCTAGTATTACTGAACAAGAATTTCTTGTTGTTCCAGCCATGTCTATATCATAGGATATAAATTTTTACCCAATGAATTTGAGGGAGATATAGGTCTCACACATCTCATAATGAAATCATTCTTTTATGTGCCACAAATAATCATATATCCTTCATCATAACCCAATGAATAAAATGGATTTCATAAACATCATCCCATATTAACATAATACATATAACGCAAATGGATATCATTTCATCATAAGAAAAATAAAAACATTTAAATAATAGAGAGATTATACTTCAAATGTATTCATACTAAATTATTTTATCTTATATGGGAAATAGTTTTGATAAAAGACTTGAAATTAAATCTTGAGGAAACTATCCTTTCTTCTTCAAAATCATTTTCTTTTCCCAAAATGCCATGTAATTTTAAAGGAAAAAGATTTTGTTGAAAATTATCATGAAATATTTTAGAATAGTATTCATTAAATAAGGAATTATGAAACAGTAAAAATTCGTTCATATCGTATAAGATTAGAAAACATTCCTCTCGTACTTTTGTTGCAAAAGTCAAAAAGTACCTCGTATGGTAAAAAAAGAAACATTCCTTCCATACCATGTAGTAAAAGTCAAAAAGGGGTGAAAATGACTTTAAACATACATAGAAGAATAGTAAAAAATTTATGAAAACATTTTTTTATAAAACTTCTACATGGATGATAATCATAATCCCAGTAAATACTTATGAATAAATAATCCCGGATAAGAATGAGATTTTAATAATTATCCCTTACCCTATGTCCAATTTCGTCCATATGTGTTTGAGACTCCTATATAGTGGGTTTAAACATAATATTTACTTATAAATGAAACATAATAATATTTATTATATCATATATGATTCACTTATGACTTTATATTACCTTTTCATTTGTCAATTCCATGTTAAAGCAGCGTTTTGGGTAAAATCGTTTCATTTATCGTATGTGTTTTGACTTGTAATTTTTCAAATGATTACATTGACCATGATTATTTACTTCCATTATGTAAAAATGATTCATATATAATATATATTCAAAATATATATATAATAGACTGATAAATGGAATGAAATACACCGTTCATGGAGACGGTAGGCCGTATGTACGCATGAACGTTGTTTTCATTTCCTTATTAAATTTAATGGAAGTAAATGAAAAATATATATACGTTAATACAGTACCATTATTATGTCATTTATTTCATTATAACTTATTTTATATACTTTATAATCATTCTTTAATGCTTAACATGGAGAATGAATCTCATCGCATCGTGGAGACGGTAATCTGTACGTATGCACGAGCGATGATATCATTCCCATAGTTATTGAATGGAATTGGAGTGGATGATATAATATGGTAGAATTAGAATCATGTTATAATAATCATATTTATTTATTTTTTACACCATTATACCCATATAATTAAGATGGTGGTGGAAAACAGATTACACCCCTTCGTGGAGACGGTATTCTGTGCATACGCATGTGCGGTGATTTACTTTTCTATAGGATGGATAGAAGGTGAAATAGGTTTGTTTAATATTTATAATATCATATTATTATATTAGGGATACTGATGTTATTACTATATTATTAAACAACAAATGAATTGGAAGAATAAGAAGAAATGAATTTGAAAAAACTGTTAAAGGATATTTCCTCTTCTTCGAAGCGCCTTGTCTAAACCTCTTCTTAGGGCACTAAAGTTGGTATTTGAAGAAAACCAGAACCTATAGTATGTTTATAGGGAAGTGTAGAAGAGAAATGGATAGGGTTTTGCCATGCTTAAAGGCTCCAAATGTTGTTAAGAGGAGAGGGAGGATGTTCCCTTTTATAAGGGAGGAGAGGGGCACTTTTGGAATCCTCTAAAATATTAATTTATAATAAACTCAAACACCACATAAAAACCTAAAAAACTAATCAAGTACAAATATTAGATGAGATAGGGTTGTAATATCAGCATCCAGAAAAAATAGATATTTTGGGAATTTATTTTAAACCTTATCAATTTGATTTATCCTTATTTAATATTTTTTTTGTTAATAATATTCTAAATATTAAATTGTTATAAATAATTACTTATGTGTTGTGAATTGTACATTTTTGGATACTTTATGACATTATAGACTATATAAATTTCAATTTATATTTTTTAAAAAATTTGTGATTTTTAAACAATTTTATAATATGTTATTTTTATAAAATAACAATATCTTCAATTTTTACACTATTCATTTATTTGCATTTAAATAAAATCCACAGAGAGAATATAGTCGAACCAAAATATTTATTATATTTAAAACATGTCATATTCCCCTAAAAATTTGTGGAAAACATTAATTAATTCATATAATATTTATTTTAATATTTTTAAAAACATTTATTTGATATTTTAATCAATAAAATAATTTCTACATCACTATTGTGTCATCATTAATGGCAATTATTTAATCCCTAAAAATTATAAATAAATTATAATTATATAGATAATTTTACTAGATTTCTGGATAATATTTATATTAGATTTTTTTATTTGGTTTATCACTAAATTAAAATTATTACACTAATAAGATATAAGAGAGTGACATGTTGTTACTTTCTTTGGATTTAATAATAATTATATCATTTTCATGGTTAAAAGCCTATAAAATTAATCTATTCATACCCTTATGTAATATGGGTTGTCTTTTATTCATCCAATTGAATTTTGGAATGCCCTAGGATAATTTTATAATCTTATTTTTACCCTTATTTACCCAAATTACCTTTTATTGTTGTAAATAAAAATTATCGTAGTTACTATTCATAATATCAAAAAAATAAAAGTAAAATATTAACATAATTTAAACCCACTGAATCAAAATATGGAAGCCATTTTTCAAAATTCAAAACATAGAAGTTTCATTAATTAATTTAAAATTAATCTTGTTGTTAAGAAAATGGGTTTTAAAAGTTAAAACATTGTTAAAGATTGAAATGTTTTTACATATGAATTCAATGTAACATTAATAGTAATAACATTCATTATATTAACTGGTGAAAATATATTTTATTTATTCTTTAAAGCAATTAAATATTATAATTTAACCATATAAATTATCTTGATGAAAAAAGTTGTATTTAATTAATATTTAGCGTATTTTTACTATTCATGAAAATATGAAAGTTAATAGAAAAATATTTGAAAATTGTCCAATGTAAATTTTTATATACTTATTTCACTGAATAAGTTTATTTTGTCAAATTTAACACATAAATGTGTCAAGAAAAATAGATTTAATGTGGGTGTGCTATCAAAAGGGGGCGAAAATGAATTTTTTTAAAATACTTATTTTACATGAAAATTTTATTTTGTTCTCATACCATGTTCTAGGATATGTGAAAGATTAATGATAATGTTATAAAATTAAAATTTTGGTTAATAGTATTCATAACAGCTAGTTCATAATATTATTATAACAATATATCGTTGTTTAGTGAATCTCGGTATTTGGTACAACACAAGTTTTTGAGGATAGCCGCTCTTGCGTGCAACAGAAGCCAAGGTAGTGTTTATGTATAATAAATGATAATTTTGGTGTAGCGTAGAACATATGATTTCATATAAATTAAAAAATAATATTTCTCAAAAAATCTTGGGGTGCTATATTCTACCCCCCTTAAAAAGAATTTCGCCCTCGAAATTTGTCGGGGTTATAAATGGTTTACTACTTGAAAGGTTGTTTCATAAAAACCAACATCATAAAAAGGAATACTAAAACATAATTTTAAAAACTAATGTATGAAACATAACGGTTACCCATATTAACTCTTCACTGGGTTTCCACATAGGATAACATAGGTGAAAATATGGAAATGGAAGAGAAATCTAACGATCAAGTTCTGATAGAGAGTGGTAGAGAACATGGATATGAAAAATCAAACTATCAAAAATATGTAAATTTGTGATGATGTAAGATACCATATAATTAATCACATATGAGGTTACTTGGACAATGTTTTTGGTTTTCAAATCATTTCCCTAAAGATGATGAATTTATGCATAAGAAGAAATAGTAACTTGATTTCAGTTTAATATCATCATTGATCATTCCCTAAATAATTTCCACTTCATTTCTTATTTAAATAAATGAAGTTGAATTTGTCATTATTGAAGTTTGAGAAGATCATGTGATAGATTGATATGTTATTTCATCTGTCTCAAAACCAAAGGTTAGCACAATTATTAAATATACATAAGTCCATCTATGGTGAGATTAACAGTATCTGATTCCAAAAATGGACTTATACTTCATATATAATACCGCTTAATAAAATAAAATTAATTTCTACTAACAAGGGACTTTCTATAGGCCAGTGGTAGGCAATAAAGTCACGTCACACTTCAGTTGTGGGTTCGATTCCCGCATCATTGTCCTACACGATGGGTTGTCACCCGTCATACGGGTTTTCCTTTTACTAGAACTATAATATCAAATTGTTATAGCCTTAAATAATACTAGATGATGTCCAACTTAATCCATTCCAATATTTAGGCTTATCCAAAATACTTCTGTCTAATCTCATAGTATAATGAAATATATTAATAGTGAGGTCATATACAAAGCATGTGATTACCAACATTTATCCCCCATATATCATAAGATATATCTTGTTTTTCATATTCCAAAAATTGTTAATACCTTAATCATGTATTATCTTCAAAAATGAATATCCATTTAACTGTAGTGAAAACATGAAAGCTATCAAAAGCTAACTCTTTCCACAGACCAAAATCCCAAAATTTCTATATACTCAAACCATGATGTCACTTTGTCCTTATATCAGTCGTGATCTAATTAATACTATCAAACATATTATTTTCTCCTTATCCCTTCATTATGTGCATATCATCTTATTTCCAAAAATATTTCAATCACTTTTCATGGTTATCGGTACCAAACAATTATTGAAAACCAATACATAGATATTTCAATATCCCATCATACTATAAATGAGATTCCACAACTCTATTTTGGAATCCCTTTTCATATACAAATAATCATTCCACCACTTCATTGTCACATTCAAAATCACCAATAATGATCACATGTGACTTCCCTTTGTTCCTTTCCTTAAGAGGATGTTGATGTCGATCATCATTAACCCTTGGATTAGAGAATTGGTTAGCATAATGCCCCATTTCCTTGCACTTGTTGCATTGAAGTGTTAGTGGTGCATTCTCTGTAGTCTTTTCTCTATTCACATCATTAGCTACCTTTTTCCCATTACTTCGACTCTCAGCTGCTCGATGAAATTCTTTTCCACACTTAAACCATTTTCTAGTCCCTTTAAGATAATCTCCACTATGATTCTTTCCACAATTTGAGCATAAAGAAACATTTTCCTTTTTTTAACCATGGTCTTGAGATTTTTCCTTGAAATCCATATTTCGTTTCTTGTCAAAACCATGAGAAGGATATATAACACCAACTTCTAGTTCTACCTTGATATCACAACTCAAAATTTCTTCATAGCTATTGAAGTCTCTTATAGGTAATTACCTTCGAAGTCTTGGCTTTCAGCAACTAAAGAACCACCCAACTTTACTTTCAGGATGGATGATAAAGCCAGATGCATACATTGCAAGCCTTGTAAAATTCTGCTCATATATACCAAAAGAGTCACCATCCTCTTTCTTAAACTCAAGGAACTACTTTTCCTTATTTTTTTGAAGAATATGAGGGATATACTTATTGAAAAACAATTTCTTGAACTGGTCCCATTCCATGGATTCAATTTTATGTTGGGGCCTTGTATTCTTAATTAGAGTCCACCAATGGTATGCTTCACCTTCTAAATGCTAAACGGCTAAAATGAACTATTCATGTTCTAAACAGTGAAGTATGGAAAATATCTTTTCAATGGTACTGATCCATTATTCAGAAACAAGTGGATTAGAAGACCCACTGAAAGGAGTTGGATGTTTCCTCATGAAGGACTCAATAGAATATTGTTCACTTCTCTAATCATTTGGAATTCCAAAATGATTCATTTCTTGTGTAAGTATTGAAATAATATTTTTCACTCCATTTCACATAACATTTGGTTGATTAGGAGGAAAAATAGTTCATTTTCCAGTGCATTGATCATTAACATGGTTCCTTCAGGTTCCATCCATTATCTAAAACCCAAAAAGAATAGTTTGAGAGGCAAAAATCATACTAGTAAAACAACATAATCAAGGGGGGTACATTTAATATCTAACATCTTAGGTTTAATCCTAGGTTATTTATCATCTTTATCTTAATTCTAGTACTATAAAATATACTTATACTTAAACTTAGGGACATCCCTAGAAATATCATAGAAATATCTCTTGGGATCTCAACAATGTTTTTGCATCCACGTTTCCAAAGGTTAACTAAACCTTTCCTCTCATACCACCTGTAGAGACCCATTTCTTGACATGCATGGAAATTACATTAATTTTGAGGAATACTAAATAAATCACAAAAACAGACACCTAAGGACAGTAATAGTTTAGTATATTTGGAAACTCAGAACATAATCTTTTATTAATGGGTAAGATCTTCAAAATCTCCCATTAAGTTCTTCCACTTATTTTCTTACTAAAACATTTCTTTATATCCCGGGGAAAAGAAAACATATTAAGGGTGAGCTCAAATTCTCGTAAGGGTAATCATTGTGAAAATAAAACAAACCATATATATTGAACCAAAAAAAGGAACATAATGTTTAAACATCAAAATCTTGAGTTGTGAATTAACTATTGGCAGTACGTAAGGCATAGATCATAAATAAACATTACTAATGATAAAATAGCATGGAGATAAATCATTTAATTGTGGAAAAACATTAAGCACATGATATGAATTCTATAGTAGCCAAGGCATTGCTGCCAAGTCCATCATATTGGACAAAGTCCATTACTGAACCAGGTTTACTTGCCGTTTCAGCCCTGTATTACTGAACCGGATTTTCTTGTAATTCCTGCCATCTCAATATCATGAGATATAAATCTTTACCCAATGCAATGGAGGGAGATATAGGTCCCAAAAATCTCATAATGAAAGCATTATTTCATGTGCCGCAACATAATTATAAATCATTCATCATAACCCAAAGAATAAAATGGGTTTTAGAAATATCATCCCATCTTATCAAAATCCGTATAAAACAAATGGATGTCATTAAATCATAATAAAAATCAAAACATGTAAATAATATATACATTTTACTTCAAACATAATCATACTGAATAATTTCATCTTATATGGGAAATTGTTTTGACAAAACACTTGAAATGAATTCTTGAGGAAAATATCATTTCTTCTTCAAAATCATTTTCCTTTCACAAAATTCCATGTAATTTTAAAAGAATTAGATTTAGTTGAAAATATTCATTAAATCATTTAGAATAATCTTCATGTAAATAAGGCATTATGTAACCGTAAAAATATGTTCATGCCATATAAGATAAAAAAACATTCCTCTTGTTCTTTTTCTGGAAAAATAAAAAAGTACCTCATATGGTAAAAAAAGTAAGATTCCTTCCATACCATGTGGTAAAAGTAAAAAATGGGTGAAAATAACTCTAAAAATACTTTTAATAATAGTAATAACTTTATGAAATCATTTTTTATAATACTTGGACCTGGATGATAAACATAACCCCATTAAATATTTATGAATAAACCATCTTGGATAATAATGACATTGGCATATTATCCCTTACCTTATATCCAATTTCTTATGTATGTGTCCAAGACTCTTGTATATTGGGTTTAAACATATTATTAACTTATATAAAAACCATAATAATATTTATGATATCATATATGATTCAGTTACGACTTTATATTACCCTTTTATTTGTCAATTCCATATTAAAGCAGCGTTTTGGGTAAAATAGTTTCATTTATTGTACATGTTTTGACTTTTAATTTTTCAAATGATCACTTAGATCATGATTACGTACTTCTAAAATGTAAAACATGATTTATATATAATATATATTCTGAATATATGTATAATATATAGATATATTGAATGAAATACACCGCTCATGGAGACGGTAGGCCGTACGTATGCATGAATGCTATTTTCATTTCTTTATTAAATTGAATGTAAGTAGATGGCATATATATACATAAATCTCGTAGCAATATTATGTCATACATGGGAGACTTATTTTTATATCACCTCCCAATGTCCTATTAGTAAAAGTATGGAAAAAACGAGATTCAATAGTATTCGAATAGGGATCATATTTTTCTCTCCACACAAAGATGTTTTTCCATCACTTTCTCATTGCTCGAATGCTATACAAATAACAAGGCAGAATACCAAACCCTCCTCATTATCAAGGAACTATCCCTATAGTTTTATACTGTCTTTGTAGATATAAAATGTGATTCAAAACTAGTGATAATGTGGGTAAATAGTGAATATGCCCTAAAAAGGAAGAAATATACCCTCTAATTGGCAACATTATGGGAATGATGGTAGATTTCCCCTTGGAGACCATGTTACATAATTTTTCTTAATCATAGAATTCTCTTTCCACCACATAGGCTAATGTAACCATAGTCTTGGATGACCCTTGTTAGGAGTATGAAATCTTCCATATCACACATCAAAGAATGATCATATAGATCATCGTATATGATATGGGAGAAATCAATGAAGTCAACACCACCCCCATAGTATCATAAACCAATAACAACCCTTGGGTGGATTGATCCCATCACCGATTATCACCAAAATGGGACTCGTTGGATAGAGTGAGTAAGGACAGAGCAGATTTGGCCTCGTGTAGCGAACTTCACCCTATAGGGTGGTCCAAATGAACAAAATTCCCTAAAAAAGTTTTCCTTGGTTGGAATCCTCCTCAGATACATATTAAAATAAGATATTATCACCATAATGGAAGAATTATATGTAGGCTCCTGAGGCATTCATTAGTCTGGAACCATGCTCTCCCGCTAAATCATAAGGTTGAGATATTATTGGAAAACAATAATACAGGAGTGAGTGGAATTCACCCAGAAATTTCAGGCATTCCACATCCATGGAAACATCATCCGTAAACCCTTTAAATTTAAATATATTTAAAAATATTCTTGATCATTTTCAATTTGGGGAATGGATATTGTGAGGCCATATCCCACATCCACAATTAAGCAGTTCAATTACATCCATACTGCAATAATCTTATTTTCTAAATCTGATGTGGAAATAACTATCAATGAAGACAGGATGAAGAAAATCATTAACTTTATAAAGTCTCCTATCATAACATGGATTGAACTCTATCATGCTATATTGATGGAAAACTGCACCAACTTTGATTCTATGGATTTGAAGAAGCTTCACAAAGAGTAAAATATTTAGTCCAAGCATTCATCTCATTATTATGTTATGGAAAATAGATATATAGAGACCTTCAATAATACATTCTCATGAATTATCCAGAATATGGTGAACAGGGATAATAATTAATGGGAAAACAGGATCATCGATTCTATATAAGACTACCATACCACTTCATGTACCATTGCACAAGAAACATCATACTTGGTATGTGGGGTCAACAAAGAATTTTCATTAAAATTCTACATTCCATCACTTTTAATAGCCACTTGATGATAACTCTCAGATTATGAGAAATCTCAGAAGTGGTTGGATAAATTGTAATGACTTTATGAGAATAGGAAGCACACAATTCATAACATAAAATTCCATCAGAATAAAAGCGTAAGGTAATCAATAATAAGTTTCACCTCCGTTCATTTCTCCAACGGGAGTGGGTGTTGTCTCTCATGACCAAAATGATACCAAGTAAGATGACTCCATAGCTAGGGCCTAAATGGGAAGGTCCTTATGTGATACATAAGGTCTACAAAAATGGAGATTACTCATTGTCTTCAATGGATGGGGAGTGTGTTACACCCCAACCAATTCAAAATTTCACGTTAATACTTTTCATAGGCATCATCAATAAGGGTATCCACATCAGTATAAGCCCCGCTAAATCTTCCTAACCACATGACGTTAAACTATACAGAATCTTCTCGACCAAATGATGTTAAACTGTATAGAGACATCCCAGTTACATGAAACTAAAATATAAAACCACATCCTTATCACAATACATTAAATTGCTTAGTAGATATTCATTATTAATGAAATTAAACTACATGGGTTTGAAAGAACATTATATAGATTGATTATCATTTTCAATGAAACACATTGGGATGCATTGATCCTATATCTAGGTATGGCCACCACATGATACCAAAGTCACTGATCATATCCTTAAAATACATCTACATATTAAGGGGAAACATTTCCATTCCTTATTTATCATATTGAATATAGATCATGAGAGCTTATGAATTTTAATGAGGGCCTCCCCATGTACACATGGCATGATGGCCCCTGGAAAGATCATTATGATGTTGATTGGGGAACCATAAAATGAAAAACCAAGAGTCCTCATCGCGTGATGTTAAAGTACATGGTTGATGTCCCATGCATGGCACAAAACAGCCCATTCTTATTGACATCACCTAAGGGGACCACTATTGTCAGTTTTGGTCTCCTACCACACCTTTTTCAAGAATTATGTATATAACGACCCATACTTTACATACATTTTTAATACTTCAAAAATTGAAGCACACTTTTTACAACATATGATAAAACCACAAAGGATCGTATAGGTATAGTGTCTTTACAAACTGGGAAACATAAACAACTGGTTCATAAATCTTCTACAGTGTCTCCCATTTATTTCATCATATCTAGGGTCCCTTTTAGCATATTCTACTTAATATCCATCTTCCTGACCTGGGGAAAAGAAAACATAAAAGGGTGAGCTCAAATGCTCAGCAAGGGCAAATAAAGGAAATAAAAATCATATCATATCTTTTTTAAAATCAAAACCTGCAAAAGAGATCATAATATCTTAACATGGAATAAATCATAGAAGTGAAAATGAGATCCCCATAAAACTTGAAACTTTGTGGCAAGCACACATAATCATGGAAAATCATTTCTTGTTAGTCATGACTCATTGCCAAGACTATCTTAGTGGACAAAGTCCCTTTCTGAACCGAGTTCACTCCTCGTTTCAGTCCTGTATCACTGAACCGAAATAACCTTCCGTTCCAGCCATGTCTATCTCATGAGATATAAAATCTTTACCCAATGCATTGGAGGGAGATATAGGTCCCACCCATCTTATAATGAATCCTTTCTTATGTGTGCCACATAATCATAAAACATACATCATCGCATAACACATGTAACAAAAATGGGATTCTTGAAACATCATGACATCATAAAACAATTCATATAAGATAAAGGAATTCATAAAAATATTTCCATCACAACATAATCAAATCCATGTAATAATAGGGATAAAAACAGAACCCTTTTATTATCTTAGATGGAAAATATTTTTGATAAAATACTTGAACTCCATTCTTGAGGAAAATATCCTTTCTACTTCAAAAACATTTTTCCTTTCATAACATGTCATACGACTTTAAAATAAAAGAAGTTAATTAAAAATAAAATTGATAACTTGTAAAGGAAGCTTCTTGGAAATAATGCTTTAAAAATCCATCCATGCCGTATAAGTTAAAAAAAACATTCTTCGTACTTTTGTCGGAAAAGTCAAAAAGTACCTCGTACGACAAAAGATTCCTTTCATACATATTTCTAAAAACTCACCGAAGGGTAAAAATGGATTTAAACAATTGTAGGTGGATGGAAATAATATTACATATTGATGAAACATGGATGTGGATGATAAAATACACCCCAGTGAATACTTACGAATAAACAATCTCGGATAAAAATGAGATTGTGATATTTCCTTTACCTTAGGTCCGATTTTCTTTGTTCGTGTCCGAAGCTCATGTATAATGGTTTAAATAATGTTATTGACTTATTCCAGAATCATACATACTGATATGATATCATATATGTTCATATTATTAGCTTCTTATTAGTAATATTTCATTGTTACTTGTTACTCGGGTCTTTATAACTTTTTGTTCTTATGCGTGTTTTGTCGAATAAATTCTTATTCTTATCTTTAGGTTATAGATAATTCATTTACAGAATGGTATTAGTGTATTATATACCATATTCATTCATTCAATTCATTTATATAATCATTATGAAATGAAGATCATGTAGAACGAGTCGCATCACATCGTGGAGACGGTATTCCGTACGTACGCACGAGTGATGATATCGTCCCTATGATCGTGGAATTGTATTGGAGTACATATATATTATTTCAGTATCAATATTACTTTATAATAATCATATATAGTTACTCATTACACCATTATACCCATCCTTGTAAGGTGATGGTGGAAAATAGATTACACCACGGCGTGGAGACGGTATTCCGTACGTACGCACGCGCGGTGATTTCATTTTTCCGTAGGATGGATAGAAGGTGAATTAGGGTTGTTTCATATTTATAATAACATATCAGTATGTAAGTAATACTGATGTTATTACTTTATCATGAAACAACTAAAGAATAAGAAGTTGAAGAAGAAAGAAATTGAAAAGATCGGTAATGGATATTACCTCTTCTTTGGAACGCCTCTTTGAATCCTCCACTTAAGGAACTAAGATTGGTCTTTGGAGAATACCGGGACCTCTAGGATAATTCTAGGGAAGTGTAGAGGAGAAAATGGCAGGGGTTGGCCGAGCTTGAGTGCTCAATTTGGTGTGAGGAGGAGGGGGAGGAGGTGCCCTTTTATAAGGGAGGAGAGGGGCACCTTAGGAATATCTCAAAATATTATTTTATATTAAAGTCAAAATCGGTTTATAATGGTTCCAAAGGGTCTTATTTCGAAGCTAAAGTGGGGATGGGTCGAAATCCTATAAACCAATAAGATTTAGACAAGTTTAGGGTATTATTTTAACCTTATCAATTAGATTTAACTCTAAGTTAATTAATTTAACTTTTACCGTGTCTTTTTGTTTTCTTTCACTATATGGTTAATACACTTACTATAACATGCCAAACGAACCCCAAATTGTTTATTATTAATATATATATCCTTATCTAAGTCATTTGGCCGAACCTTAGATTTTTAAGAATAAAATAACAATTAATAATATTTTATTTTATTTAAAAACTATTTTGTGTCAATTTTGACACTATTTGATATATGATTTTTGTGAAAGTCATAACAGAATTATATGTTCAAACCAAGTTGATTAAATCAACATTAATATATCATAGTAACCTAGAAAATTAGTAGAATTCATAAAAAGTCTCAAATTACATTTATTTTGGTGTTTATAACATCAATTATGTCAATATTTCATTAATAAGATAATTACTGCATCATCATTGTGTCATAAATAAATTAAATTATTTAATGTCTAAAAATTACAAATAAAATACCCTTATGTAGGAAATCGTTTTAGCTTTCTAATGAATATTTATAGTCGAATTTATCTTATGTATAACCCCATATTAAAAATGATGTACTTATTAAACTTTGATTTTAACTATTTTAACCCTTCTTTAAATAAATTATTAATAAATATCCTAATCTAATCCAAGTGGGCCTAAATGGTCATATTTTATTCCTAAGTTTGTTTTTGGTCGAATTAAACTTGTCCAATAGAATTAGGACATGTGTTAGGGTAATATTGATATCATATTTACCCTTAGTTGCCCTATTTACTATTAACCGCGGTAAAAATAGTAAAAAGTTACTATTCACCAAAAAAAATTATTTTCATCTCATTGAACCACATTTTAGTCCTTGATATTAACCATGTCTCTCGGATTTTTGAAATTCCATTCACAGAAGCGGTAAAATTAAGTTTTATGCAAAATTCAGTTTTTAACCTACCACTTAGTGGTTTCACTATTCATCAAAAATTGAAAGTTTTCAGAAAAATACCAAAATTTCACCCTAGGCTAATTTCGATATTCTGAGTCCAAAAATGAAGTCCATTTTGAAAAATAAAATTTATAAAATTTCCAAAAGTGGTTATTACTATTCATAACGGCTAGTTTTAATAGCATATTGTTGTTTAGTGGAACTCGGTATTGCGTACGACGCAAGCTATCGAGGAAGGTCGCGATTGCGTGTAAAGCAAGCCAAGCAAGTGTTGTGTAGAAAAAGATTCCTTTGATGATTTATATAACATAAAAGTCTCGGGTGTTACATTCTACCCCCCTTAAAAAGAATTTCGCCCTCGAAATTCATCACTTTGTAACAAACAGATGAGGATAATTCTCCCTCATCATATCCTCAAGCTCCCATGTAGATTCTTCAAGTTGGTGGTTCCTCCATAAAACCTTCACCAAGCGAGTGGTCTTGTTTCGTAGGACTTTTTCGCTACGATCCAGAATCTCTATCGGCTGTTCTTCATAAGAAAGATCTTGCTCCAGTGGTACAACTTCTGAGCTGAGTACATGTGAAGGATCTGGTATGTACTTTCTCAGGAGAGATACATGGAACACATCGTGAACTTGAGAGAGATTCGGTGGAAGCGCCAATCGGTAAGCTACCTTCCCAACACGATCCAGTATTTCGAAAGGACCGATATATCTAGGGCTCAACTTCCCCTTCTTTCCAAATCTCATAACCCTCTTCCAGGGAGATATTCGTAAGAACACTTTATCACCCACTTCAAACTCTAGGTCTTTTCTTCGGTTGTCGGCATAACTTTTCTGTCGACTCTGAGCTGCTCTTATGTGTTGTTGAATAGATCTGACCTTTTCTGCCATTTCATCAACGAGATCAGGTCCTAATAGCTTTCTTTCCCCAACTTCATCCCAGCAAGTTGGAGTCCTGCATTTCTTTCCATAGAGAGCTTCATAAGGAGCCATCTGAATACTGGAGTGAAAGCTATTATTATAAGAAAATTCCACCAAAGGTAGGTGTTGATCCCAACCTCCTTTGAAATCCATAGAGCAAGCTCTCAACATATCTTATAGGGTTTGAATTGTTCTCTTAGACTGACCGTCTGTCTGGGGATGATAAGCAGTGCTGAAACTCAACTCTGTATCCAGAGTATGCTGAAGACTTCGCCAAAACTTCAAGGTAAATCTCGGATCCCAATCAGATATAATAGAAAGTGGTACTCCATGCAATCTTACCACTTCCTTTACATATATCCTGGCAAGCCGATCTAGAGAGAAATCATCTCTAATAGGAATGAAGTGTGCAGACTTTGTAAGACGATCAACTATGACCCAGATAGCATTATTGCCTTTGGATGTTTTAGGAAGTCCTGTGACAAAGTCCATAGTGATGTTTTCCCATTTCCATTCGAGTATGGGTAATGGTTGTAACATCCCCTTAGACTTCTGTCTCTCAGCTTTAACTTGTTGACAAACCAAGCATCGAGAGACATATTCAGCAACATCTCTTTTCATGCCATCCCACCAGAAGTACTCTTTCAGGTCCCTATACATCTTCGTGCTTCCAGGATGAATAGAGAATGATGAACTATGAGCCTCATCCAGCAGCTCATTCTTTTATTCGGGGATGGGAGGAACGCAAACCCGATTCCTGAACTTTATTATCCCATCACAATCAAGGTTGAATTCAGGAACATTTCTCACCTTCTTTTGTAACTCGGCATCTTCTTTCTGTGCCTGTTTAATCTTCACATGTATAGATGGTTGAACATTCATTTGAGAAAGATAAGATTTTTCCCTTTCCCTTATAATTCCAAGATCTAACCTTTGTAAATCCATAAATATTGGATCTTTTGTGATCCTCATCATGGATAAACTAGCATGGTCTTGTCGACTTAATGCATCTGCCACCTTGTTTGCTTTCCCAGGGTGGTAATGGATTGAGCAGTCATAATCCTTAATCAGCTCCAACCATCTTCTTTGACGCATATTCAACTCTTTTTATGTGAAAATATACTTTAAACTTTTATGATCAGTATAAATATCACACCTTTCACCATAAAGGTAATGCCTCCAAATCTTTAATGCAAAGATTACCGCAGCCAACTCCAAATCATGTGTTGGGTAATTTTGCTCATGGATTTTCAACTGTCGTGAGGCATAAGCTATCACCATATCATTTTTCATAAGAACACACCCCAATCCCTTCTTGGATGCATCACTGTAGATCACAAACCTTTCTCCACTACAAGGCAGTGTGAGCACAGGTGCACTGGATAACCTTCTTTTCAACTCCTTGAAATTCTCTTCACATTCCTCTGTCCAGACAAACTTAACTCCTTTCCGAGTCAACTTGGTGAGTGGATTAGATAATTGTGAAAAATCTTTTACAAAATGTCGATAATAACCAGCCAAACCAAGAAAACTTCAGATCTCAGTTACTGTTGTTGGTCTTGACCATCTTTCGATAACCTCTGTTTTTGCTGGATCCACAGATATCCCCTCTTTTGAGATTATATGACCCAAAAATGCAACTTTTTGAAGCCAAAATTCACACTTGGTAAATTTGGCATAAAGCTTCTCTTTTCTCAGGGTCTTCAATATAATTCTCAAGTGATCTTCATGCTCTTCCTTGCTCTTTGAATAGACAAGAATATCGTCTATAAAGACTACCACAAATTGATCAAGATAGTCTCTAAAGACTCTATTCATTAGATCCATGAAGATAGCAGGGGCATTAGTAAGACCAAATGGCATCACTATAAATTCATAGTGTCCATACCTTGTACGGAAAGCCGTCTTTGGTATATCCTCCCTTTTGACCCTTAATTGATGATACCCTGAACGAAGATCAATCTTGGAAAATATTGAGCTCCGCGTAGTTGGTCAAATAAGTCATCAATGCATGGGAGAGGATATTTGTTCTTGATAGTGATCTTGTTAAGTTCTCGATAATCAATGCAAAGTCTCATTGATCCATCTTTCTTCTTAACAAATAGAACAGGTGCTCCCCAAGGTGACGCACTAGGGCGTATGAATCCCTTATCAAGATTCTCTTGGAGTTGCTTCTTCAATTCCTGCAACTCAATTGGGGCCATTCTATAAGGTGTCTTTGAAATAGGCAAAGCACCCGGTACGAGTTCTATTGAAAACTCAACTTCACGATTTGGTGGAAGACCCGGTAATTCCTCCGGAAAGACATCATCAAACTCCCGTACAATGGGCATATTCTTAATCGTGAGTTTCCCACCAACTATTTGAGATAAATAACCTTCATTTGGTGGAATCAATACCCATAAGATGGAAGAAATTTCCACTGGAAGGTTATGTTCATCCTTGAATTGATAGACGATCGTATATTGATCTGGAATATGAAATGTGACTTCCCTTCTTTGGAAATCGATATGAGCTCCATGTAGAGAAAGCCAATCCATGCCAAGAATCACATCAAATTCCACTAAAGTATGGATCACAAGATTTGCAGGAAGCACTTTCCCACAAACTTCGATCGGAGAAGAATTATAGACTTTTGATGCGATTGATGTGCCATTAGGTGTTGTCACAGCTAACTCAACATCTAATTGTTGAGGTAATACGGTGATACCCTTAGAAAAGTCTTCATAAATAAAAGAGTGGGTGGATCCAGAATCAAATAAAACATTTGCTACTTTAGAGTGGATGGTAAGTGTACCTTTCACCACATCGTTATCGTACTCCACATCGCTGATAGAAATTGCATGTGACTTTCCTTTGTCTTTAGCCTTAAGCTTTTGTTGACGTCGACCATCATCATCAACCCTTGGATTTGGGCATTGATTGGCATAATGCCCCATCTCCTTGCACTTGAAACATTGAAGTGTAGTAGGTTCATTCTGTGTATCCCTTCCTTTGTTTGCGTCATTAGACATCTTCTTCCCACTATCACGGCATTCAAATGCCCGATGACCTTCTTTTCCACATTTAAAACATTTACTTGTCCCTTTAAGACAACTCCCTTCATGTTTCTTTCCACACTTTGAGCATAAGGGAAAGTTCAACTTCTTTTCCGTGTGCTCTTTAGATTTTTCTTTGAATTCCATCTTCCTCTTCTTATCAAACCCATGTGACTGATGGGTTACTCCAATCTCCATCTCGACTTTGAGAGCACATCGAATGATTTCCTCGTAGCTATTGAAGTCCCTTATGGATAACGCCCTTTGAAGACTTGGTTTTAAGCCACTAAAGAATCGATCGATCTTACTCTCAGGTTGGATAATAATACCAGAAGCGTACCTTGCAAGTCTTGTAAAATTTTCTTCATAGGTACTAACAGATTCATCATCCCTTTGCTTCAGTTCGAGGAACTCTTTCTCCATCTTTGTTCAGAGAATACGAGGGAAGTACTTATTGAAAAATAAGTTCTTGAACTCATCCCATTCCATAGACTCAATTTCATCCCTTTGCCTCGTATTCTTAACAAGATTCCACCATTGATCAGCATCTCCTTCCAAACGATACACTGCTAGGATGACTTTATCATGCTCAGAACATTGAAGAACTGAAAATATCTTTTCAGTAGTACTAATCCATTGTTCAGCAACTAATGGATCAGTAGACCCGCTGAAAGAAGGTGGACGCTGCCTCATGAAGGATTCAACAGAATGTTGCTCCCTCCTTTGCTCGTTTGGAAATCCTGCATGATTCATAGCTTGAGAAAGTTGTGTGAGCATGGCTACAAGATTTTGCATTCCAGCTCCCATATCGTTTGTTTGCTCACGGGGACAATCATTTCATTGCCCATCGCATTCCGCATTAACACGGTTCCTTCGGGTTCCAGCCATTGACTAAAACCAAGAAGAATAGTGTGAGAAACACTAATTATAATAGGAAACCACATAATTCAAGAATAAAATTTTCATGCTTAAGGTCTTATCCTAGGTTATTCAAGTCCATTTCTAAAACACTAAGATTGTGTTCTATGCTTAGACTTATCCTTAGGGTTCTTACTAAGGCTTTCACATCCTAGTTTCCAAAGGTTGACTATACCTTTCCTCTGATACCAACTATAACGACCCATACTTTACATACATTTTTAATACTTCAAAAATTGAAGCACACTTTTTACAACATATGATAAAACCACAAAGGATCGTATAGGTATAGTGTCTTTAGAAACTGGGAAACATAAACAACTGGTTCATAAATCTTCTACAGTGTCTCCCATTTATTTCATCATATCTAGGGTCCCTTTTAGCATATTCTACTTAATATCCATCTTCCTGACCTAGGGAAAAGAAAACATAAAAGGGTGAGCTCAAATGCTCATTAAGGGAAAATAAAGGAAATAAAAATCATATCATATCTTTTTTAAAATCCAAACCTGTAAAAGAGATCATAATATCTTAACATGGAATAAATCATAGAAGTGAAAATGAGATCCCCATAAAACTTGAAACTTTGTGGCAAGCACACATAATCATGGAAAATCATTTCTTGTTAGTCATGACTCATTGCCAAGACTATCTTAGTGGACAAAGTCCCTTTCTGAACCGAGTTCACTCCTCGTTTCAGTCCTGTATCACTGAACCGAAATAACCTTCCGTTCCAGCCATGTCTATCTCATGAGATATAAAATCTTTACCCAATGCATTAGAGGGAGATATAGGTCCCACCCATCTTATAATGAATCCTTTCTTATGTGTGCCACATAATCATAAAACATACATCATCGCATAACACATGTAACAAAAATGGGATTCTTGAAACATCATGACATCATAAAACAATTCATATAAGATAAAGGAATTCATAAAAATATTTCCATCACAACATAATCAAATCCATGTAATAATAGGGATAAAAACAGAACCCTTTTATTATCTTAGATGGAAAATAATTTTGATAAAATACTTGAACTCCATTCTTGAGGAAAATATCCTTTCTACTTCAAAAACATTTTTCCTTTCATAACATGTCATACGACTTTAAAATAAAAGAAGTTGATTAAAAATAAAATTGATAACTTGTAAAGGAAGCTTCTTGGAAATAATGTTTTAAAAATCCATCCATGCCGTATAAGTTAAAAAAACATTCTTCGTACTTTTGTCGGAAAAGTCAAAAAGTACCTCGTACGACAAAAGATTCCTTTCATACATATTTCTAAAAACTCACCAAAGGGTAAAAATGGATTTAAACAATTTTAGGTGGATGGAAATAATATTACATATTGATGAAACATGGATGTGGATGATAAAATACACCCCAGTGAATACTTACGAATAAACAATCTCGGATAAAAATGAGATTGTGATATTTCCCTTACCTTAGGTCCGATTTGATTTGTTCGTGTCCGAAGCTCCTGTATAATGGTTTAAATAATGTTATTGACTTATTCCAGAATCATACATATTGATATGATATCATATATGGTCATATTATTAGCTTCTTGTTAGTAATATTTCATTGTTACTTGTTACTCGGGTCTTTATAACTTTTTGTTCTTATGCGTGTTTTGTCGAATAAATTCTTATTCTTATCTTTAGGTTATAGATAATTCATTTACAGAATGGTATTAGTGTATTATATACCATATTCATTCATTCAATTCATTTATATAATCATTATGAACTGAAGATCATGTAGAACGAGTCGCATCACATCGTGGAGACGGTATTCCGTACGTACGCACAAGTGATGATATCGTCCCTATGATCGTGGAATTGTATTGGAGTATATATATATTATTTCAGTATCAATATTACTTCATAATAATCATATATAGTTACTCATTACACCATTATACCCATCCTTGTAAGGTGATGGTGGAAAATAGATTACACCACGGCGTGGAGACGGTATTCCGTACGTACGCACGCGCGGTGATTTCATTTTTCTGTAGGATGGATAGAAGGTGAATTAGGGTTGTATCATATTTATAATAACATATCAGTATGTAAGTAATACTGATGTTATTACTTTATCATGAAACAACTAAAGAATAAGAAGATGAAGAAGAAAGAAATTGAAAAGATCGGTAATGGATATTACCTCTTCTTTGGAACGCCTCTTTGAATCCTCCACATAAGGAACTAAGATTGGTCTTTGGAGAATACCGGGACCTCTAGGATTATTCTAGGGAAGTGGAGAGGAGAAAATTTCAGGGGTTGGCCGAGCTTGAATGCTCAATTTGGTGTGAGGAGGAGGGGGAGGAGGTGCCCTTTTATAAGGGAGGAGAGGGGCACCTTAGGAATATCTCAAAATATTATTTTATATTAAAGTCAAAATCAGTTTATAATGGTTCCAAAGGGTCTTATTTAGAAGCTAAAGTGGGGATGGGTCGAAATCCTATAAACCAATAAGATTTATACAAGTTTAGGGTATTATTTTAACCTTATCAATTAAATTTAACTCTAAGTTAATTAATTTAACTTTTACCGTGTCTTTTTGTTTTCTTTCACTATATGGTTAATAAACTTACTATAACATGCCAAACGAACCCCAAATTTTTTATTAGTAATATATATATCCTTATCTAAGTCATTTGGCCGAACCCTAGATTTTTAGGAATAAAATAACAATTAATAATATAATATTTTATTTAAAAACTATTTTGTGTCAATTTTGACACTATTTGATATATGATTTTTGTGAAAGTCATAACAGAATTATATGTTCGAACCAAGTTGATTAAATCAACATTAATATATCATAGTAACCTATAAAATTAGTGGAATTCATAAAAAGTCTCAAATTACATTTATTTTGGTGTTTATAACATCAATTATGTCAATATTTCATTAATAAGATAATTACTACATCATCATTGTGTCATAAAAAAATTAAATTATTTAATGTCTAAAAATTACAAATAAAATACCCTTATGTAGGAAATCTTTTTATCTTTCTAATTAATATTTATAGTCGAATTTATCTTATGTATAACCCCATATTAAAAATGATTTACTTATTAAACTTTGATTTTAACTATTTTAACCCTTCTTTAAATAAATTAATAATAAATGTCCTAATCTAATCCAAGTGGGCCTAAATGGTCATATTTTATTTCTAAGTTTGTTTTTGTTCGAATTAAACTTGTCCAATAGAATTAGGACATGTGTTAGGGTAATATTGATATCATATTTACCCTTAGTTACCCTATTTACTATTAACCGCGGTAAAAATAGTAATAAGTTACTATTCACCAAAAAAATTATTTTCATCTCATTGAACCACATTTTAGTCCTTGATATTAACCGTGTCTCTCGGATTTTTGAAATTCCATTCACAGAAGCGGTAAAATTAAGTTTTATGCAAAATTCAGTTTTTAACCTACCACTTAGTGGTTTCACTATTCATCAAAAATTGAAAGTTTTCAGAAAAATACCAAAATTTCACCCTAGGCTAATTTCGATATTCTGAGTCCAAAAATGAAGTCCATTTTGAAAAATAAAATTTATACAATTTCAAAAATTGGTTATTACTATTCATAACGGCTAGTTTTAATAGCATATTGTTGTTTAGTGGAACTCGGTATTGCGTACGACGCAAGCTATCGAGGAAGGTCGCGATTGCGTGTAAAGCAAGCCAAGCAAGTGTTGTGTAGAAAAAGATTCCTTTGATGATTTATATAACATAAAAGTCTCGGGTGTTACAATGTATGACTTAATTCTAAAAACTATATTTTACATAATGACACCCAGGTCTTCAATCCTAAGCCCATTCATAGTAAATATAAAAATTCCCCCCTCTTTGTTAACATCCTAGACTTACATATAAAGATACTTCTATAAGAACTACATATGGAATGATTCCTATCATTATAGGATACACAATGATACCCATATTTCTAACTTTGGGTCCAGCCAAAACTCCACTTTTCATGTCAGAAATACAATGTCCTTGCTACATGATGTAAAAATATGTAGTTTCTCTAAAACTATATCTGGCTTGATTCCAATCATCAATGTATACATAGAGACTCCCATATCTCAAATATTAGGCCCAACTACAACAATCAACAGAAATAATTACCACCTCTGCATAAGGATCAGACCATTTTATAGTATTTTCCATTCAATAACTTAGTGTATCTTGATTCCTAACAATACATGATTCATAGTGACGCTCCAATCTTCAATAATGGGTTTAGCTGTAACATATGATAAAAAGTGCACTCCAACCACATAGGTTAATGGGTCTCATAAGACAAATTTTCCTATGTTTGGGTTAGATATATGTGTGGCCTTCTTGCGCATATAATATTCCTCCCACATTTTTTCATGTCGGTTCCCAAATCCTTACCACATGGTGTTAAACTCCATGGAAATATGTCTTTACTACATTATTTTAAAACTGTATGGAAAGTGTCATTACTGTATGAAAATAAACTACACAGAACATTTCCTCACGACACGAGGTTAAACTGTATGTATGAAAATGATTCCCCATTACATGATGATAAACTATGCAGACAATTATCCACCATAATCACTCATAAAATAACCATAAGAGCATTACCCCGGTCAACCAGAGTGTGGGGTTCATCCACCATATTTTAAGCACCTAAATCCATAAATTATAACTCATGTCTCGAGTACCTTAGGTTTACAAAAATCATCGATTGAACCTAGAAATGATACCCATATTCAAGGGACACCTTTCCTGACAATTCATGTATTCTTATGGATCCTTAATTTTCACCTATGGTCATCATCCAAATGAATTACTCTGCAAAAATTGTTTTCAAGTGCTTCTAAGCCTTAACATAACCATGGAAGAACCTAAACACATCTGTGTGATCTGAACCACTCCTAGTATGATTTTCCCATACCATTTCACAGAACCTGGGAAATTGATCCCTGATTAACAATATTTTCATCTCCCACTCGGAATGATGATAGAGTACTATTGACCCTTGGCATCCTAATTAGACTTTTGTGTATCATCCCCTATAATAGGTCCATGTGCATAACAGCCTTAAGCTCCATACACTTTGGTCAAAGTTATACAACCATAATCTATAGCCTATAATGGTTTAATCTATAATATATTAATCCACTAGTGAATGTGACAAAAAACATGTCAAGTTGAAAACCCACAAAGGCTGCTTGAGAAAAAATTAAAGCCTTCAATTTCTAAACTCATCATCTTTAGAGTTTTGGGGAAAAAATAGGGTGAAAATAAATTAGTCATAAAGTTCATAGAGCCTAATATATATCCCTTATAAAACACAAGCTATGATCATTGGACCAACTGGTTCAATAAATAGTTGGAGCAATGATTTGTCACATCTCCTCAGCATGGGAATGTGTTCTCTAGGATATAACAAAACTTTTAGGTTTTTCATACCCTTCTTGGATATTACACTTTCCACAAATTACACTACATGATTTGGGTACCTAAGATCACTATAAAGCTTCCCCAGCCCATGGAAAATGTGTTTGGCATCAAGGGACCCTTTTCTTGACGGTGCATGTATGCGTATGGATTTTGCATTTGTGCCTATGGTAATAAACCAAATGCATCTACAAAAAGTACATTACAACCCTTTTAATCCCTCGCATCAACATGATATAAATCAACACCTCATTGTGTTTTAACTACTCTTAGTATGACTATCTCATATACTCCCTCGGACCTAAGCAAATTGGACCATGACTTACAGTCTCCATACCCAACTATCTGAGTGAATTCTCCATCCTCAGTTCTATATCTCAATGTTCCATATCCTTTATTAATATAGTAATTTGACATTACATTCATGAACCTTCAGTGGCCCACTATTTTTTATTCTAACTCATAAGGTATGGGGATTGGGCTTCAGAATTAAAGAGCTACCTATCCTAGGGTGCCATCACCCATCCTCGATAGCTTCCCTCCATACCCAAATTCATCATCATTAGACACTTGTGTCTTTATAAATATTTCATGGACAAGAGAAAGGAGTGGAGACAATATTTTTCATCACCATGATACTGACACATAAGGTCCTTTACCCACAAAAAATGTAATCTCCTCCTTTCTAGAATGGAGATTCAATCCTTTTGAGTCATGTAAACACAATGGTGGAACCTAACATCTCATAATGTCCTGGTACAAACCTTGCATGTCTGGCCCACCCCATATTTAGTAGCTCGATATTTTGGGTTATGCCATACATCACCCATAATCTAACATTATAGGAACACCAAGCATCCATATTGAATCACCAAAAATAAATTTTACATCAATAAATCTTTCATTGACCCTGGAAAAGAAACCTAGATTCAAAGGACCATTTTCTTGAATATGCATGTATTCATGTGGCTCTTAAATATGCACTTATAGCCATCATCCAAATACATCATTCTAGAAAAGGTCTTTCTGATCCTTTTGATCCCTAAAAACACTATGAGAGAACTCTACACCTCCGTATGTTTTGGGTCATTCCTAGCATGTCTAAATTATATCCCATGATCATGGTGAAAGTCAGACCAAAAAGACACTAAAATAATGCAAATTGAAGTTATAAGATAAAACAACCTAAACTAAATAAAATATAAATTCTCAGATAAAATGACATAAAATACAGTGATAAAAGTCCTAAGACAAAATTTCCTAGATTAAATAAAATAGAATGTCTATTATAAAATATCATAAACTAAATAAAATATAATGTCCATGATAAAAAACCCTAAACTATATCAATAGAAGGTCTGAGCTAAATGACCCTAAACTGAATAAAATTGAAAGTCTTCTCTAAAATAACCTAATATAAAACATCTAAAGTTATCAGATAAAAGACACTAAACAAAATTAAATTGAATTTCCAAAATAAAATACCCTTAAAAATAGTGATATAAGTGTTGAGCTAAAAGACCCTACACTTTAGATATTAATGGTTCGAGCTAAAAGGATCTAAACAATAGGGCTAAAAGGTCTGAGCTAAAAAACCTAAACTATAGTGATGGAAGGTCATAACTAAATGACCCTAAAATATATTGATATAAGTTCTAAGCTAAAATACACTAAACTAGAACACTCTTTATTATTTGACCATAAATAATTGAAAAGTTAGTAAGTGTCCACTATATGGCCTTGAAAAAAATCATGATGATCTCACTGAGTCTATAGACTTCTAAAATAGAGAGAGAACTCATCCTCTATGACATATAATCCCCCAGGTTTTCCTTTTTCATATCAGGTAATTTCAATGTTGATGGAGAAGATATACGAGTAAAGAATCTCATGTTGGTGGGCATTCATGTGAATTTATCATAAAGAATCTGTTAAAATATCAAAATTCAGTTCCAAAAGCTCATATTTGTTGGATATTATACAAATTTTGGGAATAATTCTTGATTCACATAATATCATATCAAATAGAAAACATAACTATTCCAAATACTTAGGTTTCTAGTTACATTCCTCATAACCAGGCCCTTGTCCCCACAGATGTCACTCCTAAGGTGGGGTAATTGTTGATGCCCAAAAAATGGTCATCATTAATGTCACAAAAGAATAAGTATATGTATACGGGTATCATTTTTCTTGTAAAAGAAAATAATGTAGAAGGTGGTTGAGACCTGAGGATTGTGTGAACCCATGAGAGATACATGATCGTATGACCAGTAGAAGGTCATCTGGTTGGGAATGCGCAACGCCTAACCAACAGAAGATCCCATAAATACCCTTCATCAATTCTCTTTTATCCCAAAAAGGATCCCTATAAAATCATTTACAATGCCATAGACATCAGATAAAATCCCCTAGGTCATATAGCTTGTAAACGAGTAAATTCCTGTAAAACCATCAAGAAATAAATTAATAATAAAGGAAATATTTCCAAAGGGAAGAGGCCTCTTGTAGTAGTAAAATATCACACGATTCATCACTGATGGGGACAATGTTTTCCCTTGAAAACATTCAAGAAAATTCATGAGACCTTGGGAATGTGTAAAATAAACAATCTATGTAAGAAATAAGGGATGTAGTATCCTCTCACAACCATAAAATGTCACATGGTGTTCCCCTGGTGATCTTCAATAAACCATGATATCCTGATGGCATGTCTACCTCATCTCACAAAAGCCCATTAGAATATATCCCTCGTCATGAAAAGAGACTCTAGTATTTCAAGGGGGGCTTGCACTCCCCCTTTGGAACCCGAATAAAAAAAGATGAAAGTGTCCATAAATGCTTGCTCTTCTCCATAAGATATTTACTTTTCAGGTTATCCATCACCTATTGGTAGAGTAATTGTCTTAAAAAATACTCATACAATCTTACATGACCCCCTTCCATTGTCAAACAATGGTAATAAAAAGAGGAGGAGGAGGGAGCCCCTTGAAGTCATAAATATTTTGTGACACACTAAGGCTGCCCATAGCCTGGTCTCACAGGACCCCTACTAAATTTGGTACTAATTCTTCAAAGTCCCCTTAAACTCAATCCTTGTCTCATGAAAAGTCCAAGATAAGTCACTAGAGATCATGAAAAGGCCTTTCGATAGGTCCAGATCTCATAAAGGCACTAAGACATGTCAATTCGAAAATTGAAAAATCATATGGAATGTTTGAGAAAGAAAACAAGACCCCATTAATTAGAAATAATCCAATAAATGATAGATTTATAGGAGGGGATCATCCTCTCTGAAAATTAGGTGACTCACATGGGGTGATATACGTCCGAGACTCATGAATATGCATGAAATTTAATCCTTTCACCATCTCCATCTTGGAGTCATAAAAGATACTCCTTGAAAAGTAGTGAATAACTAGGGTAGAGATTTATATAAATCCCCAACCCCATCGTTAAAAATTTTTCTCCAAAATCTCAGATTCAAAGGCCTTTATATATTCAGATGCATCGACGTAATAGAATAACTCTCAGAGCGGCTGATCCAATGAAGAGAAAATATTCTTATCAAGAAATTTATTGGAAAAATGATATACAAATCATATAACATGCATAATGACTTTATATGACCACATATGGGTCATGATAAGGACGTATGGAAGGACACACATACAAAATACTTTACATATGCTAGATCATGTAAGAATTAATGAAAGATAACATCAAACAAATCAAAGGTATTTATTATTTAAGGTTGAAAAAAGACTATGAAAATGGGAGACATATGTGAATGACATGTATACGAATCCTCATGTGCTTCTCATGAACCATCTAAGACAAGCGATGACGCTAGTACATGTTTTCTAGATCTCACAAAACTCCTTCTGTATACCATTTGATCATATGAATTCCTTCGGATGTGTCAAATCAGGTTGCATAACACCTCATGGGAGCAACACCTAATTCTAAAAAAATGCTGCGATCGCTATATAAACCACATTACACCATTATAAAAGGTCTCCCAACTCATATGGAAACACTTGCGCATGTCAGCTATGTCTCATGGTGGAACTCCGTCATGTCAACTAGCTCTTCTGACATCCTATGGGTGTTCCATCTAGGTCTCCAAATGTCCTCCAGACATGTACGTTAAGAGATGTTATGTACTCTGAGACACTTCACATTGACTCTCATTGAAGCCTCTATATCTTTCATCAAGATCTTGTGATGACACCAAGTAAATTCATCTAGATCATGTAACACCCTCTAAACATGTCTTAGGGGGTCATCCAATTTCTCTCAAGGTCAACCGGCCTTGTAATGAAATGTCCTCAGTGTAACACCCGAGACTTTTATGTTGTATAAATCATCAAAGAAATCTTTTTCTACACAACACTTTCTTGGCTTGCTTTACACGAAATCGTGACCTTCCTCGATAGCTTGCGTCGTACGCAATACCGAGTTTCACTAAACAACAATATGCTATTAAAATAAAACTAGCCGTTATGAATTTTAATAACCACTTTTTGAAATTTTATAAATTTTATTTTTCAAAATGGACTTCATTTTTGGATTCGGAATACCAAAATCAGCCTAGGGTGAAATTTTGGTATTTTTCTGAAAGTTTTCAATTTTTGATGAATAGTGAAACCACTAAGTGGTAGGTTAAAAACTGAATTTTGCATAAAACTTAATTTTACCGCTTCTATGAATGTAATTTCGAAAATCCAAGAGACACGGTTAATATCAAGGACTAAAATGTGGTTCAATGAGATAAAAAATTTTTTTGGTGAATAGTAACTTTTTACTTTTTTTTCCACGGTTAAAAGTAAATAGGGTAATTAAAGGTAAAAATTATATTATTATTACCCTAACACATGTCCTAATTCTATTGGACAAGTGTAATCCGACCAAAAACAAACTTTGGAATAAAAAATGACCTTTTAGGTCCACTTGGATTAGATTAGGACATTTATTATTAATTTATTTAAAGAAGGGTTAAAATAGTTAAAATCAATGTTTAATAGCTAAATAATTTTTAATATAGGTTTATACATAAGATAAATTCGACTATAAATATTCATTAGAAAGATAAAAGGATTTCCTACATAATGGTATTTTATTTATAATTTTTAGACTTTATATATATTAATTTATTTATGACACAACGATGATGCAGTAATTACCCTTTTAAGGAGATGTTAACATAATTGATGTTATAAATGCCAAAATAAATGTAATTTGAGACTTTTAATGAATTAAACTAATTTTATAGGTCAATATGATATATTATTGTTGCTTTAATCAACTTGGTTCGAACATATAATTCTTTTATGACTTTCACAAAAATCATATATCAAATAGTGTCAAAATTGACACAAAATAGTTTTTAAATCAAATATTATATTATTAATTGTTATTTTATTCCTAAAAATCTAAGGTTCGGCCAAATGACTTAGATAAGGATATATATATTAATAATAAACAACTTGGGGTTCGTTTGGCATGTTATAGTAAGTGTATTAACCATATAGTGTAAGAAAACAAAAAGTCACGGTAAAAGATAAATTATTTGACTTAGAGTTAAATCTAATTGATAAGGTTAAAATAATAACCTAAACTTGTCTAAATACTATTGGTTGATAGGATTTCGACCCATCCCCACTTTACCTTCGAAATAAGACCCTTTGGAACTATTATAAACCGATTTTTACTTTAATATAAAATAATATTTTGAGATATTCCGAAGGTGCCCGTCTCCTCCCTTATAAAAGGGCACCTCCTCCCCCTCCTCCTCACACCAATTTGAGCACTCAAGCTCTGACAAACCCTGCCAAAATCCATTCTCCACTTCCATAGAATAATCCTAGAGGTCTTGGTATTCTTCAAAGACTAATCTTAGTTCCCTAAGTGGAGGATTCAAAGAGACGTTTCAAAGAAGAGGAGCTTCGGACACGTACAAAGCAAATCGGACCTAAGGTAAGGGAAATATCACAATCTCATTTTTATCAGAGATTGTTTATTCGTAAGTATTTACTGGGGTGTATTTTATCATCCACATCCATGTTTCATAAATATGTAATATTATTTCCATCCACCAACAATTGTTTAAATCCATTTTTACCCTTCGGTGAGTTTTTAGTAAAAGAAATGAAAGGAATCTTTTGTCATTTTTCTTACAAGGTACTTTTTGACTTTTCCGAAAAAAGTACGAAGAATGTTTTTTTAACTTATACGGCATGAATGGATTTTTAAAACATTATTTCCAAGAATCTTCCTTTATAAGTTTTCAAGTTTATTTTTAATCAACTTCTTTTAGTTTATAATTGTATGACATGTCAAGAAAAGAAAAGTGTTTTTGAAGTAGAAAGGATATTTTCCTCAAGAATGGAGTTCAAATGTTTTATCAAAATTATTTTCCATCTAAGATAATATAGGGTTCTGTTTTTATCCCTATTATTACATTGATTTGATTATGTTGTGAGGGAATTATTTTTATGAAGTCATTTACCTTATATGATTTGTTTTATGATGTCATGATGTTTCAAGAATCCCATTTTTGTTACATGTATTATGCGATGATGTATGATTTATAATTATGTGGCACACATAAGAAATGATTCATTATAAGATGGGTGGGACCTATATCTCCCTCCAATGAATTGGGTAAAGATTTATATCTCATGAGATAGACATGGCTGGAACGGAAGGTTATTTCGGTTCAGTGATACAGGACTGAAACGAGGAGTGAACTCGGTTCAGAAATGGACTTTTTCCGCTAAGATAGTCTTGGAAATGAGTCATGACTAACAAGAAATGATTTTCCATGATTATGTGTGCATGCCACAAAGTTTCAAGTTTTATGTTATGATTATGGGGATCTCATTTTCACTTCTATGATTTATTCCATGTTAAGATATTATGATCTCTTTTGCAGGTTATGATTTTCAAAAAGATATGATATGATTTTTATTTCCTTTATTTGTCCTTGCTGAGAATTTGAGCTCACCCTTTTTGTATGTTTTCTTTTCCCCAGGTCAGGAAGATGGATATTAAGTAGAATATGCTAAAAGGGACCCTAGATATGATGAAATAAATGGGAGACACTGTAGAAGATTTATGAACCAGTTGTTTATGTTTCCCAGTTTCTAAAGACACTATACCTATACGGTCCTTTGTGGTTTTGTCATATGTTGTAATAAGTGTGCTTCAATTTTGAAGTATTAACAATGTATGTAAAGTATGGGTCGTTATAGTTGGTATCAGAGGAAAGGTATAGTCAACCTTTGGAAACTAGGATGTGAATGCCTTAGTAAGAACCCTAAGGATAAGTATAAGCATAGAACACAATCTTAGTGTTTTAGAAATGGCTATGAATAACCTAGGATAAGACCTTAAGCGTGAAAATTTTATTCTTGAATTATGTGGTTTTCCTATTATAATTAGTGTTGCTCACACTATTCCTCTTGGTTTTAGTCAATGGTTGGAACCCGAAGGAACCGTATTAATGCGGAATGCGATGGGAAATGCAATGATTGTCCCCCTGAGCATCCAAATGATATGGGAGCTGGAATGCAAAATCTTGTAGCCATGCTCACACAACTTTCTCAAGCTATGAATCATATAGGACTTCCAAACGAGCAAAGGAAGGAGCAACATTCTGTTGAATCCTTCATGAGGCAGCATCCACCTTCTTTCAGCAGGTCTACTGATCCATTAGTTGCTGAACAATGGATTAATACTACTGAAAAGATATTTTCAGTTCTTCAATGTTCTGAACATGATAAAGTCATCCTAGTAGTGTATCGTTTGGAAGGAGATGCTGATCAATGGTGGAATCTTATTAAGAATACGAGGCACAGGGATGAAATTGAGTCCATGGAATGGGATGAGTTCAAGAACTTATTTTTCAATAAGTACTTCCCTAGTATTCTCCGAACAAAGATGGAGAAAGAGTTTCTTGAACTGAAGCAAAGGGATGATGAATCTGTTGGTACCTATGAAGCAAATTTTACAAGACTTGCAAGGTACGCTTCTGGTATTATTATCCAACCTGAGAGTAAGATCGATCGCTTCTTTAGTGGATTAAAACCAGGTCTTCGAAGGGCGTTAGACATAAGGGACTTCAATAGCTACGAGGAAATCGTTCGATGTGCTCTCAAAGTCGAGATGGAGATTGGATTAACCCATCAGTCTTATGGGTTTGATAAGAAGAGTAAAATAGAATTCAAAGGAAAATCTAAAGAGAACACTGAAAAGAAGATGAGCTTTCCCTTATGCTCAACGTGTGGAAAGAAACATGGAGTGAGTTGTCTTAAAGGGACAAATAAATGTTTCAAATGTGGAAAGGAAGGTCATCGGGCATTTGAATGCCGCGATAATGGGAAGAAGATGTCTAATGATGCAAACAATGGAAGGGATACACAGAATGAACCTACTACACTTCAATGTTTCAAGTGCAAGGAGAAGGGTCATTTTGCCAATCAATGCCCAAATCCAAGGGTTGATGATGATGGTCAACGTCAACAAACTCTTAAGGCTAAAGACAAAGGAAAGTCACATGCAATTTCTTTCAACAATGTGGAGTACGATAACGATGTGGTGAAAGATACACTTACCATCCACTCTAAAGTAGAAAATGTTTTATTTGATTTTGGATCCACCCACTCTTTTATTTCTGAAGAATTTTCTAAGGGTATCATCGTATTACCTCAACAATTAGATGTTGAGTTAGCTGTGACAACACCTAATGGCAGATCAATCACATCAAAAGTTTATAATTCTTCTCCGATCGACGTTTGTGGGAAAGTGCTTCCTGCAAATCTTTTGATCCTTCCTATAGTGGAATTTGATGTGATTCTTGGCATGGATTGGCTTTCTTTATACGGAGCTCATATCAATTGCCAAAGAAGGGAAGTCACATTTCATATTCCAGATCAATATATGATCCTCTATCTATGCAAGGATGAACATAACCTTCCAGTGGAAATTTCTTACATTTTATGGGTATTGATTCCACTAAATGAAGTTTATTTATCTCAAATGGTTGGTGAGAAACTCGAGATTAAAAATATGCCCATCATACGGGAGTTTGATGATGTCTTTCCGGAGGAATTACCGGGTCTTCCACCAAATCGTGAAGTTGAGTTTTCAATAGAACTCGTACCGAGTGCATTGCCTATTTCAAATACACCTTATAGAATGGCCCCAATTGAGTTACAGGAATTGAAGAAGCAACTCCAAGAGAATCTTGATAATGGATTCATACGCCCTAGTGTGTCACCATGGGGAGCACCTGTTCTATTTTCTAAGAAGAAATATGGATCAATGAGACTCTGCATTGATTATCAAGAACTTAACAAGATCACTATCAAGAACAAATATCCTCTCCCACGCATTGATGACTTATTTGACCAACTACGCGGAGCTCAATACTTTTCCAAGATTGATCTTCGTTCAGGGTATCATCAATTAAGGGTCAAAAGGGAGGATATACCAAAGACGGCTTTCCGTACAAGGTATGGACACTATGAATTTATAGTGACGCCTTTTGGTCTTACTAATTCCCCTGCTATCTTCATGGATCTAATGAATAGAGTATTTAAAGAATATCTTGATCAATTTGTGGTAGTCTTTATAGACGATATTCTTGTCTATTCAAAGAGCAAGGAAGAGCATGAAGATCACTTGAGAATTATATTGAAGACCCTGAGAAAGGAGAAGCTTTATTCCAAATTTACCAAGTGTGAATTTTGGCTTCAAAAAGTTGCATTTTTTGGTCACATATTCTCAAAAGAGGGGATATCTGTGGATCCAGCAAAAATAGTGGTTATCGAAAGATGGTTGATACCAACAACAGTAACTGAGATCCAAAGTTTTCTTAGTTTGGCTGGATATTATCGACGTTTTGTAAAAGATTTTTCATGATTGTCTAATCCACTCACCAAGTTGACTCGAAAAGGAGTTAAGTTTGTTTGGATAGAGGAATGTGAAGAGAATTTCAAGGAGTTGAAAAGAAGGTTATCCAGTGCACCTGTGCTCACACTGCCTTGTAGTGGAGAAAGGTTTGTGATCTACAGTGATGCATCCAAGAAAGGATTGGGGTGTGTTCTTATGAAAAATGATATGGTGATAGCTTATGCCTCACGACAGTTGAAAATCCATGAGCAAAATTACCCAACACATGATTTGGAGTTAGCTGCGGTAATCATTGCATTAAAGATTTGGAGGCATTACCTTTATGGTGAAAGGTGTGATATTTATACTGATCATAAAAGTTTAAAGTATATTTTCACACAAAAGGAGATGAATATGCGTCAGAGAAGATGGTTGGAGCTGATTAAGGATTATGACTGCTCAATCCATTACCACCCTGGGAAAGCAAACAAGGTGGCAGATGCATTAAGTCGACAAGACCATGCTAGTTTATCCATGATGAGGATCACAAAAGATCCAATATTTATGTATTTACAAAGGATGGATCTTGGAATTATAATGGAAGGGGAAAATCATATCTTTCTCAAATGAATGTTCAACCATCTATACATGTGAAGATTAAAGAGGCATAGAAAGAAGATGTCGAGTTACAAAAGAAGGTGAGAAATGTTCCTGAATTCAACCTTGATTGTGATGGGATAATAAAGTTCAGGAATCGGGTTTGTTTTCCTACTATCCCCGAATTAAAGAAGGAGCTGCTGGATGAGGCTCATAGTTCTTTATTCTCTACTCATCCTGGAAGCACGAAGATGTATAGGGACCTGAAAGAGTACTTCTGGTGGGATGGCATGAAAAGAGATGTTGCTGAATATGTCTCTCGATGCTTGGTTTGTCAACATGTTAAAGCTGAGAGACAGAAGTCTAAGGGGATGTTACAACCATTACCCATACCAGAATGGAAATGGGAAAACATCACTATGGACTTTGTCACAGGACTTCCTAAAACATCCAAAGGCAATAATGCTATCTGGGTCATAGTTGATCGTCTTACAAAGTCTTCACAATTCATTGCTATTAGAGAGGATTTCTCTCTAGATCAGCTTCCCAGGATATATATAAAGGAAGTGGTAAGATTGCATGGAGTACCACTTTCTATTATATCTGATCGGGATCCGAGATTTACCTCAATGTTCTGGGGAAGTCTTCAGCATACTCTGGATACAGAGTTGAGTTTCAGCACTGCTTATCATCCTCAGACAGACGGTCAGTCTGAGAGAACAATTCAAACCCTAGAAGATATGTTGACAGCTTGCTCCATGGATTTCAAAGGAGGTTGGGATCAACACCTACCTTTGGTGGAATTTTCTTATAATAATAGATTTCACTCCAGTATTCAGATGGCTCCTTATGAAGCTCTCTATGGAAAGAATTACAGGACTCCAACTTACTGGGATGAGGTTGGGGAAAGAAAGCTATTAGGACCTGATCTCATTGATGAAATGGTAGAAAAGGTCAGATCTATTCAACAACACATAAGAGCAGCTCAAAGTCGACAGAAAAGTTATGCCGACAACCGAAGAAAAGACCTAGAGATTGAAGTGTGTGATAAAGTGTTCTTACGAATATCTCCCTGGAAGAGGGTTATGAGATTTGGAAAGAAGGGGAAGTTGAGCCCTAGATATATCGGTCCTTTCGAAATACTGGATCGTGTTGGAAAGGTAGCTTACCGATTTGCGCTTCCACCGAATCTCTCTCAAGTTCACGATGTGTTCCATGTATCTCTCCTGAGAAAGTACATACCTGATCCTTCACATGTACTCAGCTCAGAAGTTGTACCGCTGGAGCAAGATCTTTCTTATGAAGAACAATCGATAGAGATTCTGGATCGTAGCGAAAAAGTCCTACGAAACAATACCACTTGATTGGTGAAAGTTTTATGGAGGAACAACCAACATGAAGAAGCTACATGGGAGCTTGAGGATATGATGAGGGAGAAGTATCCTCATCTGTTTGTTACAAAGTGACGAATTTCGAGGGCAAAATTCTTTTTAAGGGGGGTAGAATGTAACACCCGAGACTTTTATGTTATATAAATCATCAAAGGAATCTTTTTCTACACAACACTTTCTTGGATTGCTTTACACGAAATCATGACCTTCCTTGATAGCTTGCGTCGTACGCAATACCGAGTTTCACTAAACAACGATATACTATTAAAATAAAACTAGCCGTTATGAATAGTAATAACCACTTTTTGAAATTTTATAAATTTTATTTTTCCAAATGGACTTTATTTTTGGATTCGGAATACTGAAATTAGCCTAGGGTGAAATTTTGGTATTTTTCTGAAAACTTTCAATTTTTGATGAATAGTGAAACCACTTAGTGGTAGGTTAAAAACTGAATTTTGCATAAAACTTAATTTTACAGCTTCTGTGAATGGAATTTCGAAAATCCGAGAGACACGGTTAATATCAAGGACTAAAATGTGGTTCAATGAGATAAAAATAATTTTTTGGTGAATAGTAACTTTTTACTTTTTTACCACGGTTAAAAGTAAATAGGGTAATTAAGGGTAAAAATGATATTATTATTACCCTAACACATGTCCTAATTCTATTGTACAAGTGTAATTCGACCAAAAACAAACTTTGGAATAAAATATGACCATTTAGGTCCACTTGGATTAGATTAGGACATTTATTATTAATTTATTTAAAGAAGGGTTAAAATAGTTAAAATCAATGTTTAATAACTAAATAATTTTTAATATAGGTTTATACATAAGATAAATTAGACTATAAATATTCATTAGAAAGATAAAATGATTTCCTACATAATGGTATTTTATTTATAATTTTTAGACTTTATATAAATTAATTTATTTATGACACAACGATGATGCAGTAATTACCCTTTTAAGGAAATGTTATCATAATTGATGTTATAAATTCCAAAATAAATGTAATTTGAGACTTTTAATGAATTACACTAATTTTATAGGTTAATATTATATATTAGTGTTGATTTAATCAACTTGGTTCGAACATATAATTCTGTTATGACTTTCACAAAAATCAAATATCAAATAGTTTCAAAATTGACACAAAATAGTTTTTAAATCAAATATTATATTATTAATTGTTATTTTATTCCTAAAAATCTAATGTTAGGCCAAATGACTTAGATAAGGATATATATATTAATAATAAACAACTTGGGGTTCGTTTGGCATGTTATAGTAACTGTATTAACCATATAGTGTAAGAAAACAAAAAGTCACGGTAAAAGTTAAATTATTTGACTTAGAGTTAAATCTAATTGATAAGGTTAAAATACTAACCTAAACTTGTCTAAATCCTATTGGTTGATAGGATTTCGACCAATACCCACTTTACCTTCGAAATAAGACCCTTTGGAACCATTATAAACCGATTTTTACATTAATATAAAATAATATTTTGAGATATTCCTAAGGTTCCCCTCTCCTCCCTTATAAAAGGGAACCTCCTCCCCCTCCTCCTCACACCAATTTGAGCACTCAAGCTCAGCCAACCCCTGCCAAAATCCCTTCTCCACTTCCCTAGAATAATCCTAGAGGTCCTGGTCTTCTTCAAAGACCAATCTTAGTTCCCTAAGTGGAGGATTCAAAGAGGCGTTTCAAAGAAGAGGGGCTTCGGACACGTACAAAGAAAATCGGACCTAAGGTAAGGGAAATATCACAATCTCTTTTTTATCCGAGATTGATTATTCGTAAGTATTTACTAGGGTGTATTTTATCATCCACATCCATGTTTCATAAATATGTAATATTATTTCCATCCACCTACAATTGTTTAAATCCATTTTTACCCATCGGTGAGTTTTTATTAAAATAAATGAAAGGAATCTTTTGTCGTTTTTTGTATGAGGTAGTTTTTGACTTTTCCGACAAAAGCACGAAGACTTTTTTTAACTTATATGGAATGAATGGATTTTAAAAACATTATTTCCAAGAATCTTCCTTTATAAGTTTTCAAGTTTATTTTTAATCAACTTCTTTTAGTTTATAATTGTATGACATGTCAAGAAAAGAAAAGGTTTTTTGAAGTAGAAAGGATATTTTCCTCAAGAATGGAGTTCAAATGTTTTATCAAAATTATTTTCCATCTAAGATAATATAGGGTTCTGTTTTTATCCCTATTATTACATTGATTTGATTATGTTTTGAGGGAATTATTTTTATGAAGTCATTTACCTTATATGATTTGTTTTATGATGTCATGATGTTTCAAGAATCCCATTTTTGTTACATGTGTTATGCGATGATGTATGATTTATGATTATGGGGCACACATAAGAAAGGATTCATTATAAGATGGGTGGGACCTATATCTCCCTCCAATGCATTGGGTAAAGATTTATATCTCATGAGAAATACATGGCTGGAACGGAAGGTTATTTCGGTTCAGTGATATAGGACTAAAACGAGGAGTGAACTCGGTTCAGAAATGGACTTTGTCCGCTAAGATAGTCTTGGAAATGAGTCATGACTAACAAGAAATGATTTTCCATGATTATGTGTGCATGCCACAAAGTTTCAAGTTTTATGTTATGATTATGGGGATCTCATTTTCAATTCTATGATTTATTCCATGTTAAGATATTATGATCTCTTTTGCAGGTTATGATTTTCAAAAAGATATGATATGATTTATATTTCCTTTATTTTCCCTTGCTGAGCATTTGAGCTCACCCTTTTTGTATGTTTTCTTTTCCCCGGGTCAGGAAGATGGATATTAAGTAGAATATGCTAAAAGGGACCCTAGATATGATGAAATAAATGGGAGACACTATAGAAGATTTATGAACCAGTTGTTTATGTTTCCCAGTTTCTAAAGACACTATACCTATACGGTCCTTTGTGGTTTTTTCATATGTTGTAATAAGTGTGCTTAAATTTTTAAGTATTAACAATGTATGTAAAGTATGGGTCGTTATACTCAGGGTGGGTCAATCCTGATTATGAAACAAAACTCAAAAAATCTAATTGGATCATACTATTGTCTGGGGAAATTTCTAGTAGACAGCCTCTAGCATTTCAATTAGGAAATCAAGGCATTTCATTTGGATAACCAACACATGTAAGTTAGGAATGAAAGCTAGGTCCACAAGGGAAAACTCAGTGTGTAAGCCCCGATCAACTGAATATTGATGACTTCGATTCATATTATAACCAGTATATGTTGGGAGCCTTCATAAGGCCCAAAAACTATATTAAATCACCTAAAGGGTTATTCCAACACATAATTCATGTACCCAAAAGAAATTAGAATGGTTATTTTCCATCAATATTTTCTCACACCGATCATAGCTTATGTGGGGTTAGGGAGTTGTAATAATCATGTAATTTTCATTATAAACCTCTACAACAACATGGGAATCATCAGTGTGTAATCCCTAATAAATTGAACTATGATGACTCGGATTCCTGCTACAACCAAGATATGTAGGATTCCTTCCTATGGCTTGAGAACCATATTAAATAAGCTCAGGGGTAGTACGAAAACATAATCCCTACAACCGTATAAGGTGAGACTGATTACGCAATATCCCTTATCTCTCATATTGACCATAAATCAAGTGGTTTTAGGTAGTTCCATTGATCATCTCATTGGCATCATGAATCTCCACCAGCCAGAGAAATTTCATCATTTATGCCTTGATGAGTGGCATTATATAAACCCCCCATATGAATAAATCTATATTAGGGCCAGTCTTAATTTCATGATCAAACTATGATAACTATGATTCCTTCCATAACCAAGATATGTAGGATGTTCCCTTGAGAAAATATCCCAAATATCTGTTATCCATCTTCCCAAACATATTTCCTCACCACATAATGTCTAATTTCATGGTTTTAATGAACTACATGTGTTTTTATTCCATCCATAATAGGGATATTTAGGACACCTCATTATAGATCCACTCCTCATAACACTAAACACCATCCTACATGGAATGAAATTATGAATAATTTGGTTATGATTCTTTATCTTATGAATTAGATATTTATTACTAGGAAATGGACGAATAACCTTAGATTCATATTGATGGATTCAATAATGAGATTCCCCCTTTATTTTGTGAACAACGGAGATTTAACCAATAAATATTTCAGTAGGTTAACCGGTACCATATCTATATTAGGAAGAGGTTCTATAACATGTCTCAAATCTATAATAGATTCTTGGTGTAGGAAAAAATTCCCCTAAAAAGGTTGTGATGATTCCGACCTCCCATCTGCTTGGACAATGTGAGTCACTAAGTTTCACTCATTCAGAAACCCTAATTGACCACCTACCTTGGGAAAATTGGTCCTCATCCAGTTATGGATGAGATATGCATTGGAAATTTTCTATTAATAACTAAAATGGTAACCTGATGCTAATGATTTTTCAATAAATGAACCCCCCCCACACACACACAATCAACCATCATACCAGGCCATAAATGCACAAAGGTCACCCATTTTGCAATTAAACAATCATATGCATGAGTTATGGAATAAATATTATCAGTTCATAATACATTAATCCTAAGGTAATCAAGAGAAAAATTCAAGAAATAATAACATAGGAATAAGACATGGAATTTTTGAAGATACATAAAAATGTAATATTATTCCCTCAAAGTCAAGGCTCATTGCAGAAAAATTATCAGGGAACTTCACTTACTAGGCTGGACATTCCACCATCCCCAGTCATAGTCCTTTCTTTATAATGGACTAGGTTACACATTCTTTATATAGTATATTAGGTTTCCCACTCTTCCCATAGTGGATCAATCTCATCGACTTATTTCCCACCATTATTTCATGTGATAAAAATATTTACCCAATTAATTTTGTGGATATATAGGTCCCACCAATCATATAATGAAATCATATTTTTTTCACAATATAACAAAGAATTAAACATATCATGACCCATAAAAATATTTGTTTTTCATAACCATCAAATCATAATCCATGAAATAAAGTGGGTTTCTTCATAATTTTATCGTATAATAACTAGTTGGAAATTAATGGGTTTTTCAATCATTTCATCATAGACTAACTGATGAAAGGAAGTAAGTTTCATTATATTTTTATCCTGGAATAACCCATGTAATATAAATAGGTTTCATAAAAAAATGTTAATCTTAATCATTAACCATTCAAACAATAAAGAAGAATGGTTTCCATAGATCATATCCCCAGTAAAGAATAAATTATTTCAATTTATTTCAACATAGATGAAGATGGATTTTGAAATATAACTTGGAAAATTTCATTATAAAAATAGCCTTTTTTAAATTATCATTCATTAAACCATTTCAAAAATCATTCTCTTATAAATAAATATTTCCAATTTAATATAAAAACAAAATTGAGGAAAATATATTTTTCTCTTTGAAATTTTATTTTTAAAACATAATGCATTTTGAAAACTTTTTTCTTTGAAAACAGCTTTCAAATCTTATAAGGGAAGCATGAAAGCCTTATGGAAACCATTTTCATTTTAATCAATTTGAATACATATAATGTGAGAGTAAAAACATTTATAAAAGATTTTTCATTGAAACAATATTTAAAAAATAAAAACAAAACCTAAAATCATTTTATTTTTCATCACTTTTATAACATATAATGGAATCTTGAAATCAACTTAAAAACCTTTTTCTTTTAAAACACTTTGAAACCTATAAAGAAAGATTGAAAAAAATTGAAAACCATTTTCTTTGAAAATTAATGTAGAATAATACTAATTTATATAGTATTAGTATAACTATTTTCTTTACAAATAACCTTGTAAACATTCAAAGTAATCTTCATGAAAATTTTGGTTATGATGGTGAGTAATTTCATACATTTTGAATAATCCTTTGTCACCATAAAAAGTTTAGAAATGTTCCTTGATCAGAAAAAATAAAGAGGATTACTTTGAAATTTATTTTGTAAAAAGGTAAAACATGGGTAAACATTTCATTGAAAAATAATATGATACTAGTAAAACATTTTTTAAAAACAGGGTTTTTGAATAAAATATATTTTCGACCGAGGAGATAAATAGTTAAGGTTTTCTTAAAAACATTATATTAATCATTATAAATACAAAATAGTGGAAGTATTTTACCATTACATGAAGATATCATGAGTAAACATAGGATAATAAATTTAATTATATTTATTAATATATGGATCATAATATTTCATTAATGGTAGAATAATCATAAACAATCTTGATAACGATGAGATTGTCGCAATAAACTCTTACCACTTTGGTAACTTTAAAATCATAATCCATATGAGAGAATAAAATTAAATGAAGATTATAATATCATTTAAATAATAATATTAATAATATAACATGTAAAATTTCAGTATATACACCTTTTAAAATAATATAGGTTCTTATAAAAACATGTTCCTTAAAGAAGGAAAATTGAGACAACATTATCTTACCGATTTGTTAAATTTTAAACCATAAAACACTTAACAGAGAGATCATAAAATGGATATGTAAATACCCATAAATTTATGGAAAATAACTATATAAAATGTTCATGGGAATTATATACACCTCAAAAAGGAACAACCGGTGAATAAGGCATATGTATCAATGAAAAAAAAGTTAGACTAGAAATACCCTTACTACTTGACTAACATTTGAATCATGTGGTATGTTGAAGAATAAAATAAATTTAAAATTTTAATATCATTAAATAAAATATATTAATGATATAAAATTTCATAAGCCATTATATACAACACAACACAATAATATGTGGTGAATATATCATTTATCTAACTGAAATAAAAGTGAGATGAGAAAACTCTTACTTTATGTTTTGAATATCCTTGTACATGTTCAAAGCTATATCATAATAAGTACATTTTATTATAAAAACTACCATAGAAAAATATAATTATATAAAACACCATATAATATTTTATTTTAACTTTATATTAAATTCTTATTAACAATTTATTTTCAATGTTAAGTTTCATGTAATTTCTTCTTTGTTTTTCGTATGTGCATTGGCTTGTTATTCTTGATACTCTAACTTATATCATGATTTACTTATTTAATAATGTAAAAAATTATTTAAATATAATTTATATTCATTTTAAAAATATTTATAACAATATATAAAGTTTATAAATATGAAATGAAAATCACCACTAATTGAGATAATAGGTCGTACGTACGCATGAATGTTATTTCCGTTTTATTGTCGAATTGAAAGAAAGTAAATGATAGATATTGTTGTGTGTGTGTGTTTATTATAATTATAGTTGATTTATTATTTCATATATCATATAATTTTACTAAAATCATCCTTAATACATTCCATGTAATGTGGGAATGAATCACATCGCTTTGAGGAGGTTGTTGTCCACGGATCCGCAAACGAAGTTATCACATTTACAAAAAATGGAAAGGATGAATATATGTGTTGTATAATAAATAAATAGGATTAAATACATCATAAATATAATATATATAATATATAGCATAAAAAAATAAATACCATTGTTTTTTCCATCCTTGAAAGGTGTCAAAGGAAGAATGAATGACATTGGCTCCTGAGGTGGTAGTCTGATATACACACAAATGATGATTTTGTAACCCATTTGTTAAATGTTTTAGTGTATATAGGTTTTTACCTTAGCATAAATAAATTTCAGTATATTTTTGATAATTCAGATATTATATAATTATGGAAAAAGAATAATTCAATGGGCGATAAAGAGATAGAACAAAAGTGCTTGTTGAATGGTGTTACACACTTCTTTGGGAAACAATGTTTTGGTTTTCTCCAAAGGGATTCCTTGGATTGATTTATTCCCAAAAGAGATATTGTAAGATGAATTTAGGGAATTCGGTAGGAGTTTTGGTATGATTGTTTCTAATCCGATGGTATTTATATATGTGAATAAGTGTGTGGGTGAGTGCCCTTTTTATAACAGAGGAGTGGAATTCTTGTCAATATAAAATGGTAAACACTATTGAGAGGTATCCCCTAAATAATGTCTCTACAATAATGGTCCATTTTAGATAAAAGGAAGTATATAGTTTAAATATAGACATTAAATGGATTTTTGACATGTTTTTTGTGTATTTGGACCCATATTTTAATGTTTAACCACTAAGTAAACTCGTTTGTTACATTATTCATTGTAATTAGTTTTAATTACATTCACTGATAATTTTCTTAAAAAAATTTGAAAATATTATAAATTATAAATTATGTTTATTAAATGTATTATATCCATTTATTAAAACTCAAATTGCGTAATTTTTAAAAATTAATTTAAAAAATAATCCCATAGATGGGATGAAATAATGAGTTTTTAAAGTGAGAGTGTTAAAAAGTATGAATTTTTTTTCTTTTCAATTTCACCATGAAATTAATTCCAATGACCTAAATAATATTAATAGATGTATTATTGATCTAAATATACTTTAAAAATAATTTAAAATATAATTTAACTTTGTAAATAATTATATAAAAAAAATCAATTAAAATTCATCATTTTCACTATTCATTAAAAAAATAAAACATCAAAAAAATACCAAAAATTAACCTAATGAAAATTTTAAAATTCCACATTCAAAAATGATTTTTTTTTTCAAAAAAATAATATTTTATAGATAGAGATTTAAAATATTTTTGGCATTAAAATGCTGTAAAATTACCCTTTGGAAAAGATCATATTTTTATTCATAAAATTGGATTTATTCATAACATATAACTATAAAGTATATTGGATTAGTGTCAGATAATTTTATTTAATATATATTATATAAATTTTATTAAAAAATCATTGAAAGTGTTTATTTAATTTATTAAGATAAAATTTTGATTGTACATAGAAAAAATGTTTTCTTAGAAAAGAAATTTATTTATTTTCAAATCGTTATTACTTAAATTATATCTAATTTATAACCAAAGGATTCATTTTATATACATGTTTAAAACATATTTTCAAAATTTAGTTAATCTTATTCCTAACTTCCATTCGAATGGCTAGGTGGTCACTATAAAAATATTTTGAAACAATATTAAGAGTATATTTTAGTTTGGTAGAACATGGACTTATGTGTAATAAAATCCATAAAAAGGACTCAGAATTATTTGGAACACATGAGAAACATATTTTTGTGTGTAGCATAAGCTAATATATGTGTTCCATGTAATACATGCTTCACTTGGAGTTGATTGAAATGAAAGAAAAACTTATTTCATTCATATAACACAAGATTTATTCAATATTGGGTGAAATAAAGAGTCATAAATTAATTTGAAAAGAAATAAAAAACAGAGGGTGTTACACATAGAGATTCTCAAATTTAATACATAAAGGATAACACAAATGTTAAGTTTATGTGTTTTCCACTAGAAATCCTAAAATTTATAATAAATGAGATGGTAAATAAAAATGTAAGTGTTACATTTAGTAACCATTTAAATTTTTATATCACTATTTATTAAAGTATTATTCCAATTTTAGATTAAATTATTTTTCACTCGATATCAAAAATGTGTTTAGGATATTTGAAGATAATAAATAAAATTAAGTATTTATATTTATTTATCATGAAAAAGGAATGAAACTATTTCTTTATGGATTATAATAGTTAAAATTAAAATTGAATCAAAATTGATATCATAAAAGAGTTTTGGGTAAGGAGGTAAAGAGATATGTAGAGAGTTATATTTGTTACTATAACAAAGTGGTTTTCACTCTATACTGAAAGAGTTTAGGAGGACCAGTTAAAAATAATATAAGTAGTTAAAATATTTCGAGGAATTTTTTTAGAGAATAGGGTTTGAAAGATGATGATGATGAACATTGAAAGAGTTATAAGTAGAAAATAGAAGTTCTCATCATAACATCTGATGTAATGAATCTAGGAAGTTAGAATATATTCAAAATGTTTAATAATTAGTAATATGATTCATAAATCACCCCATTATTCAAAGTATAATTTTTTATTGATATTTCTCACTAGAGAGGTAGTTGGAGGGTTTTATAATATAGAAACAATGATATGTGACATGGATTATATATTAAGTAATGTATAAAAAAACCCAAAAATTATAACAAACATAAGGATAGTCTATCTTCTTATCATATATGATATGATAAAATGGTTCTTATTCTGGGTTTTTTTGTATTTGTATACATTTTAAGGATATTAAAATTTATCAATTTTAAAGGAAACCTTGATTTTATCATTATTTCATATTGGATATATAAATGTATATATTGATATACATTTTATGAAGTGAAATGGTAATTTACCTCTCAAATTAATACATTAAGTTTATATATAACAACTCTAGTTTTGGGAATTTTATCTTCGAATATTTATTTGTTTATCAATGGATTTACCCATGAAGTTGGTATGTTGTTTTTGGTGTTGAGGAACCCCAAAATTATTATATTAAAAATTTATATATATTAAAACACAATAATGCATCTATTTAGAATTAATGGTCTCCTCATTGATCAAGATCTCAAATGGAAAATATAATACCGTATTTATTTTTGTGACATGAGGTTTATCCTAATAAATGAATATGGTAGGTCATTGTTAGATGTTCTATAGAAGGATTACATTTCCAGAGTATGTTAAATAAATTAAATGATTAATTTTATTTAATTCATTAAATTCCTAAAACCTAACCATCTCCTTATAAAAATATCATTATGGAAAATATTTAGAGTTATCCATATAGCCCGGGGATTTTGTATATGATAAAGATTATCCACTTTTGGTGATTATGAGCTTGAGACCATGGGTAGATGATGAAAGAAACGAGGAGATTTATAAAATGAATAACAGACACAATTGAAACATTAAGGACAACGCTAATGAATGTGTTCTTCACCAATGATAGATTTTTTCTTATGGTATGGCTCATTATTTTTAGAATTATACACATAGATTCAATTTTTTAAACTGGCTTATATATCTACTTAATTTCTATATTTCATTTTTCACATGATCTGTAAATTTTAATCATTGTTCTGGATCCTAATTATTTGTTTTCCTTATGCATGTGATTCACCCCATTTTGATTCTACAGTTATGGTAATTGGTTGGGATCACATTGGATAATGATAATTCTCAATGTTTTTTTCTCTATCATCTATGTTCTTCATGTTCCTCACAATTTCCCATGGTATTATCAATTTGACTTGTCTATACTGGTTCAAGCTTGATCAAACCTCAAAATTCACAATATTTTTAGGAATGATCATTGGATTGAAGGCATGATAAGGTATAAAGGTGTATAACTTTTTTTCTAGGTGATTTATTTGTGTATTTAAAACATGTAATAAAAATATATGGTGAAAAAGATAGGGTGATGGTAATAATAATCTTGATTTCCAACCACTATTGTCCAGCAATCAAGGATCAATGGCTTTTTTCATAAATTTTTGGTGATTAGTCGAGCCAATAGATATTCATGGAGGTAGTTTCATGTATTTTAATCCCCTCAATGGTGATAGGATGCATGAGAAATCTTATATGGGTCACTAGAAGTTTCATTTTCTGACTAAAGGTGACTAAAAGATAATGGTGTAAAATTATTACTTCCAGATCAATCCTCGTTGACATTTAGGGAAATTTAGTAGTGGATTCATTAGAGTTGGTGAGAGTAAAGAAATTTCAACATGTCTAAGAATCCCGATTGCATCTCATGAAATCTGAATGAACACATGTCGTGTTTCATTATTTATCATGGTGTCTAGTTTTTTATGCAGCTATAAATATCACACACCATGTCGAATACCCATATACCATATGAATTTTGTTGGGTATCATATCCATGTTCAGGAAGTTCATGATCTTCACGTCCATGTGGTCTACATGCCATGTACCTCGGTGTACACCCCATGTACACCTACACAGCCATTGAACACATGTTTAGTTATGAACATGACTTGGACTGAAGGTGGTCCCACACAATGTGTCACCAAGATTTCCCACCATGTTCATATAATATTACATGTTATCTATGGTTGTGGTATAGGACCAGGATTCGGCTTTTGAGTACATTATGTGTATTCCTAAAGAATAAAAAATGTACATTTTCTAGTATCTAATATAATGTGTATCTCCTTCTCTATGACTCATATTTTGGAATTTGAGAATCCTATCCAATGTAATTTTTTCATTTGTACATGATGGTGGAATTCTTTGTGGAATCATAGATATGATAAAATGCAATATTAGTGGTACACCTCATTAGTAACACATTGTAGGGGTAGCTATTGATTTTAATCATTAATTAGTTTTATAGGTGATGCTCCCCTAACAAACTTGGGCACGAGTCCCTCATACTCTATATATAGGTACAGTCAGTAATCCTCCACATTATAAATGATTTCATGCCATTTTATATAGAGTTTAAATCCCGCATAATCAAGATCTAGTGGGTAGTGGGTCCTCTACTAATGTTGTGAACCCTCAAATATGGATCACAGTGGTGAGGATTGAGCCATCCACCTCGATTCTTGTGAGATTTTGTGTGGTGATTAGCATTAGATACGGGACCTTTGGGACTTCTAGCATGAATCATTTTTCTTAACATTTTGTGAAGATGGAGATACTATTTCTCTATTTATTTAGGTATCCAAATGATTATATCTAATGTTGGGTTTCTTTACCCTCATACATTATGAGTTGAGGTGACTATTTTATTATTTTTCTTCCATACTAGTTTTTGAGGAATCCTAATGGGTATGTGTACACTCACCCATGCATAGTATTTTCCAACATATGTCATGTATTATAAAGATGATACATAAATTAGTGGTGACTATAATGGACCTAGTATTGGCGGATCTTATTAGTACATGGTTTTTTTGAATGTTTTCTGTAGTTGGACATACGATCTTGAGTTGGAATCTCCCCTTCTTTTAACTTTATATTTGTTTTTATTTTGGATTTAACCTTATATTTATGGTATGGAGGGTATTTTACCTTATAATATTATTTTACCTTATTACACCTTGATGCTTATCCTAGAGTTTGTTTCCTGCAATTTGTACTCAATAGATGTTACTAGTTTGTCATATCTCTATTCTTTTTCCTGGAATTTGTTTTGTGGGTGTGTGTAGGTAAATTATTGTATGGCCTCCCATTTTGATTATTTTCTTATATGGTGCTAGTTTTCACCCTCTGGACTTTTGGAGGTAGGCTGAAGGTTTCACTCATAGCTTACTACAGGCCTTGGCAGGGCCTCAGTGGGTCGGGTCACTACTGGAAAGATGATCTTTCCCAACACTTCTATACCAACGGTTTGTAAAAACCGTTGGTATAGCTACCCTTTCCCAACGGTTCACCAAAACCGTTGGGAAAGGGTCCTCTTTCCCTCCTCTTTCCCAACGGTTCATGAAAACCGTTAGGAAAGAGTACTCTTTCCCAACGGTTTTGGTGAACCGTTGGGAAAGGGTCCTCTTTCCCTCCTCTTTCCCAACGGTTCATCAAAACCGTTGTGAAAGAGTCCTCTTTCCCAACAGTTCACCAAAACCGTTGGGAAAGTGGAGGGAAAATTCCAACCTTCGGCCAACATAGATTCAACCCACCCAAACCTATCCCAACGGTTTTCAAAACCGTTGGGATAGGTTCTTTAATTTTTTTCCAGCGCTACTAAACGAGAACATTATATAAATCAAAATTTTAAATAATTATGATAATACATATATATATTTATGAAATTAAGTTTACAAAGTGATGTTATCTTAGTGGTTAAGTCGTTCGATTATAAACGAGGGGTCCTGGGATCAAATCCCAGCGGAGGTTTTATTTTTGGAATTTATATACCAACGGTTCCATTACCGTTGGTATAGATTTGATATTACCTATACCAAAGGTTTCCAAAACCGTTGGTATAGGTCTATACCAACGGTTTTCGGAGAACCGTTGGTATAGACCTATCCCAACGGCTTACTTGGCTACGGTTCTCCAAACCGTTGGTATAGGCTATACCAACGGTTTGGAGGCCTATACCAACGGTTCCAAACTGTTGGTAAAGGTTAGTTTTCCAGTAGTGGGTCATGATAGAGTTGCATCAAATGTGGATATATCTTACTGATAGTGTTTGGAGTTATTCATGTTTTCTGTATTAGTTTGGGAACATAGTTCAATGGTCTTGAAGTGCCTCGAGTTTGGATCTCATGAAGAAGAATCCAGTAATGGTGTAGTGACTAACATATCCAGACACTAGGACTCTAACTACATGTTTTTCAACTCACTATACAGAGGCACTAATTGTAGAGAAACCAATGGAAAATGATTCAAATTGGGTTAGTTATTTTTACATATTTTTCATTCTCGAGTCAACTCCCCGTATATTCTTTTTGATATTGGTACATATTGAAAATGTATAGCATGATTCCATGATTACAGTTAGCTAACATTCTGATATGGTCATGATAACTACTATTTGAGCAATGAACCCTTAGTGTAAGGACCTATTCTTGATGTGATTGATCCAGTAAATAATATATTAGTGATTTTACTATATGAGAGGAGTATGAATCAACCTCTAGTAATCCAATAAGATAATAATCAACATGTTGACAAGTTTATATCTCAAGAAATATAATATAATGATGCGTATAGGATTATCATGTTTCATGATTTGTTGAAATAACGACTTCTTAGTTTTCATAACAAGCCAAACCCTCAAGTAGCAAATTGTTGGATTGAGTTAGAGGTCTATGTTTTTCTCAAATATGTGGACTCTGAACAATCATATAGATTCACTCACAACTATTATTCTTCTTGGAGAAGCAGAGGGATATTAAGGTTTGTTCATCCAAATCGTTGATGAGGTGACCCTCTCTTGTGAACGAGATGAGAATCTATTTGGTCATGATTACTTTCCAATGACCCTGAGGATAAACAAGGTTTAGATAAAGGTGATGTATTGGATTTTATACATTGTATAGGACCCCTCCTAGTAAGATTTTGGTCTTTACACCATGAATTATTTAAGGAAATATAGGTAAATTATGGTTCCATATTTTTGTGATATGTGATGTGGATTTGAGCATTCAATGGAGAGGGACACTAACCCCACCAATATGTGTCTTTGAATGATGTTATTAAATCCTCCCAAAACATATAGTGTTGAGGTATGGTGTATGAGTTCCTTTAATTTCATTTTATTATTTGATCTATTATTAGATGTGTTAATGTGATTATATGAACCCTAGTTGTGGAGAAACAACGGGAAAAGGGATGGATAGATTTATAATGTAGTGGCATATTTGCTAAAGGAATTGGGGTTATCTGTGGTGCAAATGGAGACTTATCTACATTAACTATAGTATTTTTAGTCAAAGTAAAATCTTACTCCTTTATTAACATATCAATTTTTTGAGACATAGATATTCTTTTGGATCCTTTTGCTCATACATTTCATTTAGATACTCTAACTCAGGAAGTGATAGCAATTTCCCTTTACCTATGGTGGTGTGACATGAATCTTAGAGGATATAGATTCATGTGGGACCTTCCCATATATGAAAAAATACCATTTGATGTATTTTTTATTTTTTTCATGTTGGGGGGATGATATTTTCCCTTATTTGAGAGAGGGAATACCAGGACGCGAATTTTGGGGTTGTATGGATGAGGATACTTCTGGATTTTCATTAGCTGGCTAGTATGACTCCGTGGAGTGGTAGCAAGTATGAGAATGGTTATATTAGACCCATTGTTTCCCTCTAAGTGTTCCTAATGTTTTTCTTGTAAAATTAATATTTAAGATTGACATATTGTGTTGATTACTATCTCCTAAATTAGGTGAGTACCGAGGAAAATTACCCTTTTCCATAGATTTAAATCCTCTTAAATCGGTTTAAAGGTATTATGTGGTTCATAAAATTTTACATTGGGTTCAACTATCATCAGTTGAGTGTTCATGAGGATGATATTCTGAATATTACATTCGTTGTCTCTCTTGTAACTTTGAGTCTCTGGTGATGCCATATAGTGTGAAGAATTGTCCCTCAGTGATTATGGCACAAATGAACCAAATCATATAGCCTTTCTTAGATTGGTTCATTGTTTATTTCAACAATTACATTCTCATATACTCTATATCTGAGGTGTTTCTCAAGGTGAAATTGGGGATGTTCTTATACTTACTTCGGTACATCAAATTATATAATATGATCATAAGTAGTCAATTTTGGATTCGAGTGGTTTTTTTTGGGCACATAGTGTCTTATATTTTGGTTTCTATATACCCTATAAAAGTTGATGAAGTTATTGCTTTGGATCCACCCAACAATTGGTCTAAGGTGTGGAGTTTCCTAAGACTATTGTAGTACTATCTGGGGTATGTGGTGGACATTTCCATGAGTTTTTTCCTTTTGGAATGAATTAACATGAAATTGGATTTTATTTTCATTGTATGAGAAGTGTTAGTTCCTTCAAGGAGTTGAGGTAGAGCTTAATCAGTGATCCTATGTTGATACTACTAGAGGAGGGAGTCGAGTATGTGTTGATTTCTGAATCCTTTGGAGTTGGGCTCTAATTCAGGTTGATGCAACAGAAGTTAGTTTTTTTGTATGGTTTTATGAATTAGATTCTCTCTAAGAATAACTATACAACCCCTGACTTAGTATTGATAATGTTATTCTTCTCCTTGAATATGTGAAGGAATTATCTTTTGGGTGATTGTTTTATTGTTTTCCCAGACCACCAGAGACTTGGTTATATCTTTACCCAGAGATATCCCATCCTTTGATATAAGTGTTGGTTGGAATTCCAATATGAATATTAATTTTATATTTTTTCTACTCCAAGGAATGGTAACATGATAGAAGATTCCCTTTATAGAAAATCCCATTCTATTTTGGTGGAGGATGCACCAAAGAAGTCATCCTTATTGTAGAAGACCCTGGAGGAGCAGAGGGGTGAGAATTATATTTAGTAAAATGTGGTGATTCCACCACCCATTCAACCTTGGAGAGGTGGTAATTTTTGAGACATTGATAATGACGTTTAAAAAAACATACATCTTTAAGAGATACACCATGTGGGATTTTGGAAGATGGAGAGCTCATCATCTATTTCCCAGGGATGGACAGTGGTTCAAGTTGTGTTGTGTGTGGTGGTTTTGAGGAAGTATTCTACTTCAACCTTAGTGGTACATTTTAGAGTGGTAAAAATGTACCAAGACCTTCATGGAAATATTTTTTAGGATTAGATGAGGCTGGTTATTTTTTAGTTAGTTTCTCAATACCTCACATATTAGTAGGTAAGGAAATAAAATCATGTTCCAAGATGTCTAACTCAACCTGTTGAGAAATTTGAATGGAAAAGGGATAGAATATTTTTTTTTCATAGGTATTCCCTGTATATTGAAATTCCATGATGTTATAATTGTAATTGTTTTTTGATATACCAAGTCATCTCACTTCCTTTTCATCTAAGGGAAGATTTGATTTAGATTTTAGGGCATTTATACGTTCAAGATATTGTCTGAATCCATGGGTTTCTAGTGATGATTGTCTCTAAATATGATTCTTGGTATATATCCCAATTTTAGAGATGATGGAAGAAGGATTATGGGACCTAGATATTGATTATAACCACATTTAACGCTAATGTGGATGGCTAGTCTAAGAAGGCCTTCCAGATTTTGGAAGAAGTGTTTCATTCCTAATGTTGGTTTTTATCTAGATGTTTGTGAATTAGTTACCATTGAAGGATATATCTTAGGTTTGCAACTATCACTCTACTATTATAATGGAAACATTTGGATAAATATACAGAAGTCCATGTAGGTCACCCTTGTGTTGGACTGAGGTTGGTGAGACATCTCTTGTTGGTCCAGAATTGGTGAATGAATGGTTCATGTGATCAATTAAAATTTTATTGCAACACAGTGTCAACCAAAAACTTATGAGGATTAATTTCATAGACCATTGGAGTTCAATAATGGAGAACATGTCAAATTGAGAGTCTCCCCACAATGTGGATTTTAGAGTGTTGGTCAGGGAAGTTATCTTTTCCATAATGTTCATCAATCCATATGAGAGTCTTTGTAGGCATGGATAGGTTCAATACCACTTGGATTTCTCCTCATAGTTTTTCTAAGTGAAAGATATATTCTATGTTTTAGTTATGAGTAGGTATATAAATGATCAATCACATGTCATAGAGTGCGGAGATTTTTTCATTGAGGATGGAGTCTCCTTCTTAGAGTACTGGGTGGTGATTAACGATCGACATGAGAGGATATTTAATGGACAAACAATTCCCCTATTATGATCACTTTTACAACATGAGAATGTCTAAGAGATCTCCTAGGGGAAAGAGATCTAGATGTGGTCTTAGTACCCTCAATATTTTGGGTAGTTGTTTCTTTTAAGGGTTAAAATACATATATGCGAGGAGAATTTAACAACTTCTATTTTGGTAATTTGATCCTTTGAATATTTTTTTGGTATCTCTGGTATTTTCCACAAAGTTATCATGGTTTTTTGGGTGACATGGGACCCCAAAATTAATATAATAAATATATTAAATCATTAACACACTTGATTTCGTAATAAATGGTTTTCTCAAGATCAAAACCTCATATGGAAAATCAGTGACCCAAGTTAACTTTTGGACACTAGGTTTATCCTAGGTGTGACATAATGTCTATCGATACCTTACATTCTATAGAAATTGGTAATTTGTAGGCTGTATTAAATAAATTGAATGATTAATTTTATTTAATTTATTAAATTCTCAAAACATAACCCTCTTATTATAGATATGTATTTATGTAAAATATCCAAGGATTTCCATATATCCCTAGAAGATAATAGAAGAGTCGGAGGAGAAACTATTGGAGATGATGAGCCCGAGACCATTGAACGATAATGAATAAAATGAGGTGATTTTTGGAATGAATGATGAACACAGTGTAATCTTCAAAGACATTGATATATAATGTTTTATTCATCAAAAATGAATATGTTATTAATATTGGGCTTGTTATTTTTGGATTTAATCCATTTTATTGAATTATTTAGTATGGGTTATTTCAATACTTAATTAATGGATTTTTGTTCTTCATGTGATCTCAAAATTTTAAACTGCATTATTGATTATGGTTTTTTGTTTTCATTATGCCCATGATTTACCCTTTTAGTTTCAAAAATTATGGTAATTAGTCAGGATCACATTGTCTAACGATAACACTCACTTTGTTTTTGGGTCTCTCTCATCTATGTTCATCAGGTTTTTTGTCGTTGGGCCATGGAGTTAGGGATTCAACTTTTTCAGACCGATTCAAACATGATATAACCACTAAATTCAAGATGGTATTCTAGATGAATATAGGATTCATTTTTTAAATATGGATCAATTAAGATTAAATGTTTTTATCTAATGTCTTATAGTATCATAACGCCATTATGGAAATGGTTGGAGTAGCAGATTGTGTGTGGGAAAAAAATAAATATTTATAGCCATCAGAGGCCAAGAATTTATAAGAAGAGGAATTTTTTTGTTCATTTTTTTAGGGATTGTGAAATCCAAATTCTTTTTATGAAGGTATTTCTAGGGATCAGGACACCCTTGATGGAGAATTGGGTCATAAATAATCCTATTTGGTTTCTAGAAGTTCTATTTTTATGCCAGCAGTGAGTAGAAATGATTCAGGAAGAATTTTACTTCTATATAAGGACTTGAGTAAAACTTTAGGTAAATATCGTAGTGGAATATGTTTAGTCAGCCAGAATAATAGAATAAAATGCTTCTGGAATGAAAATCATGATTACATGTTGTGAAATCCAAAGGAATACATTTCACATTCGTCAGTTTCTAGTTGTGGATAAGGTTTCAGAATACTATAAAAATAACACACAATATGGTAGACTCATATGATTTGTATCATTGGATGGGTTATAAATCCATATTCTAGCAGTACGTTCTCAATCCATCTGTGTGGGATATATTTTATATACCTCAAAGTACACCCCATGTACCCCTGCTCTTCTAGAGAATCCATTCTCAATAAGGAAAAAAACGTATACCCTAGTTGGTTCCACATTCCATGCCACTGAGATGAAACATCTTGTATGTTTAATTTTACATGTTTTGTGTAGAAGTGGGGAATGGCCATGATTCTCTATTAGATTACACATTTTATACCCCAAATAACACATACTTTACTTTTCTATTATCTTCTACATTGGGTATCTTCTTCTCCAAGACTCAAATTTGGGATTATGAGTAGACTATCCTAAGTAGTTTTCTACACAAGAAGTGACGTTGGACTTCATACTGGAATCATATATATGATAAAATTTGATATGATTGGGAAACATATTTAGTGATTCTAAGTAGGTCTAAGTGATCGAGTTTGATCATCATAGAGTCACTGGGTTGGGTACTCCTCTGACATAGTAGGTAATAGGTCCCACATACTCGTTATATATGAAGATTCAGTACTCCCCTACATTACATAAGGAATTTATCTTCTATAAAAAGATTGGAACTCCCCCATAATTGATATCCATTGAGGAGTGGGTCCTCCACTAGAGTAGTGGTCCCTCAACTCTGGAGTATATTGGTGAAGAGTGGACCCGCCGCCCTAATTCTTATGAGATTGCATGTAGTTCTTGACATCAAAAGTGGGACCTTTGAGACATTTAGGAACATCATTCTTGACTAGATGTCAAGATGGAGATCTCCATTCTCATTTCAATTTGGTTTCTTTATGATAAAATCTAATTTGGGGTTTCCTTACCCTCTTACCTTATGAGTTGATTTGACCATTTTATTATTTTCCATCAAACATTGTTTTTGAGATGTTCTATTTGGTATGTATAGACCCTTACCTACATGATATTTCTTAAACATATTGTGTCTTATGCATATCATAGAAATATTAGTGGTCATTATGGTACACTTGGTATCATTTTATCATATTAGAATGTGGTGGCATTGACCATGTTTAGTGTTAAAAATCTAGTAAATTGAGCTAGTATCTCCTCGGCATTAACGTTTATAATTATTTTCAGTTTAGGTTCCCCAAAATAACTCTATTTGGGAAATTATTTTTCCCTTTGTATACTTTTTTACCTTTCTTCACGTTTATATATATCTTAGAAGTTGTTTCATTCATTTTTTACTCACTAGATGTTACTACTTATTTATATCTATGCATTATATCATGGACATAGGTGTGTTTGTTTTTACATTAGGATAATTCCACCAATTTTAGAGATATGGATACTTACTACTAGTCTCCAACCCCTAGCCCATGGGAGGAGGGCTTGGGATGTGACTCTTATCTTACTATAAGCCAAGGAATGGGACCGATGGGACAGTTAATGAAAATATCCATAACCAATGTTCTCCATAGAATATTATTGTCCATGAAAGGAGAATATTCCACAAGTAGAATATGATTATTAGAAACAAGAAAAATAATAATATTATTGGTGTATGCTGGATGACCCACTAAGTATACCACATAGAATATCATACATGATGTATTTAGTATTCTAGTGGTTCAAGGATCATATTTTATCCCTACTACCGGATGATGGTGAGATACCAATAATAAAAAACTTCACAATTTTACACCCTACTTCTGAAAGTCTACAAAAAGACATATCAATTATTGGGGTGGTTGGGTATTTTTCTTATCATGTCATTGGTTGGAGCTTAACCAAGATTGGATATTTACTCTCATATGAAAAGTTTAACATCAGGTCCCTCGATTGAAAATTGACTATGGGAGTGTCAGGACTCACCCGGATTTTAAATATATATATATATATATATATAGATAATGGGAAGGTGATTTTATTATCTAGAAGGATGAATGGCATGTGATGTATTCATCTATCCATTCATTCTACACTCTATGAATTGAGAATATACGAGTTGGCAACATGGGATTAACAAATTTTTGTGTCTCATGGTCACATGATGTCTTGCACAAAGGTAAAATATTACAATGGATATTTTAATGTGATGTCAATTGGTGGAAAATTTTTTAGAGATACATGTGTTTCATAAAGATCACACTAGATGTCGTTATATATTGAGTACCAATGTCAATTTTACATAGGATGATCCTTTCTTAAATATATGAATTTAGATATTGGTCGTTATTTTCGACAATATAATTGCCTATATGGTCATTGTTTTTTTTTTGATTGAATGGGGATTGATTTTAACTCAGATATCTAATCTATAATTGTTTTAGAGTAAATAAAAATGTGTTTTGGATGGGAAATTACAAGGTATTTACTATGATGTGATATAAGGTGAAGTTAATGATAGGTTTAAAATAGTGGTTGGGATGATATCAAAAAGTGTTTTGGATTTGGTAAAATAAGTTAATTTATGTCATATAATATGAGGTGAAATTGATCAAAGTCTTATAAGCATTAACCCAAGTCGTTTATTGATAAGAATATATCCTAAGGATTTATATATATGTGATATATATCAATATATATATATATCTATGTGTGATATATATATATATATATTATATGTTCACATTTATGTAAAATCATTTGGGTATTTTATTTGTGTGTTGGACACCTGAATTATTCTCAATCTAGGATATCATTAAAAAATTACTTTATATGATGAAATGAATGAGAGTTAAATAAATTCATGAATATGATACATGAATTAGTCATGTAATTAATACATGAGTTATAAATGAAATAATTAACACATTCTTCTTTTAGGATCATCCTAAAAATCTATATAAACTATCTCCCATGTGATGAAAGTATGTGTACAGATTCTGATCCTCATCTTTTCTGAAAGTCCTTTAGACCTATAACTCTTTTAAATCCTCCCCATTTTCAGATATATGTACTAGAATACTCTAGAGAAAAGGTGAATCCCTTAAAAATGTTATATGATTCAACAAAACCAACAAATACACTATATAGGATGCTTTTGTTTTCTACATTGGTGTTCATTATCAAAGTCAGCAGAAAAAAAAATCAAAAAATTTAATATGCTCTTTGGTGTATGGTATGAATGTACTGTGTTTATTCAGTTTGGTATGTTATAAAATTTCATATTATCTACCATATATCCTCTAACAAGGGTTTTTAATTAATCCCAATATATTTAATAAGTGTTATTATATTTTTTGCAAACATAAATTTATTAATCTAACCTTATAAAACTTCAATTAGGAATAACCTTTACCCTACTTAATCAAATTGAGTAATGTAGGGTACCCGATTAATGGATACTCATTATCATCCCATGTATGAATACTTTTTAATAACATCCTAAAATTAATGACTAATGTTTTTTAAATAATCAAATTTTAATATGATTATATGATATGAAAAACATAATTAATAAATCAACAGTAATTTAATTTTTTAATAATGTTAAATCACATCATTAATAATTAAATAAATTTTCATTTTTTCCATTTAAGTGGAAAATTAAGTCCCTTACATTATAAGCCTAATTGGGTGCCCTTCCTTGTACATGATCACTAAATAAGTACACAGATTTAAGGAATATATCCCCTTATTCATTCAAAGGGCCATATGCCGCAAAGAATCATGAGCATCCAATCCTCTGAAAATAACAGGCCACCATTCAGTCCATGAAATTTAAGATCTTTAGTTTCCACTTCCATGGGATTCAAGGACTACATCCTATCATGAATTCAAATGGATTATTGTTTTAAAGAACCATGGGACTCTAGTACATTGGAGATAAATCACTTTTAATCATGTTAATTAAGGAAGGTTCTTCAGTTTCCACTTCCTTGAAGAAAAATCACTACAAATTTTCTTCAATAATGTTTAATCACTTCATGACAAAGTAAATTAGTGGTTATTTTTTACATAGAAGTGGAAAACGAGAACCCATCATTTCTTGGTTTTGTTGGAGGAACTGCCATGGCCATGATTAAAAAAATACCTTTGATTCAAAGACTGCATGCCATCATGCATTAAAAGGACTCTAAGCCTCAAATAATAAAGATCTTCCATGACATTGAAATTTCATGTTCCTCTAATCAGAATTAGTAACAAAGGGTCTTCATTTTTTACTTCCATGAGATTCAAGGACTACATCCAATCATGCATTAAAATGGTTATGGGCCTTTAAGATTCATGAAATTCAATGCCATTGATAATCAAGGGAATATAATCATCTCAAGAAGGCAATGTTCTAAAATTTCCACATCCATAGAAAAATCACCACTAATTTTATTTATTAGTAATATTTAATAACTTTATAAAAATTAAATTAGTGTTTATTTTTTCCATGGGATTGGAAATTAGGCCAAGAAATCAGGGGTCTTACGTTTCCACTTCATTGATATTCAAGGAATTCATCCCAGCATGCATTTAAAGGTCCTGAAGCCCAAAAAAATATGTGATTCCATGCATTTTAAAATCAATGTCCTTCAATAAATCCAAGAAATTAAGGGTATTCATATTTCACATCTAAAGATTAAATCACAAATAATTCAATTTTTTAATATTATTTATTCACTTCATGAAAAAAGAAAATGAGTGATGATTTTTTTCATGGAAGTGAATGTCGAAGTACCTTGCTAGCATGAACAGATTAGAGGTCCTTGATTTTAAATGTTGTATAAGCTCGGGATTGACTGAGGTTTGGTGCCCATTGAATGCATCAAGTGATGTATCCCATGAATTCATTGAAATTTTTATGATTGTGTACATGTATTCCCACCGAATGTTTTTCCCTTAATATCTTTATATCATTCCCATTAGGGCACCCCTTTGATAGTTAAAGGGGTTTCACATATGCTAAAATCATTTTCCAGTTCAAAATTTCATTATTATAGAATATTCTAAATGAAAATCCTCATATAAGCCACCTTCTAATATGGTCTTTCATTATCCATGTGGTTGTTCTCTCATAGCCTGCCTTGATAAAGGCATGCATTAATTTTATTCATACAGTGGTGTAACATGCTTGATCCTCAACGAGCCATTTTCATGTGGTGGTTTGTGGTAACATCCCAACCCAAATCATTGGGTTGAAGTATGATTTATACATGACTTCATGCATGCCTCCCCATATTCTAGATTATTCCAATTAGTAGTGAGGGTATCAAGTGAATCCATGTGGATATAATACCCTCTATATCATGTCATATGATCAATAATAATGAAAAAACAAAATAAGATACAATCAGAGTCAATTATAAAACAGAATAATGTCATAAATATTAGAGGGTATACTCTCCCCAAGGTTTCACTTGAGCCCCTCAATGTTAGTTGGAAACCTACTATGTATGGAGAGGCACACATGAGGATATGTACCATTCTGACTCAGAACTGGTGTTTCCGGTTATGATGTTAGAAAATGTATAATAGGGTATATTCTGCTAAAGGTTTCACATGAGACCCTCGCTACCAGTCAATAGCCTCTTCTGTACTGGGAGGTGCAAATGAGTTCAGGTATCATTCTGTCTCATACTCAATGGGTTGGGTCAAGATATTAGAAAATGGTATTAGAGTTTCAGGACTAACTATCTTGTTTCTTCAATTTTCTTGATTTCAGATAGGGTATACCTGATTTTGGATTGTTAGGACTCAGGAAGGGGAACTATGTCAGTGTCTGGCCAACACAATGTAGTGGACCTTCGAGTTACCACAAATGTGAAATTTTGTTCTATTATTACCATTAATTAAATTAACCTTGGGTGACCCACATGATGTTATATGTGATTTATGATATTTCTCATATATTCGAGCATCATAACTAGGAACATAGGATCGTGTTCCATATATAAAACTATAATTTTGTCTCATAGTAGTTTATTAAATAAATACATTTATTTTTACTATATTTTCCAGATATTTTCTCTTTTGTGATATATTTTTGTTTTCATATTGTGTGATATGTTATTATTAACATTAATTACTTTAAATAATCATGATGTTTTTTCAGTATATATATATATATATATTTATCTGATAAATTTGACAAATGTGTTGGTATGGAGACTACGGTTGGGGCTAGGTGGGTTACACTTTGTGTTTTAGGTATACTCCTAAGAAAGTCCTTTTGTGATCCTATTGAATGGTTGGACTTTTTATATTCTTAATGTTTCTCATGTTATGGATATTTGAATGTGGGATTATTATGGTCAACCTTTTTGGCCTTATTTATTCAATATTGACCACTAAAAATACTTCATGGGGATAAGAAGTCAATAGAGGGGGAGATTTGTAATATCCTAAATTTTTAGAAATAATAAAAACCCCATTGTTGTTAAATTATTAGTGTTTTTAAATGAAAATTTAATTTATCAAAAATATCACCTAATAAATGTTTTAAAGATCACGTGTAATGGTAATAGTGTATTGAACACCTTGGAATATTCTATAGAATATTTTAAAATTCACGTGTCGAGTTACTGTGAGATTCTAAAACCCATAAAACGCCAAAGTAGATGAAATAAAAATCTTATTTATATAAAATTATACATGAAAAATTTATCAAAATTAATTATATAACTCTAAAAAAAGGTGTTGTATGAGAAATTAAAGCCCGCCTTTTAGTCTGAGATGTAGTGTTTACCCTAGGGGTGTATTACATTTGTGATCATCATAAATTTGTTCAGGTATCTCATGAGAATAATTTATTTAATATTTTTATTACATTATTCTTCAAAACTAAATTAATATCTCACAAATGGTGTCTCATATGTGAAATTTTAGACCACCATTGGGTCTGTAATGTGGGATTTACCCTAGGAAAGGGATAACTTTTACATGCTTCATATGTTTGCAAATATCTCACATGATAAAACTCTATTTTATATTTATTTTTTTATTTATTTCATTTTTTAATTCATAAATAATTTACATTCCCCAAATGGTGCATCATTTGACAAATTTGAGACATTGTTAGGTCTGCAACATAGTTTTTTCCTTAGGCAGGGAATAATATTTGTAAGCTTCAGATGTTTGGATGGATAATTCATGATAAAACCTATTTTATTTTTAATTAATTATTTAATACATTTTTAAAAAAGTGAATTATTAATATCTCTCAAATGATGAATCGTCTGAGAAATATGGGGGCAGCGTTTTGTCTAGAATTAGGGGTTTACCCTAGTTGGAAAATAAATTCTATGTGTAATGGGCACTAGGTGTTATTTAATTTTTTTTATAAATAATTACTTTTATTTAATTATTCAAAATTAATTTCACCCCTAAACTCTTCATGAAAACTTCATCATTTCCCATCGATTATTTTTTAAACCTTTAATTTTACACCATTTTCACCAAATTAAAATATCAAATGCATTAATGGGGGAAAATTGAACATTTTCTCCCTTATGATTCAAATGAAACTGAATATTATTTTGAAATGTTAATGGTGAAAATGTTGAATCATATTTAATAATAATAAACAATTATGTTGTTACGATTATTATTATTAAATTAAGATAACATGTATTTTAATATTTGTTTGGAAGATACAAAAATAATATTAATAGTATGTCTATTATTATAAAAAAATTTCAAACAAAATGAGTGAAAAAATAAATGTGTAATTAAATATTATATTTCACTTAAATGATGAATTATGTTTCACCATGAGGGAATATTTCTGTTGGATCAATGTAATAGTAGTGAAATTATTACACAATACTAAATAAATACAAATTTTGGGTTAATATTTATTTATTAAAAATTATTAAAATTTAATTAATTTTCTTTATAAAACATTAATGGTTAATATAATTGTTTTCAAGACACTATTTTAGTCACAACTCATTCATACGGTGTCAGATTGACGTTCCATCAGTGGAAATGTAACCTTAAAATTAAGCTATAGATTTTATGATCAATGTTGAATATTTAATTTTGTCTTGTGGTATTGGTCCACAAAACACCCAATATGATGATTGGTTAGCTCATGGAATAAATAGGATAGAGTAATAAATAAGTGGTTTAAATAATAAATGTCAATAAATTTATTGACAGCAAAGTATTATAAATTGGATTTGGGGTGGTGCGCATGGCATGGGTAGGAAGCCAATATTTCTTATGCTTATCCCATCCCTTACACAATCTATATTCTATTTGATTTTATTCTTCTAAAAATTATCCACAATACCTTATTATATATTGATTAAATTTATGCATTTTTCGTTCCATTGGATTCATCTCGATGAGTAGAAATTTATTTCTAAGATTTTTTTCAGAAGGCAAGGTAACGTGTTTAGATTTAATTAAATTTATTTAATTGTAAAATATAATGATGATCCTAAATAATTTAATATTTTTTATGGTTCTAAGATTCAATGGAATGGGATCTAATTTTTGGATGGTGTGTGAACGTGGTTTGGGTGATGACAACTTTCAAGAACATCATTATTGATGTTGATAACTTTAAGGTAAGAGGTTCCATTCCATTTTGGGACATATATATAAATTATGTTATCATGATTATAAGTTTATGTTGGATTGACCTATGATTTTGATTAATTACATGTGGGTGTGTGAGTATCCATGGTCATAATTGGTTGTGTGTGATTATCCTAACATTGATCTTGGGGTGACTTATCATTCCTTCATATGACACATGTTGTTGTGTGTGCATATCCTGTGGTATGTGTTGTAGGTATCAAGATACATTGGTGGATCATTGTGGTTGGGAGTCATGTAGATCATTTTCTCATTACCCAAGATAACGCATTCATAATATCCTTAAAGACAGACATGGCTACCCCAGTATAGGGGAATGCATAGTAGCTAGTTGGAAGATACCAGTTATTGCTTTCTACAGACATGTGTTATGGGTGTTTAAAAAGGATAAGTGGGTGATGAATTCATAACTGATAGATACTTATCATTTATTCCTATGGACTTGGGTCATGGGTGTGGTAAATAGGTTATGTGGGTCAGGGTCCATAGCTATTATACCAGTTATTGTTTTCTATGGACCTGGGTTGTGGGTGTTTTAAAAGGTTAAGTGGGTCTTGGATATACTTTATGGAACAAGAGCTGTTCTTGTAACAACCATCAGTGGGGTGGGATGATCATCATTGCCTCAGTGGAGGTACATAACTTCTTGACTTCCTTACTCATAATAAGCTAAATCTGGTGGGTTCGGGGTTCATAGCGCCTTGGTTAGTGCATGATGACCCGGTAAATGTATGTTTCCTAAGAATTTTATTATTTCATGATATATGCTATTATATATATTTTTTCTCTTATGTTAATGATGTGTTAGTGGTGTCTTACTAGGTCTTGTACTCACACCCTACTCAGGAATTTCAGTGCGCTTGTAGATTTCATGACTATAGATTTGGTGAAGGGAAAGGGACCTATAGAGGATGATTGAGTCATGGATCAGGGAGATAGAGTGGACCAGGATAGATATCATAGTACCCCATAGATGGTTGTTTATTTACATTTATCTTGTTTTTGTCTTCTACTTTATACTATGGATAGGATTGCCAATTTGGGTGTTATTATATGTATGTCAATATTCTATTTCTGAATATACTGTGATTCATTATGATTTGGTTTATTCATTTTTATCAATCCTATGAAATGATATATAGGGTATAGACTCCCCAACGATTGACTTGAGACCCTCACTACAATTCAACAACCACTTTCTTGCAGGGAGGCACACATGAGGTAATGTAGAATTCCATATCAGACTCAGTGGTTCGAGTCGGAATGTTACAACTGTACATAATTGTTTTCCTATTATCATAAAATGATCATTTTAAATGGAAGACAATCCAAACACAGGAAGATCTATCATATAGAAATCAATTTGTAAATAAAAAAAGAGTTCTTGGAAAATGTGAGTTGCAGCAGCCATATCAAACCTTCTATAGAGAATGTTTAATAAAGATCACCAAAAGTTGTGAATGATATCCCCCTGCCTCCAAGGGAGAGATTCAATCCAATGATTCCATGGAAACTTCATGGGGAAACCATTAGTCCTAAGGGGTTATAGAACCATCTCACATGAGATAAATAGAGCTACGGGTGGAAGATAAGGTCTGCATATGCTTCACAAGTATTACACATGCATACCTATAATAACAAGATTTCATACCCTTATATATAGACAAATCCGGATGCTCCTCCAACATATTATATGTGTTTCTACTAGTCATGTTCTAATTTATTAAACATTTTCAAATAATTAACAAAAATAATTTAACACACTCATAAATGGATTATAACTAATGAAACCATTTCGCAAGTAATATTAATAAATATAAATATCACAAATGTAAATATATATTATTCATATGCATCACATAGATAATATATATATATATATATATATATATTATATACATACATATATATGTTTCTCAAGAATTGTTCATGAATGTGTACATCAATCCCATGCATTTATATTCTTTTCTGATTAAATAGTCTTAAACTTTCTCTAAAACCCCTTAAGGACTTCATAAAAAACTCCAAAACACTTTTTGAATCCATAAAAAATGTTTTGGACAATATTTTCATGAAAATATATTAATTTTGAACAAAAAATTCCCAAATAGTATCCTTATAAAAGGGAATATCTTTTTTACCCTACAGTACTTAACAACATTGAAAATAACTATTAAATCACAATTTCAAAGATATATAAAAATGGAATCCTCTAGAGAAACATTAGTGCTACTCATTCTACTAAGGGGTCTGGTGTGATCCCTATCATGACTGTTTTAGGTGCAGTGGAAGTTATAGGATGGCATGGAAAACTCGTATTTTATTCATAGTATGAGAATAATCATTGTTGAATATGAAAAGTAATGTCATGTGTAATGAAACCCATAGATTACATGACTAAAGAAAATTGTCGGCACTAGGAAAGGATTTTAGTCACATGTAATTTATAATTAATTTATGAGAATTTATATAATTACATAAAATTTTAATTCCCCATTCACTAATAATCAAATTGAATAGAACTTATTATACTATTTTTGTGTTATAGAGTCTAATTATAGAATCCCTCTAACATTGATTCACATGTGCACCACAATCTATGAACATAATTATAGAACCATTAGGGGCTAGAAAAGAAGATCTTGATTTCATATGTTGTTCATGGGTGATCATAGTATAATTTTTCTTGAATTACAAATAACTCTTGATGTTCACTTTATGGTTTGAGATATGAGAATATAAAGTGAAATCTATATCACTATATCTCTCTCTATCTGTTTTATACAATGATAATGATTATGAAAAGTGGTATAATTAGAAATTTATTAAGGCGGTATTAGTGTTGGAAAATTTCTCACAATCCCTTTCCCACTTTATAATTCTTAGTTGACCACATTTACAATAATAATATTAATAATATTAATCACATGACATGAACAAAAATATAAGAATAAAAAATATCATTAATGCCATTTCTAAATAGACCATCCATCTCAGCCCACTTTCCCTTAATAAATAAATATCCCTAAATAATTATTAGATAAAAATAATATATATTATATTTTTAAAAACATGAAAATAACTATCTATTAATATCTATCTCACTTATTATATCGAATAACTAGTGATTAAATTTTGGAGATCAAACAGAACTGAATAAATTTTATTTATTCCAACTTTTTAATTCAATACTTGAATTTAACAAAGATTATGGATACACATTGTGTGTCACCCTCTAGTAATATTTATCAGTGGCATTAGGTATAACCACCTAAATTCTAATATTATCATACAGAAACATGACAAAAAACCCATATAGAAAGAATTTAATGTCACAAAGAAATCTAACCTCCTACAAATGTTTACTATGTAATATAATACGTTTATCATGATATATCAAATCAAGGAAGCTTTCATGTTTGGGACACAAACATTTGTGGTCAATTTCAATTTATTTGAAATTTTATAAATAAACATTCCCACCAAACACAATGGTCAAGGATTTATGTAGGCAGTCTCATTCCCATCCAAGTGGATAGGATATCAAATTTTTTCAAGGGATGAAAGGGATAAATCCTTTCTCACATTATCAATTAATCCAATATCACTCGTGAGGCACCCAACGCATATTATATCACCATGAACATATGTCAACATATTTTTCCTATATACATAAAAATATATGAGTCCTGATATCCATGAATGGTAATCATAAAGTCTAAGGATCAATACGTAGTCTATAGATAGGAACATCCAATGACACATGAAAATATGGATTTCTTATTGGTGGGTTTTCTTTCATAACCTATTGACTTGGAGATTGCCAATATAAAACACCATGATATGGTATCTCAATGTTGAGCCTCCTACCCCTAATATCTGATATTGTCTCTCTCTTGTCTGAAAATATCATCCAGCTATATAACAATATTTATGAACACTATAGTGGAACCTCTTGGTTCTCATCATTATGTGCAAATGCTATAAAACATCAGTGTGAAAAATATTTTTAATAAATTATCACATAAAAATTTCATATAGAGGAATAATCATGATATTTCAATAAAATTCATTAAAAACATAACGACTATGTAATCAACTTCTAAATACATTGGTTCTAGAGTGCCAACTCCTAAATAATCCCACATTCACTAGAGCCAACTAATAACACCTCTCAGTCCACTAGCTCTCACATGATACTCATTAATCTAATGATATACAGCCATAATCAATGGGTCCACCACATTTTCTTATATGGATACTCTTCTCATCACAAAATTACCTCATTGGAAAATCCCTAAAGATATGAAACTTCTTAAGTATTTTCATTTTCTATTGATGTGGCCTTCACACATTGGAAGGATCCATCACTTCTGTGTTATCCCAGTAAATTATGATAGGTTCTTAAATTCTAGCAACTAAGTCATGTTCTTGGACAATGTTTTGAATCCAAACTACTTCCTCAAATTCAATGAAACCCACAATATAGACAAACTATTCTATAAAATCAACAAAAATTTGATGTTTTGATCTCATCAATCTCAAAAAACCTCTATTAGGACAAAATACATTTATAGACTCTGACTTCATATCAATATGATCTATCTAAAATCGGGAATCTTCATAATCATTAATTAATATATCTTTGTCTCCTCCAAACACTACGAACCTATTTTTATTTCACCTCAGATGCCTAAGAATATCTTTAACACTATTCTAATATTTTTTACAAGGATATTCTGGATATCTACCAACCACACTCAAAGAATAGGAAACATCAAGACATATACGTAACATGAAATACATGATGGATCTTATCTCATAAGTGTATAAAATCATACTCATTATCTCGCTTTACTCTTCTGTTTGAGGACTCATTTTCTTTGAAAGATGCATACCATGGGACACTAGAACCAATCCCCTATTCAATTATCCCATACTAAAAATCATTATTGTATGGTCATTTTTTGTACTGTAACTTAGTCCATGAAGCCTCTTTTATCTATCTTACATTATCTTGATCCGTAGAATGTAGGTTGATTCAACTTAGTCATTCATATAGAAACACTTTCTCAAAAATTCCTTAACCTCTTTTAAGTATGGTATCTTATTTTAAAGTAGTAATATGTCATCAGCATATAATACAATGAAAAAACTATACTCCCATTAAACCCCATATAAACACATTCATAACACCCAATATTAATGAAATAATATTCTTTTATTGATTCATTGAACTAAATGTTCCATGAACATGGTGTTTTATTTAATTCATTAATGGATATTTTTTGTTTTCATACTTTTTGTCATTTCATGGAGTCACAAACCCTTTTGGCTGTGTCATATAAACTTTATCCTAATGATACTCATTAATAAATGTTGTTTTCACATCAATATTCCAAATCATATAGACATTGAATAATTTAATATAAAGTAAAATTTTGAAGGATATAATCATGTAAAATTAATAAAAGGATCCATAATATTAAATTCCTTAATGTTTTATTAACCCTATAATAACAAGTCATGATTTATTGGTAATTACTTTACCATCCATGCCAATTTTTCTCTTGAATACTAATTTATACCTGATGGGATTTAAATAAATTTTTGAATTGTTAAGAATAAAAACATGGTTTTTATACATATATCATATTTCATAATTCATGGGTTCCTTCCATATTACAGCTTTTAATCTCTCTACATCCTCTATGTGGGATATAGGATCAGGATTTTCAACCAATAATGAGTCACCATCATTGGTGACTATAAAACCATATCTCTATGTTTCACTTGACTAACTAGAACTCCTATACAGTACCTATGTTTTAGGGAAAACTTCTTCAATAGAGGCTTATGTATTTTTTTATGTACCACATCTTGTGTATCTTGAGAATTAACTTCATTAAATTCAATGTTACTCCCCTATCCTCCTTTAGGATGTGCTCCCTCTCAAGAAATACATTCTTTATTGGATATTTACTTTTTTCCATAGATTTTTATAGATGGAATTCCCTTGTTTCTACGTGATACCCTATAATAAATAACATGTGACTCATGTTGATAGTTTGTTTCTTAAGATTGAATTAACAAATGCTAAACATCCACATTCATGAGTATGTGGAAAATTAGGCTTCGATTCACTCCATAACTCAATTGTAATATCATTTTTCACTTTGGTTAGTACTTGATTTAGTAAGTATGATGTCATATATAATTTGTATCTCTAAAATTATAATGGAAGAATAGTGTAAATCATCACTGACCATAACATTTCTAGTGGTGAATGGTTCCTCCTTTCACTAAAATCATTCCACTATAATTTATAAGGTGGGATAAGTTATGATAAAATTGAAAACTCTAATAGAGATTCGATAAAATTTCTTTATGATATTTACCCCCTCAATTTGATTAATCATTATTTATATTCATGACAAGATAATTGTCAATTTAATTCATGAACTCATAGAACTTCTAAAAGGATTAATACTTTTAACTCATCAAGTATATATTACCATACCTACACTTGTTTTTGGTAAAAGTAGTGATGTATGAAAATCCACCTCTGGATTCTACTTTAAAATTTCCACACACTTCAGTGTGCACCATTTCAAGAATCATTACGGCCCTTCATCCTTGACCACTGAATGGTGGTTTGGTCATTATCCCTTGTAAACAAGGAAAACATATTTTAATTGGATTGATCTTAAAATATTCTAAATAACCATATTGATAGATCATTTTCAATCACCTTCTATCTACCTAACTAATTCAGTGATGCCACAACTGGGTGTTATGTGAGTCGTGTGTATTTTTTTAGTTATCAGTTACAAGTATTGGGTTCTTAAAATTTAAAACATAATGAGAATTATTTATTAGATTCATACCATAATATATGTTCTCTTTATAAACTATCAATACTTATGGTCAAATATGAAAATAAATCTATCCATTTTTAATCAAGAAATAGAAACGAAGGACTTTCTAACAATAGGAACATAAAAACTATTATTTAAAACCAAAATCAATATTTGTCTCACTATGATATGGTAGTATCCAGTAGATAGAGTACACATCCTCCCTCTATTGGCAGCCAATAGATTGACCTCGCCACTTGAAACCATCCCAAATCTAATTGGTTATGGTATTTTGATAAAAATGTGAGAACTAAATGCAGTATATAATACCCAACACACTGATATTTAAATATTATATTTGATAATTAATGCACATGAATCTTCCCCTTACCTCCTTGGTTGAGTGTGATTTCTCTTCCATTGGACTTGCCTACCACTTTTAAAACATACCACATCCTTTTCCTTTCCTTACTTCAGGATATTTTCCTTCTTATAAAGATTATTCTCTAGATACTTTGAATTGGATTGAGTCTTTGACCCCTTTTTAATGGTTTTACCTTCTTGGTCTATTCTCTTTTCAATATAGGAGCTACAGGTATTTTGGAGGATTATTAAGGAGGTTTGGTAAAGGTTGGAGCTATAGAAAAATTACAACATGTATTTTACATCATGGTTGGGGGATTCAAAATTTGTGTATGCGATTCATGGATTGTATATCTAGTGATTCATAGATTGTATCTAGTGGTGTATTAGTTAATGAAAAAAATTCATAATGTGAAAGTGGAATTCATATCATGTTTTAAATCAAGAAGTGGTGCTACGAATTTCATAAAAATGTTTCAAAATTTTAGGATTCCTGACTTGAGTCCAGTTTACATATTGTATTATACATATATGATGGAATTCATTATATGAATATATAATTAATTCTGGGAATCATGTGTGTTGGATCCTCCTTATAAGTTTCAAATTTTCCAAATCCCTTCATTTGGTAATCATCTTCTATCAGTTTTGGGTGGACCCTAGGTATCTTTAGAGGGTCTTTCTAGTTAAATGGCCTCTCCACACATAAATATTACATATTTTTAGATTAATATTCATTAAATTTCAAAGATATATACCTGGGATCATCATGGTTTATAAAATATCTATATTATATCCAACTTAGATATTTAAACAAAACCCCCTCTTAAATATGTCATACTTTAAACCTATCTAACAAACCTGAGTAAATAAAAAATATGAATGGTTGAGGTCAAATGATCAGTAACAGTACGCAATGGAGATATCAATGATTAGATAATAATAGCATGAGAATAAGGGTATGAAAACATAAGAGTAACATTTAAAAACTATAAGCTAAGTATTAGAGATCATAATCTTGAGTCATGGAATAATGATTGGTAGTACATACAACAATTATACTAATGTAACCAAATAACATAATATATGAGTGCATAATATTGGAATAAGACATTGAATTATGTCATACACATAAGCATAGGAAATAATATCCTTAGTTGTAAATGATCATTTCCAAGGCTATCATAGTGGATTGGGTTCACTCCTCAAACCATCATAGTAGTTAAGGTTTATTCCAAATACCATCTTAGTGGGAATAAAACCTTATTGAACTAGGTTCACTTCATATTCGAATCATATTTATATAATGAGTTATCAATTGTTATCCAAATAATTTGAGGGATATAATGATATCACCCAACATGTAGTGAAAATGATACATATGTGTACCACAAGATTATAAAACATTCATCTAGAAGAACTCATGAATAAAATGGGTTTCATAAACATTTAATTATAGAATAACCAATGAAAATGGAATGGGTTTCTTAAACATTTCATCATTTCATCAAAGCATAACCTCTAGAAATGAAATAGGTTTTTTAAAATCATATTATCATAATCAAAAACATAAACCATCAAGAGAAAGAATAAGGATGGTATCATTAGATTATATCCTCAGTAAAACGTAATTGTCATAAAATGATGTCATAATAGATAGAAAATGTTTTTTAATGATCACATGGAATATTTCATGAGGAAAATATCTTCTCCATTTATAAAATACTTTTTTAAAAAATAAAAAATTCAAAAAATTTATGGAAAAAAATTTCTTTGAAAATAACCATGGAATGGATGCTTCAAAACAATTTGTGGCTATGATAATTGAAATTGTTTTATGTTGTATATGATAAAACAAATATTCATTTCACATTTTTAGAAAAAAGAAAAAATCATGTTATTATGAAAAATATAGAAAGATTAATTTTGAATCATTTCAGCAAAAAATCAACCATGGTTAAAATATTATTTAAAAACCATTATAGAATACTAAAAACGTTCTTCAAATTTTTTTGAGGAATGAACAAGGAATGAAAAGGGTTTTTGACAAAATAAGTAAATAAATTAAATTTCCCTTAGAAAAATATTTTTGATATCTTGACTACCTGAAGAGGGGAAGATGAATAGAAAACATGAATTATAAATAAATAAATATAGGAAACAAATTCATGATATTCTTTAGAGTTAGATCATAATATTTTAATACTAGTAACTTAATCATAAATTGTCCTGAAAAACAATGAGATTGTAACATAAAACTCTTATCACATTAGTAATATTTATATCATAAGTCCTCTAAAATAAAGTGACTTGGGTAGCTATGAATATCCAGAAAAAATTTTAGAAGAATCATAAAAGTTATTCTTGGAAATTATATAAACCACACAAAAGAAACAAGTGTTGAATATGGCATGTGTCCTATGTAAATAAAAGTGAGATGAAAATCCATTACCTCAAGTATTTTCTATCTTATAAATCACTCTAGAATTCTGCATAATAACATTTTATTTATTATAATTTTTTAAAATATTCATATACATACATATAATATCATAAATTATCACCTTATAACATTTCAAAACACTTTTATTAATAATTCCTTATTAAAAGCATATTTTATGATTGTTAACAATTTCAGTTTTCCTGAGAGTTTCAATTTGATAGTTTAATTCCATGTACTATTATCATAATTCCATCATCTGCAAAAGGTTAATAAGGATCTAAATATCATATAAATTTATTATATACATATGTATAGTAATCTATAAAATTTTCAGAACAAAAAATGAAATGCATCATTCATTGAGACGGTAGGTCGTACGTACGCATTAATGTTGTTCCCATTTTACAACAAATAGAATGAAAGAATGGTAAATAATAATTCGCCTTTAAATAATAATTATCATATCACACACACACACACACACACACACACATATATATATATATCAAATATATTTATTAAATTTAACCTTATCACCTTCCATTTGAAGTATATGTTAATAATGAATCACATCACTTCATGAGATAGTATAATGTCGTACACACTATTAACATTATCATATCACCACAGAATGGAATGTAAGAAGTAATATGTGATATTATAATTTTATAATTATATTTATGTAATAAATATCATATATATATATATAATTTAAATCCATCATTATATCAATCCTCGAGACGATTTTCATCGAAAGTGAGATAAATCTGTTTGTGAGGCGGTATACTATTCTTCACATAATTGATGGTTTAATTTTCCATTCGATGGAAGAGAATATGGATATACTGTAACATCCCACATAATTTTAGAATAATTTTTTTTTACATATTTATTAAAATTTATCAATTAGAAAATAATTTTACCCTAATAGGGGTGCCATGTCTGATAGCGTACTCGACATGCAACAATGGGTATCTCTAAAATATTATGTTGCACATAAGACAAAGTTATAACAAAAAATAATAATAAATTATTATTATTTTAAGTTGTATTTTTCTCATAGTTGTTGAATCATAGGTAATGAATAAAACTAGATATATTATTTTTATACTTGTTTATGAAATGTTTTTACATTCATCAAAAAAATCTAGGATTAAAATAAAAATAAATCCAAATTTAAGCATAAAGTACTTTATTTTTTAAAAATATAGTTTTAAAGCCTTTTGATGACGAACCTATTTTACATATAATTTTTTGTCAATTTTATATATTATATTTTACAAAATAATTTTCTTCGTCAAAAGAAGAGTATCAAAATTTACTTTTGTTGAATTATTGGTATTTTTTGAAAAGATTCTTGTTTTTATGAATAGGGAAAAATATTACATTGTTGGTAAAAAGTAATATATTCAAATAAATAATTATTATATTTGAAACTGATTTTTAATGACACAATAGATAAATAAAATTACCCTTGTACTTGTCCTAATTACATCGGATGAATGGGTTTTCAACAAAATCAACCTTAGACCAAAATTAAAACCTTTTTAAGCCACCTGGATAAGAAAATGACATTTTTTATATTTTATTTAAAGATAAGTTAAAATTTCATACTCATGTTTTTTATAAGTACATATTTTTTAATATAAGGTTATTTAGGAGATAAATTTGACTATAAATAGTCATTTAAATTCTAAATTATTTATCTAAATAGTGATATTTTATTTATAATTTTTATAGAATAAATACTTAAATTTAATTGAGACATAATAGTGATGCAGTAATTTATTTATTTAAGAAAATATCTAACAAATGATATTAATGATATTAAAATAAATATAATTTAAAATATTTGGTTCCATCAACAAATTTTATGGATTAATTTGACGTTTTATAGATGATTTAATGTAGCTTTTTTAATGTAATTGTGTTTTTATGATTTAAAAAATTCAATTAGGAATAGTGTCAGAATTGACATAATTCATAACATAAAATATAAAATATTAAATTAACATATATAAAATTTATAAAAAAACCTTTATTCGTCCAAATAGTTTAGATATGTCTAAAAATGTCCTTAATGACTCATTCATTGGTCTTTTACCATGTCATGGTAATTATTTTAACCCTCAAGGGTAAGTTACTTAATAAATCGCTAAGGGTTAAACGTGGTTAAAACAAAAAGATAAGGATTAATATTAAATATATGAATGCCTAAAATTATTTTATTAATATAATTAGACCCATATTTATCATATATTAGAACTAACATTACTTGGATTCATTTCTTATTAATAATTAATATATACAAATTTATATTTTAAGGATTTTCAAGGGTGCCCCTCCCCTCTCTTATAAAAAGTCACCCATTCCCCTATATTACTCACCATTAAAAAATACCATTTGGTTCAGATAATATCTTCCCAAAAATTTTCCTATGATACATCCTCATATTCTATAGGCCTTATTTTAGGCATAACACCGTCTTTATGGGTGTTATGTTTTTAAGAAAGGTGATCATATGAAGAAAAGGTAATGTTTTTATTTATATGTTTGTATTTTATTTCTTCTCCCACTTCCTTCAAACATTATTCATCTATGCTGAAATAATAAATCTAGTTTAATAAATATAATGATATGTTATTATGTTAATATCATCAGCTAAATCCATCTATTCTTTCATTAAAAGGGAAAATATTTAATCGTTTGTGTGTTTGTGTGAATTATCACCCACACAAATGGATATAATTCATTTTCCATAACCGTATCTCATGACTGGTTATAATAATGTAATTAATGTTCATATATGATATTAATGACAAATTAATCATTAAAATATAATAATATTTCAATTATGTTCTTACTTTCCATACACATAAAAATGATAGTGTCATTCGTGCGTACGTGAGAACTATCACCTCCACTAAGCGATGTGATTCAATTTTAATCACCACATAACTTGTATGATAAAAATAAGTATAATTAAATGATTAATATGATATTAATTATTTTATGAACATTTTTTAAATATATAATAATACTTAACTTCTTTCCTTAATGATCAATGAAAAAGTGAAAACATTGCTCATCCGTACATACAGTCTACCATCTCCATGACTATAATGTTGTTCATTTTTCATAAAAATACATAATAATTTGATTTAAATGTATAGTCAATTAATAAAATTTATTTATATGCCTTGAATATTATTCTGAAGATTATGGAATTATGAACACAAAAACAATTGATATCATACCAAGTTCATTTTCAACTCATATACCGAATATCGACAAAATGTCTAATATAAACTTATATAACTATATAATTGTTATAACATGGTAATAAGTGATATAAAAGGAATAAAAAACATGAAATATTTTCTAATGAAAGTATAAATTATCCTATGTTCATTATTCAGGAAGATAAATAATTTAAGAGATGATTCATACTCAAGGTAAGGGATCTTGTCTCAATCTCCATTCATTAACGGATTTTTGGATAATATGCACATTTATTCTGTTATAAATTGTATAAACATAACCTTTGACTATAATTATCCATTTAATATTTGTAATTGTGTTTTTTAATTTATTTTAAAATATTCTACTTTCATGTGTCTTATAATATAAATGTTCAATGTGGTATATGATGTTTTGAATGTTTAAAGATTTATTTTTCATAACTGTTTTTCTATGAAAATATTGTTGATTATATTTTATGCATTTATTTATATTAATATAAAAGTATTATAATTTAAAATTTAGTTTTTTCTTAATTTCTATCAAAAAAAATCAAATGGATTCTTTTTATGTGTTATATTTGGAATGTTTTAAAAATTTATGAAAGGGGTATTTTTTAACTTATACGGTGACAATGACTTATCTTCCACCATGAAAATTATTAGATATTTAGATTCTTATATAAGTATTAATGTTTTAAAAAGAAAAATGAATTACTTATTACCTATTTTGGCTATATTGGTATTGAAAATGGTTTTGAAAATTGAATAAATATTTCAATAACTTGAAGATATATCTTTTGATTGCAGAAGAATTTTTTTTGTGAAATACTAAAAAATAAAATCTTTTATGTGTTATAATCATATAATGGTATATATAATTTGTTTGGGTGGTTATGTGATAAACCAAAGGATAGGTGGTTACGTGATAAACCAAGGATGGGTGGTTACATTATAACCTTTAATGCATTGGGTATGAAAGTCAGTTGTTTGGCTATTCCATTTATAACAGTGATATGTATGGAAGTTGACTGAATGGTTATTCCATTTAAGAATGATTATGTGAAAAGTTTCATTTATATGTTATATTTTTTTCTATGGGTTTTATGATAATCCTTTTATAGCAAAGAAGGGTAATAAATGAGATTATATTCAGTGAAGAGTATTTTCTACTTCTTAAAGTATAAATGTATTACTTTAAGATAAAGCATTCATGGTTGGCATGTTTTCTCAAAGATAATAGTTTTCCTTCTTTATTAATCCCTTACTAATATTTTTATTCTATTCCCAAGATTTAAAATGTTTTTCATATGATTTAAGAGATAATAAAGATGAGGATCGGATCAAGGGAAAATTTTTGATGATTCAACATGAAAAGAAACAATGTTTCATTGTAATAGTTTTTGTTTTGTAAAAAAATGGAAATTGAGTATAAGTGTATACATTAAAATATTTGAGTTTTTATGTTTGATTTATGGTCTAATTCTATAAATATATAAACTTTAAAAGATTATTAATTTGAAATAAAGTCAAATTCTTGACTTAACTCGATATTATGTAATGTTTAATGTCAGGGCCTTATATATATGTTACTACATTAAAAAAATAACATCTCAATATATGGGAGATACTAATTTTATAATATCATCATGATTTAATAATAATTGAAGGAGGCGGATAAATAAATAAAAGAGGGGAGTTGAATTTTTTTATATATCTAAAACTATTTAATGATGGGACGCCACTCTCAACCCAAGTGCCTCAAAATTTGATAAATGACCGATTTTATGGAATATAAGGTTGATCCAAACCTCCACCATATAAAAATAAATATTTTCTTATTATTTTATTAACTTAACCTCTATGTTTATTATATTTTATTATTTTATTTTTCACCGCGGTAACTAGTACATCTAGCTAGGTAATTTACAGTTTAAGACTAAATAAATTACGCCTTTTTATATAACTGTTTCCTAGTAATTCTAAATAAGAAATAACGTTTATCAAATAAAAACCCCATGTGCGTGAAAAAATGTTTTTAATAAAATGCATGTAATTTGGAATACCATGTTTTAACCTTCACCTCGGTAATGAAATTTTTACTCATTAGGGTTCAATATATTTACTATTAATGAAAACATGGTCTATGAATGGACTATAGTTTTTATTTACAATCATTTAAAAACCAATTAGAACAATAATGGATTTTTATGAATTTTAAATCATTTAATAAAAATTTAATTATTATAAAATAACATTTATGTCAATAGTGACACTATTCATTTAATTTGACATAAAAAATATCAATAAAATGAATGAATTTGAATCTATTAAATTAAAACCAATATAAAATGTAATATTTATCTATAAAATTCAGGTGACATTATAATTCGTTCAATTTTTTTTACTTTTAACATTCCTCTAATTATTTATTTTATTTTTCTATTAATTAAATATTTACAGTGTAGACGTTGCATAAGAATTTAAGGTAATAATATAATTACAAAAAAATATAAAATATTATCCTCATGAAAATAATTTCATTATTTTCATAATTACCATTAATATTCATTTAATTATTTATTTTTTCCCACTCTGAACACATAATTGAAATTTAAAAGCAAGAGGGTGTCATTTTGTATTTTTCATTATTTTAATTATTATAAAATTCACATTCCTAATAATATGAAAAAAAACAAATACTAATTGATTCTCAGGTGACAAAGGTCAATAAATTTATATATAATATAAATTTGACATGTTTTATGCCATTTTTAATCGTTGTCTTTTTATTTTAAACCTAACTAAACTCGTTCTAACCTTAACCATGCTAATTAATTTTTACTATTTTTTTATTCATTAAGTCCAAAAAATAAGTTAGACTTATTATATAATATTAATTATTCTGATTGAAAAAATAAAATCCATTTTTCATATTCAATTCATATAAGTATAAGAATTTAATTTAAAATAAAACACATATGCTTGATTAAAATGGCAGAAGATATCTACGAAATTATTTTATATCAAAATTTAAAATAAAAATCATTCCAATTACACATATTTAATTAATCATAATATAATTCATCCAATTTTACTTTTAAATCCATTTAAAACAAATTTAAACATCATAAATTCTTTAAATGAAAAGACAATTCTTAATACAAAAAGTATTTTTCATTATTCATCAAAAATAATTTCATTTCAAAAATTTATAAAATACTAAAACTAAGATAATATTGAAATTAAGAATTCAACAATAAATTTTATTAAGAAAATAAAAGTTTCTAAATGAGTAAAAAAATAATATTAAAATAATTTTACAAAACATGATGAAACCACTTTTTAGAAAAATACAATTTTTAAGAGAAAAAACTGGATTTTTTTTATTTCATTTCTATAATAAATATAAAATATTTGATTGAATATGTAATATATAAATTTCATTAAAATAATTCACAAATAGTGATTAATTTAATTTATAAACATGAATACTCATTGCACCCATAAAAATAGATTTTTCCAAAAAGTCTCTATTTTCAACTGGTCTTTATTTTTATTTATAATTAATCGATAAAAAAGAAATAATTTTATATATCTATGTAAACCATATATTTTCATAATTTAATTAATTAGATATATACATTCCATTCAATTGGAAAAGAAATAACTAAAACATTATTATGTCACGTTCCGTTAAAACATAGAGTTGTGTGTAACACAAGATGTCGATGAAATAAAATTTAATTGAAAAAATATATATTTCATAATGTTTCAGGGTGTTACATTTTACCCACATAAATAAATTACATCCTCGTAATATGGAATTGTTCCCGTTAATCAACAGGTTTGTACTAGAAAATTCATTTGTGGAAAACTCGCATCGTAAAGGGGGTTAATTAAACTTCCATATAAAAAAAGAAATATCAAGGTGTTATAAAATGAAAAAATACGAGGTTTATACATTTTGATAACATTGGTGGGAATTGAAAACATATATTTATAAAGAATATCCATATCAGGTATAACTTTTCATTATTTCTTATAAGTGATGTGTGCCCATTTATTTACAAAAAATGAATAACATTTTCACTTGAAGATCAATTACCAAATGTTGAGGGATTATTTTCCCATATAGTATAAGAATATAATGAAATATACTTACATTATAAGTAAAATTTCATCTTGTAATCAATTTACATTAAAATCACATCCTTCCCTCAAAACGGTGAGTATTCAAAAATATTTTTTCATTCCTGAAGCACTAAAATAAAATTTTAACAGATCAAATAATCTATGAATGGATTAGAAACACTTCCTCCTATATTTTCACATTAACCCAAACCAAAATAGTTAATAATAGCTCAGATTATTTCTAAAATGAATACACCATCATCTTAATCTCCAAATCCAAATATCAATATAAATAATTCCATAAATAAGTAACCCTACATCACGAATAATGTCATTAATTAAAAAATTAATTATATTATTCCAAAGTAATATTTCATGTTAAATAAAAACATAGACCTCAATGATACATATACCTAACCCGGTGAAAAATTTCACCAAATATCATTAATTTACTCAAAATCATAAAAATTCAAAGGATTTGGTCCTCAAATATGTTTCCAATGATAAATATAAAATTTATCCATCAAATCATTTATGTAAAAAATTCATCCTAACCAGGACATCACATAGGTCGGTGGTAGGTGTTACACCCTTATCACCCTTTCGATGTGGGTTCACCCCCATGGCATTTCCGTATGTGACAGGTTGTTACCTACCATGCAACTTGTCCTTTTTACAAAACAATATTAATATAATTCTTATAATATTCAAAAATTATTAAAAACCATAATTAACTCAACAAAAAATATAATATGCCCATAATGGTTACCAAAACCTTTAAACTTATATACAAAAAAATTCAAAGGCATTACTCCTCAAATAACCTTTTTACTAAAACATATGAAAATCCAAAGTGTTTTACTTCCATAAATGTCTTCCCAATATATCCTTAATTTTGATAATGTTTCATCACATAAATCCTTAAAATGTGTTTCTAAGACAATGAACTTATGATCAAACTTAAACACATAACCGCGGGATGGTATTCATAATTATTAATTTAATATTACATGAAGATGTATATGATTCCATAAATTAACACAATTCATAGATGTTACAAAATATCATTGATTAAAATACTACTTTAACATAATTCTCAAGTCCAAATACATAAAAACTTCAGTCCTCCCAGTTCAATGATTGACATGGAAAAAGTCCTTCCTTGTTCTAGGATTTAGCTATTGGATTAAGTCATTGAATCTGATAATTCCCATGTTCCCCACACATATAACATCCAACTCCTCAGTAATTCATTTCTCCATAAAATTTATTTATACATATAAACAATTATATATTTCCATTGATTCATTAAATTTATTACTTCTTTCAACATTCACGACATATAGGAAGTTAAATATTCATTCCTCTATAGTATCCACCACCTGATCTTTTAGTGAACTTCATCATTCTCTTATTTAGTGACTGTGAGAGTGAGTTAATGTAAAGGTTGTTAAACATATATGATGATATGTAATTTGGAATAATAAAAATATTTTTTACTCAATTCATTATCCAATTTTTATTCTCATAATTATATTTCCCATCATATTCAAATTTAACATGGTTCCTTCTAGTTCCAATCATTGAGTGAAACCAAAAACCATAGTGTGAGGAACAATAATTAAATGTGGTAAACCAGATAACCATGAAAAATACTTAATAGGATTTCATAAATAAAAACATATTATTTTCAATATAAGAAGACTTAGGTTTAACATTAGTAATTCATAGTCATAATCTATTAAAATCCTTTATATTGGTTTCTAAAGAGTTATTTAATTTCCAAAGCATATTCCCCATGAGAGTTAAATAAGGTGTACAGTAAGGCCCATTTTTTTTAAACCAAGTTATGATTGATTCAAATCTCAATGTTCCCTTTTAGTTGTTATTATTACTAAGTACAACTGTGTCAGATCCACATCCACTTGTAGTATCTATATGGGGATGTAAATGCTTGGAAACCACTCGCTCTATACTTAATCAAAATAATTGTACATTTTCCTAAAATTTGATATGTCCTTAGACTTATCCCTCAGGTTCTCCATGAAGTATTATTATCCTAGTTCCAAAGGATGGCTAAAAATTCCCTTTGATGCCAAATAATGTGACCCAGGCCTTCCATACATAAATATTTAATCTTTTTAAATTAATATTAATCACATATCAAAAAAAATATTCCTAAGGATCATAAGGGTTTGGTTCTTTTAAGAACATGGATGCATAAACTATCTGTTCATAAAAGATCTAAATTGTCTCCCAATTAGTTCTTCATAAATAAAACCCTTCATAAACACATCATACATAAATCCTTTCTTCAAAACATAGGAAAAAAACATAATCAAGGATGGTCTAAGATTCTCTCTAAAAGTGAACATAAGAGATATCTATGATCACATAAGATTAACATTTTGATAAGGTTTTGAGAAAATAATTGTAACATTTTAAAACCATACCCTATATAACAGTTATAATAATCTTGAGTCATGGTAAAAATATTGGAATTTCATGAGAAAATAGTCATAAAGGAGTCAAAGAACATAAGTTATGAGAGAATAACATTGGCATAAGACATGAAATTTTGGAACACAAATAATCATATAATTCATTTCCTTACTAGTTGAGGATTATTATCAAGGATATCATATTAGGTTGGGTTTAATCCCCAACTATCAGAGTTTGAAAGGTTTTCTCCCCATACTATCATAGTGGACATAGTCACTTACAAAACTATGTTCACTCCCCATTATATTCCTATTTATCTTATGAGATATCATTCTTTATCCAATTCATTAGAGGGGGAGATAGGTTCCACCCATCACATAATGAAAAATAATACATATGTGTGCCATAATATTATAAAACATTCATTATATTAGAACCCATTAAAATAAATCTGTTTCGTAAACATTTCATCATAGCATAACCTGTGGAAAATGAACTTATATTATAACCATTTCATCATTCAATTTTGGAATAACCCGGGGAAAAGGAACATGTTTCAAAAAAAACTTTTCATTTTAAACATAACAAAAAACCATCAAGATCAAGAATAATAATTTTATAATTTGATCATATCCCTGATATAACTTAAGTGACATCAAAGGATGTTATCCTAAATAAAAAATGTTTTTGAAATAACACGAGAAAATTTCATGGGGAAAATATCCTTTCCACATTGAAATTAATATTGTAAAATATAAAAATTTCCAATATATTATGGGAATATTTTTTTAAAAATTAACCATGAAAAGTTGAAATGTAATATTCAAAATAAGGTATAGTTATGACAGTGGAAAATTTCAAACAAAGCATGTATTTTAAAACAAATATTCATTTAACATTTTCGGTAAAAATTCAAAAGTAGCTCATTTGGAGATTGATATGAAGAATCATTTTAAACCATTTTGATGAAATTCAATCAATGGTAAAAATTTCAACAAAATTTATAAAGACCATGACCCTAGTATCCTTGATTATGTGCTTACTTTATTACATTGGAATAATATACAAGGAATATCGTCATGAAAAACCGGATAGTTTAATTCTTTTGGAAAACTAGATACATAATTAAATCCTACATTAAATTTAAAAATATAAAATACAACATAGTGAATCCTTTTACAACACCATTATTCTCCTTTCTTAATAAAATATATAAAACATAATAAAATTCTTATCATCCTATTGAAAAATAAAACATAAGAAATGAATGATATTAGATGCTCAGTAACGGTAAGCATATAGTAGAATAAATGAGTAAATAAAGAATAAAAAATAACATATGGTAAATAATATAAACACATACCATTTAATCTATAACATAAGAATAATATGGTAAGTATAAAATATGGTCAAGTAATTCCATATAAATAATCACATGATAATGAAATCTAACCATAGATATTCTATTAGTTGAATAATGACATAGAAGATCAATAATTAATCTCATTATGATGGTATGTGTAATGAGATACATCATAAACATACCATCAAGGATTAGTATAAGACACCATAAAAATAGATAAGGCCTCAACCAATACCCAACTCAATTTTTTCTCATGAGGACCACTGATGCATCGAGGGGATATAACGATCACCACCCATCACTCCAAAAATCAAATGCATTCCTCATATGAAATGGTCAACCATAATCAAGATAAACATTCATATTATAAACTAACACATGAAATGGTAATACTTAACCAAAAAAATGAACCTAATCATTAACCAACTAAAGTAATATGGTGAATGGCATCAATATTGTACATTCACAATCAAAATGATCATAAACCATAAAAATAAATAATAAATAAGAAATAAATATTGCATATCCCCTATGTATAATAATTAAATTAAAGTGTCTATTCCATTTATGAATAAGATTATCATTAAAACATTCTTGAGGAAAATGTCCTTCTCATTTTGAAAATCACTTTTTTAAACTAAAATATCGCAAAAAAATTTGGAAAAAAAATTATTTGAATATTACATTTTAAAACCAATAAAATAATCCTAAAACATTATATGGCCATAATATTTTGAAATTCTTATTCATTCCATACATGTTAATGAAAATATTCCTTTCATGTTTTTCGTAAAAACTGAAGAGTCATTGTTTTGAAAAAGGAATGAAGATTATTTTCAAAGCATTTTTCAAAAATAACTACGAAATATATTTAATAAATCATTTTTTAAAGGTTAAGAAAATTAAAAAAAATATAACACAAGGGTTTGGATGAAAATAGATTTTAGACCAAAAACTGAAATAAATTCTCATTTTCTTAAAAATATTTTCTCAATCATTTTTAGTACCATCGAGTGTAACAAATGGTAATATTACTTGAAACCGTTCATGAATAACCATAGGATAATAAAATAGATTTATTTTAGTTTAAAAATATCTAATAATTCGCCCAATAGATATATAAACATAAAAAATCTTGAATTTTCATGACATTGTGGAATAATACCTTACCACATTGGTATCCACTAAATAATATTCCCCGTGAAATAAATAAATTTAAATGAATCTTCAAATGTCAAGAAGATAAATATATTAATGAAATAACTTAAATAACAGGCATTATATACAAAATAAGAAAGAATATAGGTACATAAAATAAACTATAATATAATCAAAATTCATTACACACATAATCTTATAATGACATAATTAATGAATTAGATGATTAACCCAATCAATGGAAATTGAGTTAAGAAATACCTTACCTCACGATTCCCTTTAGTTTTTCATACTTCAACTTCCTGAATATTGATTTCAATAATGTGATTAATTTATTATATAACCATATTCAAATTCATAATATCTTATATGATCCTTTTATAAAATATTACCACCAATTTATTAATAATATTTCATTATTTTTTCTATTTGGGTTGTTAACTATATTGTTTTCTCAATACATTTTCGTGATAGTCCCAATTTTCTTACATAAGATATAGATAAATCATTTCTAGAATTATATTAACATTATAAATATCATATTCAATCATTGGATAATTTTTTATAACCATTCTTGAATGTTAAACATATAAAAAGAAACATATCGATTCATGGAGACGGTAAGTTGTATATACACACGAGCAATGATATCATTTCTAAATGGCTGAAAGGTTAAATACGGGGATGGTATATTAATTTTCTATAATCAATATCATGTCATAATTGTCATATATATCCATTATTTTTATAATTATAACTATTCAAGTAAAGTATTTATAAAAAACGAATCACAACGCTACGTGGAGATGGTAACTCATATATATGAATGAGTGGTGTTTTTTATTTTCATAGGATGGAAAAAATATGAAAAAAAATTCCCATAAACATAGTAAAATCTCAGTACATTTATAATAATATATTTATTAATTTATAATTTTTAAAACACACTAATAGGATGTATAAGAAGAAATAAATTTCAAAGGGTTAGTAATCCTCTTTTAGATATACTCTAAGGTATACTAAGGTTGGTATTGATGGATGACCAAGAAATATAGAACATAGGTTAGGATTTTGTAAAGATAAATGGTCCATGGTTGGTTGATATAGATAGTGTAGATAATTTATTATGGAATTGTGATATTTATACTTGAGGAGGTGTAGTTTTATGTGATTAAATAATTATTATTTTGTATTTTAAGTTAAACACTTTTGTGTTGCATTAATTTTAATGGATTTGGTTAATAATTAATGTTTCAAATACTATTTAGGGTCTTGAAAGACATCAAAAAACCATTTAGTGTTGTCTATTAGGTATTTAAATCTATTACTATTTTACTTTAACGTGCTATATTATTTTACATATACTATAGTAAATCTTTTATTACCATGGGAATAATTCATTCCAAAAAATGAAAATAACCTCATTAACTAATTTGGACCACATGATTCCAAATGTATATTAAATTTTTAAAAATTCAAAACATATAAGTTAAATAATAAATTTTAAAATTATACCAATAAAACACAAAGAAAAATAGTTTTTCCAGAAAAATAAGTTATTTTTAAATATACAATGTTTCTATACTAAATTCAATTATAAAATCAATTTTATAGACAATAATTAGATTGTTTGAAATCATAATTAGATAATAAAAATTTAAAACTATTCCAATATATAATTTTACCCAGTAAATAAAATTACGTTTTTCAGTAAAACCAAGTATTTTTACTCTTTATTGATAAATAATCCCTCTAAGACAATTCCAAAAAAATCACCCTAAGATAATTTTAGTATTCTGGATTAAAAAATTAATTCCATTTCATTAAATAAAGATTCTAAAATTTTCAAGAATAAATAATATTTATTTTCTCAAAGAAATTAATAAAAATTTCATTATGAAGAAAACATATATTTGAAAAATAAAATTACCTTACTAAAAATTTATGTTTTTATTTACTAAATATATATGAGACATGAAATTAATTTATTTTTCATAATATAGTTAATCTTATTCACACCCACCAATTTAATGGATAGTTTATAATTATATTGTTAAAATAATAATATGTTAGAGTTCATCTAGCCTCGATGTTCTATGAAAATTAAGTTATATAAGAGATTAAATTTATTTTAAAATATTCATACCATAAAATCATGGATGTTACATTTTCCACTCCTTCAATAAATTGTGTCCTCGTAATTTTAATTTGTACATAAAAAATAAAAGGTTGATATTATAAAATACTTTTATGGGAAACCCACATCATAAAAAGGGTTAATAAAACATCCACTTAAAAATATGGAAAGGAGAAATGTTAAGGTTACCAAAAAACATAGATTTTTAATATTAGAAAATTATTGGGGAACATAAATATGGACCTAGAAGAGAAATATAACCACATAGTTCTGATGGATAGTGATATATAACATAATCATGAGAAAGTTAACAGTCACGAAATCATAAATCTATGATAAGTTCAAAGGTCACTAATTCTTCAATAAGAAAAGTGAACATATAACATTTTATTTCTAAAATCCTTTTTCCTAGAGTTGAGGAGATATTTTATTTTGGGAATATATCACGTAAGAAAAAAACCTACTTCATTTCATTCAATTTCATAATAATAATTTCATCCTTTGGTTATGTGATGATCTATTTCCACCTTTTCTCTTAGACTAATAAATGGATACTCAAAATCAATTTTTCATGCATGAATTAATTTTAATGAATCGTAAGATCCATATGTGATTCCTTCAGCCTATAAATATTTACTAAAACTAAAGTGGTTAGAAAATTTTATCCAATATGATAAATCATACCTTATGCTCAAACAATAATATCTAATCTTCATCTTAATCAATTCCATAATTATTAAAACATTAGACTCATCCAAAATTTTACTGATAATTTTCAAAAAATCCTAATATTTATGAATAAAGTAACTAAATCAACTTATCATTAATACCCTATAAAGAATCTCTTAATATCACATGTAAATAACATTATCAAATATTCTAAAAAACATGGAAATAAGTTGAGTCACCATAAATCCTTAAATAAAATGTGCATGATTTCAAGAATTAATTATATCATTATTACATAAATAAAATATCAGATTATCAAATTTATTTCCTAAATCCTAAAAATGAATATAATAAAAATATCATGAATTAATTTGTCATCAAATCAATTCCCATTTTCATGTTCACCATCAGTATCACATAAACATCTCTTTTTCATTTTTATCTCAATATTGGGAACATATATAGGGTTATCCTCCCCAAATCATGTGTTTTATAAAAGATAAAATTTCCAAAGAATCACTTCTCTTGGTTTCTAGAATTATTCATCATATGATTCCAAACCATAAAATCATTGATACTTTTATAATATAATTATCGAATCCAAATACACATGAAATTAATCATTCCACTTAATTATTAAACTGTTAACTACAGTTAATCATATTATTCCCCCTTCCTTTTATATTTCATTTATAATATCATTATCATCAGTAGTATTACTATTACTCATATAACCTTATATATTATATTCAATATTTCTCCCCCTAGGACATATATTTACATAATGATTATTCTTTTTGAATTTAAAAAATTCAATTATTGATAATATCTTTGGGAGACAATGATTCCAATATTTTTACCTTTCTACAAAACATTATTACCCTTTATACATTTTAATACTCCCAAAACATCTATATATTCTTCCAAAACATTCCCTTGATTGTTTCCTATCACATTATATACCTATAAAAAACTGAATATTCACCACTAGAGATCACAGTGAAATCTATCCTTATCTTATATGGTGATTCCGAGAGTTAGAGAAGGTAAATTTTTGTAATCATATGTCATGATAACTAATTATACATAATCACAATATCCTTTACTCTAGTGATCATCCAATTTGGTTTCTCATCAACACATTGTCTATCACATTCAATTTTTACCCAGTTCCTTTTGATTCCCATCATTAAATAAAACCAAAAAAAGTGAAAGAATCAAATAAAACTAATAATATTGAGCTAATATTATTTATTTATTATATAAATAATGATATTTTCTTCTCAATATAGGAGTTTTTAGGTTTAACCTAGGTTATTGATGGTAATTATCAAATTTATGGGAAGAAATCCAATAATTCGACTTTCCTCAAATCCATTCATAGGTTAATGTCTTCTAATATATTTTTTCCTGAATCTAGTTCCCATGATTTCTACAAAACAACATATGTTATCAACCATGAATTCCTTGACCCTAGTTTCCCAGAGTTGACAGTTGCTTTATTATATTATCATCATTTATAAGGAATTGCATCCTAAATGACAAAAAGGTTTAGTAGTTTTTTAAAATGAGACCCATATTTTAATCTTACATTACAATTCAAAAAATAAAATACAACATAGTGAATCGTTTGAGTTCACCATTATTCCCATAGCTTAATCCTATATATCAATCATAATAAAATTCTCAGAATACTTGGGAAAAATAAAACATAATAAAGGAGTTATATTAGATACTTATTAAGGGTAAGAGTACAACATAACCTATGAGTAAATAAGGAATAAATAATATGGTACGTCAAATAACAGAATCACATACACTTTAGTCAATAATATGAGCATAATGTGATTGGAATAAGATATGATCAAATAATTCCATATAAATAATCACATGATAATGAAACATAACCACATATATTACACTAATAGAATAATTTTCCTGTAATATCAATAAATAAACTCATAATGATGGAATGCATAATACATGACATCATAAACATACCATCAAGGATTTATCCAAGATGTCATACATAAGTAGGTGAGGCCTCCACCAATACTTAAAACAAATTTTTCGTATGAGACATACCAGTGCATCAAGGGACTATATCAAGCCCCTTCCATCACATATTAAGAAAAATTCATTTGTAATATTAAATGGTGAAACATAATCCACATAAACAATTTTATTAAAAAGCTATCATTCAAAATTTTAATACATACCCCTATCAAATGAACACATCCATAAAGTGTTAAGGGTAATAGGGTGAATGGTATCAAAATGGGACATCCACAATAAAAATGATCACAAACCATCCAAATAAATTATAATAATAATATAAATTCAACATATCATCATCTTATCATGATTATATTAAAGGTTTTATGTCATTTAGGAATAAAAATATCGTCAAAAATATTATTGGGGAAAATATTCTTTTCATTTATGAAATCACTTATTGAAACTAAAAGATTAAATATAATATTTAAAATATTATTATTTGAAGATAATCATTGAAAAAATTTAAAATAATGTTTAAAAATATGTGGTCATAATATTAGTAAATTTCATTCATGGGGTACACATTAAAGAAATGTTTCTTTTCACATTCTTGGTAAAATCAAAATGAGTACTCTTTTAAAAATGACATGAAGTTTATTTTCAATATTTTTTAAAAAAATTGGTAATAATTTTATTTAATAAATCATATCTAGAAGTTTAAAAAATATATTGAAAATATAATTAGATAACAAGTGGTTTTAGGAAAATGAATTAACAACAGAAAGGTTAAATAGAGTTGGATTTTCTAAAATAATTTATCAATCATTTAACTAAAAAAGAGTTGAGAAAATGGTAATATTATTTAAAAAATTGTCCAAAATAACAGGATGATCAAATTTATTTTTTTCAATATGAAAAAATCAAATAATTCCCCCAATGGGGACATAAATATAAATAATACCAAATAATAATGTGATTGTGAAATACTCCATTACTGCTTTCATAACATCAAAATCATAATCCAAACAAAATTAATAACTTTAAATGGAACAATACACATAATTATGGTCAATTAATTCAATATATAACATAAAAATGGGTATTATATACACCAACAAAATAATATAGGTCTATATCATCAAAAATATGCCTCAACATAAGAAAATTAAGACAAATACCCTTACAAAGATTAAATAATTGAAGTGGTAATTAATCAAATGAATCCATTATGAGAATCAAAATTAAATATACATAAAAAGGTGTAATTAGAAAAAATTATAATCATAATTTATTTCACACGTAATCTTATCATGAAATATTCAATGAATTATATGTTTAACCCAATGAATGGAAATTGAGTTAAGAAATCCATTAGCTCACACTACCCTTTAGTTTTACATAATTAAGACTCTATTATAAGGGATTAAATAATTTTATTTATTTATTATAAAACCATATTCATATTTATATTACGTTATATGAACCTTTCATAATATCTTACCACCCTTTCATTATTAATAATTCATTATTTTCACTGTTTTGGGCATTAATTTCCTTGTTTTCTCATGCTCGTTTTATCTTTAATGTCTCGGTTATCTTGGATAGGATATAGATAAATCATAACTGGAATGGTATATGTTATAAATATTTTATTTAATCATTAAATACATTTTAGAACCATTCTTGGATTGTTATCAAAGAAATTTAATCGCATCTCTTCGTGGAGACAGTAAGTCATACACACACACAAGTAATGATATCTTTTTTGAATGGTTGAAAGGGTAAGGAAGTGGATGTTATATTAATTTTCAATAATAAATATAGTTTCATAACTATCATATATACCTATTATTTCCATATTTATTACCATGAAATTAATTTGGTGATTAAAAATGAATTTCACTACTACGTGGAGATGATAAGCTATATAAATGGACACTTGATGTTTTATATTTTCTAAAGATAGTGAACATATGAAAAAAAATTCCCTTAAAAATAATAACATCTTAGTACATTTATGATACTAGAGTTATTACTTTATGATTGGTAAGACAAATCAAGATGAATTATAATAAGAAATAAAATGGAAATATTTAGTAAAGACGATTACCTTCTCCTAAAGAATCCTCATTTGTAAACCACTTAGAGACATTAGGAATGGTATTTTAGGATTAACAGAAACTAGAAAACATAGGTAATGTTTTTGGGAAGACAAATTGTCAGGGTTTGTCTGATATATATAGTGTGAATAATAGATTGCTTAATGGGGGTATTTATACTCAAGGATGGGTGGTTTTAAGTGATTAAATAATGATTATTTTGTATTTAAAGCTGACCAATTTAGGGTGGAATTAATTACAAGTAATTTGGTTGATAATTAATGTTTTAAATAATTTTTATGGTGTTTAAAAACCTCAACCACGCCATTAATGTTCCATTTTATAGGTTGTTTAACATTTTACCTTTTAACTTTAACTCGCTACATTATTTTACCTGTACTACAGTAAATGTTTTTTTACCATGGTAAATTCTTATGCCTAAACATGAAAATAAATTTATTACCTAATTTTGACCTCCTAATTCCAAAAAATAGAATTCATTTTTAAATAATAAAAACACATAAGTTTTAGAATTAGATTTCAAATTAAACCGACAAAGCGCAATAAAAAAGTTTTTTTGGGAAAAATCCATTTTTAAATATCAAATGATTCTACACTAAATTTTATTAAAAACCATTTAAAAAATAATATCTAGATTATATATAATTAAAATTAAAAATTAAAAATTAGAAACTAATCCAAAAAATAATTTTTTCCTTGTAAATAAAATACAATTGTTTATAAAAATAGGAATTTTTACTATTCATTGATAAATCAACCTTCTTAGATAATTCAAAGAAATTAACCCTTATATAATTTTATTATTAATAATTAGAAAATTATTTTCATTTCTTCAAAGTTAAATTTCAAATGTTTTAAAAATTATTTATATTTATTTCTCATAGAAAACAAGACAAAAAATCTTTTTGAAGAAAACATATTTTTATAGACAAAAATTACATTACTAAAAATTCTGTATTGATTTACTAAGTATATTTAAATTTTTATTAAACATTAAATTCATATATGTTTCATACTATTTTTAATCATAATCAATTCTATTAATATAATGGTTTGTTTATAAAAATCATTTTAAAATAATAATATTTTTGAGTTTGTTTAAACTCAGTGTTCTTTGAATTGTACGATATTGAAGAGAATAAATTTATTTAAAAAGTCACATACCATAAAATCATATGTTTTTACAAAAAAATCATTTCAGGATAGTAGATATTTTCATTAAATAAATTTTAAATAAACATAGACATGGTAGAAAAAGGGTTTTTGACCGAAGAGAGAAATAATGTCGATTTCCTTAAAATATATTTTTGATCTCTTAATTACATAAAATGATTAAAATGAATGGTAAACATTATTTATCAATAAATAAATATAGTAAAATTAATTTAATGAGTTTCTTGACAGGTATATCATAATATTTAAACATTGGGAACTTAATATTAAACAATCCCGATTAATAATGAGAGTAAAACATAAAACTCTTACAACATCAGAAACAATATGATATTAATCCCCATGATAAAACATAAATATTTAGATTTTAAAACAACATAATTTCTATGACAATAACCATAAAATAAATACATTTTAATTATATAAATCACACAAAAAAAACAAGTGGTGAATGTGTCATATGTCCTGTAGTAATAAATATGAGATAAACATACCTTACCTCAATTGTCATCTTTCTTTGAATGAAATATTTCTTCATGTATAATAAATTTAAATTTATAATAATAATATAACATATTAATATACATAATTCAAATATCATATATTATCCCCTTATAAGGTTTCAACACCCTTTTATTAACAATTCCTTATTAAATTCGTCATTTATGGGTGTTAAAAGTTTCATCTTTCATGAGAGTTTCGGTTAGGTAGTTACATTACTTATAATTTACTAATAATTAAATCATATAAATAATATTAATCATGATATAAAAATCATATATATTAATTATATACATACGTTGGGGCATTCTCAAAAATTAGACATTGAAAAATGAAATGCATCATTTATGGAGACGGTAGGTCATATGTACGTATGAATGTTTTTCCATATTTTGATTGATAGAATGAATGAAATGTAAATTAGAATTAACATTTATATAATTATTATTATTTAATATATTTATCACATATTTTTATTAATTGTACATTTATTACCTTCCATGTAAATCATATGTGAAAAATGAATCATATCTCTTCGCGAGGTGGTAGTATGTTATACACATGAGATGCATTATCACATTCCAATGGAATAAAAATTATGAATAAATATGTTATCTTGTAATTATAAAGGTAATTTGTTTCATAAACATAAAACTTATAATTTTAATACATAATTATATCAATCAATGAGGTGTTGATGAAAAATGAGCAACATATGTTCACAAGGTGTTAGACATTCGTACACACCATCGATGGGTTTGTTTTCCATTTGATGAGAGAGGAGGTTTAAATATTTTATTACATTAACATAACAAAATTTTATTATATTTTATATACTAGTATTATTATATATTCATGATTGAATAATATTTTAAGGGGTTGGAAGAAGAAATAAAATAAAAACTCTCATTTCAAAATTCTACCTATTCTTCCAAATACATTTTTAGGTTTTCATCAAAATATTTAATATAATTTATTTCTGACAAAAAATGGGGAAATAGGTCATAGGTATGTACATAAGTAATTTATTTTCATACATCTTAGCCCAACCAAATGGATTTGTAGTTATGAACATAATAGGATAAGAGGTGTCCATTTATAAGAGTGTAGAGTGTTTGTTTTGTAAATATCCAAAAACTATTTAAAAATGTGAAGTCACACTCTAACCATGTTCCTAAAAAATTTATAAATAATGTATTTGGGGGAATATAAGGTCATTAGACATCTCCATGACATAAAAATAAAAAAAATTAAATATTTTATTCCCTTAACCATTATGTTTATTTACTTTTCATATTTTAGTTTTGACTGTGGTGAGTAGTTTATCTACCTAGGTAATTTTTCTTTAAAGACAAAAAATAAATTGAGACTTATTATATAATTTTTAACTAATTATTCTAAAATATAAATCCAACTTATCAAATAAAAATCTCATGTGTTTGGAATAATATTTTCTCATCACTGATTCTCATTGCATCGGACATTGTGGTGGGTGGTTCGATTTTCTGGTCTTCTAATTTGTTGTGTTTATTTTTGATTTTGGTTTTCATTCCTCTCATTTATTTTAGTTTTTCTTATGATTATATTCTGTGAGTATAGGTTAGTTGATATCACTTTTTGTTCCATCATGTTTTATATTATGCTATTATTTCTGGAGCCTTCGTGCCAAAACCACACTTTTGTTTGACCCGAAGGTGCTCTAGTGGTTTTGAATATGTTGGTATCGATGTTTTGTGGCTTTAAACTTTTCTTGAACTCCCATAATTTCTATTTCAACCTTTCCCAGTGTACTGAATTCCTTTTTGTTCTTGTATGAAGGTGTTTTTGGTAGTTTCGGGATTGTGTTGGTGGTAGCGTTCAGCATCAAGGGCATGTATCATCAGTGTGGCTCTAGTGCTTGGTCTTGGTAGTTGAGTCTCGTGTTGTTTCTCTTCTGTTATTGTGGTTTATTTTCCTTGTTTCTTCTTAGATTTCGGAGTGTCCTTTGATTTTTTTGGTGCAGTTCTGACTCATATGAAGTTTTTTCTAGTGATGTTTCAGATTTGATGATAGTGGAGCCTTGAACTATTTGATTTTTTTTCAATTTTTCATGATGTTCTAGTTTGGTTTTCTTCCTCACGACATAAGTAGCTCTAGGTGATGGTTTTTCTATTTCACTATATTATTGTTTTGGGTTTTTCTGTATTTTATTTTTCTGGTTTTTCCCTCTGCTTGGAAGGCTTCTTGCGGTGTTTGGCTAGCTTGTGTTATTTGGGGCGACGGTGAAGACTTTCGGTCGACAGTTCTCAAAGGTGTTCTAGCAGATAAGGTTAAAACATGCATGGAGCATTTTTTAGATGGATGTTGAATAATGTTCTGGTTATGATAGGTTACATTTTTATGTTAATGTGATGATGTTTGGTTAGTGATGTGATGATGGTGCATCTCGTAGGATGGGGCAGACATCGTGATGGGTGTGTGTCTCAAGGAACATGTGTGATCCATTGGTGATGATTAATTTAAACTTGAAATTATAATTTTGTGGTTTTTTATGGCAGTAGTAGTGGTACACATTTCAGGAGTGAAGATGGATTATTATTTTTGAATTTAGCATTTTGTCTTTTTGTTGTCTAAGTTGGGTTTCTACGGGTTGTTTGTAGAGGTTTTTGTATAGTTTTTACTTAACCAAAAGGTGGATTCATATCTAAAATTGATGATTAGATTAAAATTTATTGTTTTATCAACTTCCTAAAATGTTATATTTATCTAATAAATTTCATTGAACATAATAATTAATTCTGTTTATCTTTTTTTGATATTTTTACAATCACGTATTTGAATTTTTTTATTAATTAAATAATTACAGCATCGGCATTGCATTGGAATTTAAGGTAATTATATAATTATTAAGAATTATAAATAAATTATCCACATTAAAAAATAATTTTTCTTAAAATTTCCCTAAATATTCACTAATAACATTCTTTTGTCCCAATGTGATCACATAATTGAAATTTAAAAGCAAGAGGGTCACATTTTGTCTTTTTATTTAGATAAATTATTATATATGTAAATTTGATATAAATCTATCCAAAAAACACATAACAATTGATACTATTGTGATTAGATTAAAAATATGGACATAAAATAGAAATTATAAAAAAAATGGGTCATTTTTAGCCCATATCTATATAGTTTAACCCCCAGTAAACTCATTTTAATAATGAATGTGGTAATTAATTATTGTTGTATTTACATTTCATTAAGACCAAAAAATAAGTCTGACATATAAAATAATATTAATCATTATGATTAAAAATATGGTATCCATTGTTTCAAATTCAATTCATAGAATTGGTAGAATTTCATTTAAAATAAAACAAACAAACATGGTGAAAATGTTATTCTCTAATAAAGAATTTAACATAATTATGAAAAAAAATTATTTAAAAATTGAAGATAAATTTTTTTACAATGACCTAAATTGGATTAATAATAATATAATTGAATAAATTTTATTGTTAAAATCATCTTAAATTAAATTTTACCTTTGTAAAAGCTTTCAATTAATTGAATCTCTTAATAAAAATATGTTTTTTAATATTAATCAACAAAATTAAAATTTTTATAAATTTATCTATAATTAATTATAAGATAATATGGACATTATTATTTAAAATATGATGTTTATTTTTTCAAATAAATTTTCTAAAAGCGTAAAATTTTAGTTTGAAAATAAGTGCATAAAATGTGATAAAACAACTCTTTAGAAAAATATTATTTTTAATAATAAAAATATATTTATTATTATCACATTCCTAGAAAAATAATAATTTTTTTTTAATATAAAAAAAATAAATTTCATTATAATCATTCACAAAGGGTGATTAATTTAATTTATTATTATAAAAATACATTGCATACATAAGATTAGTTTTTAGGAAAATATTTCTGTTATATTCAATTGGTCTTTATTTTCATTATTTATTAATTGATAACCAAATATTCCATTTTATATATATGTTTAATCCATATATTTTCATAATTTAGTTTATCCTATTCATACCTTTCAAACCATTGGCTAGGTGAAAACTATCAAATTATTTTGTCACATTTCATTAAAACTCAGAGTTGTATGTAATGCAATCTATAAAAGAAATTAAATTTATTTAAAAAAATATTTTATAAAACCTAGGGATGTTTGAATCTTACATTCCCTTATCTCATGTTTTAATACAAATTTTTTTAAGGTTTCGTTTTGGGAATATGAGGAGAGTTCCTTCTTTTATCCCCATGTTTTCAATAGTTCTTATTCCTAGGAATTCAGAGTAGTCTAGTCTCATTGGTTCAGGGTGTGTTGGTATTCATTTTTTAGGATCCTTTAGTGTGGTTCAGGTTTAATGAAGGTTTCCTCATTTGATTTGGGTTTTTGGGTTATTTCCTCTCATCTCAATTGTGTGTAGTGATTGTTAAAGCTTCATTGAGGTAGGGGATCCTCATTCTCTTCCTCTTTGTGTGCAATGTGTATGGATTTCCTGATTTTTCATTCCTTTTAATGGATATTAAAAGTTTAATATGGATGAAGACAATAAATAAAAAACATGAAATCGATGGGAATAGGATGAAATATTATTTCTTTACGGCATCCGTGTTATTGTTTTTGAGATATTATATATGGATTTTTTCCAATATTGAAAATCATAGCTATTGGGATCCTTTCTTGCATTTTTTTTATTATGTATGTCTAGAATTTTTGTGTTGATTATTAATAACACCATAAGTGAAAAAAGATAAGAATTTTTATATGGAAAATAAACTGGTTTCCAATGAAAATACAGTTTATGTGATAATACCCATTCTAAATAACTAAGCGATGTAATGAATTACATAGAATCTAATTATGGAATTATGGATGTGATGTCTCATGTTGTTGTATTATTATGTTTTCCTTGTGTGATGTGGGGTATTGGGTGGTGGTGATGGTGACCAACTTGGTTATGAAATGTGTGGTCTAATATTATGATGGTTTTCTCACATGGGATATGATGTTGGAAGTTATTCTAGGATTTACTATAGTGATGATGCAGTGGTTGTGTTTTATTGTAGTGATGTGTGGTGGATGTGTTGTGTGTGGGTCTTGCGATGTGGTGGTTGATATGGGTGGTTGGTGTGGGGAGATGGAATTTATTATGTAATGATTGGCTATGGTTGTTGTTTGATGGGTGATATGTTGTGAGGTATGGTAGTTTTAGTTTCCGGGTTATCCATGGAATAAAATGTAAGGATTGAATGAAATATCATAGATTGGTGAATGAATATGATAGGATGGTTTTGATGTGTTGTAATTTCTTTAAATGAATTGAGTTATAAGTGAATGTTTTATGTAAATGTGGAAATAAAGGGCTTGTAAATGATATTTTCATAAAATGTGTAAAATCTAGAAAATGGTGGGATAAATAATATATAGTGGGCATGTTGGGATTTGTGTCTTGGTTGTGTGGTGTTTCATTTAGTAGTGGTAGTGATTTTGATGGTTTATGTGGGGTTCTATGGTAGAGTGTTGTTGTAATCTATTGTAAAAGTTATAGACCCATATGTTGGTAATTGTTTGTTGTCTATATAACATATATTTTATTTTATTTCTATACATACTCCACCTAAGTTTGATGACCTTTCAAATTCCCATAGGTTTTCAATTTTGGATGTTTCACCCATCAACTAGGTTGGGGGTGGTATAGATGTATGGATACCCCCTCTTCCACATTCTTTATTCAATAATGATGATATGAGTTGGTGTTGGAGATTACCTAATGGTTCTGTGATGTGATGTGATGTTATGAGTATGTGATATGTGGTGGGGTCATGCATAGTAGGAGGAGGGAATGAGGTTTATGTCATACACTTTCATGATACCTTACTTCTCAAGTTATGAGATGTGATGTGATGTGATTTAATGGCCTAGGTGTCTTTAGTTTAGATGTGATGTGATGGACTTTGTGTCGTCAGGAAAGATGTGACATGATGGCCCATGTTTCTTTAGGGGGATGTGATATGACGTTATATGTATAGAAAGGATGGGCGCATGTGATGTTCAAAATTGGGGAAGAGATTAGAAAATTAAAATATTGGATGTGTGATTTGGTGGGTGAGATATGGTGAGATGGGGTTCTTTAGTTGACCTGTTTATGTGCATTTTGGCTCTATTGTTTGTTAACTAATGCATTAGTGTTATATTTTCATTTATTCTCTTAAGACATTGGGTATGATCCTACTAGGAAAACTTGTATGTTCACCCTACGTATATAAAATATTTTTTCATGTTTTAGGAGGTATTTTGGTGCCAATATTGACATTCCTAGCATGGATTAGATCTGTTGTTGAGTTTTTTAGGTAGAACTTCACTTTTGGTTTTTTATTTGATACTTTTACTGTATCAATTGATATAATTCATGCATTGTGGGGTGGTTTGGGTATAATTGTATTTTAAATGCTGCAGTTTATTGGTGTTTTTTATCCTTTCTTCTAATCATATATTATAAGAGGGTAATTCTCTCCATATGTGATATTTTTATACCATTGGTTCTTATCACCTACCTAAGGGCTACTAGAGGTGGGTCTTAGGGTCATCTTCATTATTACTAGAATAGGTGGGGTACCTTTCAATGGAGGGTTCTCGAAAGTGTGGAATTTAAGGATTTATTTGTGATATAGAGTGGAGTTCGGAGATAGGCATTGTGAGGATTGCATTGGAAGGTAGAGAAATGGTGCTAGTTGATCATTGTACATGACATAGGCTAGGGAGACCGGTAATGTAAGAAGATTTTTGGGAGCCCAATGATCTGGTGTATAGAATTTGAGCTTATCAAATGACCAAGTGATGTGGACATGTTTATAGGCTATAGACCTCTTAGAGGTACATGAATCATGATTGTCTATATTAGTGTTTGAATTGGATAATTGTGGAAAGTTAACTGAATAAATTAATTATTTAATTAATCCTGTGATAAAATTCTATGCTACTAGGAATAGGATTCCTCCTCATTTTTAAATAAGGGATCGCGTTCATTAGCCAGGAGTGCCTCTGGATTTTTTGGTTCACCAGGCTGGTCCGGTATATCATCCATGGATCGATCTGATAGAGGTGGATGAGGCTAGGCAGAGGGATCTCTGTTCCTCTAAGAAGAGGAGTTTGGGAAAGTATGAGGGGAGCAACTCAGAACATGTGATAGAGTGTTGGTTATAGGATCTCAAGATATATTTTGGTTTGATTCAAAATCGGGATGAGTTCTGGGTTTCATTGGCAGTTGGTCATTTTTAGGGAGCTACACATCTGTGGGGTACATTGAATCTTGGTGACTGATACGAGATAAATGTGTTGTGGACATAAATTTATTGGGATTTTCATTTGTAGATCCTATCATCAATGTAAAATTAAGTGAAGTGATATGATTTTCTCTACCTTTAGTATGTTATCCTAAGTGTGTGGGATCTTGGGATCATGTTCAAGGGACTCTTGCATTTTTTTCCCAAATGTCTTTTCTAGATGAGGAATCTGGTTAATAGCATTGGGATAAGGATTTGTGTCCATTGATCAAGAATGCAGACACCCTATTTATTCTTTCTATATACCTGGAGGTTAAAAGGAATTTATAGGTTATTGAGATAATTCTTTCTTGGGATTTTATCCTCAATAGAGTTTCCATTAGGTCATATCTAGGAGAAGATTTTCATGTAGTGAGCTATAGGCATTTACTTTGTGAGGGTTTCAACCAGTGGGGAACCGGTTGTGGTAGATGTTTTCTAATCCATCTGGGATAGGTGGATTTTGAGCATATTAAGGGGATTAACATTCTCATGATATGTTTATGGGTGACATTTTCACCTTTATGATTAGTGTATGAACTCTCAAGTAGTTCATTTTTGATGTGTTTTTAGGCCCCATTTTACCAGCAGTAGTAGTTTCCACCGAGGTAGTTTCAATGGTAGGGATCATAGAAACTTTTTAAATAGATGAGGGTAGATTTTTTGGTAGATGTAAGCCTCATAATGGCCCTTATATAAAGATTAATAGTCTATATTTTACTCATACAGTCCATTAGTAGAGGGGAAGTGGAGTTGGGTTTGGTCAAATTCACATTATGGTGGTAGCAATACTAGTAGGGCCATATTTCGTCTAAGCTATGATCAGTTTATCATATACCTTTTTCTATACCATATTTAATTAATGAGCCTCATACTCAATTTATTCTCTTACTTTAGTCTAATCCTTAGGAATTAATGTGTATATACTTCCAATTATCGTGGTTTTATCTGCACTGGTTAGAGGTCAGGCTATTTTTTTAAGTGTTTTTAGGATGTAGATTGGTAATGGGGAAGAACCAGTAAGTGGTACATTTATTCATTCTATAGAAACAACCATATGATGTTATCCTTGAAATGTATTGGTTTTATTCTTTGTGTATATTGATCAACTGTATACATAAGAGAGTTTATTATTATGATGTGGATATCCAATGAGTGGGATTCAATGGCAAGAAATGTTATCAGATCAATGGTAGTCAAGTGGAGCATATTATGTATCAACTTGTTGAATTTTTTTTGGAATCCCGTGTTGAGGATATTACTAGGGTTTTTAAAGAGTTATTTTATTTTTTTCTCAAATTATTTTTGTGATGCTACCCATTCTAATCAATTTTATGTTTAGGATTGATTTATAATTAGGTGTGTCTATGATTTCAATGGATCCATATAGAATGGTTATTATGAAGCTATGTGAGTTGAGGTTTCAAGTAGATTATATGATGTATAGGGCTTTCATCCATCCTAGTTTGTCTCCTTGGGGTGCTCTAGTGTTTTTCGCTAAGAAGGAGGACTATATCCTAAGGCTATGTGTATATTACCAAAGGTTGAATTCGTTAACGGTCTATAACTATTACCCTATCTTGAGGATATATGATCTGTTCAACCAAAAGAGAAGATCCATTTAGTTTCTAAATGTTGAATTATGATTTTAATATCACCAGATAAGAGTGAAAATGAGTATATCCAGATGATTATCTTCAATTATAGGTATGGGAAATTTGAGCTCATGGTTATGTTGTCTGATGTTACAAATGCCCTTTCTGTGTTCACGGGGCTCGTAAACTCTATATTATATGGTTACATGGACCTAGTTTTCATCATTTTCATTGAAGATATATTAGATTAATCAAATTTATTGAAGGATCATGTCATGTATCTCATAGTTTTCTTTTATTTCCTTTAACAGTACTAACTCTATTGAAATATATTTTAGTACAAGTTCAATGTGAAGGGTGAATTTACATGGACATGTGGTGTCTCTGGAGGGAGTGGTAGTTGACCCTTCAAAATTTGAGTCACTTTTTTATTGGGTTGAATCTAAAAACATGGAATAGGTTCATAATTTTTATAGTATTTCCATCTATTATAATAGGTTGGTTCTCGATTTCTCTTAAGTGTATTCATCACTACCAGCTTTGACTAGGACATATTTGGCCTTTTTATAGACTAATAATTTCAATGTAGCATTATTTTACCCAATGAAGAAGTTGGTTTGAGCACTAGTTCTATGATTTCTTAATAAGGGTGTGATGTTTGAGGTTTTATCTAACACTTAATGTCTGGTCTTGGGATGAATCTTGAGGAAGTAGAGGGCGTTGATCTATTATGGGTTTTGGAAGTTATATCCCCACAAGGATAACGATTCCACCCATGATCTATATTTAGTGGTGGTTTTTTTTTTATTGTTGTGGTGGTTGAAATTCCCCATCGATGAGCACTTTATATTTTTCATGGACCAAAAGATCCTGAAATTTTTCTTTACACAATGTAATTTGTGTCAATTTCTATGAAGTTGGATGGAGTTTCATTGGGATTGTGATTTTTATATATCTAAATGTTATTGTTGGTGAGATTATATTACTCAAGTGGAGGGTGAATTTAGTATCTAAAAAAATTTATTTTAAATATTTAACTTAAAAAGTATCCACAATAAAAATGAATATCGACCAATTAATCAAGGTAATACGGTTATAATAGTTTATCTATTCAAATAACTTCTAAGAAGGTTGAATAATTCAAAATAATATCATTGTGAGTTATTGATAAAACTTTTGAAGCTATTGTAATAGTGAAAACAATTATAACTTCAATTCAAGACTTACTATCAATGTAAAATCTAGTTTTTATGAAATATAAAGTAATGAAGAGAAAAACATAAATTATAAGACACAACGGATAAAACAAGTTGTTAAGTCTCATGTCAATACAAAATCCACTCCACTTAGTGATCACTTGCAACCATGAAATTTATATTTATAAACTTGATCTACACCCTGGATCGGAGTAAAAAATAGTACACAAGACTATCCAGGTCACATGAACTCTTCCATTGTTCTTCATGGGAATAAACTAGCAGGTCACACAAGAACCACTTCCACACTTATTTGTGGGAGTACATAGATGTTAGAAGATATGTAAGTAAGGATATCATGTATCCTTCAGTTTAATATAGGAGACAATGTGTGTTTTAATACTCACACACACACACCTCAAAAGGTAGAAATAGTACACAATAGTGAAAACATGATGAGAAAGGAGTATAAATGCTCTAAGTGTTGTTCTCTGTAGATCTAGACTTGTAGGATAAATCATATGCAAATATTGAGTCCTCATGTGAAAAATAGAGTTGCGTGAGTGTGGTGCTCTGGTTTCTAGTTCGATGAAGTAGACTATGTAGCTCATGTTATTCTTTGAGTTGGTACTATGAAGATGTTTGAGGCTCTGATCTATGGTAGTTCATCTCTTTTTTGGGTCTAGAGTGCTTTTGGTGTTATTGATTTGTAAATTTTTTCATGCATTCACTTCTCATTTTTCCACTACACACCTTTCTATAGTGCCATGGTTTTCTTTTTATTTTGGGGTGCATGTGTTGAAGATGATAGGATGCATGTATTATGTACCTCATACCTCGTACTGTCAGGTGACATGTCTATAAAGAAACATTAATTACATCAATGCCACTAAATGACTTAAATATAATCGTTAGAAATAATATTTGAATTTAAATTGAAAATTAAAAAAGGGTTTAAAGAATAGTGTCACAGTATGTCTTAAATAGTGTCATTAGGAAACAATTCCTTCTTCTTTGACTTTATGTGGTGAGACGGTCACGGTTCCGTAGTTGTGTTGAGATTTTGAACAGGTAGCACAGATGTGGTCTTAGAATCATGGTGTCTTGTGTAACGATATCTAGTCCTTTGTCAAAACATTGAATGGCAACTTCGTGATAGTAGTAAGGAACTGGTGTCACATAATTTATGAAATTTGACACTGGTTACAGTTTTTGAATCACGGTGTCCGGGTCATGGTGTCAGGGTCATTGTGTTTAGGTCATGGTGTCTGGGTTATGGTATTAGGTTCACGGTGTCTAGGTCATGGTGTCTAGGTCACGGTGTCTGGGTCACGGTGTCTCGGTCAAGGGGTCTGGGACATTTCCAGAATCTCGAACTGGTGGCAGACTTACACATTGTCATACATAGCTATATATCTGTAAAATTGTCTTATGAATAAATATTCATAGAATGAATTAGACTTAAGCATTAATATAATAAAACATTATAGAACAAGATCAAATATAGTTTACAATATTCAAACATGATTTATAATATTATGAATCAGGATCTTGTGAAAGTCTATACCATGAGTTTTAAACATTAAATCCTAGGGAAACCAACAATTTGAACACATGTTATGTGATTGATTAAAAAAGGTTAACATGATTTGTTATAATTATAACATGATTAAAAATGATGACTCTAACAATCTCCCCCATTTTGATGATCACGAATCCTGGGATTTAGATGTTTGTTCTTATTTTACTTTCTCCGCCTTTTGGGATTATCAAAAAGAATATAAGAAGAGAAAAATAAACCTGGAATGAAGTTATGTAAGAGAATAAACAACAATAGTTCACATTTAACTAGATTGATAGATAGAGGTCATTAAGAGCATTAGGAAAAAATAAAAAATTGCGCTATTAAAAATATATCGGTCACTTCTTTTCAAAGTTAGGAGTCTTCTAGAGTTAGTTTGGTTGAAGACTAAGGAATGTATTAGTCAAGTATAACTAGTATGATATGGCTCAGAGCCTGAGATACAAAAATGGAGGAAAAATCAAAATTAAGAGATGAGAAATGGTTTGAGCTAGGCCACAACGGTGCAACTCCAGGAGCAAAAATGGTAGTTCTTTACACATGAAGATAAGGATTCAATAATTGAATGAAATAAGTAATTATCTGACCAACATACTACATTTCCTTCTCGAAATCATCTTTGTTATTCAAGAACTTGTCCAACAGAGGAGTGAAATCATTCAGAACTTGGACATTAGTCATGAAGGATTGAGTGAAAAGAGGAATTTTCAAATCTTCTAAAAGGTACTTCAAATGATTAGTGAGATCATGATTATAGTAAATCCTATTATACTTGAAATATGTTTTCTTAGTAATTTATTCCTGAGCATCATTGGAAAAATTCGAGTGAACACTCACTAAGTCAAGTACTCAGTCAGTATTATTGATGACAGTAGGAAAACATTCCTTTTCAAAACCACTTAAAAATGATTGAAGTTTTTCATTGACAATATTTATGATCATATCACTATCTGTAGGTTGAGATGACTGTCCAGAGGAGTTTGAAATTGTAACGTTTGATGTGAGAGAATTAAGATTATTTATATATTTATATAAACTTTCCTTATACTAATCATTAATCATGATAAGGCCAAAAACAAGATCACACATTTCATTTACTATCTTGGTTTTTTGGTGAGACACTTTTTAATATATTCATTTCAAATTTGGTTGAATCAGAGATGTAAAATTCGGTGGATTGTGATCACTAACATCCTCAATAGGATGAACAGTAGGATCTTGTCCACTTTGTAACACTTTTTTCATATCTTCAGCCATAGATCTGAGAGACTTCACCTCATCACTCAACTTCTTGTTCTCAATCCAAACGTCTTGTATTTCATGAATAATTTTTGGTTAAATTTTCCATATAATATTCTCTAACACTAAGGAAACATTTCTTTCACTGAGATTTTTCACCGGAGAAGGATGTGAGTTCAAAATCTTTTCAAATCCAGCAAATAAAGTATCTCCAAAAATTTTCAGATCACTGTGACTCATAGAAACAGAAGGTTCTTGTGTTGGTTCAGTAAAAAGAGCGGAGACGGGTTTATGCTTCTTAGCATGGATTACTTCTAGAGAAAAAACTTGGTTCATTTGAAACATAGTGGAAGGATCTATGCCTTTAACTGAGGATTCCTAGGTATTTTCTACATCAAAGTATCTAGGAAACTTATACCAAGTATCCATAGTGCTTTGATCTATAGGACTTTGATCTTGAACACTCTCTAGATTAGGGTGTTGCTCCCCCACAACAGGTTCATCTCTAATGGGACTAAGAGATTTAGTATCTTTACCTATTTCAAAATTTTCATCTCTAATAGGCTCACCCATTTACTTTCTCAAAATATAATATTCTTATTAAATTATTTCCACAATAGATGGGATAATTTTAGGATCATATTGTTCTTTTAATCATTCCCCTATAGTAGCATCTTCCTCAATAGAAGGTTATTCTTATAAATTCTACTCATGTATTACTTTTTCTTTTACACTAGATGTAGATTCTATTCCAGAAGCAGGTTCTTCCATTGAATCAGTACTTCTATCAGTAACACATACATCCTTCTTGAATACATTTTGTGGAACTGGTAGACAAATATCTTCTCTATCCAAGAAAGTTCCTTCCTTTGGTCAGACAACTACATCTCCTACTAATTTATCTGATTAATCAACAACTTCATATGGTTCCAAACTAGGATCAGATATGTTATTAGGTCTTCAAGGACTCTCAACTAGATTAATATTTTCATACAACCTTTCATTGTCATCCACCCAATACTTCTTCCAAGGATTCCATCTTGTTTTCATCCTTCTATTTATATTCTTTGAGGTACAGAACTCATAATATTAAATGAATTATTTATTTGAGCTAAGAACTCCTTTATCAGACAGAATTGTAGAGATTAATCTTGAATAGAACAAAGAGGTATACTTCCAAGTTATCTTGATGAATTCACACATGTGAAGTATAATACAATTACATAGATTAATCTTGTGACCATTGTTCCTAATATGTATTAGGAATTTGTCTTGATACTTAATTGTAGAAAAATCCCCTATCTTTCGACAAATATGATTCTGGATAAACATAAATAGCAACCTTGTCTCACCATCCAACTCAGAAGAAATTTTCTTTCTTTTCTTATTGTTTACAGTCAAACATCCCAGGACCTCTTCTAAAACAAAAAACATGACAACGAGGATGAGGACATCTTTGGTAATCGTCAAATATTCCTACATAAGGTATCCATAGTCTTCCTTCCCACAACATCAAGTAAAAATTACACCTTTGATAATTAATCCATATTCTTACAACAAAGTCATTTTCAGTATTGAATGGAAACTGGACATACTGATAAAACTAATAAATGAGTTTTGGATAAATCAACCTTTTCAATTTTGTGAACTAGTTTAGGCATTCCTACTCTTCCAGTACTTTCAAAACTAGTTACATACTTGTCAGCAACCACTTCATACTAACTTCCTTTTTGGTACTACTATTATATAAGCAATATCCTGATTCAACAGTCCTTCGGGCATTACTTTTGGTGCATTTTTCACTTTCTTCTAGGATCTAAACTTCTCAAGATTAGAGAATATAGGCACTTCATTCTATACATTCAACATTTGTTTGAGATAGATAACAGGATGAAAGAGGACAAATGTATTGAAATAGAGGGGTTTTAGTTTTGAGAGAAGAGGTCTATGTGAGGAATGGATTGAAGGATATTGTGATTTTATCATTTAGGTATTTCAGGTATCATAAGTTCAAAAACATGGAAAAATAATAATAAAATAATCCACATAGTGATATGGGAAATAAAAAACTGAGTCTTTATGGTGACACCAGAATAGATTTTTATGGTTTCATCATTACGGTGTGACTCCAAACGGTGTGACCATATCATTGAGATAGTAAGTGTAAAATAGTAACTGAGAGACAGTAACTGTGAAACCGTAAACATGAGACAGTAACATCAAGATAATAACTTGTCAAATCGTTAATCATGAAACTGTAAACAGTGAAATAGTAAGTGTGAGACCATAAAATTTTTACTTAAGACTTATCATTCCAAATTCATGTACGATGTAATTTATCCTTTCATAATTTAATTTGTTATTGAATATATGAGTGAAATAATAATCAGTTCCAATGATTTCCAAAGTTATATCACCTTTTTGATAATGATATCTCAAAAAGCGATGCCTTACATAAATATTCATTGTCCTAGAATGTGTAACATGATTCTGGGAGATGTTAATACCACTTTTATTGTCACATTTTATAGGTACATGACTGAATTGATGTCCATAATCTAGTAATGTGTGTTTCATCAAAAAAAATATGTGCACAATAACTAAAGAAGATATGTATTCAGTTTCAATAGTAGATAATTTAACAAATTTTTATTTATTATAACACCATGACACTAGAGACTTGCCCAAAATTTGACATGTTCTAGAGGTTGTTTTTCTATATAACCTGAAACCATGAAAATCAGCATCATAATAGCTAACTAACATAAATGATTTTTCTATAGGATAGAATAGTCCTAAATTGGGTGTATGTTTTAGTTATTTAAAAATCCATTTAACATATTTTAAATGAGTATTTAATGTTTTCTTAAATGTAACCACACATACATACAATAAAAATAATATCAGTTCATCTAGAAGTGAAGTAGAGTAAGCTTCAAATAATTCCCCTGTAAGTGGTTTCATCAACAGATTTTCTATCTTCATCAAGATATAACTTACAAGTTATAATCACTGGAGTATCACTACTTTTAGTTTTGTCTAAGCCAAAACGTTGTAGAATATCTTTAGCATATTTTCTTTGATTCAAAATAATAACATCATTATTTTGAATGATTTAAAATCCAAGAAATAATTTTAGTTCACCAATTAATCTCATTTCAAGATCATTTTTCATTATTTTAGAAAACTCATTACAAAAAGAATTTATTGTAGATCGAAAGATAATGTCGCCTATATATATTTGAACTACTAAAACTTCAATGGAAATTCGTTTTATAAAAAGAATAAGATTATATGTACCTTTTGTAACGACTTTGGAAATAATAAAAGTACTTAATCTGTTATTCCAAGCTCTTGGAGATTGTTTTAAACCATACAATGCATTTGATAATTTAAAAACATGATCTGGAAAGTGAGGATTTGTGAAACTAAGGGGTTGTTCAACAAAAACATCCTTAGGTATATACCCATTTTGGAATGAACGATTGACATACATTTTATGTAGTTTGAAATTTAGATGTGCCTAATTTGCAAGAAAGATTCTAATAGCTTCAGGTATAGCTACTGGTGAAAATGTCTCATCATTTTTTATTCCTTATTGTTGACTATATCCTTATGCAACCAATCTATCTTCGTTTCTAACTAAGTTACCAGCTTCATCTACTTTATTTATAAACAACCACTTAGTGCCTATGGTAAATATGTATTTGGGTTTATCAATAATATTCCAAACATTGTTCCATTCATACTGATTGTGTTCTTCTTGTATAGACATTGCCCAAAATTTATCATTGATAGCATAATTGATATTTTTAGGTTCATGTCGGGACATGAGATCTTGATGTTCAACTTGATTCCTTAAATAATCTCTCGTTTGTGATCCTCTACCTAAATCTCCAACTACATCATCTAAAGGATGTTTATTAAGTGTTCTAGTTAGTCTAGGAAAGGTAGGGAACACTATTTCAGGTTCATCACTTGGTTCTAGTTTATTATGGCTTGAATCTGAAGAATTTCCAAAACTGGAAGTTTTTACATATTCCTTTATAGGATGTTTTGAGGATTTTGCATTAATGTCTAGATTTCACATATCATACTCAATATTCTCTAGAGAGGTATTAGGCTAATGTGGATCTCTTTAATCAATCATGACATGGTTAGATTCCTCCACACATTTAGAACTTTTGTTAAAAAAATATATAGGCTTTAATAGAGATTGAATAGCCTAGTAATATTCCTCAATCACTCTTGGATGAAAATTTGTCAAGATTTTCCTTTGTATTAAGGATATAGACTTTGCAACTGAAGACTTTGAAGTAGTTCACTTTGGGTTTTCTATTGTTCCATAACTCATAAGGGGTTCTTTTAAGAATAGGTATAATCAAAACTCTATTAATAATATAGCATGTTGTATTTATAGTTTCATCCCAAAAATAAATAGATAAGTCGTATTCACTAAGCAAGGTTCTAGAAATGTCAGGCAAAGCCCAATTTCTTATTTCTACAACTCTATTTTGTTGAGGAGTTCTAGGGTAAGAGAAATTATGAATATAGCCATTTTTTGAGCAAAAGGATTCAAACTATTGATATTTAAATTTGTATCCATGGTCACTTCTTAGAGATTTAATTCCATGTATTATATGATTTTCAATATTTTTAGCATATTTGGGGAAATGTGATTACTCTTCACTTTTGTTAGCTAAGAAGAAGGTCCAAGTATACCTAAAAAAGTAATATACAAGAACATAAATATAATGCTTCACATTTAATCTAGAAACTGTAGATGGTCCAAATATGTCCATGTGAACTAACTTGATAGGTTGAGAAGTTGAGACTTCAATCTTTGGTTTAAAGGAAATTTTGTGTTGTTTACTCTTTTGATAGGAATTACACACTTTATCATTTTGAAACTCTAGTTTGGTTAGATCTTTGACTAAAAAATTTCTAGATATCCATCTAAGGAAGTGAATAATGAAGTTTCCTAGTCTTCTATTACAAATCCATGTCTCTTGGTGAAATACAGTTAAACATGAAGCATTTTTAGAAACTAAATAATCTATGTTAACGGGAATATACATTTTCATTTCATAATATAGAAAATACTAATTCATTTTTACAATTAAAAACATTGAAAGCATGAATTTCAAATTCAACATGAAATCCATCATCGCATTGTTGTGAAATACTAAGCATATTATATTTTAATTCACCAAGAAAAGTACTTTAGAAATTAAAACTGAGTCAGTGTTACCGATTTGGCCTTGACCAATGATTTTTCCATTAGAATTGTCTCCCAAAGTGACATGCCCACCATTAATCTTTATTAAGTTCTTGAAAAATGAATAGTATCTTATCATGTGTCTTGAACACCCACATTCCATATACCCTAAGATTTTAAATGAGCTCTTCAAAAACATTTCCTACAAAATAGTCAAATAAAAACATACTTTGACACCCATATTTGTTTGGTTCCAGTAATATTAGTAACTAGAGCTTCAGGAACATACATATACCTCATATGTTTCCTATAATAATTATGTAATGTATTTGATAAATAAACATTATTTGGACCAGAAAAAATTTAAACAATAGAGAATGTATCTTGGTTTGAACTAGAAGAGTGTTTTCCTGAACTAGGAATAGAGCTTTATGTTCTACATTTTGAAACAAAATTGTTTTTTCTAAAATTTCTTTTACCAGGTTGGTAGCTAATTTCTGTATTGTATTTATGGGAAATTTTTTACCTAGGATTTTTACCAAGATATCTTTACCATTAGTAAAACATTCATGATCTTTTATCAATTTCTCATTAGATAGATTTAATTAATTGTTCTCTTTCAGTAATTGGTCATTTTTCACTTTTTCTACGACAAGTTTATATTTAACAGTTGAAGAAATAACATATTGTCTCATTAAAGACATGTATTTATTTTTTGGTTCATTACATTTCTCTTCAAGCATATTTCAATACGCAAACATTTATCATTAGGCATATTTTCATAATTAATTTCATCTCCAAAATAATAGGAATTTTGTAAAAGATGTTCTTGGATTACTTCATATGTGTTTGTCATGAAACACATATTTGATTTCATAGCATGTTCATCAAGTAAAGACTCTGAGTAACATTAACTATCCTAAGAATCACTCCAAGTTTATTTCATTTCCTTTTTATACTTTCTATATTTTTCCTCATATTTCTTTTTATACATGATCTTGGTATAGTCTTCCTTTACATGTCCCTTTCACTTAAATCCAAAACATAATATACAATCAGACATGTTAATTCTTTTTCAATCCATCTTCCAGCTTCCCTTTTGATCATATCTCTCATTGAATTAGTCTATATAAAAATTTTCTTCCTTTTATAAAACTTCTTACGCCTTATGGATAATTGATCTATCTTATCATCACTGTTAGGTAATGATTTTTCACTCCTGGAACTTTCAATATAGGCTTATAGTTTCTCACTTTCTTAGTGTTTAGAGGTAGTGGTCTTAAATGCCACATATTTTTTTGGTTCATCCTCCTCTTCCAAATTGAATTTAATCTCTTCATCAAAAAACATTAGTTTCCCAATGAGTTTATTGAAAGGTAATTTACAGATGTCACATGAATCTCTAATAGAGACAGAATTTCCTCTCCATCTACCAGGTAAGCATTTGAGAATCCTCATAATTTGTTCCTTGGCATTAGCATCACTTCCCAGAGAGATCATAGTGTTGAAAATTTTGTTGAACCTGAGATACATATCAAAAATAGTCTCATCATGCTTCATTTTAAAGTTATCATATTTAATAGTATATGTGTTATGTCTCATTTCCTTACCACTAGATGCTCCTTTCTGTGAAACTGACAAAGTATCCCAAATTTCATGGGTTGTTTTGCATGTATAAATTCTGTTAAATTCCTCATATCCTAATGATAAATATTAGGCATTCATTCATTTTCAATTATTTTTATAGAAGTCTAATTTGGGTCATTCTAGGTTGTTCTATCAGTAGCATGAATCTTATACTCATCTACAATTGAAGTTCAAATTTCAAAACCCATAATCTCTAAATTAATTTTCATTTTAATTTTCCATTGGTCATAATTAGTTCCATTAAATAATGGGGGTATGTTTGTACTAGAACCTTCTAGTCTATTATCCAAAATAAATAAACAATTTTAAAGACTTATAACTATATAACTAACAAAAATTTACTTATCTTTAAAGAACAAATGAAATCATAGTTGAATAGATTTTATAACATAGTCTCAACAGGAATAAAATCCTCTGATACCAAATGTTGGTTGGAGTTGCTTACTCGAGAGGGGTGAATTGAGTATCTATAAAAATTTATATTAAAAATTCCACTTAAAAATATTCCTCAATAAAAATGAATATAGGAAAATTAATCAAGGTAATACAGTTATAATAGTTTTATTGTTCCAATACCTTCTCAAAATATTTATTAATTCTCACTAATATCAATGTGAGTTACTGATAAAACAGTTGAAGCTATTGTAATAGGTAAAAGTATTTATAACTTCGATCCATGACTAACTATCAAGGTAGAATATATTTTTTCTGAAATATAAATTAAAATAGAGAAAACCCAAATTATAAGACAGTGTTTAAAATAAGTGGTTCTGTCAAAAGCTGAGATTTAATATACTGTACTCGGTGATCACCTACCACTAAGAAATTTATATTGATAAGCTTGATCCACTCCCTAGATCAGGGTAAACAATAGTACATAGGACTTTCCAGGTCACATGACCTCTTCCACTATTCTTCATGGGCAAAAACTAGCAGGTCACACGAGGACCTCTTCCACACTTAACCATGGGTGTAAATAGGTGTAGAAAGATATGAGAGGAAGGATATCTTATATCCTTAATTTTACTACAGGAGACTATGTAGGTTTTAATATATACACACCCACTTCCTGAAAGATAAAAATATTACAGAATATAGAAAATATGATGAAAATGGATTTGAAATGCTTTGACTGTTGTTCAATGAAACTCTTGACTTGTAAGATAAAGAAGATACAAATATCAAGTCCTCTTAATAAAAACAATGTATCACGAGTCTGGTGCTCTGGTTTCCTGTTCAATGAAGTTGGCTATGTAGCTCATATTCTTCTTTGAGTTGGTACTGCAAATATGTTTGAGGCTATGATCTAGGATAATTTATTTATTCTAAGGATCAATAGTGATTTGTGTGTTCTTCAGTTTTATATTGTTGTATGCATTCACATCTCTTTTTTCAATTCGATGCTTGTTCCAGTTCCATGCATTTATTTTAATTTTAGGGTACATGTGTTGGAGCTGACAGGATGCAAGTATTCTTCACCTCGTACCTTATACTATTAGTTGAAATGTCTACAAAGAAACATTAATTATGTCAGTGCAATTAAATGACACAAATATGACCATTAGAAATATCACTTGAAATTAAATTGAAATCTAAAAATAGATTAATGACCGGTGTCGTAGTATGTCTTGAAACAGTGCCACTAGAAAATAGTGTCTTGTCCTTTTCCTTTGAGGGGTGAGACCGTTATGGTGCCACAGTTGTGTTGATATTTGGAACTGGTGGCACATATGAGGTGTCATAATTTTGTTGTCTCAAGTAACGATGTTTAGACTCTTGTCAAAACAAAATTGAACAACATCTTGGTGATGGTAGTAAGGAACTGGTGTCAAAGACTTTATGAAATTTGGTACTAGTTACGGTGTTTGAGTCACGGTATTAAAGTCATGGTGTCAGGGTCATGGTGTCAAGGTCATAGTGTCTCGGTTACATTGTTATGGTCACAGTGTCAGGGTCACGGTGTCTGGGTCACGGTGTTTGGGTCACTGTGTCTGGGACTTTTCAAGAATCCAGAACCATTGGAAAACTTATGTTTTCTCCGACTTAGCCAAATATCTATAAAACTGTCTTATAAAATAATATTCCCAGAATTCATTAGACTTAAACATTAATATAATAAAACATTATAGAACAATATGAAATATACTTTATAATGTTCAAACCTGATTTATATGATTCTGAATCAGTATCGTTTGAATGTTTATACCATGAGTTGTAAACATTAAAGCATAGGGAAACCCACAATTTCTACACATGAATTGTGATAAATTAAAAAAGGTTAATAGGATTTGTGATCATTAAAAAATGATTAAAAAATGGGGATTTAAATTATTAAGAACCAAAAAAATTGTTTCAGATGTGTTGAATGGAATTCTCTAAGAGATGGGGTTTTGGAGTCTTTGGATGTTTGGAAAGGGATGGAAGAATGCGCAGTGATGTATCTTGATGTGGGGGAGAGTAGTGGACAAGGTTTTCTTTATTATATTACACTGGAATCATCCTTGATGAAACAGGTGGTTGTTTCCAAGTGTGGATATTGTAGGTAGACCTGATTCATTACCAAGTTAGCCATAGTGATTCTCTTGAGGGGTGGTTAGAGGATGGTCAAAACTATGTGTTGTTTCCAGAAAGGTAGTTCGTTTTTTGGAAATGTGAAAGATGTTTCTCTAGGATATTTACATCTCAATTTTTTTTATTTCATATTAACATGAACTAGATGTATCATGGCTTGATGAGAAATATTAGTGTCCTGGGATGAAATGGTATGTGCAATAGTTTGTGTCTAAGTTTCATCTTTTTCAGTAGTTGAATATAGAACACCATATTCATATAGGTTTTTTACAACCCTTGGATAATCCCAAGTGTAGGTGGGGGTATCTTGATGGATTTTTTCACTATGTTGCCACAATATTAGGGATGTTGTGATGTATATGGGGTGATAGTGGAATTATTGATGATTTCTTCTAATTTTATAATGATTCGTGAGTCGAGTTTCATAGTTGTGATAGTGAGGCTGTATGTGGATGGTTTTCTAAAGCATCATGGGTTGTCGAGGACAGTTATCTCTAAATTGGATCCTTGATATAACTCATGAGTTTATAGGGGATTGCATCATGATTTTGAATCTTATTTTTACCTTATCACTAATTTTTATCATCTAATGGATTGGAAGACGGATCAAAAAATCGAGTCTCTTTAGTATATGTTACAAGATCGAATACTAGACTTTGTTATATCCTAGTCAGGGTACTTTCCTTTTATTGATTTCGCCTATAAAAATAGCTATCACTCATCAATTTTCATGGATTGTTTTGATGTTTTGTATGGATAGTCATTTCGTTCTCTATTGTTCTAGATGGAGGTTAGGGATTTTGCTGTTCTTGGTCCTCATGTGGTAAAGAGAATGACTAAGAAGATCCTGTCTCTCTGAGAGTGGATAAGGGAAACACCAGACTGTCAGAGGGCATATACTAATCCTAGTCAGAGGCCCCTGTAGTTTTGTGTTAGAGACGATGTGTTATTTACGTTTTCTCTTTTATGTGGTTAGTGGAGGTCTGTTAGGGGTTTTACTCTTTATATCTAGTTAATTGGTACCTTTGAGGTTTTGTAATGCCTTAGCTTAGTGGTGTATTATTTGGAATTACCACCATAGATCTACCTTATCAGCTACATCTTCCACATATCCTATCTTCCACAGTTTATTCATGGCATCTCTGAAATCATTTACATGGAGATTTGTACAACTATGGTGGTGTTAGTTTCATAGAGAGACCATTATAGATCCATAAATGATGAAATTAGGTGCTGCGAGGAAGGACCATCCCCCTGGTTTTCATGTTTTGGCGACTTGGTTTCCCAAAGAAGAGTTATTCAAAGCATGATATGCATTTGTGTTCTCAATAATAGAATATGTTTTATGTTTTTACTTTGTATTTTTGAATTTATTATTTTATTTTTGGACCTTGTTTTTTTATGATATGTGTTCTTTTCATGATAATGTGTTTTTTGATAAATCTTACATCACTTGAATAGGGGAAGATTCAAGATTTTTAAATGATATTCATTATATTATGACACATTTATTACTATATTGGCAAGTTAGTATCACACAAATTGGATAATATCTTAATATGGAAGATACAATTCCCTGATTTTTGTAATCAATTTAGAGTTGTGTGTTAGTTTTATTATTTGTAGTTTTTTCTTGGTGGGGAGTTTGATATGGTTCTGCATATGTTTGTGTGGAAAAGAGGTGGTTTGTGTCTTATGTCGGATGATGTGGTGTTGTGATCAGTAAGGGATGGTGATGTGGTGGTGAAGGGTGTTTGTGGTAGTATTGGTTTCATGTGTCTAGTTGGTGGAAGTGTTGAGGTGTAATAAGAAACATGATAGTTATCTCATGGGATGGTTGTTTAGAAACTTTCCTTTTCTTTTAGGATTTATTTTAACTCTTAAGTAAAATAATTTTTTGAGAGGAACCTAATGTAACAGTTTTTAATTCTTGGGATGTTACATTGTATGCTTAGAAGTTGGGGTGTTTTAGAGGATGGTTGGTGATGTTTTGTAGATGTTGGATCTATAACAAAACTTCATCTTGTAATTCATGTAATTAAAGGGGGATTCATTATGTGAGTTTAAGATTTTAATCTTATGTGTCCAGTAATTCATGAACTTCATGTGGCGGTGGATTGGTGTGTGAAACAAATTCATTCCATAAAAAAGGAATTCATGACATATAATAAATTGATATGAGGTGGAATACATTTTGAAATAAGTTTCAATGTTTTTGGATTTATGACATGAATCCAGTTCACAACTTGTATTTAATAGACTTGTTGGAATTCATGATGTGAATATATAATTCACACCATGAATTAATATAGTTCCTCCAATTTATATGTTTTAGATCATTAAAATACTTTTATTCAGCAGTTGTTTGCTCTATGTTTTAGGCGAAGCATAGATTCCTTTAGAGGGTCATCCATCCACTTACCTTTTGTGTTGGTCCTTGGGTTCTGATGGTCGTATGTTGGAAATCTAAGGTGTGTTCCTCATTTTGTCTCCTTTATTGATTTCATTCTTATTGTGGGAAATTCATATAGGTGATGTTGATTTTTTTCATGGTGTGGTGGGATTCATTTTTTAGGATAGTTTGGTGTAGTTTAGGGTGATAAAATGTCTCTATTGCGGTTGTGGTTTTCAGGTTGTTTCCCCTCTTCTCTGTTGTGCACAAAAAATCAGAACGCTTCCTTGAGGTAGAGTTTGACCATTATATCCCAATTTATGTTCAATGTGTGGGGATTTTATTCTTTATCCTTTGGGTGGATTTAAGGGCCGTGATAATATAGATAACTAATTAAAATATAAAAAATCAGTGGGGATGGGGACGAATCAAATTATTTTTTTACTTTGATGTTATTTTTAATGAGATTCATTGTATTTTTTTCCAATGCAAAAACAATCAAGGTTTTTCGGAGCCTTTTTTGCATTGTAGTTATTATGTATGTGTGGCCCTTGCAATGCGGATTGTTGATATCACCCTGAATGAAGAAATGATAAGAAAGTATATATGGATAATGAATTGGTTTCCCATGAAAATATGATTTATGTAATAATAATTCTAGTAAATAATGAAGTGAAGTAATGTAATTAATTGAAACATATTATGGAAGTCTGGATATGATGTTTTGTGTGGTTGTACTTATTTATTTTTTGAATTGTGTGGTGTGGTTTGTTATGTTGTGGTGATAGTGACCATCGTGGTTGTGAAATGTGTGGGGAATTGAAGATATGGTTGGTTGTAATGGGATGCAATTTGAGGAGTCATGTCTAGATGTGTTGTACTGAAGATAAATTGGTTGTTTTGTGTTATTATAATGTGTGGTGGTTATTTTGTGCAATGGTTATGTGTGGTGGTTGTGTTTCATGGTGTTTGTATGATGTGGTGGTTGATACTAGTGGTTTTTGTGGTGAGATAGCTTGGTTTATGTACTATTATGGTGATGTTTGATGTTTGATTGGTGAGATTTTATGAGCTTTGGTTGTGTTAGTAAACTGGTTAAACATGGACTAATGTGAAATATTGGAATATAATTTCACAAGTTGGAAAATAAATAAGATGGTATGGTTTTGATGCATTCTAGTTGGCTTAAATTAATTGAACATTAAATGAATGGGTTGTGTAAATGTGAAAATAAATGGATTATAAATGGGAGTTTCTAAAAACATGCTAAATATATAAAATGGTCCAACCAGTAACAAAAAGTGGGAATGTGTATCTTTCTGTGGTGGTTGTGTGGTATTATGTTTAGCGGTGGTAGAAGTTGTTATGTTTTACTTGTGGTGTTTTGGTGTCATGGTGGTGTATGCTAGTGTAGTTATGATGGACCCATAGGATGGGTATTGTGTGTTATCAATATATCATGTATTTAATGTTGTATATATATTAGAACCACCTAATTTAGATAGCATTACCATCACCCAAATGCTTTTGATTTTGGTTGTTTCCCCTAAAACCATGTTTTTTGCGATACAAAGGGTTTTATAACCCCTCTTACACGCTCATACTTCAGCAGTGATGATACAGGTTGGTGTCTGAGATTATATAGTGGTGATGTGTTGTGATGTTATGTGATGAGGATATGATATGTAGAAGGAATCATGCGTGGTAAGATGGTGGAATGAGCTTGATATCTTTCATGTTTTGGATACCCTACATCCCCAATTCTGAGATATGATGTGATGTGATGTGATGTGATAAATCAGAAGTATTCATGTAATAAGGGTTGGGATGGCCCTTACATCTTTCGGATAGATGTTATGTGATGTCCAATGTGACTTTGGTTGTGATGTGATGTGATGTGATGTGATGTTGTATGTATATAAGTTAGGGGAGAATATGAAGATTAACATTAAGGAGTGATATTTGATCATCAATAGGGAAATAGAAGCGAGGTTCCTGATTATTTTATTGATTAATATGTTAATAAATTGGATGCATGATTTGTTGATCGATACATGGTGAGTTTGGGGTTTTTTAGTTAACCTATTTATTTTCTTGTCAGTTCTATTTTTTGTTCTCTGGATCATTAGTAAACTCTTTTCACATGTTCACTTTATATATTGGGTACGATCCTATGGAGTACACTTGTATTCTCACCATACATATATAAACTATTTTTTAGGTTTCCAATAGGACTTTGTAGACTGAGATATATATCAATAGCTTTGGTTGGATTTGTTGTTGATTCGTTGTTGTAGGACTTATATTTAGGTATTTTCATGGAGACTTTTATTGAATATGTTGACAATGTTATTTCATTATGGAATAGTTATGTGTTTACTTTTATTTTATATGATGTAATTTATTGGTTTGTGTTTAACCTATACCTTGATCTTATATTATTTAATGGAAATTCCTTCTATATGTTGTATTTTTTATAACCTCAACACTTTTAACCAAATATGGCCTATTGAAGGTGGGACTCAGCGGATCATTATCTCTCTTCCTTCACTATCATCCCAAGAGGGTAACATTTGGAGGGAGGGGTAATAACACATTTTCATTATTTATCCTCTTATTATTCATCATAAGGACCATGGGTGTGTTACACTGCATGTCTTTATCTACCTGGTGGATAAGATTAAGAATTTATGAAAGCGTATTCTTTTTATTAGTCATATTACAATTCATAATAAAGTCATAGAATTTTTGAGGTAGTGGGGAAAGAATCAGATTTGTTCATAAATCATCTAGGATATTAAATCCTAATACTTCCTAGTGCTAAATATATCCTATCATCTAGACTACATGTGTCCTAGTTGGAAATGACTCACCAATATTGAATGTGAATAGTGCATTGAATATTTCATATCTCTCTGATCTTACATTCTCTTAATAAAGATATTGAATTTGAGAAACAAGGTTATACACATCCTTATCCTCATATTTCATTATAATATCATTTTATATAGAGGATAACATGTAACATTATACATCCTTTGTGTCATCTACATGCCGTAGATAGAGATATGATTCTTCCTCACTGGTCTATTTGGAAATTGACATGAAAATTTGGGTTTCCAGGACATATATTTATATTAGTGGTGTAGCATAACATATAATCACCTATACCATTAATATAAATTTTCACTAATGATATGTTAATCCTTATATAGTGTGGGTAGTATTGATATTGTATAATCCTCTTAATTTTTCCATTATATAATTCCACATAATATTATTAGCAGTAATTTGATTTAAAAAATTATTAATAAATATAACTTTAATTAGTTTCCATTAATACCAAAATATTTTGTTGAATCATAATATCTGTCCCCATTAGTTTTGGAATATCTTACCTCATATAAATTCTAGTGGAATGGATCCATAATCCCCTTCTAATAAAGTTGAATTGGTCTTGACAATTTATTTGAAGGGTTATAAGAAGGCATAACTTCTCAACTGCATTAACATATTGTTCCTTAAGAAGTTTAGTGGACTAACCAGTCTTGAAATCATGGATAATAATTTCCTCAACCCATTACTCTTAGTTAAACTATGTCCTTCTTAGGAATTCCATCTTTGATGTGAAACAGGTTAATTCAACCCAAAACATTGAGCTAAAAGTTCCATGACTATTGAAATAACTCCAACAAGGGTTGTTCAAGAACTATAAACAATGAATTTGATTCTAACATAATTAATTGAAGACTATACGAACTTAATATTTTAGTTGAGATATTTTAATTATTATTTATTAAAGAACATTTTATTTTTCCACATTCCTTGCCAATATTAAGTGGACTTTACTCATAGGTTTATCCATGCCTTGATAAAATTTACACATTATCTAGTTTTATTTAATTCTATCCTTCCTACTTATTAAATAATTTATTAAGTGATCACATATCATCCAAAAATATAAATAATTAAAAATAAAACTAAAATAATTAAAATATATGTTGCATGGTCATAAAATTCTCTAATGGTTTATTTTATCTAGAGGGTGATACACTAACTTTTGACCGTTATGTAAAAAACACATTGAGTGATTCTTTGGTTTGTGTTATAGAATTTAATCTTGGATCCTACTTACAACCTTGATTAGTTTCACCTCAACTCAGAGATTTAGACAAAATCCTCTTTCATGGTATCTCCATTCTCACATAAGAATTTACTCCCAAATAGGTGGGGGGTTCTGTTGGATTAGATAAAGGGGTTTGGGATAAAATAAAATTTAGGCATGATGAACCATAAATAATAAGAAGGATTGAATGACACGCAGTCCATCAACATTAATTTAATCATAATAAATGAAAATAATACCATCACATAAACTGAAATGGTCTAATCACATTATCATCTACATTGCATGAAATGAACATAAATTTTCAATCTAGTCAAAAATTACTTTGATTCATTCATTAGTTATGATAAAGTGCCATAAATATATACAATTAATTCAATTTATTATAATTCCATCAAATCATCCTAAACTCAACATCATCCATAATTTTATCCAAAATTAATATCATTTAAAATAAATCTTTTATACAAGTTTATTTGGATGCAACTTCATGCGTTCTTCCAAAATTCTTTCATGGAAATTTACTAATTGTATAATTATAAATCCAATGACATGGAATGTACTATCAAATATGTGACACATAAAACACATGTGGATATGTTTAATAATATATTTAACTCTACCCTCTGTGAAAAATTGAGAAAATTATCTGCAATATATTATATGGAATGTAATTGGTTACACGGTGTGTACTATTGTTTCCTTATCTTTTTATCACGTGCCTAGTGAATGTTCATGTTTCCTACCATATATGATTTTGAGGTACATGGAATTTTTCTATCTTATATGGTATGGATCTGTGATGTTTTAGATCATGTCGGTCCTCCTGTCGTGTATCTGATACATGAAACACTAGGACTCCCTATTTTCTCCTTCATTATAAGATAGGGAATACAGGTCATGTACATTGCTTACACAGAATTTAGTTCCTAAAATTGTGTTCTGGTCTATCCAAATATACACAACGATATACTTTTTTGAATAATGCATATTACATTAATGAAAAATATCAGTCAAAGTACAAATGCTAAGCCATGAAGAGAAATTGTCCAACCAGAGCTAGTTAGAGTTGAAAGGGCCAGAGGTCGTAAGCTGATGGGCCATGTTGTCTGATTCCATTTTGGTGAAGGAGAAGGTACAACATGAGAAGCATTGAAGAAGTGAGAGAATTCTCCTAATGATGATGCCAAAAGACTGGAGGCCTTCGTCGTTGTGATTAATATCTTCGATCACTGTGAGGCAGTCAGAATCAATGATGATATCACCCCATACACATTCCAAAGTGAGCATCAATCCCGCAAGGATTGTCGTGGCCTCAGCAACTGCCGGTTCCCAGAATGCCTGATGTGGTTCATATTTAGCAGCTAGAATCTTCCCCATATGATTTCAGGGAAGGGGGCCAAGGGAAATAAGCCCATCCTTTTGAAGGGATGTGTCCACATTAATCTTAAGTATCCCTTCTGTTGGGGGATTCTAGTGGGCGGGATGGGAGGGGGAACACCCGACAAAGAAGATCCGATGTGGCCTTTCCAGCCCTCAATCCAAGAAGTGGCCTGGTTAATGCAGAATTTGGTGGGTCTGTGAGCTAGATTAAAAACAGCATTGTTACGTTGGACCTATATAATACAAGCCAAGGTGAAAAGTGAACCAACATCCACCAAAGAGAGAGAGGAGCACCAACGCGTTAGTAGATTGGGAAGGTCAGAGGCCAATGCCAGTGAAGCACCTAGACCCGGACCCCAATGATTCCAAATTTCCATCACTCCCAGGAAGTAAAATATATTTTGCATAGGAGTTTCTGGAATTCTCAGGTAGAAAGGGAAAAAACTGGTACTGGCCATATGCCGATAAACGAGAAGGCTCATTATTGGGAGAATGCCCGTGCAAGCCTGCCACTAAGATTGGAGAATTTTTGTGGGGACGTTGAGCTTCAAAATAGATTTTCATGGTCCCCCGTCTTAGCTAACTGAGTGTATTTCAATAGAAATTATGTAGCCAGATCTCACCTTGTATTCACCCGAGATGTCATTGACCCAGAAAAGATGGTCGGGGCATGCGTGAGGTACCTAGGGAATGCTAAGGATAATTCTTTGATCTCTTTTGTTGAACCAGTCAAGGAACTTTTCCACATTCCATCCCTGTCCCTGGTCAGAAAAGTAGAAACTGACAGTAACATCTCCAAGACCTGGTTGGGCGGGGGATGTAGCCCGCAGGCCATCCTTGTCAATGAGCCAGGGGTCAGACCAGATTTTGACAGATGCGCCATTCCCAATCCTCCAGACCAATCCTTTATCCAAGAGCTTTTTAGCCCCCGAAATACTTCTCCAGAGGAATCTAGGGTGCGGACCGAGATAGGAGGAATGAAATTCCATGTGGGGAAAGTACATTTCTCTTAGAACTTGCGCACATAGAGAAGATGGCCGATTAAAAAGGCTCCATCCTTACATGGACAAAAAATCATCGTTGATGAGAGGAAGATTCTGAAACCACATCCCACCCTCTGATTTGGGTTTGCAAAGGTTCTCCCAGGCCATCCAATGAGGTTGATTCCTTCCATAGTTCATCCCCCACCAGAAATTAGCAGTACATGTGTGGATCTGGTCGACAATGACCGCCGGGATTATAAAAAGGGACATAAAGTAGCTGGAGACAGATTGGATGACAGATTTGATAAGAGTCTCTTTGACAGCTTTAGAAATTCTTTTTGGGGTCCAGCCTATAATTTTTTCCTCAATCCTATCTACAATGGATGCGAAGATTTCTTTTTTGGATCGGTCAATCATTGTGGGGAGCCCGAGATAATTCTGATGTTTATCAACCATATGGATCCCAGCTGTAGCACAATGCTCATCCCTCTTAGAAAGAGGTACCCATGCACGGAAAGAGATTTCTGATTTTCCATGATTGATTGATTGGCCAGACTCCCTCTCGAACTGATGAATCGCTTGACAGATCACCTGACATTCATTCATTGTAGCTCTAGAAAAAAGGATGTAGTCGTCAGTAAAGAAGAGATGTATAACGACCCACACTTTACATACATTGTTAATACTTCAAAATTGAATCACACTTATTACAACATATGACAAAACCACAAAGGACCGTATAGGTATAGTGTCTTTAGAAACTGGGAAACATAAACAACTGGTTCATAAATCTTCTACAGTGTCTCCCATTTATTTCATCATATCTAGGGTCCCTTTTAGCATATTCTACTTAATATCCATCTTCCTGGCCTGGGGAAAAGAAAACATAAAAGGGTGAGCTCAAATGCTCAGCAAGGGCAAATAAAGGAAATAAAAATCATATCATATCTTTTTGAAAATTAAAACCTGCAAAAGAGATCATAATATCTTAACATGGAATAAATCATAGAAGTGAAAATGAGATCCCCATAATCATAACATAAAACTTGAAACTTTGTGGCATGCACACATAATCATGGAAAATCATTTCTTGTTAGTCATGACTCATTGCCAAGACTATCTTAGTGGACAAAGTCCCTTTCTGAACCGAGTTCACTCCTCGTTTCAGTCCTGTATCACTGAACCGAAATAACCTTCCGTTCCAGCCATGTCTATCTCATGAGATATAAAATCATTACCCAATGCATTGGAGGGAGATATAGGTCCCACCCATCTTATAATGAATCCTTTCTTATGTGTGCCACATAATCATAAAACATACATCATCGCATAACACATGTAACAAAAATGGGATTCTTGAAACATCATGACATCATAAATCAATTCATATAAGATAAAGGAATTCATAAACATAATTACATCACAACATAGTCAAATCAATATAAAAATATGGATAGAAACAGAACTCTTTATTATCTTAGATGGAAAATAATTTTGATAAAACACTTGAATTGAATTCTTGAGGAAAATATCCTTTCTTCTTCAAAAACATTTTTCCTTTCATAACATGTCATACAACTTTAAAATAAAAGAAGTTTATTAAAAATAAACTTGAAAACTTGTAAAGGAAGATTCTTTGAAGTAATGTTTTAAAAATCCATTCATGCCGTATAAGTTAAAAAAACATTCTTCGTACCTTTGTCGGAAAAGTCAAAAAGTACCTCGTACGAAAAAAAAAACGACAAAAGATTTCATTCATATTCTTTACTAAAAACTCACCGAAGGGTAAAATTGGATTTAAACTATTGTAAGTGGATGGAAACAATATTACATATTGAGGGAACATGGATGTGGATGATAAAATACACCCCAGTAAATACTTACGAATAAACAATCTCGGATAAAAATGAGATTGTGGTATTTTCCCTTACCTTAGGTCCGATTAGCTTTGTACGTGTCCGAAGCTCCTGTATAATGGTTTAAATAATGTTATTGACTTATTCCAGAATCATACATATTTATATGATATCATATATGGTCATATTATTAGCTTCTTGTTAGTTATATTTCATTGTTACTTGTTACTCGGGTCTTTATAACTTTTTGTTCTTATGCGTGTTTTGTCGAATAAATTCTTATTCTTATCTTTAGGTTATAGATAATTCATTTCCAGAATGGTATTAGTGTAGTATATACCATATTCATTCATTCAATTCATTTATATAATCATTATGAAATGAAGATCATGTAGAACGAGTCGCATCACATCGTGGAGACGGTATTCCGTACGTACGCACGAGTGATGATATCGTTCCTATGATCGTGGAATTGTATTGGAGTATATATATATATTATTTCAGTATCAATATTACTTCATAATAATCATATATAGTTACTCATTACACCATTATACCCATCCTTGTAAGGTGATGGTGGAAAAATAGATTACACCACGGCGTGGAGACGGTATTCCGTACGTACGCACGCGCGATGATTTCATTTTTCCGTAGGATGGATAGAAGGTGAATTAGGGTTGTTTCATATTTATAATAACATATCAGTATGTAAGTAATACTAATATTATTACTTTATCATGAAACAACTAAAGAAGAAGAAGTTGAAGAAGAAAGAAATTGAAAAGATCGGTAATGGATATTACCTCTTCTTTGGAACGCCTTTTTGAATCCTCCACTTAAGGAACTAAGATTGGTCTTTGGAGAAGACCAGGACCTCTAGGATTATTCTAGGGAAGTGGAGAGGAGAAAATGGCAGGGGTTGGCCGAGCTTTAGTGCTCAAATTGGTGTGAGGAGGAGGGGGAGGAGGTGCCCTTTTATAAGGGAGGAGAGGGGCACCTTAGGAATATCTCAAAATATTATTTTATATTAAAGTCAAAATCGGTTTATAATGGTTCCAAAGGGTCTTATTTCGAAGATAAAGTGGTGATGGGTCGAAAGCCTATCAACCAATAGGATTTAGACAAGTTTAGGGTATTATTTTAACCTTATCAATTAGATTTAACTCTAAGTTAATTATTTTAACTTTTACCGTGTCTTTTTGTTTTCCTTCACTATATGGTTAATACTCTTACTATAACATGCCAAACGAACCCCAAATTGTTTATTATTAATATATATATCCTTATCTAAGTCCTTTGGCCGAACCTTAGATTTTTAGGAATAAAATAACAATTAATAATTTAATATTTTATTTAAAAACTATTTTGTGTCAATTTTGACACTATTTGATATATGATTTTTGTGAAAGTCATAACAGAATTATATGTTCGAACCAAGTTGATTAAATCAATACTAATATATCATAGTAACCTAGAAAATTAGTGGAATTCATAAAAAATCTCAAATTACATTTATTTTGGTGTTTATAACATCAATTATGTCAATATTTCATTAATAAGATAATTACTGCATCATCGTTGTGTCATAAATAAATTAAATTATTTGATGTCTAAAAATTACGAATAAAATACCATCATGTAGGAAATCTTTTTAGCTTTCTAATGAATATTTAAAATCGAATTTATCTTATGTATAACCCCATATTAAAAATGATTTACTTATTAAACTTTGATTTTAACTATTTTAACCTTTCTTTAAATAAATTAATAATAAATGTCCTAATCTAATCCAAGTGGGCCTAAATGGTCATATTTTATTCCTAAGTTTGTTTTTGGTCGAATTACACTTGTCCAATATAATTAGGACATGTGTTAGGGTAATAGTAATATCATATTTACCCTTAGTTACCCTATTTACTATTAACTGCGGTAAAAAAAGTAAAAAGTTACTATTCACCAAAAAATTATTTTCATCTCATTGAACCACATTTTAGTCCTTGATATTAACCGTGTCTCTCGGATTTTCGAAATTCCATTCACAGAAGTGGCAAAATTATGTTTTATGAAAAATTCAGTTTTTTTAACTACCACTTAGTAGTTTCACTATTCATCAAAAATTGATGTTTTTCAGAACAATGCCAAAATTTCACCCTAGGCTAATTTCGATATTCTGAGTCCAAAAATGAAGTCCATTTTGAAAAATAAAATTTATAAAATTTCAAAAAGTGGTTATTACTATTCATAATGGCTAGTTTTAATAGCATATTGTTGTTTAGTGAAACTCGGTATTGTGTACAACGCAAGCTATCAAGGAAGGTTGCGATTGCGTGTAAAGCAAGCCAAGCAAGTGTTGTGTAGAAAAAGATTCCTTTGATGATTTATATAACATAAAAGTCTCGGGTGTTACATTCTACCCCCCTTAAAAAGAATTTCGCCCTCGAAATTCGTCACTTTGTAACAAACAGATGAGGATACTTCTCCCTCATCATATCCTCAAGCTCCCATGTAGCTTCTTCAAGTTGGTGGTTCCTCCATAAAACTTTCACCAAGCGAGTGGTCTTGTTTCGTAGGACTTTTTCACTACGATCCAGAATCTCTATCGGCTGTTCTTCATAAGAAAGATCTTGCTCCAGCGGTACAACTTCTGAGCTGAGTACATGTGAAGGATCTGGTATGTACTTTCTCAGGAGAGATACATGGAACACATCGTGAACTTGAGAGAGATTCGGTGGAAGCGCCAATCGGTAAGCTACCTTCCCAACACGATCCAGTATTTCAAAAGGACCGATATATCTAGGGCTCAACTTCCCCTTCTTTCCAAATCTCATAACCCTCTTCCAGGGAGATATTCGTAAGAACACTTTATCACCCACTTCAAACGCTAGGTCTTTTCTTCGGTTGTCGGCATAGCTTTTCTGTCGACTCTGAGCTTCTCTTATGTGTTGTTGAATAGATGTGACCTTTTCTGCCATTTCATCAACGAGATCAGGTCCTAATATCTTTCTTTCCCCAACTTCATCCCAGCAAGTTGGAGTCCTGCATTTCTTTCCATAGGGAGCTTCATAAGGAGCCATCTGAATACTGGAGTGAAAGCTATTATTATAAGAAAATTCTACCAAAGGTAGGTGTTGATCCCAACCTCCTTTGAAATCCATAGAGCAAGCTCTCAACATATCTTCTAGGGTTTGAATTGTTCTCTCAGACTGACCGTCTATCTGGGGATGATAAGCAGTGCTGAAACTCAACTCTGTATCTAGAGTATGCTGAAGACTTCGCCAGAACTTCGAGGTAAATCTCGGATCCCGATCAGATATAATAGAAAGTGGTACTCCATGTAATCTTACCACTTCCTTTACATATATCCTGGCAAGCTGATCTAGAGAGAAATCATCTCTAATAGGAATGAAGTGTGCAGACTTTGTAAGACGATCAACTATGACCCAAATAGAATTATTACCTTTGGATGTTTTAGGAAGTCCTGTGACAAAGTCCATAGTGATGTTTTCCCATTTCCATTCGGGTATGGGTAATGGTTGTAACATCCCCTTAGACTTCTGTCTTTCAGCTTTAACTTGTTGACAAACCAAGCATCGAGAGACAAATTCAGCAACATCTCTTTTCATGCCATCCCACCAGAAGTACTCTTTCAGGTCCCTATACATCTTCGTGCTTCCAGGATGAATAGAGAATCAAGAACTATGAGCCTCATCCAGCAGCTCTTTCTTTAATTCGGGGATGGGAGGAACACAAACCTGATTCCTGAACTTTATTATCCCATCACAATCAAGGTTGAATTCTGGAACATTTCTCACCTTCTTTTGTAACTCGACATCTTCTTTCTGTGCCTCTTTAATCTTCACATGTATAGATGGTTTAACATTCATTTGAGAAAGATAAGATTTTTCCCCTTCCATTATAATTCCAAGATCCATCCTTTGTAAATCCATAAATATTGGATCTTTTGTGATCCTCATCATGGATAAACTAGCATGGTTTTGTCGACTTAATGCATCTGCCACCTTGTTTGCTTTCCCAGGGTGGTAATGGATTGAGACGTTATAATCCTTAATCAGCTCCAACCATCTTCTTTGACGCATATTCAGCTCCTTTTGTGTGAAAATATACTTTAAACTTTTATGATCAGTATAAATATCACACCTTTCACCATAAAGGTAATGCCTCCAAATCTTTAATGCAAAGATTACCGCAGCCAACTCCAAATCATGTGTTGGGTAATTTTGCTCATGGATTTTCAACTGTCGTGAGGCATAAGCTATCACCATATCATTTTGCATAAGAACACACCCCAATCCCTTCTTGGATGCATCACTGTAGATCACAAACCTTTCTCCACTACAAGGCAGTGTGAGCACAGGTGCACTGGATAACCTTCTTTTCAACTCCTTGAAATTCTCTTCACATTCCTCTGTCCAGACAAACTTAACTCCTTTCCGAGTCAACTTGGTGAGTGGATTAGATAATCGTGAAAAATCTTTTACAAAACGTCGATAATATCCAGCCAAACCAAGAAAACTTCGGATCTCAGTTACTGTTGTTGGTCTTGACCATCTTTCGATAACCTCTGTTTTTGCTGGATCCACAGATATCCCCTCTTTTGAGATTATATGACCCAAAAATGCAACTTTTTGAAGCCAAAATTCACACTTGATAAATTTGGCATAAAGCTTCTCTTTTCTCAGGGTCTTCAATATAATTCTCAAGTGATCTTCATGCTCTTCCTTGCTCTTTGAATAGACAAGAATATTGTCTATAAAGACTACCACAAATTGATCAAGATAGTCTCTAAAGACTCTATTCATTAGATCCATGAAGATAGCAGGGGAATTAGTAAGACCAAATGGCATCACTATAAATTCATAGTGTCCATACCTTGTACGGAAAGCCGTCTTTGGTATATCCTCCCTTTTGACCCTTAATTGATGATACCCTGAATGAAGATCAATCTTGGAAAAGTATTGAGCTCCGCGTAGTTGGTCAAATAAGTCATCAATGCGTGGGAGAGGATATTTGTTCTTGATAGTGATCTTGTTAAGTTCTCGACAATCAATGCAGAGTCTCATTGATCCATCTTTCTTCTTAACAAATAGAACAGGTGCTCCCCAAGGTGACGCACTAGGGAGTATGAATCCCTTATCAAGATTCTCTTGGACTTGCTTCTTCAATTCCTGCAACTCAATTGGGGCCATTCTATAAGGTGTCTTTGAAATAGGCAAAGCACCCGGTACGAGTTCTATTGAAAACTCAACTTCACGATTTGGTGGAAGACCCGGTAATTCCTCCGGAAAGACATCATCAAACTCCCGTACAATGGGCATATTCTTAATCGTGAGTTTCTCACCAACCATTTGAGATAAATAACCTTCATTTAGTGGAATAAATACCCATAAGATGGAAGAAATTTCCACTGGAAGGTTATGTTCATCCTTGCATTGATAGACGATCGTAGGTTGATCTGGAATATGAAATGTGACTTCCCTTCTTTGGCAATTGATATGAGCTCCATGTAGAGAAAGCCAATCCATGCCAAGAATCACATCAAATTCCACTAAAGGAAGGATCACAAGATTTGCAGGAAGCACTTTCCCACAAACTTCGATCGGAGAAGAATTATAAACTTTTGATGCGATTGATGTGCCATTAGGTGTTGTCACGGCTAACTCAACATCTAATTGTTGAGGTAATACGGTGATACCCTTAGAAAAGTCTTCAGAAATAAAAGAGTGGGTGGATCCAGAATCAAATAAAACATTTGCTACTTTAGAGTGGATGGTAAGTGTACCTTTCACCACATCGTTATCGTACTCCACATCGCTGATAGAAATTGCATGTGACTTTCCTTTTTCTTTAGCCTTAAGAGTTTGTTGACGTCGACCATCATCATCAACCCTTGGATTTGGGCATTGATTGGCATAATGCCCCATCTCCTTGCACATGAAACATTGAAGTGTAGCAGGTTCATTCTGTGTATCCCTTCCTTTGTTTGCATCATTAGACATCTTCTTCCCATTATCACGGCATTCAAATGCCCGATGACCTTCCTTTCCACATTTAAAACATTTACTTGTCCCTTTAAGACAACTCCCTCCATGTTTCTTTCCACACTTTGAGCATAATGGAAAGTTCATCTTCTTTTCAGTGTGCTCTTTAGAGTTTCCTTTGAATTCCATCTTCCTCTTCTTATCAAACCCATGTGACTGATGGGTTACTCCAATCTCCATCTCGACTTTGAGAGCACATCGAATGATTTCCTCATAGCTATTTAAGTCCCTTATGGCTAACGCCCTTCGAAGACTTGGTTTTAAGCCACTAAAGAATCGATCGATCTTACTCTCAGGTTGGATAATAATACCAGAAGCGTACCTTGCAAGTCTTGTAAAATTTTCTTCATAGGTACTAACAGATTCATCATCCCTTTGCTTCAGTTCAAGAAACGCTTTCTCCATCTTTGTTCGGAGAATACGAGGGAAGTACTTATTGAAAAATAAGTTCTTGAACTCGTCCCATTCCATAGACTCAATTTCATCCCTTTGCCTCGTATTCTTAACAAGATTCCACCATTGATCAGCATCTCCTTCCAAACGGTACACTGCTAGGATGACATTATCATGTTCAAAAAATTGAAGAACTGAAAATATCTTTTCAGTAGTACTAATCCATTGTTCAGCAACTAATGGATCAGTAGACCCGCTGAAAGAAGGTGGACGCTGCCTCATGAAGGATTCAACAGAATGTTGCTCCCTCCTTTGCTCGTTTGGAAATCCTGCATGATTCATAGCTTGAGAAAGTTGTGTGAGCATGGCTACAAGATTTTGCATTCCAGCTCCCATATCGTTTGGTTGCTCAGGGGGACAATCATTGCATTGCCCATCGCATTCCGCATTAACACGGTTCCTTCGGGTTCCAGCCATTGACTAAAACCAAGAAGAATAGTGTGAGCAACACTAATTATAATAGGAAACCACATAATTCAAGAATAAAATTTTCATGCTTATGGTCTTATCCTAGGTTATTCATGGCCATTTCTAAGATTGTGTTCTATGCTTAGACTTATTCTTAGGGTTCTTACTAAGGCTTTCACATCCTAGTTTCCAAAGGTTGACTATACCTTTCCTCTGATACCAACTATAACGACCCACACTTTACATACATTGTTAATACTTCAAAATTGAATCACACTTATTACAACATATGACAAAACCACAAAGGACCGTATAGGTATAGTGTCTTTAGAAACTGGGAAACATAAACAACTGGTTCATAAATCTTCTACAGTGTCTCCCATTTATTTCATCATATCTAGGGTCCCTTTTAGCATATTCTACTTAATATCCATCTTCCTGGCCTGGGGAAAAGAAAACATAAAAGGGTGAGCTCAAATGCTCAGCAAGGGCAAATAAAGGAAATAAAAATCATATCATATCTTTTTGAAAATTAAAACCTGCAAAAGAGATCATAATATCTTAACATGGAATAAATCATAGAAGTGAAAATGAGATCCCCATAATCATAACATAAAACTTGAAACTTTGTGGCATGCACACATAATCATAGAAAATCATTTCTTGTTAGTCATGACTCATTGCCAAGACTATCTTAGTGGACAGAGTCCCTTTCTGAACCGAGTTCACTCCTTGTTTCAGTCCTGTATCACTGAACCGAAATAACCTTCCGTTCCAGCCATGTCTATCTCATGAGATATAAAATCATTACCCAATGCATTGGAGGGAGATATAGGTCCCACCCATCTTATAATGAATCCTTTCTTATGTGTGCCACATAATCATAAAACATACATCATCGCATAACACATGTAACAAAAATGGGATTCTTGAAACATCATGACATCATAAATCAATTCATATAAGATAAAGGAATTCATAAACATAATTACATCACAACATAGTCAAATAAATATAAAAATATGGATAGAAACAGAACTCTTTATTATCTTAGATGGAAAATAATTTTGATAAAACACTTGAATTGAATTCTTGAGGAAAATATCCTTTCTTCTTCAAAAACATTTTTCCTTTCATAACATGTCATACAACTTTAAAATAAAATAAGTTGATTAAAAATAAACTTGAAAACTTGTAAAGGAAGCTTCTTTGAAGTAATGTTTTAAAAATCCATTCATGCCGTATAAGTTAAAAAAACATTCTTCGTACCTTTGTCGGAAAAGTCAAAAAGTACCTCGTACGAAAAAAAAAACGACAAAAGATTCCGTTCATATTCTTTACTAAAAACTCACCGAAGGGTAAAATTGGATTTAAACTATTGTAAGTGGATGGAAACAATATTACATATTGAGGGAACATGGATGTGGATGATAAAATACACCCCAGTAAATACTTACGAATAAACAATCTCGGATAAAAATGAGATTGTGGTATTTTCCCTTACCTTAGGTCCGATTAGCTTTGTACGTGTCCGAAGCTCCTGTATAATGGTTTAAATAATGTTATTGACTTATTCCAGAATCATACATATTTATATGATATCATATATGGTCATATTATTAGCTTCTTGTTAGTTATATTTCATTGTTACTTGTTACTCGGGTCTTTATAACTTTTTGTTCTTATGCGTGTTTTGTCGAATAAATTCTTATTCTTATCTTTAGGTTATAGATAATTCATTTCCAGAATGGTATTAGTGTAGTATATACCATATTCATTCATTCAATTCATTTATATAATCATTATGAAATGAAGATCATGTAGAACAAGTCGCATCACATCGTGGAGACGGTATTCCGTACGTACGCACGAGTGATGATATCGTTCCTATGATCGTGGAATTGTATTGGAGTATATATATATATTATTTCAGTATCAATATTACTTCATAATAATCATATATAGTTACTCATTACACCATTATACCCATCCTTGTATGGTGATGGTGGAAAAATAGATTACACCACGGCGTGGAGACGGTATTCCGTACGTACGCACGCGCGGTGATTTCATTTTTCCGTAGGATGGATAGAAGGTGAATTAGGGTTGTTTCATATTTATAATAACATATCAGTATGTAAGTAATACTGATGTTATTACTTTATCATGAAACAACTAAAGAAGAAGAAGTTGAAGAAGAAAGAAATTGAAAAGATCGGTAATGGATATTACCTCTTCTTTGGAACGCCTTTTTGAATCCTCCACTTAAGGAACTAAGATTGGTCTTTGGAGAAGACCAGGACCTCTAGGATTATTCTAGGGAAGTGGAGAGGAGAAAATGGCAGGGGTTGGCCGAGCTTTAGTGCTCAAATTGGTGTGAGGAGGAGGGGGAGGAGGTGCCCTTTTATAAGGGAGGAGAGGGGCACCTTAGGAATATCTCAAAATATTATTTTATATTAAAGTCAAAATCGGTTTATAATGGTTCCAAAGGGTCTTATTTCGAAGCTAAAGTGGGGATGGGTCGAACTCCTATCAACCAATAGGATTTAGACAAGTTTAGGGTATTATTTTAACCTTATCAATTAGATTTAACTCTAAGTTAATTATTTTAACTTTTACCGTGTCTTTTTGTTTTCCTTCACTATATGGTTAATACACTTACTATAACATGCCAAACGAACCCCAAATTGTTTATTATTAATATATATATCCTTATCTAAGTCATTTGGCCGAACCTTAGATTTTTAGGAATAAAATAACAATTAATAATATAATATTTGATTTAAAAACTATTTTGTGTCAATTTTGACACTATTTGATATATGATTTTTGTGAAAGTCATAACAGAATTATATGTTCGAAACAAGTTGATTAAATCAATACTAATATATCATAGTAACCTATAAAATTAGTGGAATTCATAAAAAATCTCAAATTACATTTATTTTGGTGTTTATAACATCAATTATGTCAATATTTCATTAATAAGATAATTTCTGCATCATCGTTGTGTCATAAATAAATTAAAGTATTTGATGTCTAAAAATTACAAATAAAATACCATCATGTAGGAAATCGTTTTAGCTTTCTAATGAATATTTACAATCGAATTTATCTTATGTATATCCCCATATTAAAAATGATTTACTTATTAAACTTTGATTTTAACTATTTTAACCTTTCTTTAAATAAATTAATAATAAATGTCCTAATCTAATCCAAGTGGGCCTAAATGGTCATATTTTATTCCTAAGTTTGTTTTTGGTCGAATTACACTTGTCCAATATAATTAGGACATGTGTTAGGGTAATAGTAATATCATATTTACCCTTAGTTACCCTATTTACTATTAACTGCGGTAAAAAAAGTAAAAAGTTAATATTCACCAAAAAATTATTTTCATCTCATTGAACCACATTTTAGTCCTTGATATTAACCATGTATCTCGGATTTTCGAAATTCCATTCACAGAAGCGGCAAAATTAAGTTTTATGAAAAATTCAGTTTTTTTAACTACCACTTAGTAGTTTCACTATTCATCAAAAATTGATGTTTTTCAGAACAATGCCAAAATTTCACCCTAGGCTAATTTCGATATTCTGAGTCCAAAAATGAAGCCCATTTTGAAAAATAAAATTTATAAAATTTCAAAAAGTGGTTATTACTATTCATAACGGCTAGTTTTAATAGCATATTGTTGTTTAGTGAAACTCGGTATTGCGTACGACGCAAGCTATCGAGGAAGGTTGCGATTGCGTGTAAAGCAAGCCAAGCAAGTGTTGTGTAGAAAAAGATTCCTTTGATGATTTATATAACATAAAAGTCTCGGGTGTTACAAGATGCGACACTGAAGGGCTAGCTCGGCAGACATTTTCCCCATGAATTGACTTAGAAGATACATCCATCGAAATAAGATTAGAAAAAATTTCAGCAACAAGGATAAATAGAAAAGGGGAGAGGGGGTATCCCTGGAGAAGGCCTCAGGATGGGGTGAACTCTCTTGTGAGCTCCCCATTGACTTTGATTTTGAAATAGACTGTCGAGACACAGTGCAGACCATATCTATCCATTTTTCATAGAAACCCATTTTCTGCAAAATGACTATTCGGAAGTGCCATTAAACTCTATCGTAGCCCTTGGTCATATCCAATTTCCAGTCCATGGTTCCTCTATTAGTAGTAGAGCATGATTTTATAGAATGAAACACTTCATGGTCCACAATCGCATTATCAGTGATCAGTCTCTTTGCCACAAAGGCACGTTGATTTTCAGAGACAATATCAGGTAGCCAAGGTTTTAGCTGATTGACAATAATCTTAGAAAAGATCTTGTAAAAAACATTGCAGAGGCAGATAGGGCGAAAGTCAGGGATCACCAAAGGTTTCTTAATTTTTAGAATGATGATGAGGATGGTTTCATTGATGGATGCAATGCAAGTATTACCAACCCAAATATTTTTAATCATGTTGTAGATGTCTGGACTGATTATGTTCCAGTATTGCTTGAAGAAAAGGGTGTGGATCCCATCCGGTTTCAGAGCCTTTGTGTGATGAAGATGTCATAGAGCCAGGAAAGTCTCATCGCCTGTCATGTCATTGGTGAGCTTCATATTACTCTATTCAGTGATCACTGGTCTGATGCATTACTCCACCTCAACAGACATGAAAGGGGTTCCTTCATAGAAGACATTCTTGAAAAATCCTATTAAGGCCTTGTGGATACCATTGGTGTCAGAAACTTATCATCCGTTGGGTTGTGATATGCAAGTAATAAAGTTTTTCTGAGGTCTCGCTAAAGCTTTTTGGTGAAAATACTGGGTGTTAGTGTCCCCTTCATTAATATGGTTATCCCATGCTCACATAGCCCAGAAACATTCCTTAACACATATAGTTGTATCCAGCTCTCTTTTTGTGGCTCTAATATTAGAGAGATTGAAATTGGAAGTGGGTTTTTTAAAGAAATTATTCAGTCTCTTTTAAAGGACTCCACAATACTGGTCGGGATGTCGGAATTTCTTCCTGCTCCAAGACCTCAGATCGGATGTGACCTATTGGAGGTTGAGGCAAACATCCTCGTTAGTACACTTCCAGCTTGACCGGACCACCTCTTCGCATTCCTGATATTTTGATTAGAAGCTCTCGAATCTGAAGGGTCTTCTGAACTGTCTATTTTATTCTCCCTGAGTACAGTCAATGAGAATTGGACAGTGGTCCGAGTAGTTGAGGTCTATGTGGTCGATTTGATACATGCTAAACATATTAATCTAGTTGAAAGAGCCTAGAAATCTGTCATGGTGCTCAGCGATACGGGTTCCTTCTGAATTGTCGCGGAACCAGGTAAACGGATTACCAGAGTACCCCAGGTCAACCAGATCTGCTCTAGAGACTGCTTCCCTGAAGTAAGAGATCGAAGATGAAGGCTGGATGGTTCCGCCCCTCTTTTCCTTATGGTACATATTCTCGTTGAAGTATCCTCCAAACAAAATAGGGATCGGTATGTTGTGTCGCAGCTTACACAGAAGATCCCATTACTTCCCCTTGTCAACATGGGATGTCAAGCCATAGAAACCCACAAAGGTCCAGGGTGGGTGAAAGTCTGTTTGAATAGTCACTGCCACATGATGCGAAGAGAAGGAAAAAATTTTGACGTCAAAATTTTCCTTCCAAAGGAAAGATAGTCCTCAAGAATGGCCTTTTCTAGGCACCGAGAAGCAATCTTGGATGTCGCAAATAGAGTAATACCATTGGTGTCATTGTTTTCCAGTACAGTTTCGGACATGAAAACCATATCGGGGCGACATTGAGCAGAATTGCGCTGAATCATGCAGACCATTTGAGGGTTTCCAAGCCCTCGATAGTTCCAACATAAGGCAATCATTTCTCTAGGCATGGCTGGGTCTCACCCACCGCTGCCTTTGGTTCCTCCGGACTTGCATCTCCATAAGTCGTTTTCCCTCTTTTGGTGAGGTTTCTTCATGATTGACATGTTTCATTTTGTCTCTTCCAAACCCCGAGTTTTTGGTCTTCTGAGTACCCATCACTCTCTCCTCAATGCACCTTTTTCCACGTGCGGCAGGTGGTTGGCCCCAGTAATGGAGATCCCGACGTTCCAAGGTCTTCTATTGTGAGGATGCCATCTACGGTTGATTGTGTGTCAGGATCCGGATCTGGTGGTTTGACATGCATCGATATTGGCTTTACGCAGTGCGACGGTGATTCATGATGCATCGTCACAACTTTTGACGACGTTGGACTAATGTCCTTCAGGGGTTTAGGGTGAACTCCAACTTCACTCTAAGTGACAACTTCTCTCTGAGTGGGAAGGCCAGCCTTTGGAAAGTCTTATGGTCTAAGTAATAAGGCTTTTTCGAGTGTGGATTTTTTCGAATAGGAATGTGCCAATGTGAGCCGGTCTCGGTCCCTTTGTTCTTCCATCTCAGGGATGAAAGCGTATTTTTTCATTTTGGCACGGAGCCAAGGGTCATAAGGGAGGGTGATGTTAACTGCACCACTCTTATATTTAGTGGTGCTCGTTCTTTGCAGATGGCCAAGGAGACCATAGTAAAAGTGAAAGATTTGGATTTTTTCTTACTCAAATGATATCCAAGTGTTGGTATCGTCAATCTTTAGGAACATTCCCCTCATCAGTGGCTCTAACACTTCAATTTCGTCCTTCAGCAGTACCTCGGGACCCCATTGTATTGGGTGTGAACTTTCCCAGTCCATAAAGTTACCTAAGCTGTCCCCAATTCCCCTTATAGTATGTTCTGTTCTTGAATTAAAGATGATTCCTTTAATTCGTAACCAGAAGGGGGAATGGTTTAAATTTACTTGCTGGATATCGTCCCCCCCCCTTTGAATTCATCCATGAGGAGGAGTTGATTTTCAAATGACTACGGTCTGCCACGCAAGATTTTATCTCTTTCATTCTCATTAAAGAACTCAATGATGAAGCGGTTGGTCCCCTCTTCCTAAATAGCCACTCCAGCATCATGTTTCCAGATGTTTTGTAGAGTGTTTCTGAAGGCCCCCTGATTTACCGAAATGTTTTCCACAAACTGTCCCTCCACGAGAAGAGATAAGCACTTATCCAAAAAAAATTCATCATTTCATCGAGCCACAATCGTCTCCTTTTGTTTGCCTATCAGGGATAATCTCTTCCATTGATTTACTAAATCTGCATCCATAGTGCAGAAAGGACTTCGCGGTCCCGAACGGCCTTCACCGACAAATGTTCCCCCAATGTTGTCGCGCCTAAGAGCCCACACCGTGGCACACACCAATCTTCACGTAGCACCACCACTGGTGGGCCGACGCTGCTCCACAACACCACAAGAGCATCGCAGAAAAAAAAGCACGCAAGTCTGCACCCAGCCACAATACAACTATGCTTCGCAGAAACAAGGAGAAGCCTCCCCCCACAGGTCCCCTTCTTCAACACGACGCACAACCCACAATCGCTGGCCCCGAATCTGTGGCTGAATATGTGTAGGAGCCGCTTCACGGTCATGAAACGCGATGAGACTCCGTGGAAGGTGCTTCATGGGTCCAGAAGCCGCTACGTGATCATGAAACTCTATGAGATCACGTGGAAGGTGCTTCGTAGGTCAAGCCACTCCGCGTCGGCCGTTTTGCGATCCCTCAGTGCAGTGATACCTCAAGGAAGGTGCTTCACGGGTCGAGCAGCCGCTTCGCGATCAAGTAATGTGATGAGACTGCACAAAAGGATCTTCGCGGGTCAGACCACTCCGCAACGGCCGCTTCGCGGTCCCTCAAAGCAGAAAAACCTCGCGGAAGGAGCTTCTCGAGTCAAAAACTTCATGGTAGAAGCTTCACAAAATAGGGGATCAAACAACGCGGAAGGAGCTTCGTGATTCTACCACGTCACGATGGAAGCTTCTCTGAACAAGAAAAACCTGCTTCCTCAAGTAGGCCACTACAGGATTTCACGAATGCAGGGGAAATCCAAGAGGGAAAAGGGTTCTCAAACACAAGTGAGCTTCAAACCATAGGGGCCTCAGATCTGAATGGAATCTGATGAGCCGATGAAGATGGAAAAAACGAAAAACATAGGACTGGCGTCGCATTCCTTCACCCAGATCTGGCGACGACGGGGGCTGGCAACGCTGAAAGGAACCTCAAGACCCCAGATAAGCAAGTAAATGTGCCTGTCATCGAGGTCGAGCATAAAGAAGATGAAACACGAAGCGACCGACCTACAGTAGACCTGGTTCGGGAACTGGGGATGGATAAAAGGAAGCGGAGAGTGCAGATTCTACACTGTGAAGGATCGGGGAGCGACCCAAGAAGGAGGAAGACAAACCCCGAACACCGGATCTGAGGGAGGGCGAATGGAGAAGACCTGGAATGGGGGGAGGAGGGAGAAGACGCCGCTAGAGTCTGAAGGACACAGAGACTGGATCCTAGGACACCCTAGGAGAGAGAATCTCTAACACTGGAGAATCTCTTATGTGCTACACAACGATATAATTTTATTAGATCTTAGATTTGAATTCATCAGATCTAACTGATTTTATCAATAGATATTGACAAAAAACTCTACTCCACGGTGTGTATTTAGGAAGTACATGTCATGTAATTTATTATTTTTAATGAAAATTCTTTTGTACCTCCAAATGGTGTTCTTAAAAGGTTTTTTTAATTTTTTAATCTTAACTATTTTTTTGTTATGTTACCCATAAAAAAAGAAAGAGATGAAGATGTTTGGATATTAAAACAAATCAGTATAAATTAAAATAATCTCAAACATATTCGAAAAATAAATGAATAAAAAATATTTATATTTTAAACATATGACAAATATGATACTACATAATGGTTTTGGGCACAAACAAAGCACCTAGATGGCATGGAAAATTCGACATTTAGTCTTAATATATGAATCATCATTGTTTCCAAACACAAATAATGTCATGTTCAGTGAAAACTATATATTACTTGACTAAATAAAGATTTCAAAACTAAGATAGAAGGATATTTACTTATAATTTACATGGATATTACATTAACTCTTAATTACCTCTTAATTGATGATCTGGTTGACTAGATCTCAACATACCATCATTGTTTTGTAGTATCAAAGTGTATCATTCCTTTAGATGTGATCTATACTTGAACCAAAATCTCTAAATTTCATTATAGAATCATCGAGTTCTATAACATATGATCCTTGTTTCTTATGTTTTCCATGCTTGATCATAGAAGAATTCTTATCAAAATAGGAAGATCTATTGATGTTATCTTGATGGATTAAGAGAGCGGTAAGAGACATCATGTTCTACATCTCTAGATACCTCTATAGGGATCTAGAGATTCAATCTCTATCTATTGTGAACAATGAGAGTGATTATGGAAAGTGATATAATTACATATTTATTATGGTAGGGTTAGGGTAGGAAAATTGAACAGAAGCCATTTTTCACTTTAAAATTCTTCGTTAACCCCATTTATAATATTAATATTAATTTTATTGATCATTATACATGAAAAACACTTTATCTATATAAATAAATATCATTTATACCATTTCCAATCCTACCAACAAGCTTGGTCTTCTTTCCCTCATTAATAATTATTGATCCTTAATTAATGAATATCTATTCAATAAATAAATATCATTTCATTATTCCTTGATAAATATAATAAATATTATATTTTAAAAACCTAGTATATAAATATTTATTATTATTTGACTCACTTATTCTATTAAATGACATGTGATAGAATTAGGGAGATCAATAAAAACCAAATAAATATTACTTATTCCATCCTGTTAATTTCAATACATGAATTCAAATGAAATTATATATACATTGTGTGTGTGTGACCCTCATGGCCTCTTTCTCGGTGTAATTAGGCATAACCACCTAAAGTCCAAGGATTGAAACAAGAAACATGTCAAGGAACGCACAAAGAAATAAGCTAAAGTCACAGCAACATCTATCATATTATGAATGTTTATTGTGTAATATAATCCCATTGTCATGATATCTCAAACTAATAATGTTTTGTTCTAGTTCCAACAACCTATGTTCTCAATGTATCTTTCTTTGACTTTTTGTAAATGAACTTTCCCACCCAATATCATCGAAATGGATTTATACTGGTGGTTTTATTCCTATAAAATGAGTTAAGATATGAGCTTCTGTCAATGGATGGAATGGATAAATCCTTTCTCGCATTATCTATTAATTCAATATCACTCATGATGCACCCAGCATATCCTACCTCACAGTAAACATATGTGTTCATAGCTTTCGAAAATACATTAAATTACATGATTCATGATATCCATTAATAACATATTTTAAAAGTCATTTGATCAATATATATGTCTACAGATAGGTACATTGAATGACATATGACAATCTGGGTTTCCTATTAGCGTGTCTGTTCTCATAACCACCTATCTTGGAGATTACCTTGTGAGAACACCAAGAGAAGGTGTATTAATGTATTATGAGTCTCCTAACCCTAGTATTCTATATCATATATGTTTTATAAAACAATATCATATGACTATAGAATAATATTCAAGCATACTATAGTGGAACCTGTTGGTTCTCATTATAGCAGAGATCTTCTATAACCTTTTTGTGCAATATATATTCTTATAAAATTATCATAACCAAATTTCATTTAATGTAACAATCATTACATGATAAGAAACTCCATTAATAACATAAATAATATATAATCATGTTATAAATATTTCAATTCTGGGGACCCAACTCCAACACATGCAACATACTCATATCTCTATACGAACATCTCCACCACAAGATGTAACTTAAATATCATATCTATCATATTTAATCCATTTTTTAATAAAATAAAGTGACCACTAGACATGTAACAAGTCAATATATTATTTTCCTCTTATCATTTCTTGATATTTTGAAAAAATACAAACCAAGTCAATTAATGTATCACATTTCATTCATTTATCACATAAGAACATCACATGTCACTTATCCATGTAGTAGAACACATTATATGTGAATCAACTAAGAATGAAATTCAATCATGGTCCATATATATTTTTTAATTGAAGTTGATAATTCCCAACATGTTTTCAATCCCATCTTGGTCACACTCTAATTGATGATATGATCAACAACATACCCTACCACCCCGTGATCAACTAAGTTCATTTGGTGACTTGCATAAGTAGGGTATAAATGTTTGAAGGTTTTGATAGGTATATCACTAATATCACTTAATAAGGATTATAATAATCACATACCTCGTAGTATATCTATGACTATGTGACATTCCATAAGATATAAATTAGTGGATCAATCCAAGTAATAAGTCTATGCTTATTACCTCATGAATCTATTCTTTGTATCTCATATACAACCCTTTGTAACCAATACAAGAATATATTCAATCAATCCTTTACATATCAACACACACCATTATACTCCTTCATGATCATTTGTTAGGGAAACTCATAGTTTTTACTTGGAGGGGATATTTATCATTTTTCCATTCATGTAAATTAAATTATAACACACATGAGTGAATGATAAATAGGGATTTCCATTAATATAATTACATGATATGTCTTCAACCATGAAATCCAATATCTTAATATATACTACATGAATCTCATGTTTTTTCCATAGAAATGGTTTTTTGAACATTTCATCTACAATTAATTACTATAACATACTTATATGACTATCTAATTAAATACGCCCACTAATCTATTAGTTATTAACATTAATGAAAGAAGTTGTTTTGAATAATGATTAGACTAAGAAATAATATTCCATGATTTTAACTCCTTATGTGAAGACCCTGAAAATTCAAGGAATTTTTTTTTCTTAAATTCATTGGAATTTTACGAGTTCGCAGTTTCGGATGGCGCCTGATTCTGAGGCCCAGTGTGCCTGGAATCATTTTTATGAAGTTTTGTTTGGTTACATTCAAAAAACATACGTGCGAGTTTTTCTATCTTTTGAACCGGTTATCATAATTGAAATAAGAGGACACTGATGAACTCGCAGTGCCAGTATTCACTTAAGGGGACCTTTACCATAATTTCGTTTTGTACAGGATGTAAGTTATTTTTTGTGGATTCCTTATAATTTAAAAAAAAATAATGTGTTACATAATATTTTTGTAAAGGGTTGTTACTTTCTCCAAAGAGGAGTTGGAGGTGGGTCCCACATTTCACATTACCACCCATGAGAGGATAATTGTGTGGTGGGGCCCACATGAACACAAACTCTTCAACTCCCAATGAAACCCCCCTTAAACTCTTAAGCTTATAACTCCCCTCTTTTAATGGTGAACCCTCCACCTCCCACTCGTTCTCATTAATATGCCAACACCATTAGTTAATTTATTTCACTCCACAATTAATTAATTTAATTGAGTGTTTGAATTTTGAAAAATTTATTCCAACATTAAATAAGTGAATCATTTCTTTTATTTTGGGTTGGAATAATTGTTGGAGATCCTTGGAAGATTATAGAGGAGGTGTTCACCCCATGAGGAACATGAATAACTTCTTCAATGATCTTCCTCTGTGTCAAGGGAGAAGGCACCGCCCACAAGGAATGTTGCCAACGACATCGACTCATCCTCCGACGTTGATGGAACGACACTGTCTTCCTCAATGCTATTTTCCACGACTACGATGAATGAACCTTGAATCGAGGTCGGGGAAAATATGGATTATTAATTTATTCTTACGTCTGTAAATTACCCTCTCACCTTGGCGTTTGATTTTTGTTGACGGTGATCATGTTGTTATCAATAAACATAGAGGGCACAGGCCAAACAAACATGGACTGATGTCCCTCTGTTGAACTTTGTTTATGTTGGTGAAGTAGTAAAAGTCAAGAAGGTGTGGTGCCGTCGCACCACACCGGAGGAGAACCACAGGACAAGGAAGGTGGCGGCATTGACGACCAGAGGAAGCGCCGGCTGTGCGCCGGCCGCCTGGAGAAAGCCCACGGCCCACATTTGCGGGCTGCTCGACCGAAGAAGAACCGGCCGGTCTCACTATGGGTCGGGCTGGAAGAATCAGCCGACTAAAGTCGGCCAGGCTGGAGGACTGCGGCGCCTCCTTGGCGCCACACTATGGGAAGACTGCGGCCCGTACTCTGCGGGCCGCTTCGGAGAGCGAACCGGTCGGCCGCCTGCCGGACGAGTTGTAGGAAGCTGTGGCACCCGATGGTGCCACGTGGGAGGATAGAAGCCCGCACAGTGGGTCTCTCACACTGGAAAATCCATCCAGCTTCGGCCAGTTTGGCAGTAGTGGCGGCGCCGCTCGACCCCACCCTTACAAGGAATCGGGGGGTCGTGCCCCCCGCTCCGCTTGGCCAGCCGTGGGCCGGGTCGCCTGCCACCGGGTTGGGCCACGCCCCTCCGAGCCGGGATGAGTTCCACCGAGCCAGGCCGACCTCTCAGCCGGGTCAGACCCACCGATCAAGGAAGGGCTGACCCTCCAGCCAACTGGGCTTGACGGTCCTAGCCCATTTCTCTTAAACATGGATATCATCCAGACCGCACGTCCAAACGATGCACCGTCTGTGGCACTGGGACCCTTATGAAGAGGTGGTCCTTTTGAGATACTCTAACTTATTTTTGGACAACTTTGGAAAATGGGCATGTTTGGAACGAGAGTAATTCCAATCGGGCCCCTGGAACGGAAAAGCCAATAACTCTCAAATCGGGTGTCCGATTGACGCTCCGTCTTTCATGTTGGGTTCCTTTTGATGAGACGGTATTTCGGGATACCTCATATCTAGACTTCATAATAGTTGATGTGTTGACCCCCTTTTCTTGAGGAGCGGACCCTCCCAGAATTGAACATGCTGTATACGGGAACCCTAGAGCTGGCTGCGACTCCGTCGACTACTATACTGGAATCCTCCGTGGGTTCGACAGCGACGACTACTATACTGAGATCCTCCATGGGTTTGACAGTGACGACTACTGTACTGGGATCCTTCATGGGTTCGATAGCGATGACTACTATTCTTCTATCCTGTGTGGGTATGGTAGTTTGACCTCTATACTTGTATCATGTGTGGGTCCAACAGAGTATCTAGTATTGTATCCTGTGAGGGTCTGACAGCTTAGCTGGTCTTGTATCCTTTGTGGGTCTGATATCTTAGATGAATCAGTGACTACATCTGATCATCTCTATCGCTATACGAAATATGTATACCTGTGTAAGCTGAGTCTGGTCTTTCAATCATTATCATCGATGTGATTGACTTTACTTTCTGTGTGTACTGGGTTGTGCTTTGGCTCGAGAGATGGAGCCGAACTGAGATTGGTAACTTAGTTATATGTATAGAAATATAGCTAAGTAGGTTTGTTTGATACTTCGTGGTTGTATCTTTCTTATATGGTTTATCCTTTATGGATTCTGGGAGACCTTCAGGGGTCTCGGGGTCCCTACTGAGTTTCGTTATACTCACCCCTACATGAGATATGCCTGCACCTCGTTGTGTTGGATGCAGACGACTGATAGCATTGATAGGGGCAGAGAGCGAGCCAGGACTGGATGATAATCATAGCTGGACCACACGGCGAGACAGTACATAGAGCGGACCGATAGATGTGGAGTGTTGAGATGGACATATGTACCTACCCTTCAGGTAGGATACTCGGCGGACGTTTCAAGAGCTGTCTTTTTTAGCTGTTGTCCTTTTTTCAATTTTACATGCTTTCCATTGTACTTGTACTTTACTATTGGGCTTTAATTTCCAACACCTTTACATTCAAAACTACTTTTTTGTATACAGTATTCACTTAGTGTTTACTTCTTTTTGCGTACTTTGTTGTGTTAGTTTACTTTAATAAAGGCAATACCTTCCCAGCTTAAGGATTTGCAACTTTGGTGCTAGTTGCCAGCCCCAGCGCTGTGGAAGGCGGGCTTGGGGTACACACGACATGGGCCCCAAGGATGGGTCATTACAAATTGGTATTAAATGAGTTGGTTCTACTGTAAAGAAACTATTTTAAGAGTATTGAGGGTGGTTTTCAGTCCAGGGAGTCCAGTGCTGGTACGATGGCCGACGTATCCACAAACCAGGCTCCTGACCACTAATTTCTCTCTCAGTGGACGAAAACACTGATTGTATGTGTGTTTCCTTTGAAATGTTTTATTTGTGATTACTTTGTGTCAGCTTAACAGGTAAACCGTATTACCATGGTGCAGCTGTTTCTTTTCAAGATGGCCCCAAGAAGGCAGCCAGCTAGGGTTCCGAGTTACGTACGAGATGGTATCCCCCTGAGCGATGAGGCCTCAGTGTAGGGCCCCATCACAGTGGAGGCACCAGCGGTACCACTACAAACTAGGCCACCGATACAACCAGCCCCAGTAGTTGAGAGTGCACTCCACCTGAGTGCATTGCAGGTGTTCCAGCGATAGAGGCTTCCCAGGTTTCGGGGAGAGACGGACCCTCATGCAGCTGAGGATTGGCTAGAGGCTGGCGTGAGAGTCTTCATATTGGTAGGGACACCAGCCAACATTATGTTGATCCTTACCGCGAGTCTCCTACATGAAGAAGTAGGTAGATGGTGGAGCCTGATGGTACAGGTGCATAATGAGGCATATTTATTTGGAAAGACTTCGAGAGTCTCTTCCACGCGGAGTATGTCCTAGCCCCCCTTCGTGGGGTAGGGATTCAAGAGTTACTTCATATGCAGTAGGGCAATATGACAGTAGCTCAGTACATAGCGAGGTTCACTGACCTCTCACGCTACTCCACGGATATGGTATGTGACCCATTGTTCAGGGCCCAGACCTTCGAGCAGGGACTCAGGCATGAGATCAGGGCTTTGAAAAATCCCCTCAGCATTTCGACGTAGGAGGGGGTGCTGGAGAGATCCATTCTAGTGGAGATTTTTATCGCTGAGAAGAAATTAGCGGTGAGACCCACCGTAGGATGACACATAGTGTAGTCTTCTACACCCGTTAGAAGACAGTTGATGTAGAGGTCCAAGCGGACCAAGCCATCAGGTGGGCAACCACAGGATACAGGTTCAGTTGTGTGGGGAACACAAATCAAATCCAACCTTACAAGGAATAGGTAGTTATATGCATGCGGTGGGCAGGGCCATATGGCTCATGACTGCCCGATCCACCATGCAGACGAGTAGAAGATAGTAGAGAGACCTCACAGGTAGAGGCAGAGGTTTGACTGTGGTGGTCCACCGGGAGCAGGCGTATGTGGGATAGGAGTTTCCTGAGCAGCGGTTGGTGGACTACGTTTCAAAGCTCTACCACCACAACCATCAGGATGTCCACCCCGACCACAGGGAGTTAGCGGATAGAGGTAGGATCAGCTCCAGGCAGTTGAGGCCTACAACCATGGCACACCTGGGATGATTCAAGGTACAATCTGTGTCTACTCTACCCTTGCTACAGTACTTATAGACACATGTGCAAGTCATTCTTTCATTTCTGCTTACCTTGTTTGGATCTCGGAGATTATGACGGAGCTGTTGGGTTGATCCTTACGGCTAGAGACTCCTATGGAAGAAGACTGTATGATTACGCATTGGTGTCGGTAGTTTGAGCTTACTCTAGGAGGTGAGAGCTTCGGCTAGGATCTTCTTGTAGCAGCGTTGAGGCCTTATGACATCATCTTTGGAATGGACTGGTAATCAACAGTTCTTGATCAGATCAACTTTATTAGGCCCAAGGTGCTGTGTGTCCACACGGATGGGACTAGGTTCACCTTCACTAGTGAGAAGGGAGCCTATGCAGCATAGGATCCACTTACGTAGAGGAGGGTGCAGCCAATCACACATTAGGTGGCTAGGCTCATCCTCTGAGAGGTTGATGTGCGGAGTCTGATTTTTCCTTTTGTGGTGGATCAATATGCAGATGTTTTCCCTAATGATGTTCCAGGATTACCTCCTTGTAGAGAGGTATATTTATACATTCACATGTACCCCGGGACAACACCGATATCTAGTCCAGCATATCGGATGGCTCTCGCCGAGCATCGTGAGCTGCGAGTACAGCTCGAGGACTTGCAGGGAAAGGGATTTATCTGGACCAGTGTTTCACCCTGGGCATCTCTGATTTTGTTTTCCAAGAAGGCAGATGAGAGCATGTGACTATGTGTCGACTATCGTCGCCTGAATCAATTGACCGTGAAGAACAAGTACCCACTCCCGAGGATTGACGACCTCTTTGATCAGCTCAATGTAGCACAATGGTTCTCGAATATAGACTTCAGGTCAGGCTATCACCAGCTCAGAGTTCAAGATAAGGATATACAGAAGATGGCCTTCAGGTGTCGGTATGGCCACTATGAGTTCTTGGTTATGCCCTTACGAATAACCAATGCTCCAAATGTTTTCAAGAGTCTCATGAACAGGATATTCCAGCCTTACCTCAATCGATTTGTCATAGTCTTCTTCAACGGTATAATGGTTTACTCGACTACTGAGGAGGAGAACGCCAACCATATGTGGGTAGTACTGGATACACTCCAAGAGAACCAGAATTATTCTAATCTCTCGAAGTGCCAGTTCTGGATTCGCGGGTTTCACATCTTGGGACACATCATCTCGGAGGCTGGAGTTGCAGTGGATCTAGTGAATATTGAGGTAGTGCTTGCTTGGGAGCCAACCTGGAGTGTGATGGAAGTTCAAGGTTTTCTAGCTATGGCAGGGTACTATCAGAGATTTTTTCTAGACTTCTCTAGAGTTTCTTCACCGCTTACATCATTGACGAATAAGGGGAAATCATTCGTGTGGTCATAGATATGCCAGTGGAGATTTCAAGAGCTAAGGATGAGATTGACCAGTGCACCCATATTGAGGCTATTGGAAGAAGGCGTAGGGTACGTAGATTACTGTGAAGCATCAGGGACTGGACTCCGGTGTGTCCTGATGTAGGAGTGAGTAGTGTTCATGTACGGTTCACGTCAGTTGAGATAACCCAAGCCGAATTACACTACCCAAGCCCTGGATTTAGTAGCAGTGGTCTTAGCCTTGAAGAAGTGGCGGCACTATCTAATGGATGAGTGCTTTATAGTATACTCTGACCGCCAGAGTCACAGGTACATATTATCAGAAAAGGACCTGAACCCGAGACAACGACGATGGCTCAAGTTCCTCCAAGACTATGACTTCGAGGTAGTCTAAACTCCGGGGAAGTGGAAAATTGTATCAGATGCTCTCAACAGGAGATCGGGCATTCAGATGCTAGGAGAGGCGTCAGAGCAGCTGGCCAAGTTGCAGATATCCTTTGAGGATAGTTATGGAGCTGCCTTTCTTCAGCCTCTCATAGCCCCTCCTCCACTCCTTCAGCGAGTCAGAGAGGCACAACATGGGGACGTTGACTGTGATATGGGACATGTTCAGATATCCTCAGGGTAGGCACCTGCTGGATTTTATGAAGGTGGGGAGCATACCATCCTCCTCAAATGATGTACCATGGTACCAGTTTCACTACAAGAGGAGGTGTTGAAAGAGTTCCACACTTCCCCACTAGTGGTACATCCAGGAGTGGCGAAGATGTATCAGGACCTCAGACGACAGCACTAGTGGCTGGGTATAAAGAAGGTTTTAGCAGAGTTTGTATCACGGTGCCTCAATTGTCAGTAGGTGAATGTAGAGAACCAGGTACCTGTTTTCTTGGTACAACACTTAGAGGATCCGGAGTGGAATTGGGATGGGATATCCATGGATTTCATGGCGGGACTTCCACGTACATCAAGAGGGCACAAATCTATCTGGGTGATTTTTGAACGACTCACCAAGTCAGCCCAATTCCTACTGATCTGAGAGAAGGGATCAGTAGAGAGCCTAGAACGTCTCTAAATTCAGGAGATCATATGGCTTCATGGTTTTCCATCGACTATCGTCTCCGATCGAGATTTTTTTTTACTTCCCAGCTATGGGAGGGGTTACAAGAGGCTTTTGGGACGCAGATTCATTTAAGTACCGCCTTGCATCCTCATATGGACAGTCAGACTGAGAGGACTATTCATACTCTCAAGGAAATGCTCTGTGCATGTTTCCTCCACTTTGGTCACAGCTGGGAGGATCACATACCCTTAGTGGAGTTTGCGTACAACAACAGCTACCAATCCACCATCGGGATGGCACCTTACAAGGCACTGTCAGGCCAACCTTGCAGATCAACTCTGTGCTGGACTAACCCGGGTGAGTCATCACTTGTAAGAATAGAGATGGTTCAAGCTATGATGGAGAAGGTTCAGATCATCTAGGAGCAGATGAAGACTGCACAGAGCAGACAGAAGTCCTATGCTGATAGGAGACGGACACCACTGGAGTTCAGGGATGGTGACCACGTCTTCATGTGGGTCTCACCTCAACGGGGTCTGCTGAGATTTTTCTGTGGTGTAAAGTTATCTCCACACTTCATTGGTCCATTCCAGTTCCTTAGTATAGTAAGTGAGGTGGCTTACCGCCTAACCCTTCCACCTCAGTTGCACCGAGGGCATGACGTCTTCCACGTATCTCAGCTGAGGAGATATGTGCATGGCCCGTCCCACATCATCGACCATGGGGATATGGACATCAATGACGGGGCGACATTCATGAAGGTTCCAATTGATATCGAGGATTGATAGGAGTGGGTCCTGTGTAGATGGTCTATTCTTCTGGTGCACGTTTTCTGGTAGCACGAGAACCTTTAGGAGAGCACATGAAGCGGGAGGCTCATATGCATGCTCAGTACCCCCATTTGATTCCCTAGTGTGTGTTTTAGATTTACAGGGACGTAAATCCCTGAGCTGGGGGTAATGTAAAGACCCAGGAATTTCAAGGAATTACTTTTTCGTAATTTTTTTTGAATTTTATTTATCGGTAGTTTCTGACGGCGCAAGATTTTGAGGCCCGGTGTGCCTGTAATAATTTTTTGATGTTTTTTTGGGTGCGTTCAGTAAACGTATGTGGAGATCTTTCTATCTTTTGAACTAGTTCTTGGAATTGAAATATGAGGACACCGATGAACTTGTAGTGCCAGTATTCGCATAAGGGGACCTTTACTGCAGTTGGGTTTTATACAGGATGGAAGTTATTTTTTGGGGATTCTTTATAATTTAATAAAAAATTATGTGTTACATAATTTTTTTGTAAAGGGTGGTTAATTTGTCCAAAGAGGAGTTGGAGGTGGGGTCCACACCCCACATAACCACCCATAAGAGGATAATTGTGTGGTGGGGCCCACTCGAACCCAAAGTCTTCAACTCTACTATATACCCCCCTTAAAATCTTAAGCTTATAACTCCCCTCTTTTAATGTTGAACCCTCCACCTCCCACTCTTTATCATAAATATGCAAACACCATTAATTAATTTATTGAACTCCACAATTAATTAATTTAATTAAGTGTTTTAATTTTTAAAACTTTTTTCCAACTTTAAAAAAGTGAAGACTTTCTTTTATTTTTGGTTGGCATAATTGTTGGAGATCCATGGATGATTAGAGAGGAGGTGTTCTTCCAATGAAGAACAAGAAGAACTTCTTCAACGACCTTCCTCAGCGTCAAGGGAGAAGGAAATGCCTGAAAAGAACATTGCCAACAACAACGACTCTTCCTCCGACATTGATTGAACGACACCATCTTCTGCGACGCTATTTTCCGTGACTACGAAGAACAAACCTTGAATCTAGGTAGGGGGAAATATGGATTATTTATTTATTATTACGTGTGTAAATTACCCTACCACCATGGCATTTGATTTTGGTTGATGGTGATCAAGTTGTTATCTATTAACACGGAGGGCGCATGCCAAACAAACACGGCCCGACATCCCTCCGTTGAACCTTTATTATATTGCTGATAGAGGTGAAGTCAAGAAGTCATGGTGCTGTCGCACCACGCCAGGGGAGAACCAGAAGACGTGGAAGGTGGTGGCGTCGACGACAGGAGGTAGCGGCAGCCGCGTGCCGGCCGCATGGAGAAAGACCAACACTACTGGAAAAAAGGCCTATACCCACGGTTCAAAACCGTGGGTATAGACCCCAAAACCGTGGGTATAGGCTATACCCACGGTTTTGGGAACCGTGGGCTGGAACGCCGTCGGTATAGGTCCCCAGCCTATACCCACGGTTTTCCAAAACCATGGGTATAGGTGTTCTGCCACCGTGTCAACAAAACATTCCCAATTGCCATGGTGTCAATGGCTTTTACCCACGGTTTCAAAACCGTGGGTATAGATCCTAAAATAAATCCGCAGGCGGGTTTCGATCCCACGACCTCCTCACTGCAAAGTACCGCGTCTACCACTAACCTACTATCAATTATGTGTATATGTATATATATATATTTAATTAAATATAGTTATATAAACCGTGGGTATAGAGGGAAGAACCGTAGGTATAGGACTCCCGCCAAAAAAAAATCTTTCCCGCGGAAAAAAAAATTTTCCCGCGCACACATGGGAAACCTATACCCACGGTTTTGAAAAACCGTGGGTATAGGTTTTTTATCCTATACCTATCCCCACGGTTCTCCTCAAAACCGTGGGGATAGGTACCCCTATACCCACGGTTCTTGAAAACCGTAGGTATAGGTCAATTTTCTAGACCTATCCCCACGGTTTTGGAAAACCGTGGGGATAGACCCCCCTATGCCCACGGTTTTTGAAAACCGTGGGTACAGGTCTTGAAAATTGACCTATCCCCACGGTTTTGAGGAAAACCGTCGGGATAGGTCCATTTTCCAGTAGTGTAAAGCCCGCATCCACGATCCCCTCGAATGATGAAGAACCAGCCGGTCTCATGACCGACCATACTGGAGGACTATGGTGCCTTCTTGGAATCAGGCTATGGGAATACTGTCGCCCGCTCTCCGTGGGCCGCTTCTGCAGGTGAACCGGCTGGCTGCCTGCCGGCCGGGATGAAGGAAGCCGCGGCACCCAAAGGTGCTGTGTGGGAGGACAGTGGACCGCACATCGAGCCGGTCGTGATGGAAAATCCAGCTGGCTTCGGCTGAACGGGTAGGAGAGGTGGCGCCGCTCAGTGCCACTGTTACAAGGACTCGTAGATCCAGGACGGGCCGACCCGCTAGCCCACTGGGATTGACGGGCTGAGACCGTTTCTGTTAAACGTGGATATCTTCAAGAACGCATGTCCAAACGATGCGCCGTATGCGGAACTGGGACCATTATGACGAGGCAGTCCTTTTGAGATACTCTACATGAGTTTTGGGCAAATTTTGAAAATGGTCAGGTTTGGAACGTGCATAATTCCAACTGGGCCCCTAGAACTAAAAAACCAATAACTCTCAGACCGGGCGTCCAATTGACGTTCCGTCTACCGCATTGGGTTCCTTTTAATGAGACAGAACTTTGGGATACAACAACTCTAGTATTCTTGATAGTTGATGTATTGAACCCCTTTGCTCGAGGATCAGACCCTCCCAGAATCGATCGTGCTGTGTGCGGGAACCCTAGAGCTGGCTGCGACTGCGTCAACTACTGTACTAGAATCCTCCATGGGTTAGACAGCGATGACTGCTGTACTGGGACCATCCGTGGGTTCGACAGTGATGACTAATATACTAGGATCCTTCCTGGGATCGACAGCGGTGACTACTGTTCTTGTATCTTGTGTGGGTCCAGCAGTTTACCTCTGTACTTGTATCCTATGTGGGTCCAACATAGTATCTGGTCTTATATCCTGTGTGGGTCCAACATCTTTGATGGTCTTGTATCCTATGTGGGTCTGACATCTTAGATGAATCAGTGACTAAATCTCATCATCTCTATCACTATACAAATTATGTATTCCTTTGTGAGATGAGTCTTGAATTTCAATCATTATCATCGATGTGATTGACTTTACTTTCTCTTTGGGCTGGGTTGTGCTTGGGCTCGAGAGTTGGAGCCAAACTGAGATTGATAACTTAGGTATATGTATGGGAATATACCTAAGTGGGGTTGGTTGATACTTCGTGGTTGTATCCTTTTGATATGGTTTATCCTTTGCGGATTCTGGGAGACCTTAAGGGGTCTCAAGGTCCCTACTGAGTGTCGTTATACTCACCCCTGCAAGGGCTATGCCCGCACCTTGTTGTGTTGGATGCAAACAATGGACATCGTTGATGGAGGTCGAGAGTGATCCAGGATCAGATGGTACCTGGAGGTGGACCACACGGTGAGATGGTTTCACGGAGCAGACTGATAGACGTGGAGTGATGAGGTGGAAATCTATACCTACCCTTCAGGTTGGATACAAGGTGTACATTCCAGGATCTGTCTTTTTTTAGCTGTTGTCCATTTTTCAGTTGTACTTGCTTTCCATTATACCTGTACTTTACTATTGGGCTTGTATTTCTAACCCCTTTACTTTCAGCACTACTTTTTGTATACAGTATTCACTTAGTGTTTACTTCCTGTTGCGTACTCTATTGTGTTAGTTTACTTTCATAAAGGCAATGCCTTCCCAACATAGGGATTTATTCCTTTTTTTCTAGTCGACAACCCCTATCCTATGGAAGGTGGGCTTGGGGTAGTCACGGCATGGGCCCTGAGGATGGGTTGTGACACAGTAAACTTATATTCATACTATTTTACATCATAACATCAAAATTAATAATATTATATTTGGTTTTCTACTTATAACTCTTTCCAAGTACATCATCATCGCCCTTTTAACCCTTTCCATTACACTATTTCCCTAAAATATTTAATAAATATTGTAGTTATATACATTTTCACTTAACTTGAAAATCCTGATAATTTCATGGATAAAGTGATATCCGCTTAATCAGAATAACTAGTGTAATTCATTACATTTCGATTTACCTCCAAACCATAAACTATTTTAGGATATCAAGTGATACATATTGCATATTGGATGATATGATTTTTAGGGAATATTGATGTTCACTTGTTATGGTAGATAAATTCACTATATATATTTTTCTTTACCATCACATATTTCAAACTTCTTTAGGATATAAATTGAGGAATTACTATAATCTTATACTAGTATAATTATTTAGTAAATAGTTATATTAATTTTCCCATAGTAACTAAATGTTACTATTTGTATTTTTTTAGTTTCACACATTATAAATCATTACTGTATAAAGTAGATTATCATTTAAATTGAATCTTGTTAAAATATTTTATTTGTTAAATTTTATCTTCTCTATGTTCAAACAAACTCCCACTAGTCTCTTAGACAAAATATTCTCTTAATATTTTCTTTCTAAGATTACAAAACAACTTTGGGTATTAGGAAATTAAATTTAACTTCTTTTAGTGGGAATATTTAACAAATAAACATATCATATATGGTTTTCTTTTTGTTTATAACCTATCCTATTTAAAAATAATATTTTATTAATATATATTACCAATAGGTGCTGGGAACACATTTCCTCATATTTTAACCAATATAGGGATAATCACTTTTATCCAAATATTCTTCTCAAAAGATGTTATTGAAATTTAGGAATCATAAAGCATGTGTATATAATTAATCATATCATATGTATTCACAACGTCTCTTTATAGTCTAATATCTTCTATTATCATATAATGGAGTTGAGATGAAGATACACATGTTGTACGTAGATTCCTTTAAGATTGATAAAAACCATTACATACAATTCATCAATTTAGTGACTATTTACTTCATCTCATGAATATAAAATTCAATATTAATCAGTTATTACTTTTATTTTTAACTCATTTATGTTTATAAACATAGTAAAACATACATTAATTATCACATCCTATTCAAAATTGAAAAATTAATTTCTATATCATTCATACCTGAGATGGAGACACTATAGAGTTTCAAAAAATCCTTTAGATATATCTTGGTTAATCCAATCATATTAAATTATAATTCCTCCTTGAAAGCACGAGATTTTATTAGGGTTGATAGACTTATTGAAGAAGCATTATTCAATATTTTCAAAAACACTTTTCTTTATTCAATTTGAAAATTTACCTCCTTCACTTTCTGTACAGTATCAGAACATAAATATCATATTACAAATTTTTCTATTCTAAAAACATTTAGAATATTATATTAATTTTCTTAAATTAATATATTTTTATAGAACATGTATTTAGATGAAAAAATAATGAATTCCTAAACCTAAATAATCGTTATAAAAATTATTCTATTTCTACAAACATATTTAGTCATATCAAATATCATTGACAAACCCAAACATATTATGAATATAAGGGTAGAACTACTTAGGTCAATTTGAATATTGTTCCTTTGAAACAGTAAATGAATCATTCTATTCTTCCATATAAATCTTGATTTTTCATGTTGAACAACATCATAACATGGTTACTCAGGAAGGAACTATTCTAACACATAGAATATTTATGTTTTTTAAGAACTATTATTAAGCTACCAATATTATGAGTTACTTTAATATTCTAATTTCAAGGAATAATATAATGTTTAGTTCAAGGATGATGATTCATTTAACTAAAAGATAAATTTTAATTAGATAAATATCATGTATTATATATTTTCATTATTTAATTTTAATTATTCTGAACCCATTAATATTGATGACCCCATAAATCATATCAATTTAGTGATCCAAGATCAATATTTATTTGGTCAATGAGTATGCTATGGTGTTACTATCACCACTTATTTATTCAAGTATGGAATCATCCAAATCATGATAGTTTTTACTCTTAAATAGTTGAGTGGATAACTCTTTATCCAAATCAAACATATGAATTCACTCTACTCTATTCCTTTGGAAACATAATCCCATTAGGGTCTCATAGATTGTATAACCCTAAACAAATACCACGAATAAACTAAAAAAGGAAAATCTAGGGGCTCAAATATTTTCTTACACAAGATAATCCGAGGGTATATATCTTTAGAATTACCTACTTAATTGGATGTTTTAGGTCTCAAAAAGTGCCACTTTGGAATTAATCAAACATAAATTATTTGAAGGGGATTTAATCTCACCATATTATATCATATTATTCCCTATTATGTGTGCATGCTTCTAGTTATTTTAGGTTGGAATCCTATTCTGTTCACCTAATCAATATGTTAAAAAACTACTAATGTGTAACTCATTACAAAACCCACAAGTTTGTGTTACCTACCCAAAAATAGAAATAAGACATATTCAAACATATCTAAGTGTATAATATGTAAAAGATTCATGAACACTTCCTGTAATACCATAGAGGTATATGAGATTCACAATATATACATGAGTAATCTCGGAGTATCAAATATCCAACCCCATTCACCATCCTAGACAAGGCATAATCCTTGAGGTAGGTGGGTAGGTAGTCCAACCTCATGTCCCTCTACCATGGGATAATTTACTCAAGAGATAATTCAATTCATCATAACATTAAACATAATCTGGAAAAACTACATTTAACAAATAAATTCAAATTCATAACTTCAATTTCAAACTATGGTCAAGGTAGATAAAAAAGATCCATTATAGAGACATTCTTAACATATAACGATAGGATATTTACACAATTTTGATTAAAATTAAAAATAAATCATAAAAAATATTTAAATTTATAAACAATTCACTAAATATTAATAATGTTGGGAGAACTATTTAAATAAATGAATAATTCAAATATTAATAAATTTGATAAACATTTATGGAAAATTCATAAATCAAATTTAATTATATACCCTTTTATAAATTTCAACATTAATATTATGGTAATTTCATTCCCTTCTATTGGTGATGGGGAGGTTAAGGTTTGGGTGTAAGAAGAAGGTCACAGGGACAAGTCCTCAGGCCGACAAGTTTACTACGATTTACTTTCTTTCATTATATTCCATAGTGGCAGATGTAATCCACATATTATTATGCACATTTTATAATTATAAATATAAATATTTCATATTTGAAGATGAACTACTACCAATTTACCAGTATATGGAATTTTGATTTTAAAAATATCATATTATATTAATTATTAACAATTTACAATATAATTTCTATTATCTAATCCTTTTATATAATATTAATTTCATATACTTAATAATTATTTAAACAATGATCATATCAATCATCAAAACATCTTTTCATGTGGCTTATGTAATATGAAAATAAAGTCCATTTTTATTTTGAAAAATCAAAAATAATAAAATATAAATTATTCATAATTTAAATATAAACCTTTTATATTTATCCTTATTTCTTAATTTATTATTGTATATAAATTATTTCTTATGATATATAAATAAACACTTTTATTTCTATATCATAATAATTATTAAATAATTTAGTAAAATGATTTTAATTATTAACCCTTGATATTTTGGAAAACAAATTTATAAACATTCATTAAATTAATTATAGAAAATTTATAATTAAATAATTAGTTAATAAAATCCATACAAATCATATATTTCTAAATTATTTTTTAACTTTATTTTTAAACCATTTATAAACCATAAAAATCATTTAATTTGTTAAAAAATATTTTTTGTAACAATGTTTTCTTACCGTTACACAGCATTCCTATACTACATAAGGGTATCACCATATTACACTTTCACAGACACCCTATGAAAGGTTACTAATGTTTTAGTTGTTTTTTAAAAGTAATACACAGATTACCTTTATAAAACTCCCCTATCTTAAGGAATTACCCTTTCTTAACTCTTTTGTGTAAGGTTATTCAAAACATTTCATATGCTCGATAATGGTAAACATTAGGGACCCTTATGCAGCTTCCATATACTATATGTGTAATGGTAAAGTTCCAATGATCCTTATGAAATCCTCTTTTCATAACAGTACTACCATTATGTATCCATATCATGTTAGTTTAAGCAGTCGGTTACCTTTATTTAATGTTAGGAAAACTTCTTTACACTTATGAAAATGCCTTTACGCATTGTTGTGTAAGGGTACTACCTTATGCAATCCATTTTCATTATGGTAATTATGAGTTTACCCTTACACAGACCATATATGTAAGGGTACTACCTTTACATGGTTGGAATATATTCGGGTAAATAAAATTTTATCATTACGTAGCTCATAAAAGGGTCATTAACCTACTCCGGATTTATGAAAATGTTTTTATTTGTTTTTCTTTGAAATTCAGTGACCATAGCATGTTTTAATGTTGAATAAAATTGATTTTATACCATGGATTGGCATCTGATGAACATCATATGACCATTTTTAGTGTTAAAATAATCCAAACATGGGAAGATCAATCCTTATGAAATCAATGTACAAAAAAATAGAGTATCTGGAAAGAAAGACTTGCAATAGAAATCTTCAATTTTTAGTGGAGAATGTTTGATGAAGATCTATAAAACATGTGAAGGAAGGAACCCTACCTTTGAGGTTGGGAATGTTCCATGGATCCATGAATTTTCTATGAGGATACATGTAGTATGAAAGGGTTCTAGTGCCTTATCACATGAGATAAACAGAGCTACAGGTAGAAGAAAATTTCAACTGAGGCTTCACAAGTATCGAACATACATGCCTCTAAAAAGAGGATTTCATCCTCTTATATATGTTAAAATCCAAAGGCAACTCAACTGAGTTGTATGTGTTTCTAATATTTGGGGTATAATTCATTTAATGGTTTCGATGAATTAATGAAAAGACTTTAATCTACTCATAAATTGATTGTAAATGATGAAACCATTCAGGATAAATAATAATAAATATATATCATATATTTATTTATTCATTATTCTTTTTCATCACATTCATAATAAATATGTATATCATAAATATTTATATTTATATTTCATTTGTCGTATGCATGAAATAAAACATGCATCATATGTTTATATTAAATGTATAATCAGGAATATCATGTCATATGTTATATATATATATATCTGTTTCTTTTTGTGTTTGTGTGTGTTTCCCATCCATAATTCATGCATGTGTACATGAATCTCATGTATTTAAATTTTAGTGCACATCCAACAACACGTGTTAGTCAAAGCCACCACCTGTGTCGACCTCGCCCACATCATGCATGTTCCATTAAATCCATATTTATAACACTAACACCACTTTATTTTATGGCAAAAAATTTGGGAAATACCTCACTTGGGATAACTCTCACTGCTGGAAATATGACCTTTAGTGACCCCCAAAAGCAGTTTCTACAGGTCTATAGAGACCGTCTTACGACCACATTTGGCGGTCGCATTTGCCCCATCGCTAAAGGGAGATTGTGACTACCATTAGCAATCACTATTGGGGTCTAGAGAAGACCGCATTGGTTGTCATGGGGAACAGCTTTAATAACTAAAATAATTTTCTTCTAAATATAATTACTATAGCTCCACTAATTGTGGTCACTCTTTCTCCTGAAAAGAGGCATTACTGACCACTATAGACAGTCACAACCCTGTAGATTGTTTTTAACATTTCATTTTAAATACCATTACAAATAACAAAAACAAAAAAAATCAGTAATCCAAACAACTATCCAATAAGCGACAAAATCCTCCAATATTTTTTCCATATTAACCAGCAAATACGATGAAAAAAATAAAATTAGACAATGAAAATAGAAATTAATGTTTACATTAATATAAAATTTATTTAGTTAATAAATAAATATTAATCAAAATAGTTTATATAGTGTTATGTACATAAATAATCATAAATATAAAAATGATAAAAATCTAATCTAAAAAATATGATTATACTATTTAATTATTATTTTAACAATTAATATTAAAGTTAAAAATCAAGTTTTCTGCTCGTTGATCAATCCATGTATTGGATTGATACACGGTAGATTCAAAAAAATCCAAATTGATTTTTGAAGTGTGCCCCTAGTTTTTTACGTCAATACAAGGTTGTTCTCTCATTTTTAATCACTAGAAGGGAGATATGTCATTTTAATAAAATTATACAACATTACTCATAATTTTCCATCATACCAAGAAACATGAGATTCTATTTGATGTGGAATTGTTTTCTACATATCATAAAAGAATCGGTGATCATTATCCCATGATTTCATGTCAATCTAAGTGTATTTTGTTGGAATTTTAAAAAATTTCATGACTTTTCAATTACCTATAAATCTAAACAACTAGCACTATTTTCGATCATATCCTGAAACATGTATATCTGATTGATATTTTGATGATTCCTATATATTTTAAATGACTTTAAGATCATTTCCCAAGGATTTCATATCAATCGAAGCTCGTTGGGTCATTTTTTACCCCTAATCACATGATTTTCCCATAATTAAAAAAATTTTAATAATTTGAAATCATGAATTAAGACATATAAATAAAGATGATCATAAAATTGACTTAATTTTGATTCCAATATATCGTAAATGATTCTAGAAATTTTCTCATACATTATTGTGTTAATATGAAGTCTCTTTCTCATTTTTGACCCACTAACAGTGTATATTCCCTTTTAATAAAACTATACAATGTTACCCATGATATTCTATCATACCGAGTGACATGAGCATAAGATTGATGTGGAATTTATTAGGATAGTAAAAAACATTAGAGATCATTATTTCATGATTTCATGTCAATCCTTGTGTGTTTTCAATGTATTGACATGATTTTTCACTTAAATCCAAATCTGAGGGACAACGACCAATTTTGTTATTTTCATGAAATTAAAGAAATTGATCAATGTTTTGATGATTCCTAAAGCATTAAAATGACATAAATATCATTTTACAAATATTTCATGTCAATTAGAACTCATTTGGCCGGGTTTGACCCCTACATGCATGATTTTCTCATTATACACAAATGTTAATGATGTAAATTCATACATTAATCCATACCGATCAATCCAGGCCTCATATTAATGCTCGGTTGATTCCAATAGATCCAAAACAATTCATTGAATTTTATCCTATATTTTCATGTTAATTGGAATTCATTTTCTCATTTTGACCCCTTGATCGAAGATATTCCCTTTTAATCAAACTATATAGTGTTACCCATCACTTTACATTATAACGAGTGACATGAGGATCTGATCAATGAAGTATTTATTTTGAAATATAAAAAACTATTTGATCATTATTATATTATTTAATATTAAATAATGATTTATTCTTTGTATTGTCCAATTTTTTAATATTTCACTTAACTCCAAATCTAAGGGAGAGATGCCATTGTCAGTCATACCGAGAAATTCAGGAATCCAATCGATGTGATGATGATTATTATATATGGTAAATGACATAAATAAAATTATCCTAATATTTCATATCAATAAGGTCTTTTTTGGTTGGTTTTAGCCCCCGCATGCATGATTTCCCCATTATTACAAATGTTAATAAAATCAATTAATACCTTTGGCCATACAGATCAATATTAGAATCATATTGACACACAGTTTATTATAACATATTATAAATGATTCTAGGAATGTTTTCATAGCTTTAAAAATCAACCATAAATAATTTTTTAATTTTTACCCCCTAGAGGTAGATATCTCATTTTAAAAAAACTATACACCGTTACCCATTTTTTCCATCATATTGGGTTACATGGGATTCTAATTAATGTAGCATTAATTAATATATATCAAAAATGACTCAGTTATTGTTATCACATGATTTCATGTAAAATCGAGTGTATTTTCTTAGTATTGACCACCTTTTCATGATTTTTCACTGAACACTAAATCTAAGGGAAACATTACTTTTGATTGCACTAAGAAATTAGGGTATCCAATCAATGTTCCTATTATTGATGAAAATTATAAATAACTTAAAGAAAATGTTACTAATAGTTCATGTTAATTAGAGATTGTTTGGTGGTTTTTTACCCATATTCACATGATTTACCCATTAATAAAAAAATTCTAATAATGTCAAATCATGCATTTAGTCATATCGATCAATCAGGAAATAGATTAACACGTGGCTGATTCAAACAAATCAAAATCATTCAATGGATTTTCCCCTATATTTTCACATCAATATAAACTCATTTTCTCCTTTTTGAACCTCAAACAAGAGATACATCATTTTAATAATCCTATTGTCTATTATCCCATATTTTCCATCATATTGAGTGAAATGAGATTACGATGAATACAATGTTGATTCTTGTATATCAAAATCAAATATATGATAATTGTCCCACGATTTTGTATCAATACATGTGTGTTTTCTTGGATAAACCCACATTATGTGATTTTTTACTTAACTCCAAATTGGAGGGACAAACACCACTTTTTATCATACTAAGAAATTTTGGTATACGGTCAATCTATAAATGAATCCTAAATATTATAAATTACATAAGGAACATTTTTTTAAGATTTCATGGCAATCAGAGCACATTTTTATGTTTTTACCCTTACACTCATAACCTACCAACTATTGAAAAAATGTTAATAATGTAAAATCATATCTTAAAGAATACTGATTAATCTAAGCATAATATTTATCTGTGGTTAATTCCGACAAATCAAATATTATATGAGGAAGGTTCTCCTATTTTTTTAAGTCAATCCGAAGTCATTTTTTCATTTTTTACCCCTATAAGGAGATATGACATTTTAATAAAATTGTACATTGTTACCTGTTTTCTCCATCATACTGAGTGACATGAGCATCAAATGCATGTATAGATTATTTTTTCAAATTATAAACAACTCGTGAATCATTATCCCCTGATTTAATATCAACCCTGGTGTGTTTTCATATTATTAACCCATTTATGTGATTTTTCACTTAACTCCAAATTAGAGTGATAAATGCCACTTTCAATCATATCACGAAATTAGTATCCAATTGATTTACTAATAATTCCTATAGATTTTAAATTAATTAAATATCATTTCCTATGATTTAATGTTAATAAAATTGTGTTTGTATGATTTGATCCATACACACATGAATTTCCCATTATTACAAAAATATCAATAATTTAAAATCATAACTTAATTCATAATAATCAATTTTTGTATCAGATTTATGTACATTTGATTATAATATATCACAAATGATTTGAGTAATGTTCTCCTATATTTCTACATCACTACAATGTTTTTACCCTTTTTGACCCCCAGCAAGAGATATTTTATTTTAACAAAACTATACAACGTTACCCATTTTATTCCATCATACTGAGTGAAACAAGCATCCAATTAATGAGGTGTTTATTCATAAAAATCAAAAATGACTCAGTGATCATTCCCATATCATTTAATATCAATCCAATTATGTGTTATTAGTATTGAACCTTTTTAGGTTTATTTCACTTAACTCAATTAGAGCTCATCCTTCTCTTATGTTTTCAGTCCTATCCAAGTTTCTTTCCTTATTTTTAACTCCTAAACTAGTTAAAATCCATTTTAAGGAAACAATAAATATAATAAATGTATTTTAAATTGTAATTACCATTTTGATAATACAATTGAAATGTGGTTTAAATATAATAATAAAATATAACATAATGGTTATTGTCTTATGTTTTCTTATTAATATAAATTTATTTAGTTTGTTTTGAATCCCTACTTGGTCAAATTTATTTTTAATAAAAATTTAATGGGGATTTTTTACTTTACTAAAAATATGAAAATGAAATGAAACAATCAATTTGAATAAAAAACCAAAATGTTAAAATGAAACACACCACCTAGATCAGATGCATCATGTAGAACCATAGATTCTACTTGTGTCATGTTCAGATGTGGCATACAACAAGTAAATTTTTTTGAATACAATAATAATTTATATAATAATAAATAAATAAATAAATCTTGAGTAAATCTGAACCATTGTCCTGAAGGATATCCTCTAATATTGATATGTCTTGAACTAACAGTTATGCATTTACCTCCTTAGAAGAATGTATACGTGCCTTCAGATCTGTCACCTTCTATGTTGTCCCAAATGTTGGGGGAACTGATATGAAATGCAGTCCCCATTCAATAGCCAATGATCCATTGGGTTAAACTGGGTTCATAAAATCCGAAAATATGAAATCAAAAAACTATGTTTATTATTATTTTTTAATAACATAATCTAATAAACTGAAACAAAATTCATCAATTAACATTTCACCAAATATAATAAACAAATCAATAATAGTAGTGAAAACATAATAATAATAATGGTTGATATATATTGATTCAATCTTGTAATTTATTCTCATAAATAATAGAAAAATAAATCTATCCAAACTGATTCAAATAACCATAACCGAAATAGTAACTTACAGTGACAACATGAGCATTATAAGTCTCAAAAATATTGTTTATTATTAAGTAAATACAACGTAGAATCAAATAAATAAGTATTGTGGTTTAATTAGATAATATTATGAATAAACAGTAATTAGAAACATTAAAATTACATAGAGGATTTATGTTCTATGTTCAATTGGCCCACGTGCATAGGGTAGAGACCTCGTAGTTTTTCACTATGCAACAATAATGGAGTACAAAAGAAATGTGGGTAAAGAAGAATCATAATAAGGATATACCCAAGAAACACCGATTAATAGAAAAAAAATACTAAGAAATCAAAGGGACATAAACTATACTAGACCGTCTTTCCAGGGTTCTATCTTACCTCCATTGCAATCCTGATATTCAAAACTAGACTGTTTTGAGCCTAAATCGTCATATAGTTCCAAATAAATCCATGTAAAACACAAAAATTTTCATCATAATCCTAGTCCATTTTCCTTTATTTTCCTGAATTTGAATCTTTTTCAATCCATGATGTTACTCTGCAAGGCTATTCTCATTTTCCAACAACAGCACCATTGTCTGAGACTAGTGTAGGCCAGGCAATCATACCTTAATTCCAAGAATATGAAAATTTTTCCACCCTCAACATTATGCTCTAGGTTCCTTAGATGAAGGTATATATCTTGAAAAAAATATGAAATTTGAAATAAGGATGAAAGCATAATCCCCCCTTACTCTCTCTCGATCTAGCCGAGTTCCTCTTAGTTGAACCAAAATCACTACTCCAGGAGATGCCACCATTACTCTCTCCGTCAAATGAATCACTCCCAAATTTTAATATCCATAGAGAGAAATGTATGGTTGATGATGTGGTTACAAAAAACATGTATTCTATGGCACATGTTGATAGCCACAATAAGAACAAAGCAACAAAAAACTAGAAAGTAAGAACATGTAGAGAGCATATAGGGGGTAGCATGTAAAATGGGGTATTTCTATAGAACCATTGATAAATGGGACTAGAATAAGAAGAAAAAAATATAAAAGTCGTATTAAAAAATTTTAATTAAAAAAATTAATATAAAATTCGCATTTCTCTTCCTTGATAATTAAAAAACATGAACATGGTTTACTATGAAACAATTCTACTAAGTCTCTACCTTGATAATTAAAACTCTAACCTCTTGATAATTTTGTACCTCATGAAACCATTAAATCAGGAATAAAATACTCAATAGGAAGGAACCTATAGGGTAAGGAAAAAATGCCCCCCCCCCCTAATGTGCATTAATACAACATACATATCCCAAACATAATGACATTTTAATGCTGTTATACACTATCAAAATTTAAACAATGTCCAAACATAGAGAGTATACCTCCACATACCCGGGTCGCCCTCTGTGACGATGCTAATGAAGAAGTACCACAATACTAACCATCACCTGAAACACATGAAGTTAAAACAGTAGTACACATCCTCAAACAAACCATTGAGAAAAAAAACATCTCATACATTTTATAAATAATAACTCATAAAACCAATGTAATCATGAAAATAGAAGGAATAAAATAAACACTAAGAAATCAAGCATAGAATAAGAAAAAATGGTCACTGCCTAAATTTATCTGACATTGAAAACACTCCAACTAAAGGGAATACACATCCTAGAACCATGCAATAGGGGAATTCAAATCATATCCTACTGCACTGTAAAGCTCAAAAATCCCTAGTCTTAAAGGCCAACTCAAGAGAAAAAATATAGTAAGAAAGGGAACCCCACTACAAACATAAAGAAAAAAACCCACTAAATGAAGGCATCCAACATCATAAATAACATAATTCCCATGTCCTCGTCTAATATCATTTAAGATATATAATCACCCCCATCATAAAACCTGGTGATCATCTAAACATGTACCCTTAGACCAGCTTCTCTGAACACTTCCTAAGACCTCACTTTCCTCACACCTGGTTACCTCCAAATAATATCATTCCTCCATGGAAAAATAGGAAGAAAACAACCATTGATGGATCCAGAACACTACCCCACTAAATGCACGCTAGACATAAACACATCCTAAACCGTGCTAACAATAGAGATTCTTAAAAAACTAGGTACCACTGCAAATCTCATACAGCCCCAAGGCTCCTAAGTGAAACCTCTAAACTTGTGGATAATCGTAATGATAAAAAGGATAAAAGCTACCAATGGAGACATTTTATCTTAGTCAAGATTTCTAATGATATATATAAACCTCCTAACATCGCTAATATAACTCAATAGAACCTCCATGAAGCTTGGTCTATATCGAACCTATTCACACAACACTATCTGTATTAACTCTTCATGAACCAATAATCACTCACAATTGGTCAACACCTAGATATATTGTAGAGACCCAAAGCCTGATGTAAATGGACATTACATTACTTTTGTGGAATACTTAATACAAGAAAAAACAGACACCCAAAGACCATATTAGTTTAGTGTCTTTGGAAACTCGGAATGTAATCTTCTAATCATGGTGAAAGATCTTCAACATATCCCATAAAGATCTTCCCCCTTTTGATTTTCTTACATAAAACCTTTCATTACATCCTACAGAAAATAAAACATAAAGAGGGTGAGCTCAAATGCTCAGTAAGGGTAAACATAGAGAACATAAAATAATCCATAATCATTTGAATGCAACAACATGAACATAAAATCTAAACATCAAAATCTTGAGAAAAGACATAAATCTTGGAAGTACGTAAGGAATATATTATAAAAGAACATCAATCAAGATAAAATATCATGGGAATAAAACATGTAATTGTGGAAAACCATTAATCACATGATATGATTTTCATAGTTGCCAAGGCATTGCCTCCAAGACCATCTTAGTTGACAACATCCATTTCTAAATCGAGTTCACTCCTCGTTCCAATCCTGTATCACTGAACTAGATTAACTTACCATTCCAACCATGACTATATCATGAGATATAAATCCATAACCAATGCATTTTAGGGAGATATAGGTCCCAACCATCTCATAATGAAATCATTCTTACTTGTGCCACAAAATAATCATAAATCATTCATCATAACCATGAGAAGAAATTGGGTTTCATAAACATCATCCCATCATAGCAAAATCCATATTAATGAAATGGATATAATTTCATCATAAGAATAATAAAACCATTTAAATAATAGATACATTATACATGAAACATAATAATACTAAATAATGTCATCTTAGATGGAAAATAGTTTTGACAAAACACTTGAAATGAATTATTGAGGAAAATTTTATTTCTTCTTCATAATCATTTTCTTTTCATAAAATTACATGCAATTTTAAATGAAAAGGATTTTTTGAAAATATAAATAAAATATTGTAGAGTAATATAAATGAAAATAAGGACTTATAAATCCGTATAAATCTTCTCACGCCGTATAAGTTAAAAAAACATTCTACTCGTACTTTTTTCAGAAAAGTAAAAAAGTTCCTCGTATGGTAAACAGAAGAAAGATTCCTTTTATAACATGTCGTAAATTTCAAAAATTGGTAAAAAAGACTTTAAAAATACATGAAAACATTTTTAGAAAACATGGGCATGGATGATAACAATAACCCCAGTAAATACTTACGAATAACAATCTGGGATAAGAACGAGACTAGAATAGTTATCCCTTACCTTATGTCAGATATGCTTCGTATATATCTGAACCTCCAGTATAATGATTTAAATAATTTCATTGCATTATTATGGAATCATATTCATTATTATGATATCATATATGGTTTACGTGTGACTTTATATTACCTGTTCTTTTGTAAATTCGATGTAAAAGCAGTGATTTGGGTAAAATCGTTTCATTTATTGTATGTGTTTCGACTTGTTGTTCTTGATATTATTTCTTATATCCTGATTTAATTAATTCCATAATGTAAAAAATGATTTATATATAATATATATTCATCATATACATATATATATATGATAGATAGATAAATGGAATGAAATACATTGTTCATGGAGACGTTAGACCGTATGTAAACATGAACTCTATTTTCGTTTCCTTATTGAATTGAATGGAATTAAGTAGATGAAATATATATATATATATATACAAATAAATCCAGTATCATTATTATGTCATATATTTCATTATTATTCATTATATATACTTTATAATCATTCATGAATGGTTAACATGGAGAATGAATCTCATCACGTCGTGGATACGGTAGTCCGTACGTACGCACGAATGATGATACCATTCCCATGATCGTGGAATTGTATTGAAGTGTATGTATAATATTTCAGAATCAATATCACTTTAAAATAATCATATTTATTTATTTAATTACACCATTATACCCATCCATGTAAGGTTGTGGTCGAAAACATATTACACCACGGCGTGGAGACGGTATTCCGTACGTACGCACACGGAGTGATTTCATTTTCCGTAGGATGGATAGAAGGTGAAATAAGGATGTTTCATATTTATAATAACATATCAGTTTATAATTAATACTGATTTTATTACTTTATAATGAGACAACTAAATATGAATAAGTAGAAGAAGAAAGAAACTTGAGAGAATTGGAAGAAGAGATCACCTCTTCTTCGACACACCTCCTTTAAGCTTCCTCTTAAGGAAGTAGAGTTGGTCTTTTGAGAAGACCAGAACCTCCAGAATATTTATAGGGATGTGGGGAAGATAAATGGGCAGGGTTTTTCGGAGCTTAAAGGTTTAAAAGGGTGTGAAGATAAGAGGGAAGGGGTGACCTTTTTATAAGGGAGGAGAGGGACACCTTTGGAAAAACTTAAAATATATATTTTATAATAAAGTCATATTCGGTTTTTAATAGCTCAAAATTGATTTATGTCTAATAAAAGGTGGTTTTGGGTGTCAATACTCTCAACCAATAGGTTTTAGAAAAGTTTAGGTTACTATTTTAACCTTTTCTTTTAGATTTAACTCTAAGTTGAATAATTTAACTTTTACCGTGTCTTCTTGTTCTGTTACACTATTTGGTTAATAAATTTAATATAACCAGCCAAACGAACCACAAGTGGTTAATTATTAATATATATAACCTTATATAAGTCATTTTTCTGAACCTTAGATTTTAGGAATATAATAACAATTAATAATATAATATTTGTTTTAAAAACTATTTTATGTCAATTTTGACACTATTTTGTAATTTATTTTTGTCAAAATCATAACAGCATGATTAGTTCGAAAAAATATAATTAAATCAATACTAACATGTCATATTAATATAGAAAATTAGTGGAATTAATAAAAAGTATAAAATTACATTTATTTGGGTGTTTATAATATCAATTTTTAATATTTCATTATTTAGGTAATTACTCCGTCACCATTGTGTCATAAACAACATAAATTATTTAATGTCTAAAAATTATAAATAAAATACCATTAGGTATAAAATATTTTCTACTTTCTAATGAATTTTTATAGTCGAATTTATCTTATGTATAAGCCTATATTAAAAATGTTTTAGTTATTAAACTTTGATTTTAACTATTTTAACTCTTTTTGAAATAAAATAATAATAAATGTCCTAATCTTATCCAAGTGACTTAAATGATAATATTATATTCCTAAACTTGTTTTTCGTCGAATTAAATTTATCCGGTAGAATTAGTACATGTTGTAGGGTAATAATAATACCATTTTTACCCTTAATTTCCCTATTTACTTTTAACCGTGGTAAATAAAAGTAAAAAGTTACTATTCACAAAAATTATTTTTATCTTATTAGACTACATTTTACTCTTTGATATTAATTGTGTCTCTCGGATTTTGGAAATTCCACTCACAGAAGCGGTAAAATTATGTTTTATGTAAATTTTCAAATTCTCCTAGGAGGTGGGTAAAAGACGGTGAAAAGATCAAAAAAAATTAATATATCAAAAATTATTATAAAATTACTCTAATGAATTACATTGAAATTATATAGGTATTATGTATAAATTTTGACCTAAAATAAATTTAAATAAAATAAATAATTATTTAAATAAAATAAATAATTATTTAAATAAAAAGTCAGTTTTTAAATAGTAACCTAGTGTTTTCACAATTCATCAAAAATTGAATGTTTTCAGAAAGGTACCAAAAATTCACCCTAGGCTAATTCCAATATTATGAATCCAAAAATGACGTCCATTTTGAATGATAAAATTTATAAAATTTCAAGAAGGGGGTATTACTATTCATAACGGCTAGTTCATAATAATATTATAATAATATCTTGTTTAGTGAAACTCGGTATTGCGTACTACACAGGCTATCGAGGAAGGTCTTGATTACGTGTAATGCAAGCCAAGTCAGGGTTGCGTGTAGTGAAATCTCTCTTTGGGGTTGCGTATAACATAATAAAATCTTATTTCATATATACATTAAACAAAATCTATACTTAATATTGTGTAGAATAATTTCCACAAAACGAACTTGAATTTGTGTGTAACACAAGCCAAGAATAGTGTTGCATATAATAAAAGCTAATACGTTGTTTCATATAGTACAAGCTGCTCTTGGTGTAGTGTATAATAGAAGAGATCAATGAAATTAAAAATAATATATCTCATAAAATCTCGGGGTGTTCCATTCTAGCCCCCTTAAAATGAATTTCGCCCTCAAAATTTGTCAGGGTTATAAATGGTTTACTACTTGGAAGTTTCTTTCATAGAAACCCACATCATAAAAAGGAATACTAAAAAATAATTTTAAAAAGGAAAGTTAGAAATGTAACGGTTACCCAGATTAACTCATCACTGGGTTTTCACATAGGAGAACATATGTGGAAATATGGATATGGAAGAAAAATCTAACCATCAAGTTCTGATGGAGAGTTGTAGGGGAAATGGCTATAAAAAATCCAACAATCACAAAGCCATAAATTTTTGATGATATAAGGTACCATATAAATAATCGGATATAAGGGCAGGTGGACAACATTTTTGGTTTTCAAGATCATTTCCCTAAAGTTTAAGAATTTGAATTAGAAGAAATACTTACTTTATTTTTCTATAATATCAACATTGGTCATGCCTTGAACAATTTCCACTTCATCTCTTAATGAAATGAAGTTGAATTTTTCATTCGTGAAGTGTTAGTAGATCATGTGATAGAATGATGGGTCATTCGATATGTCCCAAACAAATGGTTAGAAAAAATTATCAAATATACATAAGCCCATCTATGGTGAGGTTAATCGTATATGATTCCAAAAATGGACATATACTTCATCTATAATGACCCATACTTTACATACATGGTTATTACTTCAAAATTGAAGCATAATTATTACAACATATAACAAAACCATGAAAGGACCTTATAGGTATAGTGTCTTTAGAAACTGGGAAACCTAAACAACTAGTTCATAAAATCAACTACATTGTCTCCTGTTTATTTCATTATATCTAGAGTCCCTTTTTGGAATATCCTACTTAATATCCTTCTTCCTGGCCTGGGGAAAAGAAAACATACAAAAGGGTGAGCTTAAATGCTCAGTAAGGGTAAGAAAAATAAATATCAGTCATATCATATTCATAAGAACATAACATTTTGAAAATATTATCCTGCAAAAGAGATCATACCATGGGATAAATCATATAAGTGAAATGGAATTACAATAATCATAACTTAAAACATTAATCTTTTTGGAATACACACATAATCATAGAAAATCATTTCTTAGTAGTCAAGACTCATTGCCAAGACTATCTTAGCGGACAAAGTCCTTTTCTGATCCGAGTTCACTCCTCGTTTCAGTCATGTTTCACTGAACTGGTTTAACCTGCTGTTCCATTCATGTCTATATCATGAAATATAAATCTTTAACCAATTTATTGGAGGGAGATATAGTTCCCACCCATCTCATAATGAAACCATTCTTATGTGTGCCACAAAATCATAAATCATAGATCATAGCATAAACCATGTAATAAAAATGGGATTCTTAAACATCATGACATCATAAAACAATTCATATAAGATAAAGGAATTCATTAAAAATAATTACATCACAACATAACCAAATAAATGTAATAATAGGGATAGAAACAGAACCCTATATTATCTTAGATGGAAAATAATTTTGATAAAACACTTGAACTCCATTCTTGAGGAAAATATCCTTTCTACTTCAAAAACATTTTCCTTTCATAAAATGTCATACAATTTTAAACTAAAAGAAGTTTATTAAAAATAAACTTGAAAAAATGTAAAGAAAGCTTCTTGGACATAATGTTTTAAAAATCCATTCATGCCGTATATGTTAAAAAAACATTTTTCTCGTACTTTTGTCGGAAAATTCAAAAAGTACCTCGTACGAAAAACGAAAAAATATTCCATTCATATCTTTTTCTAAAAACTCACCGAAGGATTAAATTGGATTTATAAAATTGTAGGTGGATGTAAATAATATTACATATTGAGGAAACATGGATGTGGATGATAAAATACACCTAGTAAATACCAAAGTATAAACAGTCTCGGATAAAAATGAGATTGTGATATTTTCCCTTACCTTAGGTCCGATTTGCTTCGTAAGTGTCTGAACGTCCTGTATAATGATTTAAATAATGTCATTTACTTATTCAAGAATCATAATCATTGTTATGATATCATATATGGTCATATTCTTAGCTTCTTATAAGTAATATATCATTGCTACTTGTTATTCGGGTGTTTATTACTTTTTGTTCTTATGCGTGTTTTATTGAATAAATTATTATTCTTCTCTTTAGGTTATAGATGCCTCATTTCCAGAATGGTAATATTGTTCTATATATCATAATTATTCATTAAATTCATTTATATAATCATTATGCAATGAAGATCATGTAGAACGAGTCGCATCACATCGTGGAGACAGTATTCCGTACGTACGCACGAGCGATGATATCGTTCCCATGATCGTGGAATTGTATTGGAGTGTATTTATAATATTTCATAATCAATACAACTTTACAATAATAATATATAGTTATTTATTTGCACCATTATACCCATCCAAGTAAGGTGGTGGTGGAAAATAGATTACACCACGGCGTGGAGATGGTATTCCGTACGTACGCACGCGCGGTGATTTCATTTTCCATAGGATGGATAGATTGTGAAATAGGGTTGTTTAATACTTATAATAACATATCATTATATTAGTGATACTTATGTTATTACTTCATAATGAAAAAACTAAAGAAGAAGAAGTGGAAGAAGAAATAAAGTTGGAAGAATCGGTAACGGACATTACCTCTTCTTTGAAGCGCCTCTTTGAGACCTCCTCTTAGGGCAATAAAATTGGCCTTTGAAAAATACCAGGACCTCTAGGATGTTTTTAGGGAATTGGAGAAGAGAATTTGGCAGGGGTTGGCCAATCCTGAAGGCTCAAAGTGGTGTGAGGAAGAGAGGGAGGAGGTTCCCTTTTATAAGGGAGGAGAGGGGCACCTTTGGAAAAAGTAAATATATTATTTTATTATAAACTCATATTCGGTTTTTAATATCTCCAAATTGATTTATTTCGAAGCTAAGGTGGGGATGGGTAGAAATACTCTCATCCAATAGAATTTATACAAGTTTAAGTATCTATTTTAACCTTATCATTTAGATTTAACATTAAGTTAAATAATTTTACTTTTATCCTGTCTTCTTGTTTTCTTACACTATATGGGTAATAAACTTACTATAACAAGACAAATTAACCTCAAGTTGTTTATTGTTAATATATATAACCCTATCTAATTAATTTGGCCGAACCTTAGATTTTTATGAATAAAATAACAATTAATAATATAATATTTTTTTAAAAACAATTTTATGTCAATTTTGACACTATTTGGTAAATTATTTTTGCGAAATTCATAACAGAATGATTAGTTCGATAAAAGATAATTAAATCTATAATAATATGTAATATTAACCTAGAAAAGTATTTTAATTAATATGAAGTCTCAAATTACATTTATTTGCGTATTTATAACATCAATTATTTCAATATTTAATTAATAAGATAATTACTACATCATCATTGTGTCATAAATAAATTAAATTATTTAATGTTTAAAAATTACAAATAAAATACCATTATGTAGAAAATATTTTTATCCTTCTAATGAATATTTATAGTCGAATTTATCTTATGTATAACCCTATATTAAAAATTATTTAGTTATTAAACGTTGATTTTAACTATTTTAACCCTTCTTTAAATAAATTAATAATAAATGTCCTAATATAATCCATTTGGGCCTAAATGGTCATATTTTATTCCTAAGGTTGTTTTTTGTCTAATTAAACTTATCCAATAGAATTAGGACATGTGTTAGTGTAATAATAATAACATTTTTACCCTTAATTTCCCTATTTACTTTTAACCGTGGTAAAAAAAGTAAAAAGTTACTATTCACCAAAAAATTATTTTCATCTCATTTAACCAAATTTTAGTCCTTGATATTAACCATGTCTCTCGGATTTTCGAAATTGCACTCACAGAAGCGGTAAAATTATGATTTATGTAAATTTGAAAATTCTCCTAGGAGGTGGGTAAAAGATAGTGAAAAGTTCAATAAAAATTTTATATATCTAAAATTACTATAAAATGACTCCAATGAATTGAATTGAACTTATATAGGTATTATGTATCAATTTTGACCTAAAATAAATTTAAATAAAATAAATAATTATTTAAATAAAAAGTCAGGTTTTAAATAGTAACACTGTGTTTTCACTATTCATAGAAAATTGAATGTTTTCAGAAAAATACAAAAATTTCACCGTATGCTAATTTCGATATTCCTAATCCAAAAATGTAGTCCATTTTGAAAGATGAAATTTACAAAATTTCAAAAAAAAATTATTACTATTCATAACGGTTCGTTTTAATAATATTTTAATAGCATATCGTTGTTTAGTGAAACTCGGTATTGCGTACGACGCAAGCTATTAAAGAAGGCCACAGTTGCGTGTAAAGCAAACCAAGCTAGTGTTGTGTGTAGTGAAAGATTTCTTTGATGATTTCTATAACATAAAAACAAAATATTTCTCATAAAAGTCTTGGGTGTTACATTCTACCCCCCTTAAAATGAATTTTGCCCTCGAAATTCGTCACTTTGTAACAAATAGATGAGGATACCTTTCCCTCATCATATCCTCCATCTCCCATGTAGCTTCTTCTAATTGGTGGTTCCTCCATAAAACTTTCACCAAGCGAGTGTTCTTGTTCCGTAGGACTTTTTTGTTACGATCCAGAATCTCTATCGGTTGTTCTTCATAAGAACGATCTTGTTCCAGCGGTACAACTTCTGAGTTGAGTACATGTGAAGGATCAGGTATGTACTTTCTCAGGAGAGATACATGGAACACATCGTGAACCTGGGAGGGATTCGGTGGAAGCGCCAATCGGTAAGCTACCTTCCCAACATGATCCAATATTTCGAAAGGACCGATATACCTAGGGATCAGCTTTCCCTTCTTTCCAAATCACATTACTCTCTTCCAAGGAGATATTCGTAAGAACACATTATCATCCACTTCAATCTATAGGTCTTTTCTTCGGTTGTCGGCATAATTTGTTTGTCGACTCTGAGCTGTTCTAATGGGTTGTTGAATAGATCTGACCTTTTCTTCCATCTCATCAACAAGATCAGGTCTTAATAGCTTTCTTTCCCCAACATCATCCCAGCAAGTTGGAGTCCTGCATTTCTTTACATAGAGAGATTCATAAGGATCCATCTGAATACTAGAGTGAATGCTATTATTATATGAAAATTCCACCAAAGGTGGGTGTTGATCCCAACCCCCTTTGAAATCCATTGAGCAAGCTCTCAACATATCTTCTAGAGTTTGAATTGTCCTCTCAGACTGACTGTCTGTCTGATGATGATAAGCAGTGCTGAAACTCAACTCTGTATCCAGAGTATGCTGAAGACTTCCCTAGAAATTTGAGGTAATCCTAGGATCATGATCAGATATAATAGAAAGTGGTAATCCATGCAATCATACCACTTCCTTTACATAAATCATGGAAAGCCTATCCAGAGAGAAATCCTCTCTAATAGCAATGAAGTGTGCCGACTTTGTAAGATGATCAACTATGACCCAGATAGCATTATTTCCTTTGGATGTTTTAGAAAGTCCAGTGACAAAGTCCATAGTGATGTTTTCCCATTTCCATTCTGGTATGGGTAATGGTTGTAACATCCCCTTGGACTTCTGTCTCTCAGCTTTAACTTGTTGACAAACCAAGCATCGAGAGACATATTCAGCAACATCTCTTTTCATGCCATCCCACCAGAAGTAATATTTCAGGTCCCTCTACATCTTCGTGCTTCCAGGATGAATAGAGAATAAAGAACTATGAGCCTCATCCACCATCTCCTTCTTTAATTCTCGGATGGGAGGAACAGAAACCTGATTCCTGAACTTTATTATCCCATCACAATCAAGGTTGAATTAAGTAATATTTCTCACCTTCTTTTGTAACTCTACCTCTTCTTTCTACGCCTCTTTGATCTTCACATGTATAGATGGTTGAACATTCATTTCAGAAAGATACGATTTTTCCCCTTCCATTATAAATCCAAGATCCATCTTTTGTAAATCCATAAATATTGGATCTTTTTTCATCCTCATCATGGATAAGCTAGCAAGGTCTTGTCGACATAATGCATCTTCCACCTTGTTTGCTTTCCCAGGGTGGTAATGAATTGAGCAGTCATAATCCTTAATCAGCTCCAACCATCTTCTTTGGCGCATATTCAGATCATTTTGTGTGAAAATATACTTTAAACTTTTATGATCAGTATAAATATCACACCTTTCTCCATAAAGATAATGCCTCTAAATCATTAATGAAAAGATTACCGCAGCTAACTCCGAATCATGAGTTGGGTAATTTTGCTCATGGATTTTCCACTTTCGTGAGGCATAAGCTATCACCATATCATTTTGCATACGAACACACCCCAATCCCTTCTTGGATGCAACACTTTAGATAACCAACCTTTCTACACTACAAGGAAGTGTGAGCACAGGTGCACTGGATAAACTTCTTTTCAACCCCTTGAAATTCTCTTCACATTCCTCCTTCCAAACAAACATAACTCCTTTCCGAGTCAACATGGTGAGTGGATTTGATAATCGTGAAAAATCATTCACAAAACGTCGATAATATCCAGCCAATCCAAGAAAACATCGGATCTCAGTTACAGTTGTTGGTCTCGACCATCTTTCGATAACCAATGTTTTTGTTGGATCCATAGATATCCCCTCTTTTGAGATTATGGGACACAAAAATGCAACTTTTTGAAGCCAAAATTCACACTTGGTAAATTTGGCATAAAGCTTCTCCTTTATCAGGGTCTTCAATATAATTCTCAAGTGATCTTCATGTTATTCCTTGTTCTTTGAATAGACAAGAATATCGTCTATAAAGACTAGCACAAAATGATCAATATAGTCTCTAAAGACTCTATTCATCAGATCGATGAAGATATCAGGGGCATTAGTAAGACCAAATGGCGTCACTATAAATTCATAGTGTCCATACCTTGTACGGAAAGTCGTCTTTGGTATATCCTCTCTTTTGACCCTAAATTGATGATACCCTGAATGAAGATCAATCTTGGAAAAGTATTGAGCTCCGAGTAGTTGGTAAAATAAGTCATCAATGCATGGGAGAGGATATCTGTTCTTGATAGTGATCTTGTTAAGTTCTCAATAATCAATACAGAGTCTCATTTATCCATCTTTCTTATTAACAAACAGGACAGGTGCTCCCCTAGGTGACACACTACGGCATATGAATCCTTTATCAAGATTCTCTTGGAGTTGCTTCTTCAATTCCTGCAACTCAGTTGGGGCCATTCTATAAGGTGTCTTTGAAATATGCAAAGCACCCGGTAAGAGTTCTATTGAAAACTAAACTTCACGATTAGGTGGATGACCAGGAAATTCCTCAGGAAAGACATTGTCAAACTCTAGTACATTGGGCATATTCTTAATCATGAGTTTCTCACCAACCATTAGAGATAAATAACTTTTATTTAGTGGAATCAAGACCCATAAGATGGATGAATTTCCACTGGAAGGTTATGTTCATCCTTGCATCGATAGACAATCATAGATTGATCTAGAATATGAAATGTGACTTCCCTTATTTGGAAATTGATATGTGCTCCATATAAAGAAACCCAATCCATGACAAAAATCACATCAAATTCCACTATAGGAAGGATCACAAGATTAGCAGGAAGAACTTTCCCACAAACTTCAATCGGAGAAGAATTATAAACATTGGATGTGACTGTTGTGCCATTAGGAGTTGTCAAAGAAAACTCAACATCTAATTGTTGAGGTAATACGGTGATACCCTTAGAAAATTCTTCAGAAATAAAAGAGTCGGTGGATCCAGAATCAAATAAAACATTTGCTACTTTAGAGTGAATGGTATGTGTACCTCTCACCACTTTGTTGTCATACTCCACATCACCGATAGTAATTGCATGTGACATTCCTTTGTCTTTAGCCTTAAGAGTTTGTTGACGTAGATCATCATCATCCGCCCTTGGATTTGGTCATTGATTGGCATAATTCCCCATCTCCTTGCACTTGAAACATTGAAGTGTAGTAGGTTCATTCTGTGTATCCCTTCCTTTGATTGCATCATTAGACATTTTCTTCCCATTATTTAAACATTCAATTTCCCGATGACCTTCTTTTCCACACTTATAACATTTTCTTGTCCCCTTAAGAGAATTTCCTCCATGTTTCTTTCTACACATTGAGCATAAGGGAAAACTCATCTTCATTTCAGGGTGCTCTTTAGATTTTCCTTTGAATTCCATTTTCCTCTTCTTATCAAACCCATATGACTAATTGGTTACTCCAATCTCCATCTAAACTTTTAGAGCACATAGAATGATTTCCTCGTAGCTATTAAATTCACTTATGGCTAAATCCCTTCGAAGACTTGGTTTTAAGCCACTAAAGAATCGATCGATCTTACTATCAGGTTGGATAATAATATCGAAAGCGTACCTTGCAAGTCTTGTAAAATTTGCTTCGTAGGTACTGACAGATTCATCATCCTTTTGCTTTAGTTCAAGAAACTCCTTCTCCATTTTTGTTCGAGGAATATGAGGGAAGTACTTATTGAAAAATAAGTTCTTGAACTCGTCCCATTCCATAGACTCAATTTCATCTCTTTGCCTCGTATTCTTGATAAGATTCCACCATTGATCAGCATCACCTTCCAAACGATACACTGCTAAGATGACTTTATCATGTTCAGAACATTGAAGAACTGAAAATATCTTTTTAGTGGTACTGATTCATTGTTCAGCCACTAATGGATCAGAAGACCCGCTGAATGAAGGTGGACGCTACCTCATGAAGGATTCAACAGAATGTTTCTCCTTACTTTTCTCATTCGGAAGTCCCACATGATTCATAGCTTGAGAAAGTTGCGTGAGCTTGGCTACAAGTTTTTTCATTCCAGCTCCCATAACATTTGGTTGCTGAGGGGGACAATCATTGCATTGCCCATTGCATTCCGCATTAACACAGTTCCTTCAGGTTCCATCCATTGACTAAAACCAAGAAGAATAGTGTGAGCCACACAAATTACAATTGGAAAACCACATAATCAAGAATAAAATTTTACACTTATGGTATTATCTTAGGTTATTCATGGATATTTATATAACACTAAGATTGTTTTCTATGATTAGACATATCCTTATGTTTCTTACTAAGGCATTCACATCCTAGTTTCCAAAGGTTGACTATACCTTTCCTCTGATACCAACTATAATGACTGATACTTTAGTTACATGGTTATTAGTTCAAAATTGAAGCATAATTATTACAACATATAACAAAACCATGAAAGAATCGTATAGGTATAATGTCTTTAGAAACTTGGAAACATAAAATACTGGTTCATAAAATCTACTGCATTGTCTCCTGTTTATTTCATCATCTCTTGAGTCCCTTTTCGGAATATCCTACTTAATATCCTTCTTCCTAACCTGGGGAAAAGAAAACATACAAAAGGGTGAGCACAAATTCTCAGTAAGGGTAAACAAAATAAATACCAGTCATATCATATTCATAAGAACATAACATATTGAAAATCTTATCCTCCAAAAGAGATCATAACGGGGGATAAATCATTGATGTGAAATGTAATTCCAATAATCATAACTTAAAACATGATGATTTGTGGCATACAAACATAATCATAGAAATTAATTTCTTAGTAGTCAAGACTCATTTCCAAGACTATCTTAGCGGACAAAGTCCTTTTCTGAACCGAGTTCACTCCTTGTTTCAGTCCTGTTTCACTGAACCGTTTTAACCTGCAATTCCAGCCATGTCTATCTCATGAGATATAAATATTTACCCAATGCATTGGAATGAGATATAGGTCCCACCCATCTCATAATGAAACCATTATTATGTGTGCCACAAAATCATAAATCATGCATCATAGCATAACCCATGTAATAAAAATTGGATTCTTAAACATCATGACATCATAAAAAAATTCATATAAGATAAAGGAATTCATAAAAATAATTCCATCACAACATAATCAAATCAATGTAATAATAGGGATATAAATAGAACCCTATATTATCTTAGATGGAAAATAATTTTGATAAAACACTTGAACTCCATTCTTGAGGAAAATATCCTTTCTACTTCAAAAACATTTTCCATTCTTAACATGTCATACAATTTTAAACTAAAAGAAGTTGATTAAAAATAAACCTGAAAACTTGTAAAGGAAGCTTCTTGGAAATAATGTTTTAAAAATCCATTCTTCCCATATAAGTTAAAAAAACATTCTTCTCATACTTTTGTCAGAAAAATCAAAAAGTACCTCATACGAAAAATGACAAAAGATTCCTTCCACATCATTTACTAAAAACTCACCAAAAGGTAAAATTGGATTTAAAAAAATTTAGGTGGATGGAAATAATATTACATATTGAGGAAACAGGGATGTGGATGATAAAATACACCCCAGAAAATACCAAATTATAAACAATCTCAGATAAAAATGAGATTGTGATATTTTCCCTTACCATAGATTTGATTTGCTTCGTAAGTGTCTGAACTGCCTGTATAATTATTTAAATAATGTCCTTGACTTATTCCAGAATCATAATCATTGTTATTATGTCATATATGGTCATATTATTAGCTTCTTATTAGTAATATTTCATTTCTACTTATTATTCAGGTGTTTATTACTTTTTGTTCTTATTCGTGTTTTGTCAAATAAATTCTTATTCTCCTCTTTAGGATATAGATTCCTCATTTCCAGAATGGTATTAGTGTACTATATATCATATTTATTCATACAATTCATTTATATAATCATTATGCAATGAATATCATGAAGAACGAGTCGCATCACATCGTGGAGACGTTATTCCGTACGTACGCACGAGTGATGATAACGTTCCCACGATCTTGAAATTGTATTGGAGTGTATGTATACTATTTCAGATTTAATACCACTTTACAATAATCATATATAGTTATTTATTTGCACCATTATACCCATCCAAGTAAGGTGGTGGTGGAAAATAGATTACACCACGGCGTGGAGACGGTATTCAGTACGTACGCACGCACGGTGATTTCGTTTTCCGTAGGATGGATAGATAGTGAAATAGGGTTGTTTCATACTTATAATAACATATAAGTATATGAGTAATACAGATGTTATTACTTTATAATGAAACAACTAAATAAGAAGAAGTGGAAGAAGAAATAAAGTTGAAATAATCGGTAACGGACATTACCTCTTCTTTGAAGCGCCTCTTTGAGACCTCCTCTTAGGGCACTAAAATTGGTCTATGAATAAGACCAGGACCTCTAGGATGTTTCAAGGGAAGTGGAGAACATAATTTGTCAGGGGTTGGCCGAGCATGAAGGCTCAAAGTGGTGTGAGGAAGAGAGGGAGGAGGTGCCCTTTTATAAGGGAGGAGAGGGGCACCTTTGGAAAAACTAAAAATATTATTTTATTATAATGTCATATTCGGTTTTTAATAGCTCAAAATTGATTTATTTCAAATATAAGGTGGGGATGGGTGGAAATAAACTCATCAAATATAATTTATACAAGTTTAGGTATCTATTTTAACCTTATCATTTAGATTTAACTTTAAGTTAAATAATTTTACTTTTACCGTGTCTTCTTGTTTCCTTACACTATAAAGTTAATAAACATACAATAACAACCCAAATAAATCTCAAGTTGTTTATTGTTAATATATATAACCTTATCTAAGTCATTTTTCTGAACCTTATATTTTTAGGAAGAAAAAAACATTTAATAATATAACATTTGTTTTAAAAACAATTTTATGTCAATTTTGACACTATTTGTTAATTGTTTTTTGTGAAAATTATAACCGAGATATTAGTTCAAAAAAAGTTAATTAAATTTTTACTAATATGTAATATTAACCTATAAATTTATTGGAATTCATAAAAAGTCTCAAATTACATTTATTTGGGTATTTATAACATCAATTATGTAAATATTTCATTAATAAGATAATTACTGCATCATTATTGTGTCATAAATAAATTATTTTATTTAATGTCTAAAAATTAAAAATAAAATACCATTATGTAGGAAATCATTTTATCTTTCTAATGAATATTTATAGTCGAATTTATCTTATTTATAACCCTATATTAATAATGATTTAGTTATTAAACTTTGATTTTTACTATTTTAACACTTCTTTAAATAAATTAATAATAAATGTCCTAATCTAATCCATGTGGGCCTAAATGGTCATATTTTATTCCTAAGTTTGTTTTTGGTCGAATTACACTTATCCAATAGAATTAGGACATGTGTTAGGGTAATAATAACTACATTTTTACCCTTAATTTCCCTATTTACTTTTAACCATGGTAACAAAAAGTAAAAAGTTACTATTCACAAAAAAATTATTTTCATCTCATTGAACCACATTTTAGTCCTTGATATTAACAGTATCTCTAGGTTTTTTGAAATTCCACTCACAGAAGCGGTAAAATTAAGTTTTATGTAAATTTGCAAATTCTCCTAGGAGGTTGGTAAAAGATGGTGAAAAGTTCAATAAAATTTTTATATATCTAAAATTATTATAAAATGACTCTCATGAATTGCATTGAAATTATATAGGTATTATTTATCAATTTTGACCTAAAATAAATTTAATTGAAATAAATAATTATTTAAATAAAAAGTCGGTTTTTAAATAGTAACCCAGTGTTTTCTGTATTCATCAAAAATTGAATGTTTTCAGAAAAATACCAAAATTTCACCCTAGGATAAATTCGATATTCTAAATCCAAAAATTAAGTCAATTTTGAAAGATGAAATTTACAAAATTTCAAAAAGTGGTTATTACTATTCATAACAGCTAGTTTTAATAATATTTTAATAGCATATCATTGTTTAAAGAAACTCGGTATTGCATACAACACAAGCTATCGAGGAAGGCCACAGTTGAGTGTAAAGAAAGCCAAGCTAGTGTTTTTTGTAGTGAAAGAATCCTTTGATGATTTATATAACATAAAAAAAAATATTTCTCATAAAAGTTTCGGGTGTAACATCATCTATCATACCGCTTACTAAAACTAGTTTCTACTAACCATGAACTTCCTGTAGGCCAGTGGAAGGCGATAAAGGCATGCCGCACTTCAGTTGTGGGTTCGATTCCCGAAACCTTGTCCGATGCGATGGGTTTTCGCCCGTCCTACGAGTTGTCCTTTTTCTAAAACAATAAAATTATAACATAACAAAAGGTCTAGCCTTAAACCGTACAATCTGATATCTAACTTAATCCATTCCAATCTTTAGGATTATAAAAAATACTTCTGTCCAATATCATAGTTTAAATATAAAAATTAATTGAAATGTCATCTACTGAGCAAGTGAATACCATCATTTATCAGACGATATATCTTGTTGGTCACATTCCAAATATGTGAATACCTTAATCTTGAGTTCTCGTGAAACATGAATTACCATAGAACCTTAGTGAAAACATGAGTGCTATCAAAAGTTAACTCTTTCCACATACCAAAATCCCAAAAATTCTATATACTCAAACCATGATATCACATAATCGTTATATCAATCATGAGCTCATGAATACTATCAAACATATTATATTCTACTAATCCATTCATTATGCACATATCATCTTCTTTCCAAAAATATATGAATAACCTTTCATGGTTACCTGTACCATTCATCATATACATTCAAATACTCTTGGAAAAACAATAGTGTAACCATCCTTGGATTTGTCTTTATTCCATAGTACCATTACCTATACAACATAACTCTTCATAAACAAAAATCATTCCACTACCTTCTTAAACCATTGACTGAGATTCATCAATTATTTCATCTCACATATCATTTGTAGTCTCTTCATCATCATCAACATAAATACTACCCATACAACCATTCTGATTCTCTTCATGAGATTTTCCCTTAGGGAATTGGTTTGCATAATGACCATACATTCCACATTTAAAACATTTAATCATTGTTGATGTTGTAGGAATACTATTATCCTTTTCCACGGTGTTAACTGAACCAATTTCTTTTGCACATATTGGATTTCTGTCCTTTTCCACACCCAAAGCATCTTCCAGTACCTTTGATACATTCTCCTTGATGCCTCTTCCCACATGATTTACATGAGGGAAATTAAACTTTCTTTCCTCTATGATCATCATGAAACTCCATCTTTCTCTTATTAGATGAGTCAGGAAACATACCAATGTTGAGATTATTGATCATATTATGATATTGCGGATTTGGAATAATAATTATGTTTGGACATCCAAATCCCACTTCATTTGGTTGCTCATAAATAATATAATTCCACTTCCCATCATATTCTCTATTAACATGAATCCTACTGTTTCCTACCATTTCTTAAAACCCCAAAAAAATAGAATGAGAAGAAAAACTCATACTAGAGAAAAACACAAATCAAGGAGAAGTACTTTCAATCTCTAACATCATATGTTTAATTCTATTATCGTTACCGTAATTATAGGACTATAACCTATACATATATTTAACCTTAGATACATCCCTAGACATACCTTAGAAATATCTCTAGGGATTTCACTAAAGTTTTCGCATCCTAGTTTCCAAGGGTTAACTAAACCTTCACACTGATACCAACTGTAGAGACCCAATTCCTGATGTAAATGGACATTATATTACTTTTTCGGAATACTTAATACATGAAAAAAACATATGCCCAAAGACCGTATTAGTTTAGTGTCTTTGGAAACTTGGAACGTAATCTTCTAATCATGGGGAAAGATCTTCAACATCTCCCATAAAGATATTCCCCTTTTTGGTTTTCTTACCTAAAACCTTTCTTTATATCTTGGGGAAAAGAAAACATAAAAAGGGTGAGCACAAATGCTCAGTAAGGGTAACCATAGAGAACATGAAACAATCCATAATCATTTGAATCCAAAAACATGAACATAAAATCTACACATCAAAATCATGAGCAAAGACATAAATCTTTAAAGTACGTAAGGCATATATCATAAAGGAAAATAAATCATGATAAAATATCTTGGGAATAAAACATGTAATTGTGGAAAACCATTAAGCACATGATATGATTTCCATAGTATCCAAGGCATTGCTACCAAGACCATCTTAGTGGACAAAGTCCCTTTCTGAATCGAGTTCACTCCTCATTCCAGTCATGTATCACTGGACCAGATTAACTTATCATTCCATCCATGTCTATCTCATGGGATATAAATCCTTACCCAATTAATTGGAGGGAGATATAGGTCCCACCCATCTCATAATCAAATCCTTCTTACTTGTGCCACACAAAAATCATAAATCATTCATCATAACCAAATGAATAAAATGGGTTTCATAAACATCATCCCATCATAACGTAATCCATATTAGTGAAATGGATATCATTTCATCATAAGAAGTATCAAACCATTCAAATAACAGAGACATTATACATGAAACATAATCATACTAAATAATGTCATCTTAGATGGTAAATAGTTTTGTCAAAACAATTGAAATGAATTCTTGAGAAAAATATCATTTCTTCTTCAAAATAATTTTCTTTTCACAAAATTCCATGTAAATTTAAAAAAATGATTTTGTTGAAAATTTTACTGAAATATTGTAGAGTATTCTTCATGAAAATAAGGTGTTATGAAACTGTAAAAATCCGTTCATGTCGTATATGTTAAAAAACATTCTCCTCATACTTTTGTTAAAAAATTCAAAAAGTTCCTCGTTTGGAAAAAAGAAGAAATATTCCTTTTATAACATGTGGTAAATTTAAAAAATGGTTAAAAAGGACTTTAAAAATACATGAAAACATTTTTGGAAAACATGGTCATGTATGATAACAATAACCCCAGTAAATACTTACGAATTACAATCTCGGATAAGAATGAGATTGGAATAGTTATCCCTTACCTTATGTCTGATATGATTTGGATGTATCTAAACCTCCAATATAATGATTTAAATAATGTCATTGACTTATTATAGAGTCATATTCATTGTTATGATATCATATATGGTTTACTTATGACATTATATTACCCATTCTTTTGTAAATTCGATGTAAAAGTAGTGATTTGGGTAAAATCATTTCATTTATATTACATGTTCCGACTTGTTGTTCTTGATATTATTACATATATCCTGGTTTAATTAATTACATAATTTAAAACATGATTTATATATATTATATATTAATTATATACATATATATATGATAGATCGATAAATGGAATGAAATACACCGTTCATGGAGACAGTAGGCCATACGTACGCATGAACGCTGTTTTTGTTTCCTTATTGAATTGAATGGAATTAAGTAGATCATATATATATATATATATACATAAATCCAGTATCATTATTATGTCATATATTTCATTATTATTCTTTATATATACTTTATAATCATTCATGAATGGTTAACATGGAGAATGAATCTCATCGTGTCGTGGAGACGGTAGTCCGTACGTACGCACGAGCAATGATACCATTCCCATGATCGTGGAATTGTATTTAAGTGTATGTATAATATTTTAGAATCAACATCACTTTACAATAATCATATATAGTTTTTTATTTACACCACTATACCCATCCAAGTAAGGTGGTGGTCGAAAACAGATTACACCATCGCGTAGAGACGGTATTCCGTACGTACGCATGCGCGGTGATTTCGTTATCCGCAGGATGGATAGAAGGTAAAATAGGGCTGTTTAATATTTATAATTACATATCAGTATATATGTTATACTTATGTTATTACTTTATAATGAGACAAATAATGAAGAATAAGTAGAAGAAGAAATGAACTTGAGAGAATCGAAAGAAGAGATTACCTCTTCTTCGACGCACCTCCTTTAAGCTTCCTCTTAAGCAAGTAGAGATGGTCTTTTGAGAAGAAAAGAACCTCAAAAATGTTTCTAGGGAAGTTTAGAAGAGAAATTGGTAGGGTTTTGCCGAGCTTCAATGTTCAAAAGGGTGTGAAGAGAAGAGGGAAGGGGTGCCATTTTTATAAGGGAGGAGAGGGGCACCTTTGGGAAAACTTAAAATATTATTTTATAATTGAGTCATATACGGTTTTTAATAGCTCCAAATTGATTTATTTCTAAGGTAAGGTGGGGATGGGTCTAAATCCTTTCAACCTATAGGTTTTGGACAAGTTTAGGTTACTATTTTAACCATTTCATTTAGATATAACTCTAAGTTTTATAATTTAACTTTTACCGTGTCTTATTGTTTTCTTACACTATATGGTTAATAAACATACTATAAACTGCCAAAATAACCACAAGTGGTTCATTATTTACATATATAACATTATATAAGTCATTTGGACGAACATTATATTTATATGAATATAATAACAATAAATAATATAATATTTTTTTAAAAAACTATTTTATGTCTATTTTGACACTATTTGGTAATTGATTTTTTTCAAAATCATAACAGCATGATTAGTTCGAAAAAATTTAATTAAATCAATAATAACATGTCACATTAACCTATAAAATTAGTTTAACTCATAAAAAGCCTCAAATTACATTTATTTCGGTATTTATAATATGAATTATTAATATTTCATTATTTAGGTAATTACTGCATCATAATTGTGTCATAAATAACATAAATTATTTAATGTCTAAAAATTATAAATAAAATACCATTAGGTTGTAAATCTTTTTATCTTTCTAATTAATATTTATAGTCAAAATTATCTTATGTATAACTCTATATTAAAAATGTTTTAGTTATTAAACTTTGATTTTTACTATTTTAACTCTTTTTCAAATATAATAATAATAAATGTCCTAATCTAATACAAGTGGACCTAAATGATAATATTATATTCCTAAGTTTGTTTTTCGTCGAATTATACTTATCTAATAGAATTATGATTTTTGTTAGGGTAAAAATAATAACATATTTACCCATAATTACCCTATTTACTTTAAACCGTTGTAAATAAAAGTAAAAGGTTACTATTCATAAAAATTATTTTTATCATATTAAAGCACATTTTACACCTTGATATTAATCATGTCTCTCGGATTTTCGAAATTCCACTCACAGAAGCGGTAAAATTACGTTTTATGTTAATTTTCAATTTCTCCTAGGAGGTGGGTAAAAGACGGTGAAAAGTTCAATAAAATTTTTATATATCTAAAATTATTATAAAATGACTCCAATTAATTACATTGAACTTATATAGGTTTTATGTATCAATTTTGACCTATAATAAATTTAAATAAAATAAATAATTATTTAAATAAAAAGTCGGTTTTTAAATAGTAACCCAGTGTTTTTACTATTCATCAAAAATAGAATGTTTTCAGAAAAATACCAAAAATTCACCCAAGGATAATTTCGATATTATAAATCCAAAAATAAAGTCCATTTTGAAAGAAAAAATTTATAAAATTTCAGAAAGTGGGTATTACTATTCATAAGGGCTAGTTCATAATAATATTATAATAATATCTTTGTTTCCCTCTAGAATGGGGGATGATCTCATTGATTTAAGATTCAAACATTCCAAGCGGTTTCTAACGGGTTTGTTGGTAGAAATGGAAACATCCAATGATTCCATATCCATTTAAACCTACTTTCCAAAGGTAGGCACTCATTAGTTGTGGGCTGATGAGGCTTAGGAATTTGCATTGGTTGAGAGGATGGGAGGTCAGACTCATCACACCTTTTTTAGGGGAATTATTATCTACACTGGGACTCACTTTGTAGATTTAAGTTATGTTCATGAATCCCTTTTACATTACCAAGTATAATATGAGCTTTCCTTTAGATCCGACAATCAATGATTGATATGTAGGAAATTTAGAGAATCTTTTATATGTATTCGAGCTTCTTCATCGATAGAGAATCATTTGTATTTGGTAGAGTTTCTTAGTCAATGGTATCCTTGAATACATAAAAGTCTCATAGTCATTATGATGACCATACTTGTTTTAAAGCCACTCAGTGGGGCACTTGAAGATTATTTTCATTCAGAAGGACATGGATTATTTCAGTGTTGGGATCGTACCCAGAGATGGGCTACCTACATATCCTTTGTTTTGGAAAAGGAATTAGAACCCACGTAGTTCGAGTAAAGGAGTATGAAGTTTATGATTGATGGCTCAAAGAAAGATGTCATAATTACTTTTACACTCTAATCTCATGCGAGTCATGCTCAGTGTGGGAAACAAGAGGTATAGGTAAAACCAGACAATTGTTCCATGAAAGATGCAATCATTAGAAATAATGTGGGGATTATGTTTGAATGGCTGCCCAAATAGATGAAGATTAAGATTTACTTCATGGAAGAAATCCAGGAATCGGGTCCATAAAGGTATATGTGCTTTATGGAGATTTGAATACTCTAATCTTGGGACTTATTCCTAAGGAAGTTTCCCAAGTTAGGAGGGGAATAATGATTGGGTTTTACTCCTATGAAGGAAGCCCAGATCAAAAGTAAATTAAGACTGGTTAAGAGAAATTAATACTGGGGCTTACTCCTGAAAAGGAAACCCAGGTTAAGGGAGTTGAAAAATTAGGGGAATTGGGGTTACTCCTAAGGAGGATTCCCATATTAAGGTGAATTTTTGTTGGGGATTACTTCTGAAAAGGAGGCCCAGATTAAGGTAAATTATGATTGGGGAATACTCTTGAAAATGATGCCCAAATTAATGAGGACATGAGGCTTACTCTTAAGGAGGACTCCCATGAATAGGTTTCTCTCATCTTAAAGGATAATGTTGGATAAATGAAATATCTAATTTTAGTGACAAAAATTTGTGTAAATGACTAGGTTTTGAGAGATGTTCCACGTAATTCCTTTAAGATTAGGAATTCAATCCATAAAACATGCCATAAATGGATTTGAAGTGTGTCTTGATGATTGAATCATTAATAGGAGAGGTGGAATGTCATAATAGGGGTTAAATGGGCTGGAAGGGCACCCAAAAATAAAAGGGCGTTCAAGTCCTGGTGGGCGCGCTGGTATTGCATGGGCGCGCAAGTCTTGGTCGAGCAGGAATACCTACACGACACATGGGTACTAGTGCAATTGTTAACCAGTATGGTAATACTTTGTCGATCCTTGATCAAAGCCTTTAGAATTATCCTGAGGTTCGTCCAAAAGATTGGTGTGCAAGTTTCAATGAGTAGGTAAGGAGGCGTGCAAGTGTGTCCATTTCTCTTAAGGGTAAAACACTTAGGCGCGCAAGTGTTAGTGAATTCTAACACCTAGACCTTATTCCTCTGGTTTAGACCTTCCATTCTAGGTAAATAATTACTTTATAAGTGCTCGGAAGATTTGAAGAAGAGACTTGGGCATTTAGAGCTCTGTATCTGAATTCTGGAAAAAATCCTCCTGAAATGGGGGTCCCACCAGGGGTATTTATTGGCTGGAGGAGACCCTGGGCGGTTTTCAAAGAGGGCACACAAGTCACTTGTGTGACCATTAGGTGGTGTGTAGGTGTACTTGCGTGACAGTGAGGGAACTTGCACGACCCAAAGGTATTTGACTCCTTTTTCATTCTTTTGTTTATTTTTGACGTTTTCTTCAAAGGATGGATCAATTTGTGCTAGGTAATTTCCCTTTCTAATCATTTAGACAATGTGATGAAAAGGAGCATCAAAAATCTTGTTTAGTGAAACTCGGTATTGCTTACTACACACGCTATCGAGGAAGGACATGATTGTGTGTAATGGAATCCATGTCAGGGCCGCGTGTAGTGAAAGCTCTATTTGGTGTTGTATATAACATAATCAAAACATATTTCATTTATCCATTAAAAAAATCTATACTTAATGCTGTGTAGAATAATTTCCACAAAATGAACTTGAATTTGTGTGTAACACAAGCCAAGAATTGTGTTGCGTATACTTCTAGCTAATACGGTGTTGCATATAGTACAAGCTGATCATGGTGTAGTGTATAATAGAAGATATCAAAAGAATTTAAAAATAATATATCTCATAAAATGTCAGGGTGTTACAGATATATCCAAAAACATGAAACAAACATGAGGAAAAGAACATGATATAGTAATCCGCTCACTCTCTTAAAGAAAACACGAACAGATATATGAGACCAAACAAACCAATTGACCATGTCGCACACCTTTGTGCTAATCAAGACACTCTCACATAGGCTAACCTCACACTGACCCCTTCCTACCCAAAACTCAAGACACAAACTAGAAAAATCTAAGATACCTAAGGTATCTAATATGGAATATATAATAGGGAAATTCTACAAGGAAACAACAATAAAAATAATATTGAAAATTATATCCAAATATATTAAACGAACAAGTTTAACGAAAATAATCAAAACATGATTTAAAGTAAAATCCACTAACAAATCATCTAAAATAATGAATATTCCATTTCAAATTTTTCTTTCAAATAAACATTCTCAATTTGGCTCTAATTCCACTTTTTGGGGGGTAAGATCACTGAAAATATCAGAATACATGAACTTGAGAAGGATCTAAATTGGTTATTTTTTTACAATATTATAATTTAATAGCAATTAAACATAAAGATACCATAATTAAAGAAATAGGTAAAATTTTAAAATAATATATGTTATTTAATCCCTTTGGGGCCTACGTGAATGATAATAACACCACCCAATCTCAGAAATTTTATTAATCTTAATGAAAAACTCTTTATAGCAAATAAGGTCAATGAAATAATAGCTGTTGAGTCATGAAAAAGATAAAGATGTCAAAAAATAAATAGGAATGTAAAATACATATAGTTATGAATTTATAAGGGTTCAGTAATCCTAATATATTAGTGATATCATCGAATAGTGGAATCAAATCCGCATACGTTTTGGGGATCTATGTGCAAATAGATATACTCACCTAAATTGGATCGATCTCAACTCAGGTACTTAACTTCATATCTTCTTTATTAATGGGTGAAAGCCTAAATGATATGCCAAAATGGGTACATTAGAATTGTACCCTAGAGTATAGTGGGTGGATATATTTATCACTAAGGAACCAAAATCACCAAGTTGGGGTTCGAGAACTAGAAAAGAGAGCGATATGACACTACCGCAGTTAGAGAGATGTACGAGAGTGAATTCAAAAGAGCCAAGTGGATCATGGGTCATCAATCCCCTGACACCCATAGTTACTTGATATGACAAAATCATTTGGATGGATCAATGAGATCATTATAAATAGAAAAATATGTACAAATGAGTTTTCTTAACTAGGTGGGAGGAAAAGATCACACAGGTGCAAGGATAGTTTAATAGCCAAGAAATAAACTAGAAAGGATCACAACAATGGCATGCGAAGCATATGTGGGCCACACATACAAGATGAATAAATAGTCCCACATGGGATCTTTGAGAAACAAATTCATCCCATATCTAAGATAATTAATTTTAGAACTATAAAATAAAACTAAACCCAATTTTCATGCATTCAGATAAACAACATATAAATGGAAGAATAGATAAATATGAAATTTTCAATATGAAAAAAGATTTGAAATCATAATTTCAGTCCAACGGTAATAGGATCTATATCCTTGGTACATGAAACTATAGAATGAGGAATCCCCATATAATATGTAAAGTTGAATCCATGTCCATCATGACCAATGATATAATGAAATATCACATCCCTCTGAATGGAAAGTTGTTGTTGGTCCTCTAATAGTTGTGCTAACTCACCCTCAAATTGAGCATGTGTAATATATAAATATAAATATATATGTATATAGACACACACACACACACATATATATATATATATATATGTGTCTGTATTTAGAATTAGTATAATAACATATTATAAGAGCTTCAACTTCGGGATCATTTCAATCACATGTCGTCATCCACACCAACATTTTATCAGTTAGTGCACCTTAATCCCATATAAATATTCCAATAAGATACAACTATGGAGCATAAAACCATAGTAAATAATAAATATAAAAAATTAAATTACAAATACATCATTTCAAATTTGGGACACGTTATGAGTCCCACGATTGTGACGTGATCCCTATAATGAAAAATTATAGGAATGATGTGCTATCATCGCCTATATTAAATTAATTCAAATTTGGAACATGTAAATTGTTACAATTTTATTAAAATATTTAATCCAAATTAAAAAATCTCCCCATCACATCCTTAGTTTACCAATATGAAACCAACTCACACCACTGAGATGGGAGAACACCTCTTGGCACTTTTTACAGAATGTCTAGGGCACCCACATTTGGTACCCAGTGATTTCTATTCACTCTAGACTAATATTATTTTCACATTTTCAAAAATATGGACCAACACAATAGATAAAGTTCATTAGATAACACAATAATATTATTATATTTTATAGCAAAATTATCATAAAATGTTAGTGTATTTTAATCATAGCTGGGAAACTAAAATGATATGCTTACCTGAACTTCCCTTCATAATAAATTTAATATATCCTGGGGGAATGAATCCTAGTAATTTTTAATAAAATGAAATATGTGTCGTTCCCATATGATAGACCCAAATGGAAAATAATTTCATAGACACCATCTCCCATAGGATGGTATGTCTCATCTAATGATATATTAAGAGGCATGTCTGAATTACATGATGAAAACCAACAACCAGGGAATCTCCTATGACAACAAGAGAGGTAAAGTTATATCCTACCGAAAAAATGTCACAAATAATTATATATATGTTTATATATATGTCTAAAAATTAATAAAAGATAAAGCCACATTTACATTCAAACATAACTCGACCCATAGATGTAGATGCCTCTCCATAATGATGTGGATCTGGTGCATGATCCCCTAACATGTTTGCAGTCATAGAAATGATTAGTTAATAAACACACATAGTCTATATGTCAAATAAATATACAATAATAAAAAAATTAAACAGTTCATACAGAGTTAAATAGTTAAAATCAGGTTTTAAACCATATCCCTAAAATGGTAAGTCATTTCCATTTTAACCAATACAGACATAAAGTCCAAGAACACAACAAGAAGAAACTATGAAGTAAACTGTTGTAGTAAAAGTGTTCTGAAAGTAAAGGGGCTGGAATACAAGCCCATCTGAAAAGTACAAGTACAATTGAAAAGTGAAAAACAGCTCCTGGATCGTCCACCAAGGATCCTACCTAAAGGGTAGGTACAACTCACGATCAGCAGTCCCTATGTCACGTCACACCAAATAGTGCACCTCCATGTACCGTCCAGTCCTAGATCCCTCAACCTCGATCAATGTTGTCTGTCGTCTGCACAAGTCACAACATGGTGTGGTCATATCCCATGCAGGGATGCGTATAACGAAACTCAGTAGGGAACCTGATACATCGTAGTTCTCCCAGAGTTCCACAGAGTAAATACCACAAAGGAAGACCCCAATCTCAAGTATGAAGTGATAGATATCAACACTACTTAGTTATATTCCCATACATATACCTAAGTTATCAGGATATAATCATCTCACACAATAGGAAATATTAACACAAAGGTAACACCAAGAAGGTAGATGTACCCCACAGGTAACACCACTAAGATAGAAGTACCACACAGGTAATACCATGAAGGTATAAGTACCACATTGGTAACACCATGAAGACAACACCACGAAGGTAAAAGTACCACACATGTACCACCATGATGATAGAATTACCACATAGGTAACACCATGAATATAGAAGTACCACACCGGTAATACCATGACGATATAAGTACCACACAGGTAACACCATAAAGATAACACCTCGAATGTTAAAAGACTCAACTCACAATCAAGTATAACTTAAGTACAGAAGTACATATGATTATTTGTAAGCAAGATCATGTTATTTTATTAAGAGGCATTATTGCTGACCCACACAGGATCGAGAGGTAACTAACCCCCGCTCACCCACACAAGATCTGACCCACACAGGATCGGTATGTGCAGACCTACATAGGATCACTATCTATTGACCCACATAGGATCTGATAGAAGCTGACCCACACAGGATTGATAGATGCTGACACACACATGATCGATGTTCGTTCTTCATGTTACAGCCTACCATAAGATTCCTCACACCTGGTGTGGTCGAGTTCCATAAAATCTTCCCCTCGAGATATTGTTCGTACCACTTCCACCACTAGGATCCATAAAAGAGTAACCCAATGGACCGTCATGTCGTAAGAGTTCCAATGTGATAGACGGTGCGTCAATCAGACTCCCGATCTGTGAGTTATAAGCATTTTAGTTCCGAGGGCCCAGTTGGATTTGAGTTTGATCCAACCCAAACATACTATAATTGTCTCAAAAACCCAATTGGATTATACCAAAAGGACCTTCTCGATCCAAGTATCTCACCTTCATAGACGGTTCATCAAATGGACATTTGGTTCTCAAGATACGGCCCGTTAAGTGTTTCTAGGTCTTGTTGGGCCCAGGTCTGGTCCGACCCAGTCGGACTGACCCACCCCTGATGGGATGGGCTGCGGCGAGCTAGTCCTGTAAGGGCTGAGGTCTATCCCGGCCCACAAAGGGGCTTCTTGGGCCGCAATGGGGAAGCCCTATCCACAAAGGGGTAGCCCGGTCCGCAAGGGGGCGCGGCCTGCTAGCTCATGGCTCGCTAGGCAGGCGGCCCGGCCATGCGAGGAACAGCCCGCAGGGGGCGTGGCCCACTATCCACCCAAGCTGGCAGGGGGGGAGTCCTCGAGTATTCGTAATGTACCGAAGCCCATTCGACTTTTCAAATAGAGGTGACACGTGGGCACCACCCGATCGCCGAGGAACCCGCTAGAGTTGTGGGCTCCCCATCCACTACAGCTTCGGCCACGACCCCTTTCTCACGGGCCGCATTCTGGTCTCACCTCCATTCCCTTCTGTGGTGATCCGATGAGTCGATTGCCTCCTTCTACTACTGGGACTAATGAACTGCAACCCCTTGCTCACCGGCGGTGCGCAACGGCATTCCAAACTTCCTCCGTGGTTGGCCGGTGTTGGCCGCTCCACTGACCACCGCAGATTAGTGTCGCAGTGTCCTCTTGTGGTGCATGATGGTGCACTTCCTCTATCTTAGCTAGTTGGTTCCTCCATTCTGACAGTCTCCCATGTAGGCACAAGGGTATTAAGGTAGCGGATGGTCTGAGTTGTGTTCGTTAGGCCCGTGCCCTCTTTGTTAGCTTGTAATCATGAGGGAGGAATAATGGTTCATGAAAAATAACTTGAAATAAAGAAAAAATCAAACACTTACCTCAAGAACGATGGAGAACATCCGAAATTGGGGATGTGGGTCGGCGTTTGCCGTCCCTGCAATTAGCCACAAATGAGGTCGCTCAATTGTTGATTCCTTGGTTGGGTTTTCGGTGTCGCTCGTCACCACTCGTCGGAACAAGCTATGTCCTCCAAGGTTGGCCTCGTGGCACTTTACTAGCACTTCTTCGTTTGGAAAATCGATGTCGATACCTCTCCCAAAGCTCCATATAAATTAGAGAGGGCGTAGGGTAAGTAACAATGTTGGAAATTAATGGGGGCTCATTAATAAGGAACCTTCCTAATTCATCAATGGTGTAGTTACTTTGGATTGAAAGCTCAACCATTTATTGGCTTAACATGTCTCTGGTCCCACGTTGTCGCTTTTCCGTTGGACGAAATGAATGAAAATAAAAATTAACAATGATATTTTGATTAATCTATTAAAAGACCCAAAATATAACTTTTCCTCCAGACCAACTACGGTCAAAGTAAAGTCTCCCTTAACTGAATCATGACACTGTGAATTCAACGGTGCCCTCAGATTTTTAATCTGAGCACTAGTTCAAAAGTTGGAAAATGCCGCTCACGCATTTACTGAACGTACCTAAAAAAATCCGAAATTCATTTTAGGCACACTGGGCCTCAGAATCAAGCACCATGAATTTTTGAAGCCTTGTGATAATTCCAAATAAAAAAATTATAGGGAAAATTCGGGTGTTTACATTCTCCCCACCATATGGATTTTCATCCTCGAAATCCACAACATAGACTAAGAAAACAAATGAGGGTACAGAGCACGAATATGAGACTCTCCCTCCCAAGTGATACTCTTGAGGTTCCTGTTCTTCCAGCGAACGCGCACCAGAGGTATCGACCACCCACAAAGGACTCGCTCCTGTCAATCCTCATTCTCTACTAGAACCTCTATAAATGTTACCCATTTATCAAAGTCTTGTCTACTAGGGTCGATGATGTGAGATGGTTCATGTACATATCTCCTCAGCTGGGATATGTGGAGAACATCGTGCACTCTCTCCAACTACAGTGGAAGTGCCAATCGGTATTGTGCCTCACCTATCCCGTGAAGGATCAGAAATATTCTGATAAACCACGGTGATAAATTTCCACCTCGGTCGAATCTATATAGTCCCCATCAAGGAGATACTCGCAAGAATATGTCGTCCCCCTCTTGGAATGCCAAAGGTCTCCACCTTCAGTCAACATAAGTCTTTTTTCTACTTTGTGTAGTCTTCATCCGCTCCTGGATGATCTGCACCTTCTCAGTGGTAGCATGTACCAACTATGGACCCATAAGTGTTGACTCCACTTGGTTTGTCCAGCATAGAGTTGATCTACAAGGGTGACTGTATAGGGACTCAAATGGTGTCATACTGATGGTGGAGTGGTAACTATTTTTGTATGCGAAATCCACCAGGGGAAAGTGATCCTCCCAACTGTGGCCAAAATCTAGGACGCAAGCATGTATCATGTCCTCCTGCGTCTGAATGGTCCGCTCCATCTGACCATCCGTCTGCGGATGAAAGGTGGTGCTCAAATGCAGCTGATTCCCAAAAGCCTCATGTAATACCTTCGACGACCAGGATGTAAAACGTGTTTCATGGTCAGAGATGATCGTCGATGGCACCCCATGAAGTCGCACAATCTCCTGTACATAGAGGTGTCTCATGCCCTCTACTGATCCATTCTCCCAGATAGGTAGGAAGTGGTCCAACTTGGTTAGTTGGTCAATGATAACCCAAATTGAATCATGTCCCCAAGAAATACATGGAAGTCCTATCAGAATGCCAATGGAGATTCCTTCTCACTTCCACTCCGACACCTCTATTGGTTGTGCTAAGCCTGTTGGAACCTGATTGTCAACCTTCACTTGCTAACAAGTGAGGAATCGTGAAAAAAAACTATGTTACTACCTTCCTCATACCTGGCCACCAGTAATGATGTCATAGGTCTTGGTACATCATCACCACATTAGGATGTACCGCTAGAGTGGACATATGGAACTCCCTCAACACCTCCTCCGGTAGCACCATTGATACCATGGTACATCCTCTAAAGAGGATGACATGCTCTCCACCTTTAGAAAATTTATCAGGTTACTATCATGAGGATATCTGGGCACATCGAACCTCGGAGTTAGTGTCCCCAAGTTGCACCTCCCTGACTCTCTAAAGGAGTGGGGGAGTGAATGTCATTTACTGGATTTAAGCTACTCCATCTCTATCCATGAAGTATATCTGCAATGCGGCTAGCTGCGTTGATGCCTCACTCATCAAATGCATAGTAGACCTCCTATTGAGTGCATATTCTACCATGTTCCCCTTCCAAAGAGTATAGAATATCTCAAATTCATAGACATTGAGGAACTCCAGCCATGTTCGTTGTCTCGGGTTCAGGTCCTTCTAAGAGAAGATATACCTAATACTATTATGATTAGAGTAGACTATAAAACCTTCTCCCATCAATTAATGTCACCACATATTTATGGCGAAGACCACTACTTCTAACTCCAGGTCATGGGTAGCGTAGTTCTTCTCATGTTCCATTAGTTTCCATGATCCATAGGTGATCACTTCCCACTCCTGCATCAGGACACACCCATGTCTGGTCTCCGATGCGTCGCAGTAGACCACATAACCAACTCTCTTTTATGACAGCCTCTAGATTGGGGCACTCGTCAGTATCTGCCTCATCTCTTGGAAACTATGATTGAATCTCTATATCCAAACGAAGGGTTTTCCCTTCTTTGTCAACACTAAATATGGTGTCCGAACTCTAGAAATGTCAGTCACGAATCTCCGGTAGTATCCAGCCAACCCTAGGAAGCTCCACAGCTCAGTCACACTCTTGGGTGGCTCCCAAGAAAGTATAGCATCTATATTCTCTGGATACACTACACCTCCAACATCCTAGATAACGTGTCATAGAACGTGGACCTCTTGTATCTTGAACTGCACTTCGAGAGCTTACCATAATATTGGTGCTCTCGAAGTGTATCCAGAACTATCTATAAATGAAAGGCATGATCCTCCTCTGTCACTGACTATATCAAGATGTCATCAATGAATACCACCTCAAAGAGACTGAGGTATGGCTGAAAGATTTTATTCATGAGTCCCATGAACACTGCTGGGGAATTGGTCACGCTGAATGGCACAACCAAGAACTCAAAGGGGCCTTACAGACATCTGGTGTTCGAATTCTGCACATCCTCATCTCATAACCTGAGTTGATGATAGCCTGATCTAAGGTCTATCTTCGAGAACCAATGTGCTCCCTTCAGCTGATCGAAAAGATCATTAATCCTTAGATGTGGATAATTGTTCTTCACGATCACCTAGTTCAGGCGTCGGTAGTCCATACAGAGTCTCAAACTCCCATATGCCTTCTTGGAAAACAAAATCGGGGCTTCCCATTGAGAAACGTTGGGCCTTATGAACCCCATTATATAAAAGTCCTCCAACTGTGACCATAACACCCGAAGCTCTGTAGGAGATGTCCAATGTACTGGTGTAGATATCGGTGTCGTCCTGGGGTACAGGTTGATGTAAAAGTCTACCTCTCTTCAAGGAGATAGTCTTGGAACATCATCAGGAAAGACATCGGCATACTGGTCCACCACTACAGGATAGTTCAGACTCTCAACATCTACTTCTCTGAGGGTATGGATAGCCAACTGCTGTGTACTCGGATACACCCTCATATGGGTAAGTCCATCCTATGCTGTAAAGGTTCCCTTCTCACCAGTGAAGAAAAACCTAGTCTCATCCTCGTAGACACACCGTACATTGCACCTAATATAGTCAATGTAGGCATGAACTGTTGATAATAAGTCCACACCCAATATGACGTCGTAAGGCCTCGATGCCATTACTAGAAGATCCCATCCCAAGCTCTCGCCTCATATAGTAAGCTCACACTGCCGTCACCAGAGTGTAATCATTTAATCCTCTCATGTAGGGGACTATATCTATAAGGATCGAGCCAACGGCTCCACCAGAATCTCCAAGATCCGAACGAGGGTCATGGTAATAATAGTGTGACTAGAACCTGTGTCTATATGTACTACAGCTAAGATGGAGTAGACATAGATCATACCTCTAATGATCACTAGAGAACTATGGTTATAGGCCTCAGCTGCATGGAGCTGGTCTCATCCCTGTCCACAGGCTCCCTGTTGTCGGGGTGGACCACCTGGAGGTGGTGTTAGTAGAACCTCGAATCGTCGCCCACCGCCTGCTGCATGGTCAGCTACTCTGCCATGTCTTCCTACTACCTACGAACCCCCTGATCAAATCTCTACCTATGGCCTGGTGGTCCCTTTACCATCGTATGGTCATCTGTACTGCGGGTCGGGTAGTTGTGAACCATGTGACTCTGCCAGTTGCATGAGTAGCACTACCTTCTCCACAATTGACCTCCTTTGTCCCATGAGCCCTGCACCACTGACCCTATATCCTAATGTCACCCACAAGAAGACCTGGACCACTTGGGCCCCTGCGTCATCCGTGTACTCGCTGTTGTGGATGACTCTACTACCTAATGTCCAGTGGTTGCTCATGCTGTTGGTGACTACTCATCTAGGAAGCTCTACACCAAAATCACTCTCTCTAGCACCTAAGCCTGCATCCGAATGCTGAGCAATATCATTGATGCTTTGATCTCCCCCCAGAGACCTTTCTCAATGGGTATAGGCCCTGAAGAAAAAGTCTTGTATCAAGTTGGTGGAGTAACGGGAGAGATCAGTGAACCTCTAGGAGTATTGGGCCACATTCATGCTACCTTGTTGTAAGTGAAATAGATCCTATATATGAATAGTGTGTATGGTCACTGGGATAAACTCTTCCCTGAAAAGGCTCTTGAAGTGTGCCTAGATGAGGTCCACCTCGTTGTGTATCTGGAGCATCAATATTCATCATCTCCGAGCTACTCCATGGAAGAGACTGGATGTTAGTATCATCATAAGGTTAGCTGGTGTCCCAAATAAATGAAAAACTCTGGCCACATCCTCCAGCCAATGCTTACCTGCCTACGGGTCCGTCTCGTATCATAACCTCAAGGGCCTCTGCCCCTGAAACTCATGTAACACACTCAGTCAGCACGCACCCAATACTGGTGGGGCTGGTGGGAACTACTTCTCAACAGGTTGTGGTTCTGATGGTACACCACCAGAAGGTTCCAATGCCTTAAGAGGTCCCTACACCGAGGCCACATCACTCGGTGGGTTGTCATCATGTACTATCTCAGGAATCATGGATAGATGTGTACGTAGAGTCATCCTAAAATAAAACAGGTGTGCCACATTCAATAAGTTATTCCTGGTGATCTAACTCAAAGAGATCATTAGAAAAACTTTTCAAAACACATGCAATCAGTGTTTTCATGCATTGAGATGACAATCAGAAGTCAGAGACCTGGTGTATGGATATGTCGGCCACCGCACAAACACTGTATTCCCCAAATTAAAAACCACACTCATAACACTTAACACTATTTCCACATAGGAAATATCAAATTCAAAGTTATTTGGTAGAACCGACTCCTCTGATACCACTTTGTCACGACCCGTCCCTCAGGGCTCGTGCTGTGACCACCCCAAGCCCACCTTCCATAGCCCAGGGGCTAGCGACGAGCACCAAAATGGTGTATCCCTAAAACAGGAAGGCATTTCCTTTTTAACCTCTACAGACACGTAGTCCAATAACAGAACAATAATCAACTATGAAGTAAACTTCTATAGTAGAAGTGTGCTAAAAGTAAAGTGGTTGGAATAGAATCCCAAAAGAAAAGTATTGTATAATTGAAAAGTGAAAAATGACTCTTGGATTTTCCACCGAGGATCCTACCAGAGGGGTAGGTACAGCTCACGATCAGTAGTTCCTACATCATGCCATCCCAAATGGTCCACCTATGTATACCGTCCAGTCCTGTCTCTCTCAACCTTGATCAATGTTGTCTGTCATCTGCATAAGGCATAACATGGTGCAAGCATAGCTTATGTAGGGGTGAGTATAACTATATTCAGTAGTGACCCCCAGGACCTCGTAGGTATCCTAGAGTTCCTCCAAGGAAATACCAGAAATAAAGACCCCAATATCAAGCATGTAGCGATAGACATCACAACTACTTAGATATATTCCCATACATATACCAAAGTTATCATGATATACTGATCTCACACATGAGGAAAGAATACCATAAAGGTAACACCACAAAGGTAGAAGTACCTCATAGGTCACACCACAAAGATAGAAGTACCACATAGGTAACACCATGGAGGTATAAGTACCACACAGGTAACACCACTAAGACAACACCACGATGGTAGACGTACCTAACAGGTAACCCCACAAAGATAGAAGTATCACAAAAGTAACACCATGAAGATATATGTACCCATTATGTAATACCATAAAGATAGAAGTACCATGAATGTAACACCATGAATATAACCCCACAAAGGTGAAAAGACTCATCTCACAATCATGAATAACTTAATTATATCAGTACATATGATTAGTCGTATGCTATATCATCTTATTTTGTTAAGAGGCACTAATGCTGACCCACACAGGATCGATTGGTAACTAACACCCACTTACCCACGCTGGATTTTACCCACACAGGATCAGTATGTGCTGATACACATAGGATCATTGAGTACTGACCCACATAGGATCTGATAGAAGATGGCCTACACAGGATCGATAGATGATGACCAAAACAAGATCGTTGTTCTTTCTTCACATTACAGCTTGCAACGGGCTTCCTCACACCTAGTGTGCTCATGTTCTGTATAATCTTCCCCTCGAGATATAGGTCATACCTCTACCATCACGAATCTCAATAAAGGAGTAACCCAAAGGACCATAATGTCGTAAGGGTTCCAATGCAATAGATGGTGCATCAATTAGAGGTCTGGTCTGTGAGTTATAAGAGTTCAGTTCCGAGGGCCTGGTTGGATTCGGGTTCGATCCAATATGGATATACTCCAAATATCTCCAAACCTCAATAAGAGTATACCAAAATGACTGTATCAATACAATGACCCCACCACTACAAACAGTTTATCAAACAGACCTTTGGTTCTCAAGATATAGGACTTTAAGTGTTTATGGGTCTGGTTGGTCCCGGGTCTGAACCCGCTGGGATGGGCTGAGGTCCGGCCCATCCCGCAAGGGGAGAAAGACCACTAGGTAGGTGTCATGCAAGGGTTAGCAGCCCACTGGGTAGGGGGCCCGCTGGGCAAGTGGCCCATTGGGTAGACGGCCTGGCCGCGTGAGGCACGACCCCAAGGGGGCGTCGCCCGCCGTCTTCCTGTGCTGGAAAAGGGGGGCGTGATTCCCCCAATATTTTGAATCTTATAGAGGTAGATCGGCTTGGGAAATGGCAGCGCCACATGGGCGTTTCCCGGTCGTAGTGGAACTTGCGAGAGGAGCGGGTTCTCCCTCCATCGTGAATTTGGTCCAGGCCCCTTTCTCACCGGCGGCACGCTATTCGTGTCGCCCTTCCCTTCTAGGGCCGGACTATGAGCCGGTCACCTCCTCTGACCACCACATCTGACGATACATAACCCCTTGCTCACCAGGGGCATGTAATGGTACTAGACACTTCCTCCACGGCCGGCCTGTGTCGGCCGCTCTGCTAACCTCCACGGCTTAGTGGCGTAGCCTCCTCTTGCAGCGTGCGATAGGGTGCCACCTCCATCATAATCGGTTGGCTCTGCTACACCAACAGTCTTCCCTGGAGGTGTAAAGGTGGCAAGGTAGCAAAGGGTCCCAGCCAGGTTCGTTAGCCCTGTTCCCTCTGTGTTATGTTGTAATCATGAGGAAGGATTAAGGGTTCAAGAAAAATAACTTGATATAAACAAATAATCAAACCCTTACCTCAAGAATGACGGGGAACACCTGCAATTGAAGAAGTGTGTCGGTGTTTTCCATCCCCACAATTTTCCTCCAATAACGTCTCTTGATCATTGATTCCTCAATTCCGGTTTCGGTGTCACTCATCACCACTCGCTGGAACAGGCTTTGTCCTCCAATGTTGGTGTTGCAACACTTTACCAACACTTATTTTCTTGGAAAAGTAGTGTCAATTCCTCTCCCAAGTTCCATATAAATAAGAGACGGGAGGGTAAGTAACGACGTTTGGAATTAATGGGGCTCATTAATTCGGAACCTTCCAAATTCCCAAATGGTGCAGTTACATAAGATTGAAAAGTCAAACCATTTATTCTCTTGAAACGTTGTTGGTCCCACATTTTCTCTTTTACGTTGGAGGAAAATAAAGAAAATAAAAATTAACTGTTTTATTTTTATTATTCATTTAAAAGTCCCAAAATCTAACTTTTTTTCCAGACCTACTGCGGTCAAAGTAAAGTCTCCCTTAAGTGAATCCCAGCGTTGCAGATTAAATGGTGCCCTCATATTTTTAATCTGAGCACCGAATCAAAAAATATAAAACACCACTCACGTATTAATTGAATAAACCTAGAAAAATGTTCAGAAATTCATTTCGGGCACACCGGGCCTCAGAATCACGCGCTGTCAATTTTCGCAGACTCGTAATAATTCCAAATAAAAAACATTACAGGTAAAATCCGAGTTTTTACAATAATAGTTATTTCAATAATATTAATAATAACAACACCATCCAATTATGTAAACGTTTATATAGTACATTATACAACATATAATCCAAAAATTAATAAATAGTGAATTCAATTTAGTGACAACAGCTGGAAATTTTTTTTCAATTTATATAATGTTGAATATTTTTATATGATGGTATACTATGAAATCTGGGTTAAACTAGAAATAAAATAACCCTATAGTTTATTCATTTTAAAAATCCTCTTGATAGTTAGTGTGTTTAATTGTATATTTTATTAAATTATTTAATATAAATATATGGTTAGATGGATGAAAAAATAATGTATTCCAGTTCTATTTAACTTATACATTTTTAGGATTCTTAAATAATTGTACTTAATTAGGAAATTTTCATATCCAACGGCTGTTGATATTGGATTTTTTTTCTAGTAATGTTTCTTGAATTATTATATGCCTACAAAGGTGTCAACTAAATTTCCATAAAATCTATGTAATGAAAACCAACTTCATTTTAGGAGATACACAATCAAAACCCATATTGAGAGAAAATATTTAATAGAATCATTGTTAATAATCCTTCCTAATTTTCAACAACTAAATCCTATATGATGATAACCCATTGTCATTCCTAAAACTAGTGTTCTTATTGATCTATTTTTTAGTTTCTATAACAATGGAATGTGATGTTCAGATCGATGTCCCAAAAATTACTTTCATTATTCAAGGTAAATGTGTTAATGCAGATATGTCATCCAAGAAAAATATATTTAGAAGGACTATCACTACACCATAAAGCTTTGGTCCATTTATTTTATGATTTATAAATATTCATGTGTCTATGATAATCAATTGTCTTAAAAGTATTTTGACCTGACTTGAATTTCTAATTAGTGTGAGAAATACAAGATGATGCAAGAGAAAATAATTTCAATTTCCCTGGAAGTATTAATTGAAACCATTTTAATCGATAAAATGTTTATGGGTATAAGAGTGATTTTTTAATCCACAGTCCTAAATTATTCCAAATGTAGGGGGATGTAAATAAAGGATTTCTCAATAGAATATAAAAATGATAATCTTACAAACATCAAATAGAGAGTTTATTAATTAAATAATAATATGTATAGAAAATATGGTTACCTCATGAATCTGGAGACTAATGGAGTAATTGGGTGCGGAAGAAATGGGTGCCATAGAGATTGGAGAAAATGGGGGCAGTCACAGTGGCGGGATTGTCTTTGATCAATGGAAACTAAAATAGTGAGTAGGATCGGCAGAGAGTGGGATATGCAGGATCAGTGGTGGAATTTGAAGCAGTGATAGTGAGAGGTAAGAATGTCTGAAGGAAGAGGGTGAGGGAGGTGCATGAGAGGTTGTTTGATAGGGATAGGCAGAACAAGATGGGTGGGAGTATCGGTGTTAGGGTCCAAAACTACAGTAGAGAGAGGTAGAAACGGTTGGTAGAAGGTTTGGGATCCATGAGAGAGGGTGTGTGATCGGGGGTTGTTGGGGCCATCAATTTGGGGGAGTGTGGAAAGGGTGATGGGGTAGTTTTTTCGAAGTGTATAAACTTCTTATGGAGGTCGGTATTGCATACCATTACTGACTACCATAGGTGGTATCTCGTGTATAGGGCTGCAAACACCCAATTTTTTTGTAGTAGCTCCAAATTGAATCGAAATCAATGGTAGAACCTCCACTACTATAGATATCTCTTTTAAAAGTTCTTATAATAGGATTTATCAATGATAAATAAGTGATATCTACCTATGATCTGTTAAAATTAAAACTTTATTAGTGTTAAACAAATGATCATGAAGGGTGTCATTATTAGCACTAAATAAGGGTTGATATATGGACATTTTATTTGTGCTAAGAAACTGCTGATAAATGGTGTTATATCCACGATTCTTTTTAGATTTTATAGGAACTTAAAAAAATTTATTCATTGTGTGCACTCACACCTCCCCCAATCAATTATTACAATCACCCACTATCATTACTTTCTACCCCCACATCAACCTCAAAGAACACCACTCTCACGCAACCACCTTTATTAGTGCTGGAAACCCCCCTTTGTTAGTGCTTTTATAATACTCAACTTCATGTCAACTCATGTGCGCACCTGGAATCGATCCTATGACCTGCCTTGTGAAATTGAAACCTCTTTACCATTTCCCTAAACATGATTTTCTATATATTTTATGATATTTTCATTTATTTATATATTTTTACATAAATATTTTTTATTCATATATATATATATATAATTATTTTTAAATTTCTTTATAAAATGTATGTATGTGCGTGTCTATGTATGTGTGTGATATATATATGTATATTTATTTAAATATATTATAATTATATAAATTTTCATATATTAGAATATATATATATAATTGTTTAGTAATACACACTCATATGTATATATAAACATTATATATACATTTGTGTGTATATATATATTCATATATTTTTATAAGGTAATAATGGTTAGATATTATTTTAAATAAAATGGTTAATAGAAAATTACATATGAGTTATATAATTATTTTTAAAAACATTTTTAGAAAATATCTGCATATTGTATTTTGATATAAATTTTATTTATTATATATATTTTTATATGTCTATATATTTATATATATATATTTATACATATTCACATATAATTTTATATTTATATATAAATTTTTTATAATTTATTTATAAATATTAACTACAAATACATTAATCCACCATATTTAATTATATTGATAATGATAATGATATATTCGTAAATATAAATATATATCTGACATATTTACACAATATTGATACACTAAAACATGCCCACATATTTACACAAACAAATATACATTTATATTTCGCACATACATGCACAAAAGATTTAGTGATATTTATTTATTTACATATATTAGAATAAGTACGTAAATATATTTTTTTATTGATACACACATATTTAAATATAAACATTACTTTTATAGGTACACATATATATATAAATATATATATTAATGCATTTTTATTATGTAAATAAAATGGAAATTTTTATATTTTAAACAAAATGAATAATAATTATTTCATTTAATTTGGTTTATAATATTAAAATTTCATTTTTATGTAAATATGATTAAATGTTTATTTGTACAATTGATTTATTAAATGAAAATATAAGAAAACATGCATATATTTTATTATAAATAAAACAAAAATATGAAAAACGATAAATTTTCAAAACCATAAAATCTATATTAATTTAATCCATGAGAATAAATTACGTATCCGCTGGAAAAGTAATATAATACCCTCTTAAACCAAGTTTAAATCTCATGGAATATTAATATTTTGGGTATCCCAACAACAAACATAGTTTTGTAGGCCTCAAAACCATTTTTGACCTTGAAAAAATATTTATCAGGGCTTTCCTTAGTCATAATTTTATAGATCTCTTTTCGGGATTTGATTTTATATGTTATAGGGCCCAAAAGGGCACCCGAATCGAAAGTTATTATCTTTTGAAGTTTAAGATGTTTTTTCAACTAATATTAGAACATTAATTGACTTATTATATTTTTATTTCTTAATGATAACTAGAAAATTATTATTTAATATTATTTTTTAATAATTTTATAATCCATTTTCACTAAATATAACATGTATTATGTGTAAATGAATATTTAGTCTTCTATAAATCATATTAAATAAAATATATTATTTATATCAATATGAAAATATTTATATACTAATTTTTTAATTATATATTCTTTAATTATGAAAGATATCAATTATCATCATTTTTTTTGAGTGCTGATAGAACTGTCATTTATCAGTGTATGTTTAGCACTGCTAAAAACACCTTTCATTAATGTTATAGAAAAATGCCCATAAAGGGTCCTTTTATCAGTGCTAAATAAAGTGTTCATAAAATATTTCTTTACCATCGATTTTTTTGAGAACTCATAAAGGTTACTTTTAGGATATCTAGTAAAAAGAGCTGATGAGGGGGGTTTATCAGCATTTTTGAGCACTGATAAAATGACCTTTTATTATTTCTTTTTTCTAACACTAATAATCGTGGCCATTATTAGTGTGTTTAACTAGCACTACTAAAGAAAAGAACTTGATAAACCCCAATATGAAGTAGTGCCCTTACCTATAGGATATGTGCATTCTAATTAAACCACCCAACCACATAATTCTTGTGCATATGAAATATATAGTAAATTATAAAAATCCTAATTGAATAATATATATCATAAATTTAATTTACATAATTATACTAATTAAAATTATATTATAAGTGTGTATATATATATTTTAATCTATTGATATATTTATTTATAATTGATATATTAAATTTATATATTTATTTTCTTATTATATAATTCATAATATACATAAATAATTAAAATTATAAATAATTTAAATTATTTAGAGTAGTCAAAATAAAAACACACACCCTCTCATCCAAGGTCGAGGTTGGTCAATTCTTATACTTGATAGGTATTGATTACCCCATATCTGATCTAGTTTCTAACTAAACTAATTTTTATGTTACATTTTTAATTCTCTTAGATACAGTGTGAAGGATGTAACACCTCGAGATTTTATGAAAAATATTCTTTTAATTTCATTAATGTCTTGTGTTGTATTCTACACCAAGATTACCTTGCGCTATACGCAACACCGTATTAGCTTGCAGTATACGCAACACTATTCTTAGATCATGTTACACACAATTTTGATAATAGTTATTCTATGCAACATTGAGTATATATATATATATATTCAATGTATAAATGAAATATGGTTGGATTCTGTTATACGAAACAACGAAGGATTCTTGCACAGCACGCAACTCTGACTTGGCTTGCATTACACGCAATCACGACCTTCCTCGATAGCGTGTGTTGTACGCAATACCGGGTTTTACTAAAGAACGATATATTATTATAGTATTATTTTGAACTAGCCGTTATGAATAGTATTAACTAAATTTTGAATCTTACAACATTATTATTCGTCTTACACATTTTTTAAAACATGGTATAATAACAAAATAAATTTTTCGGGTAAAATAAGTATTTTTCAAAAAATGCAGTTTTTCCACCTTTTGATGGAGCACCCACATTAAATCTAGTTTTTGACATGTTTATAAGTTCAATTTAACAAAATAAAATTATTCTTTTGAATCAGGATATAAAAATTTACATTAGATAAAGTTTTGATATTTTTCCGATAACTTTCATATTTTAATGAATAGTAAAAACACGCTATATTTTAATTAAAAACAACTTTTTTCATCATAATATTTTAGGTGGTTAAATTATAATATTTAATGGTTTTAAAGTATAAATATAATATATTTTTACCATTTAATATAATGTATGTCATGAGCATTGATTTTACCTTGAATTCGTAGGTTAAATCAATTCAATCTTTTGCAATGTTTTAAAGAAAAACCAGTTTTCTTTCGACAACGGGATTAATTTTAATTTAATTTCTGCAACTTTTGTGTATTGAATTTGGAAAAATGGATTCCATATTTGGAATCAGTGGATCCAAATTATGTTAATAAGCTACTTTTTTTTGGAATTATGAATAGTAACTACAGTAAATTTTATTTACCATAGTTAAAGGTAAATCGGGTAATTTAGGGTAAATATAATATTTTGAAATTACCCTAACAAATGTCAAAATCTTATTGGATGACTAAAAGTCGACTCATATCACCTAAGGGTAGGATTATATTTATTTAATTAAATTTTTTCAATGAAAATAATTTAATTATTATTAAAACCAACGAATGTGACAACATGTCACTTTCTTAAATATTATAAGTATAATAATTTTAATCTAGTGATAAACTTCATGAAACTTCGAAAATGAATATTATCTATAACTATAATACAATTATATACATCATAGGAATTTATTTAGAATTTTTAGGGATTAAATAAATATCATTTATTATGACACAAAGATGATGCAGTAATTGTCTTATTAATGAAATATTGACATAATTGATGTTATAAATGCCCAAATAAATGTCATTTGAGACTTTTTATGACTTACACTAATTTTATAGGTTAATATGACATGTTATTTTTGATTTAAGTAACTTGGTTCTAACTTATCATTCTGTTATAAATTTCATAAAAATCATGTACCAAATAGTGTCAAAATTGACATAAATTAGTTTTTAAAACAAATATTATATTATTAATTGTTATTTTATTCCAAAAATTCTAAGGCTCGGCCAAATGACATATATAAGATTATATATATTAATAATAAACAACTTGGGGTTCTTTTGGCTTGATATAGTAAGTTTATTAACCATATATTGTAAGAAAACAAAAAGACACGGCAAAAGTTATATTATTTAACTTAGAGTTAAATCTAATTGATAAGGTTAAAATAATAACATAAACTTGTCTAAATCCTATTGGATGAGAGTATTTAGACCCATACCGACTTTATCTTCGAAATAAGACCCTTTGGAACCATTATAAACCGAATTTGACCTTAAATATAAAATAATATTTTGAGATTTTCCTAAGGTGCCCCTCTCCTTCCTTATAAAAGGACACCTCCTCCCTCTCCTCCTCACACCAATTTGAGCATTCAAGCTCGGCCAACCCCTGCCAAAATCTCTTCTACATTTCCCTAGTATCATCCTAGAGGTCCTGGTCTTCTTCAAAGACCATCCTTAGTTCTTTAAGTGGAGGTTAAGTGAAGGCGCGTCAAAAAGAGGTAATATCCATTACCGATCTTTTTCAATTTCATTCTTCTTCAACTTCTTCTTATTTAGTTGTTTCATGATAAAGTAATAACATCTGTATTTATTATATACTGATATGTTATTATAAATATGAAACAACTCTAATTAACCTTATATTCATCCTACGGAAAAAGGAAATCACCGCGCGTGCGTACGTACGGAATACCGTCTCCACGCCGTGGTGTAATCTATTTTCCGCCACCACCTTAATTGGATGGGTATAATGGTGTAATGAGTAATTATATATGATTTTTATAAAGTTATATTGATACTGAAATAGTATACATACACTTCAACACAATTCCACGATCATGGGAACGATATCATCGCTCGTGCGTACGTACGGACTACCGTCTCCACGACGCGATGAGATTCATTATCCATGTTAACCATTCCAGAATTATTATAAATTATATATAATGAATAATAATGAAATATATGACATGTTAAATCTACTGAATTTATGTATATATATATGTCATCTACTTACTTCCATTCAAGACAATAAGGAAAGGAAAACAACGTTCATGCGTACGTACGGACTACCGTCTCCATGAACGGTGTGTTTCATTTCATCTATTATATATATATATATATACTGAATATATATGATATATAAATCATATTTTATATTCTGGAAGTAAGTAAATAATGATATAAGTAATAATAATGTCAAGAACAACAAGTCCAAACACCTACGATAAATGAAACGATTTTACCCAAAACGCTTCTTTAACATGGAATTTACAAAAGAACGGGTAATATAAAGTAATAACTGAACCATATATGATATCATAACAATGAATATGATTCTCTAATAAGTTAATGAAATCATTTAAAGCATTATACAGGAGGTTCGGATACGTACAAAGCATATCGGACATAAGGTAAGGGAAAATATCACAATCTCATTTTTCTCCGAGATTATTTATACTTTGGTATTTAATGGGGTGTATTTTATCATCCACATCCATGTTCTCTCAATATGTTATATTGTTTCCATCCACCTACAATTGTTTAAATCCAATTTTACCCTTCGGTGAGTTTTTAGTAAATGATATGAAAGTAATCTTTTGTCGTTTTTCGTACGAGGTACTTTTTGACTTTTCCGACAAAAGTATGAGAAGAATGTTTTTTTAACTTATACGGCATGAATTGATTTTTAAAACATTATTTCCAAGAATATTACTTTAAAAGTTTTCAAGTTTATTTTTAATCAACTTCTTTTTGTTTAAAATTGTATGACATGTTAAGAAAGGAAAAGTGTTCTTGAAGTAGAAAGTATATTTTCCTCAAGAATGGAGATCAAGTGTTTTATCAAAATTATTTTCCATCTAAGATAATAAAGGGTTCTGTTTCTATCCCTGTTATTAAATTGATCTGATTATGTTTGTATAGAATTATTTTTATGAATTACTTTACATTATATGAATTGTTGTATGATGTCACGATGTTTAAGATTCCCATTTTTATTACATGGGTTATGCTATGATGTATGGTATATGATTTTGTGGCACACATAAGAATGGTATCATTATGAGATGGGTGGGACCTATATCTCCCTCCAATGCATTGGGTAAAGATTTTATATCTCATGAGATAGACATGGCTGGAATGGTAGGTTATACCGGTTCAGTGAAATAGGACTGAAACGAGGGTGACTCGGTTCAGAAATGGACTTTGTCCACTAAGATAGTCTTGGAAATGAGTCTTGACTAATAAGATATGATTCTATATGATTATGTGGGTATGCCACAATGTTTCATGTTTTAAGTTATTATTATTGGGATTTTATTTCACTACTATGATTTATCCCATGTTATGAAATTATGCTCTCTCTTTTGCAGGTTAAGATTTCCAAAATGTTATGTTCTTATGAATATGATGTGATTGATATTTTTTTTGTTTACCCTTACTGAGCATTTGAGCTCACCCTTTTATGTATTCTTTTCCCCAGGATATAAATAAAGGTTTTTAGGTAAGAAAAAAAAGGAAGATCTTTATGGGAGATGTTGAAGATCTTTCACCGTGATTAGAAGATTACGTTCCGAGTTTCCAAAGACACTAAACTATTATGGTCCTTGTGTGTTTGTTTTTGTTATGTACTAAGTATTCCGCAAAAGTAATGTAATGTCCATGTATGTCAAGATTTGGGTCTCTACAGTTTGTATCAGAGGAAAGGTTTAGTAAACCTACGGAAAATAGGATGTGAGAACGTTAGTGAGATCCCTAGAAATATTTCTAAGGTCTGTCTAGGGATGTCCCTAAGGATAAGTATACATATAGGATATAGTCATAGAACTACGGTAACGATCTTAGAATTTAACCTAAGATGTTAGATATTAAGGGTACTCCCCCTTTACTATGTTGTTTTCCCTAGCATTATTTTTTCCTCTCACACTATTCTTTTTGGGTTTTAGACGATGGCTGGAACCCGAAGGAACCGTGTTGATCACTGTAATGGACAATGCAATGATTGTCCTCTTGAACAAACAAGTGTTATGGGAGATGGAGTGAAAAATATTATTTCTATACTTACACAAGTTATGAATCATTCTGGACTTCCAAATGAGTAGAGAAGGTAACAACATTCTATTGAGTCCTTCATGAGGCAACGTCCACCTTATTTTAGTGGGTCTTCCGATCCACTTGTTGCTGAACAATGGATCAGTACCACTGAAAAGATATTTTCAGTTCTTCAATGTTCTGAACATGATAAAGTCATCTTAGAAGTATATCGTTTGGAAGGTGAAGCTGATCAATGGTGGAATCTTTTCAAGAATATGAGGCCAAGAGATGAAATTGAGTCCATGGAATGGGACGAGTTCAAGAACTTGTTTTTCAGTAAGTACTTCCCTCGTATTCTTCAAACAAATATGGAAAAGGAGTTTCTTGATCTGAAGTAGAAGGATGATGAATCTGTTGGTATATATGAAGGGAATTTTACAAGACTTTCAAGGTATACATCTGGCATTATCATCCAACCTGAAAGTAAACTTGAACGATTTTTCAGTGGCTTAAAACCAAGTCTTCGAAGGGATTTAGCTATAAGAGACTTCAGTAGCTATGAAGACACTGCGCGTTGTGATATCAAGGTAGAAATGGAAGTTGGTGTTACTTATCCAACTCATAGTTTTGACATGAAACTAAAGATGGAGTTCAAGGAGAAATATCAGAATAACGGTGAAAAGAAGATAAATGTTTCCTTATGCTCAAAGTGTGGAAAGAAGCATGCTGGAGATTGTCTTAAAGGGACAAGTAAATGTTTCAAATGTGGAAAGGAAGGTCATCGGGCATTTTAATGCCGAAATGATGGGAAGAAGATGTCTAATGATGAAAACAAAGGAAGGGATACATAGAATGAACCAACTACACTTCAATGCTTCAAGTGCAATGAAATGGGGTATTATGCTAATAAATGCTCTAATCCAAGGGTTAGTGATGATCGACATGAGCAACCGCTTAAGGAAAAGGAAAAAGGAAAGTCACATTCGATCACTATTTGAGATGTTGAATATGACAACGATGTGGTGGAATGATTAAGTGTTTATGTAATGGGATTACAAAATAATGTTGTATCATGGAGTATTGGAATATTTATGTAATGGTCTAATGTGGTATTCAAAGTGATTGAGATATTTTTGTAAATAAGATGATATGCGCATAATGAAGGGAAAACGAGAAAATGAAATGTTTAACAGTATTCATGAGATCATGAATGATATAAGGACTAAGTGATATCATGGTTTGAGTATATAGAATTTTGAGGATTTTGGTATGTGGAAAGTGTTAACTTTTAACTGCATTCATGTTTTCACTATGGTTCAATGGGTATTCATTTTTTCAAGAGAATACATGATTAAGGTATTCACATGATTGGAATGTGACCAACAATATATATATGGGGGATAAATGATGGTATTCAAATGCTTGGTTGATGACATTTCAAATAATCATTTTCTTTATACTATGAGCTTGGACCGAAGTATTTTAGATAAGCCTAAATATTGGAATGGATTATATTGGACATATGCTAAGTATTGTTTAAGGATAGAACTTTTTTCGATATTACTGATGGGATTTTATAGTATTGTAGTTTTAGAAAAAGGACAACCTACAGGACGGGCGACAGCCCATTGCGTCAGACAAGGCTGTGGGAATCGAACTCACAACCGAAGTGCGACTGGCATTTATCGCCTTCCACTGGTCTACAGGAAGTCCCTGGTTAGTATAAACTAGTTTTATTATATTAAGCAGTATGATATATGAAGTATAAGTCCATTTTAGGAACCATATATGATTAATCTCACTATAGATCGACTTATGTATATAATTTTTTCTAAACTTTTGTTTGAGACAGATGGAATGACCCGTCATTCTATCACACGATCTGCTAACACTTCCTGAATAACAAATTCAACTTCATTTATTTAAGAGATGATGTGGAAATTGTTCAAGGCATGAACAACAGTGTGATTGTACCAAAATAAAGTAAGTATTTATTCTAATTCAAATTCTTCAACTTTAGGGAAATGATCTTGAAAACCAAAAATGTTGTCCTAGTGACCTTATATCCGATGAATCAGATGGCACCCTAGATCGTCACAAATTTATGGCTTTGTGATTGCTGGCTTTTTCATAGCCATGTTCTCTACCACTCTCCATCAGAACATGATGGTTAGATTTCTCTTCCATATCCATATTTTCACCAATGTGGAAACCCAGTGATTAGTTTATTTGGGTAGTCGTTACATTTCATAATTTTGTTTTTAAAGATTGTTTTTGGTATTCCTTTTTATGATGTGGGTTTCTATGAAAGAAACATTCGAATGGTAAACCATTTATAACCCCGAAAAATTTCGAGGGCGAAATTCATTTTAAGGGGGGTAGAATGTAACACCCCGAGATTTTATGAAAAATATTATTTTAATTTCATTAATTTCTTGTGTTGTATTCTACACCAAGATTATCTTGCGCTATACGCAACACAGTATTAGCTTGCTGTATACGCAACACTATTCTTGGATCGTGTTACACACAATTTTGATAATAGTTATTATATGCAACATTGAGTATATATATATATATTCAATGAATAAATGAAATATGGTTGGATTCTGTTATACGAAACAACTAGGGATTCTTGCACAGCACGCAACTCTGACTTGGCTTGCATTACACGCAATCACGACCTTCCTCGATAGCATGTGTTGTACGCAATACCGGGTTTTACTAAACAACGATATATTATTATAATATTATTTTGAACTAGCCGTTATGATTAGTATTAACTAAATTTTGAATCTTATAATATTATTATTCGTCTTACACATTTTCTAAAACATGGTATAAGAACAAAATAAATTTTTCGGGTAAAATAAGTATTTTTCGAAAAATGCAGTTTTTCCGCCTTTTGATGGCGCACCCACATTAAATCTAGTTTTTGACATGTTTATAAGTTCAATTTGAAAAAATAAAATTCTTCTTTTGAATCAGGATTTAAAATTTACATTAGATAATGTTTTGATATTTCTCCGATAACTTTCATATTTTAATAAATAGTAAAAACACGCTATATTTTAATTAAAAACAACTTTTTTCATCATAATATCTTATGTGGTTAAATTATAATATTGAATGGTTTTAAAGTATAAATAGAATATATTTTTACCATTTAATATAATTTATGTCATTAGCATTGATTTTACCTTGAATTCGTAAGTTAAATCAATTCAATCTTTTGCAATTTTTAAAGAAAAAACCGTTTTCTTTCGACAACGGGATTAATTTTAATTTAATTTCTGCATTTTTTTTGTATTGAATTTTGAAAAATTGAGTCCATATTTGGAATCAGTGGATCCAAATTATTTTAATAAGCTACTTTTTATATTTGGGAATTATGAATAGTAACTACGGTAAATTTTATTTACCATAGTTAAAGGTAAATAGGGTAACTAAGGGTAAATATAATATTTTAAAATTACCCTAACAAATGTCAAAATCCTATTGGATGACTAAAAGTTGACCCATATCACCTAAGGGTCAGATTAGATTCATTTAATTAAATTTTGTCAATGAAAATAATTTAATTATTATTAAAACCAAAGAATGTGACAACATGTCACTTTCTTAAATCTTATAAGTATAATAATTTTAATCTTGTGATACACATCATGAAACTTCTAAAATTAATTGTCTCCAAAAAGATAATAAAATTATCTACATCATAAAAATTTATTTAGAATTTTTAGGGATTAAATAATTATCATATATTATGACACAACGATGATGCAGTAATTGTCTTATTAATGAAACATTGACATAATTGATGTTATAAAAGCCCAAATAAATGTAATTTGAGACTTTTTATGACTTACACTCATTTTATAGTTTAATATGACATGTTATTGTTGATTTAAGTAACTTTGTTCGAACTTATCATTCTATTATAAATTTCATAAAAATCATGTACCAAATAGTGTCAAAATTGACATAAATTAGTTTTTAAAACAAATATTATATTATTAATTGTTATTTTATTCCTAAAAATCTATGGTTCGGAAAAATGACTTAGATAAAATTATATATATTAATAATAAACAACATGGGGTTCTTTTAGCTTGATATAGTATGTTTATTAACCATATAGTGTAAGAAAACAAAAAGACACGGTAAAAGTTAAATTATTTAACTTAGAGTTAAATCTAATTGATAAGGTTAAAATAATAACCTAAACTTGTCTAAATCCTATTGGATTCGAGGCTTTTGACCCATCCCAACTTTAGCTTCGAAATAAGACCCTTTGTAACCATTATAAACCGAATTTGGCCTTAAATATAAAATAATATTTTGAGATTTTCCTAAGGTGCCCTTCTCCTCCCTTATTAAAGGGCACCTCCTCCCTCTCCTCCTCACACGAATTTGAGCATTCAAGATCGGAAAACCCCTGCCAAAATCTCTACTCCACTTCCCTAGTATCATCCTAGAGGTCCTGGTCTTCTTCAAAGACCATCCTTAGTTCTTTAAGTGGAGGTTAAGTGAAGGCGCGTCAAAAAGAGGTAATATCCATTACCGATCTTTTTCAATTTCTTTCTTCTTCAACATCCTCTTATTTAGTTTTTTCATGATAAAGTAATAACATCAGTATTTATTATATATTGATATGTTATTATAAATATGAAAAAACTCTAATTAACCTTCTATCCATCCTACGAAAAAAGGAAATCACCGCGCATGCGTACGTACGGAATACCGTCTCCACACCGTGGTGTAATCTATTTTCTGCCACCACCTTAATTGGATGGGTATAATGGTGTAATGATTAATTATATATGATTATTATAAAGTTATATTGATACTGAAATAGTATACATACACTTCAAGACAATTCCACGACCATGGGAACGATATCATCACTCGTGCGTACGTATGGACTACCGTCTCCACGACGCGATGAGATTCATTATCCATGTTAACCATTCCAGAATGATTATAAAGTATATATAATGAATAATAATGAAATATATGACATGGTAAATCTACTGGATTTATTTATATATATATTCCATCTACTTACTTCCATTCAAGACAATAAGGAAAGGAAAACAGCGTTCATGCGTACGTACGGACTACCGTCTCCTTGAACGGTGTGTTTCATTTCATCTATTATATATATATATACTGAATATATATGATATATAAATTATATTTTATATTATGGAAGTAATTAAATCATGATATAAGTAATAATAATTTCAAGAACAACAAGTCCAAACACCTACGATAAATGCAACGATTTTACCCAAAACGCTTATTTAACATGGAATTTACAAAAGAACGAGTAATATAAAGTCATAAGTGAACCATATATGATATCATAACAATGAATATAATTCTTTAATAAGTTAATGACATTATGTAAATCATTATACAAGAGGTTCTGATACGTACAAAGCATATCGGACATAAGGTAAGGGAAAATATCACAATCTCATTTTTATTCGAGATTGTTTATACTTTGGTATTTACTGGGGTGTATTTTATCATCCACATCCATGTTCTCTCAATATGTTATATTGTTTCCATCCACCTACATTTTTTTAAATCCAATTTTACCCTTCGGTGAGTTTTTAGTAAAAGATATGAAAGGAATATTTTGTCGTTTTTCGTACGAGGTACTTTTTGACTTTTCCGACAAAAGTACGAGAAGAATGTTTTTTTAACTTATACGGCATGAATGGATTTTTAAAAAATTATTTCCAATAATATTACTTTAAAATTTTTCAAGTTTATTTTTAATCAACTTCTTTTAGTTTAAAATTGTATGACATGTTAAGAAAGGAAAAGTGTTTTTGAAGTAGAAAGGATATTTTCCTCAAGAATGGAGTTCTAGTGTTTTATCAAAATTATTTTCCATCTAAGATAATAAAGGGTTCTGTTTCTATCCCTATTATTAAATTGATCTGATTACGTTGTTATGGAATTATTTTTATGAATTAATTTACCTTATATGAATTGTTTTATGATGTCACGATGTTTAAGATTCCCATTTTTATTACATTGGTTATGAAATGATGTATGGTTTATGATTTGGTGGCACACATAAGAATGGTATCATTATGGGATGGGTGGGACCTATATCTCCCTCCAATTCATTGGGTAAAGATTTTATATCTCATGAGATAGACATGGCTGGAATGGTAAGTTATACCAGTTCAGTGAAACCGGACTAAAACGAGGGTGACTCGGTTCAGAAATGGACTTTGTCCACTAAGATAGTCTTGGCAATGAGTCTTGACTAATAAGATATATTTCTCTATGATTGTTTGTGTATGCCATAATGTTTCATGTTTTAAGTTATGATTATTGGGATTTCATTTCACTACTATGATTTATCACATGTTATGAAATTATGCTCTCTCTTTTGTAGGTTAAGATTTCCAAAATGTTATGTTCTTATGAATATGATGTGATTGATATTTCTTTTGTTTACCCTTACTGAGCATTTGAGATCACCCTTTTATGTTTTCTTTTCCCCAGGATATAAAGAAAGGTTTTTTGGTAAGAAAAAAAAGGAAGATCTTTATGGGAGATCTTGAATATCTCTCACCATGATTAGAAGATTGCGTTCCGAGTTTCCAAAGACACTAAACTATTACGGTCCTTGTGTGTGTGTTTTTGTTATGTACTAAGTATTCCGCAAAAGTAATGTAATGTCCATGTATGTCAAGCATCAGGTCTCTACAAAGGATCTATGTTATTTCCTGATTACCTTGGATTTTAGTATCATAGGAATTGAAATTGTTTCTCGATAATCTTTTAACTGGGTATTACAGTACACCCGATGGATTATTACACGTTTCCTATTATATTTTCTGTTTTATGATCATTTGTGTAGGGAATTCCTCATATTTAAATTTATATATGGGTTTTCCCTTTTATAAAAATAATGCCTAATATTTATCGAGTTTTGAATTTTTTGACTCTGGCGACTACAACAATAACAAAAATTTTAGAGAAATCAATGATAATGACAGATCTAGCTAACTTCGACATAAACTTCGGTGAATCCAATGAATTCAATGATGAAAATGACTCCACTGAACATAGTGTCAGGTTGTCCCCAAGCCTTCTCCAATGAAAAGGTTCAATTATTCTTCTCTGATAATTGAGGTGACTCCATTGGTTTTTTGACTCGTTCCCTAACACTCTTTTTTACAAAATATGCACTAATAGAAGAAAAAAGTGGTGTAGATTATATATTTCTACTAAAATTAGAATTTCCCTTGTCAGTGTAAAATCTATTTTCTATTTCAAAAATACTAAATGTTATCTTGTTAACAATAATTTTTTAATACATCTATCTTATTTTCAGTTTTTTATAAATGTTGTATGTATATAATTTTACAGTTCTAAAATCTTCAATTTCCATACTTTGAATCCACTAAAACCCGTGCAAATAGAGAAAAAAGAAACTACTGTACAATTTTACTCATGAAAGTGTTGTTGGGAATTTCACTAGAGGTTCCACTGTACTTTGTGAGATCCTAAAACAAACATGTTTTCTATTGTAATATAATTTTTGTAGGATTGAAGAGGAATTGTTCTTTTGTTCTATAATGGAACATCCAATATACCAATGAAATTTCAACTAAACTTTACACAGGAAATACCACTACAGGTTCCACTAGAACATCTACTAGAGGTTCCACTAGAAATCCAAAGGATATTCCACAAGTGGTTGTACTGGAACATCCACTAGAGGTTCGACAGGAACTTCCACTGGAGGTTCCACAATAACTTCCACTGGAGGTTCTATAGAAACCAATTCTACCTAATTTCTGTGCAAAGCTACATTAAGGAAGAATCGGTGGTGTTATTTCCTAATGAACCATCCAATGGAACTTCCACTATAATTTATTGTGGAATTTTTAAACATATTATTTCTTTGAAACCTATACTGTAATTTTTGAAATCCCCAAAAAAATGTATTCTATTTTTACAGAGATCATCATGGAATTCCACACCATCCATTCCCACTTTTAACTTCCATTGGAGGTTCTATTGGAACTTCCCATGAATTTCCACATGAGTTTCCATTGTACCTTTCATTGGAGGTTCCCCTAGAACATCCTCTAAAACTTATTCTACCTAATTACAAAGAAGTTACTTAAGGAAAAAAATTCAATTCATTACCATTGGAACTTCTAGTCATATTCAACCGTTAAAACCTATACTTTAATTTTTGGAATCCCAAAAAAACTTTTTCTATATTTTAGTTAAATTGTTATATGATTCAAAAGTAAATTTAATGCCGTTAATTCCCACTAGAAATTCAACTTGAGGTTCCACTAGAACTTCGCATAAACTTCCACTAGAGGTTCCACTGGAACTTCCACTAGAGGTTACACTAGCAATCCTACTAGATGTTTCTATTAGAACATCCACTAGAACCTATTCTACCTAATTATAGTGCACTAATACCCTAATGAAATATTTGTGTTTTTATTCCACACTAAAACATTTAGTCGAACATCCACTAGAAGTTCCATTGGAAATTTTTATAATATTCTACCATTCAAACCTGTATTGTAATTTGTGGAACCCCAAAAATAAATTTTTTTTCTATATTGTAGTGATGTTTTTATAATATTAAGTGGGAAATTTAATTGTTTTATTTCCCATTAGAACATCTAGTGGAGATTATTATATAATTTCCAGGGGGACTTCTATTGGAATGTCCACTTTAACTATCAGTCCTTTTTAGTAGGTCGTGTAATTCATTCCCACTGAAAATCTAGTATATCTTCCACTAGAAGTTTTAGTCCTATTATGTCATTGAATCATATACTTTAATTTGTGTAATCCCCAAAATACATGTCTTCAATATTTTAGTAACATTTTAACATGATTTTGAAGGCAATTTTTTTATTCCAAATAATCCTATTGTATGTTCTATGATTTGTAAGGAAATGTCTTACATTAAATTTTCATGTGTGAATTTTAGGTCCAATATGACATTTCTAAAAATATTTATTAAATAAATCCTACCAAAATTAAAATAATTTTATATTATTTTTTTTAAATAGTCATTTTTTGAATATTCTTGAGGACTTTCTATCCAGTACTATATCAGCATCAGATTGTATGAAATCACACAGTTCTAGTTTTTTATGTACTCGATAAAATTGATTTCAGAAAAAAAAAATGATTTCTAAATTGGTGGGGTAGAAATACAATTATAAGAAGCTGATTTCAAAAATATATTTGAGATAAATTATTATTAAATAGAAAGGGAGGACTCATATTCTTTCATGACATCCTAGGAAGAGTTCTATATATGAAGATTTCGAAAAAGGTGTTAGATTATTGACACAGAAGGAAATTAAAACATCTTTCGTGAAAGCTGTAATGGTTAATGGATAATTTGATCATATTGACACATACACACTCCTATTTTTATACACCTAGGCTACTGTGTATTTCACTACTATAGGTTCTTACATTATCTAGCGTTTAATCAATATTTTGTATAGTTTGATAGACATGAGAAGACTAAAGTGGTCTCATGAAATGCTCCAACAATTGGTGAAATATTTTAAAGAATGTCAAGAGTAGTTCTCAAATACTATATGGGTTATTGTCATATTATTTGTGTATATTAATATTTATTTTAACCTCTATCTATAATTAGTCTTCATAACATTTCTATTCTTATAGTATTAGTATTGTGAAGAAAGAATATTTTTGAAAGGAAACAAAAAAGTCAGCAATCCACCATTCATGAAGTGGAGCTTTTCATATTTTGATCCTACTGTAAAAAAACTAATTATTCAAAAACGTGGATCTAGTGGGGCAATTATATCATTTATTTTCTAAAATTAATTATTTTCATAACCCATGGTTTGGTAAAAATAAAAATAATATAGATGCAGAAACATAAATAAAGTGTTGAAGAGACATCAAATTGTAAGGAAAGTGGTGTTTCTTAGTAGGAAATGGTGTATGATAAGGAAAAAATATGTCTTTAATAATTCCATTCAATATTGAAAAGAAAACTAGATACCATAGGGGAAGAAGTAAGGAAACATTTTGAAAAACATTTAAAAAAACGAAACTATTGATAATTGAAAACCCGAAAAAAAAAAGCCAAGTGGAAGATGATTTTTCATTTTTAGAGAAGAAATGACCCCTTTTGTAATGGTTGTAAATTGGGAACTTAGTAAAAAGGAAGGTGGAATCTAGGAGGAGTCATAACACCTTGATAAACCAGTAGAAAAAATCACACCTCTCCCAGATAGTACCATAGAAGAACATCCTGAAACAGAAACCTGGGGAACCATATCATTGATTAAAAATGTAAAATCGGGAGAAGGAAAATAAAATAAATTGTATTTGGAATATGTTTAGGAAACCCAAACTAAAATAATAATATAAGAAATAGGAGAAACATAATAAAAATCATTAAAATATTTTGATGAGCTGTAAAATCCCATTAACTTACCCAGTTTTTCAAAGAAACCAAAACGTATAAGGGTTTTTATAGGGATGGATGTTATACCAAAATGGGTCTAGTAGATTAATAGTCTCCAAAAAATAGACTATTAGTTCCTTAAGAAGATTCGGTAGTTAGTGCTAGCCTGGTATATGTTTACGACCATAGTTAATGGTTTCCCTAAATTTAAATTTCTCTATTTAATTCCCCGTAACTATAAATGTCTTCTTATAAATTACTGTTATTATTTTGTAGCTAATATATCTAGGAATATGAGAACAATTTATATTCAATATCAATAGATGATATTTTTCTCTATTCATTAAAATAATGACAAGTAATAATGGAAGAATTTAATTTAACCAAACATAATTTAAAGTATTATCTAATTAGTGTGACATCCACCAATAATTTTGAATGCTGTCAGGTTATAGACGCATATGGTGAGATAATAAAACACAAGTGTTAAATGGGCAAGACAACAAGAATGTTCCAAGATAAATCAATGATTATTACATGTTATACCATGGTGAGTGTATTATTCTCTATATTATTTAAGTTTTAAATGTATTAATTAATAGTTTTTCTAACTTTAATTATATTTATAGGGAATAATTTCTAGGAAAAACCAAATTTTGATAGCGATTTTGGTAGAGTAACCAATTAAGGATGAACTACAATTAAATGTAAAACTTTTCATCCCCATCAACACTACAAATATACATTGTAAATTGCTCATTTTTAATTTGAATAGAAAATATTTCAGCCACTACAACTCGATGCAGCCTCAGATGGGTGGTGCTTGAAATGATAGTTATCTAGAGGATGCTTAAAAATGGTAAATTTTATCATGTTTATAATGAATACAATTTTCATTTAATCCAAATTAGTTAATTAAATATTTACAACTCTGAGAAACCATTTATCAAACAAAACATCAATAAATTTATCCCCTATTACTTGCACAAGAATTCTCTAACACCTAGTTCCTAGTAAAAGATACTCCTAAAAAAGGTGACACATGCTCAAACTATGGATTGGGAAATCATTTGAGTTGTGACTATTTTGAAGAGGGTAATTCCTTGGACCAAAAGGACCAAAGAACAAATAATATTAAAATAAAATTTACAAGAGTCTAAAATACATAATCATATTACAATATTTTACATTTAAGGACATAAGAGATGCGATGAGGTCTTTGAACCAGGTGATTTCTTGATTTACTCCCATTTTTTCCAGGCCATCTGCAACCATGTTTTCCTCTTGATAAACATGTGTGATGATATAGTTAATCTCGATGAGATAATTGGTGCATTCCACCCAATGGGTAGTAATCTTCCAAGTGAGATGTGTTATGCCATTCCAAATCACTTGCACGATGGTTGTCGAGTCACTTTCAATCCAGAGGTTTTTCCAACCAAAGAGTATGGAAAATGAAATGGCATGTATCAAACTCATCATTTTAGCTACAAGGGAGGTGGAAATGCCCCAACCACCCATGAAACATCCAAGGATCTAACCGAGGTGATTCCTGAAGATATCACCACACTCTGTAGGGTCCAGATTGCCTTTGTAGGTGCAATCAATATTGATTTTGATCCATCAAGGAAGAGGGGCTCTCTAGAACACCTCCAATGTGAGAAAAGGTTGAAAGAAATTACTACTAATCCATAGATGTCTCAGGATTCCAAATTCGAGCACTGTGTTGTGGAAATGTCAATTTTGCATCAAATCAGCTTCATGTATAGAAATAAGGATCCACATCTGACCATAATTATGATTGAGTGAGTAATTATTATGAATAATCGCATTCTGGTCATACCAAATCACATGGTGGATCTTAGCAACTATAGTATGGAAAAGGATCTTGATTTTCTGAGATCCTTCTAATTCTGCACATTTCGTTTGTTGTTTCTTCACAGAGTCAATAAGTATCTATTTTCATTCAAAAATATCAAGAATATAGTTCCAAAGAGCAGAAGTAGTAGCAAAAGAAAGGAATATATGATTAGAATATTATATGTGTTGATTATATATTTTTCACTTTGAGCAAAGATGGATCCCAAAAGATTGAAGGAATGTCTAAGTAAGAACTCTGTTATGAGCTAGACACCAGATGATATTGAATCTTGAAGGACTTATACACGGTTTTTTGAAATGTTTTATCCAATTTTAATCTCTTTTATCATTACAAAATTCATTATTTTAGAAATTCTTTTAGTTAAGAATACCATTATTACCAGGTTCCCAAATTAAATAAATCATTTGTGCAAGTGAAAGACCAGTTTTCAATGATATTTATAATAGAATCTGGAAGATGATCATGTTGAGAGATTATAATTTCTCTGATAGATCAGTAGTTACTCTTAGGGGTTTGAGTGGTGGATATCATAGAAATTAAAGGCATGATAGTCTAGTTATCGACCAGAATCTCATGGAGGAGTCTCTGGAGACCATACATCTAGAGTTATTCATAATGTTGGGGAAGGATTTTTTATTTTAAGGCCATATGGAATAATTAATCAAATTCAAATTTCCCATATTATGTTTGTTAAGAAATATATTTTTGGGAACGATTATAGCTTCAGAAGTATTATGAAAAGGGATCCAAGTGAGAATTTATTAATGGGATTCATTAATGTACTTTTTATTTTTTATACCAATACAACCATTCTCTATGGTTTTTCAAAAAGTTGACCTGGGAACAGTCACAAGATTTCTTTCAGGGATACTACCAGTCTCAGAAAAATTATTTACAGAAGTGTTCATTTTTTTAATATGAAAAATAGGCCATTTATAGACCATCATGGAGTAAACCATCTTGGAGACAATATTTGATTTTACAAGGAAAGTACTACCTACCATTGAAAGATATTTACCATTCCATGAAGGGAGATCGTTTAGAACTTGGTCAATTATAGATGCAATGTGGCAAGAGTTGGGCCTGCCCCAAAAAGATTGGGACACCAAGATAAGTGAAAGGGAGAGAACCTTCATTCAGACCTAAGTCACTGATAATGTTCTATTTTCTATGGGGAGGAATGTTCTTCCCAATGAAGATGCCAGATTTGTTCTAATAATGGTTTTACCAAAAACCTATTCATAGTGTAATAGTTGGGCTTTGAGGTTAAGAATGTATCTTTTGTCACCATGAAGTGAAAGGATGATGTCATTAGAATAAAAAAGGTGGGTAAGAGCATTCACATTCCTTGAGATGTGGATGGGGTTTATCTTATTCTAGTCCACCAGACTATTTATTAGGCGACTAAGGTAACCTTATTCTATCAAGAATAAAATGGAAGAGGGGGGGCCATTGTTTGACACCATTGGTGAATTTAAAATAGCCATTGGGAGAGCCATTGATCAAATTGTGGATAGACGCCGAGTTGAAAATAGTTCGGATTGCATTGATAAAAGAGATACTAAAACCAAAACAATGAAGAAATTTGAAGATAAATATCTAGTCCATGGTGTAAAAAGGTTTTTTGATGTCAAGTTTAATATCTATGATAACTCTTATGTTGGATTTATTCATGTAATTGACACACTCATAGGCAAGACAGATTCAGTCTTGAATCGATCTACCCTTAATATAACCAAATTGGTTCCAAGAAACAATTTTGTCCGTGATAGTTGAAAGTCTATTAGCAAGGATTTTGGTGATGATTATATAAAGAGTATTAACTAGAGAAATGGGCCTAAATAGGTGAATCTCAAATTCATTGTCCACTTTTGGAATTTGGGTGAGAAATTGGGAATTAATAGCATGAGGAAGCACACCGTTGAAAAAAAATGATATTTCTAGTATACAAACATAGACGTGAATCACATCCCAATGATGTTGGAATAAACCATTATTGAATCCATGAGGACTTGGAGCACTATCAGGGTTCAGACTAAAGATAGTGTCTTTTATTTCATGATCTAAAGGAGTGTTGATAAGGAAGTTTTTGTCCTCAGCAAGGATTTTGGTGATGATTTTATGAAGAGTATTAATAAGAGAAATGGTCCTAAATAGGTGAGTCTCAGAGGCATTGTCCACTTTTGGAATCAGGGTGAGAAATTGGGAATTAAGAGCATGAGGAAGCACACCATTGGAAAAAAATGATTTTCCAATTTTACAAACGTCGACATGAATCACATCCCAATAATTTTGGAATAAACCATCATTGAATCCATCAGGACCTACAGCACTATCAGAGTTCAAAAAAAAGATAATTTCTTTGATTTCATGATCTAAAGGAGTGTTGAGAATGAATTTGTTGTCCTCAACAGTGATCGCTAACAGAATGACCTCAAGAATGAGGTATTTATTGATATTAGGACCATTGAAGATGGATTTATAGTAGGAGACAATATGGTGGTCAATTTAATCTTCAATGTCAATATACTTTTCCCCATTCTTGATAAATGTTATCATCCTATTGGCTTTCCTGATTCTTTTAAGAGAGTAATAGAATTTAGTATTTTTGTCACCAACTGATAACCATTTAACTTTAAACACTTGTTTTCTCATATTATCATTGAACAAGAGCAAAGAATTGAGTTTAACCGCAATATTTATTACTTGAGTAGGATTAGTATTGAGGTTAGAGATGGTGTTTCTAGTTGGTTGATCATTGAGTTCTTCCTTAAGAAGAATAATGCCATTTTTAATTGTTTTTTCATTAGAGCTAAACCAGTTTTTTAGAGATTGTTTTAGAAGATTTAATTTGACATTAAAGGAAAAGTGGTCCTTACTATGTGACATTAAAGAACAAACGTTTTGGATGATAATAGAGCATTCTTCATTATAGAACCACACATTTTTAAATCTAAAAGGAATATAGGGTTTTAGGTCTTCGGTGGAGACATTGACCAGTATGGGGTGAGGATCAGAGTTCATCCAATGAAGAGTGGTGTTGGAGATTGTGCCCTATTTATCTAAAGCATGGGACATTCATGAAGGCTTTATACAATTTTTAGGAAACCACTTTATTGTAATGTATTTTATACCAAGTGAATTTCACACAAGTGATATTAATTTAAAAAATATTGTTGTCTTCGATTAAGGCTTTAAATTTTTTCGTGGCAAGAGAAGCATGAGATGGACCAATTTTTCCACTTCATTTTAGAATGGAATAATTGTCACCAATAAGAAACCAGGGAGCATTAATATTAGTTATTATATATGAAATCTCATTCTATAAATTTCTCTTTTCTTGTTATCTATTCATAGAATAATCAAAAGAGCAGAAAAGATGTGTGCTATAAATATTGAAGTTGCAAGTAAAATTCTGATCAAAGGTATTGAAGACACTAACATTCTATAAAGAGGACTGCGAAAAAATCCATAAATATTTAGCATTGATGGTATTTTTTATCACACCAATAAACACATAATTATGCTAGAAAAAATGAGTTTATTTATAAGTGAAGGTAATTCTTGGCTCAGAAATAGAAAATAACATAGGGTGGTGAGTTTTAACCATTATTTTTAGAATAATGAATGTGTTAGGGTTTGTAATGCCCTGTCAATTCTAAAATAGGGTCTTCATTTAAAACTAGATTTCATGTTTGAAATCCACTTTTTCTTTTTTACAAAACCTTTATTTGTAAAATACCTTCTTGCCTTTTGACTACTATTAGTGGAATTTTCTTGTTCATTATTAGAAATTATAGGATTCTTATGCAAACTAGATTGTTAATTCCTTCATATTATAAATTATTCAACAGAGTCATTACAATTTAAAATAGAATGTACATGGTTTGGAGACATCAAAATTCAACCCCAAAAAATAATTTTCATCCAATGTCTACACTCCTCATCCTCTCTTCCAATTAAATGGTAGTCTACCACAAAAATTTTTCTTTGAAATTTGTTAAAAATTCCTTCTAATATAGAGAAAAAAACAATTACATAACTTATATAAAATAATGCTACTAAAAATTTACATTTAAAAGTGCTTTTGCAGATGCAACATGAAAAATCTAATATTGATTGATCTGCAATTAACTTCATGAAAAATATGATATTACATACCATATTACCATTAAAATACTGCTCTATGAAATTAAATTCATAATAAAATGAAATCATGCCATCATAATAGCACAAGAATTGTTCTTATTTTTATTCAATTGTTTCTACTTTTGGAAGCCAATTTCTAAAAATATTTTTATTCTATATCTCCCTTTATTTTTTTTACTTTTAAAAGATTCTTTTCTTGAAATTGTGTATAAACTATCATAAATAGTAACTCAATCTAATTATGTATTTATGCTAGTCAATTTTTTTGAAAATTGCTGAAATTAGAGAATGATATTTCATAACATACATATCACTCACAAGTAGCAGTAATCCACTTCATTCCCATTTCTGAAAATTATTTATAACATTTTTCTATAACAGATTTTCTATCATCATTTAAATCAACATAAGCTCTTTTGAACATTACAATATTTCTAGCCAATTGGGTCTGATACCCTAAAATATATTTTATAGGTTTTGATCTCACATCAAGATGATCATAAATTTTTATAATATTTCATCAAAGATACCCAACCAACTCAAACATTCAATAATAAAATTGAACTAATTCATTGGAATATTCATATGGTAAAAGAAATTAATCTTTGTAGCCAACCATTCCAATAACATAATTGAATTGAACTCTAATTTCAAATCATGATTTCAGAAGAAAAAAATCTCTAATAATTTGATATTGATATTGAAATAAATAAAATAATGTAGGTGTATGTCTAATAGAAACTTGACTAATCATTGCATGGTAAGGGTAATGATTATGAGTCAACTTCTCCTACATCTCAAATTCTGCCTTTGTTTCTCGATATCGACTTTTTTTTTCAACAATCTCTCAAACTACTTATAGAAATCAACAACACCTACCTTGTGATGAATGTAATCATTAATCAATCCATTAAAACTTTCACTTAATTTAGTTTTTTGAATACCTAATGTTAATGCATCATTCAAAAAATAATGCGCCCACTTCTCTATCAACAAGAAAACATCATTTAACCACTATAATTTCTCATCCCCATATTCTTATTTGAGGGAATCCCACACCTTATCAACTTGACGTGAATCAATGTATTAGAACATACACCTCTTAAATATAGTTAGAAAACTAGATCCATCTTTCATCTAATTACATAAATGTTATGTTCTATTTTTCATAATATTATATGAATAATGGAAATGTTGAGATCCCAATAAAACATAAAAAATTTATTTTCCCATTTTTGCATCCTGATCAATAAATATAGTTTTAGGTTTCATCATGTGTTTCCCCTGTAATTCTTTTAGAGACAACTGAGAAAAAAAGTTTCGGTTTCATCATACATCATATCTTCCCAAAAAAGGACAATCTACCATTGATGATTCAACCCCACAAGAACACCTACATGCCTATACATATTATTAGTTTCGAAATTAGTATCAAAAAATTCCAAAAAAATATAATATTTCATCATTTTCTGTTCATCCCCCAAAATATAACTAATTTCTTAATTCATGTCAAACTGTATAGTATACCCAAATAAAGGATTATCCTAACTTTTTCTCTCTGGATTCTCAATCATGAAACATACATCAACATGAAACTATTCCATTTTCTATTTTTCAATTAAAAATTTCAACTGATTAACACATGTATACCCAAAAACATCTCAACCCTCTACAATAACTGTCGCATAAGAGAATGAATCATTTGGTTTCATACCTACTGAAGCATTCACATCTAAATATATTTCTTATGCTTTTATTATTTTTCTTTGGGACCTCATCGTATTAATTCAGGGATATGCAAGGGAAAGTATGCCCTTTAAAAAATATAGTACATGCGTATTTCCTAGAATACAACAAACTAGCCACCATTATATCATGGAAACAAGTACGTGTCTCATCTTGAGGAAATTTCACCATGCTATCATGTTTTTCAACCTTCCAAGGACTAATTTTCAAAATGCATTGAGTCTTGATGTCATGATTTATTTATCGTTTCTCCTTTTGTTTGAGAATTTTTTGCATACACTTAACCTATTTACGACCCCATACATGACATAAAATCATTGTGCATCATCAAGTGTTTTGAGCATTATCCTTACAACTAGTTAAATATATGATGTTGCAAAATTAACATCATCATCATTAGAAAAAATTTCCAAAAACATAAGTACAAGAAAATTACAATCTTTTTATAAAAGGATTTAATCCATTTCAAAATGTATAAACTATATGAATTTAAATTTTAATAAAAATTATGTAGTTAGGAAAATAATTATTTAATAATATATAAAAAACAATTATATATCTGAAATTATAAATAAAAAATTATAAGATATATTTGCTAGGCATTAAAAGCATGTAAAAGTTTATATTAATTTTCAATCATTTTTAAATTATGTTTTATAAATTACTTTTTAAATTTATGTAAATTAAATTTTCAAATATATTATTCTTGTTTGAACGAGTCACCATTGAAATGAGTCACTCTTGAAGTGAGACACCATTGAAACAAGTCACTATTGAAATGAGCCACTGTTGAAACCTGTCATCATTGAAATGAGTCACCATTTAAACGATTCACCTTTTAAAAGAGTCACTATTGAAATGAATTACTGTTGAATCTAGTTATTGATGAAACGAGACACCTTTTAAACGAGTCACTATTGAAATGAGTCACCATTGAAATGAGTCTCCAATGAAACGAACCACTATTTCCAGCCACTGTCAGCATCATACAACAGTAGGTCAGTAAGTCACCATTGGAATTCCTACAGTGAGTAACTATTTATTATTTAAATTGATTCCCTTTTAATCGTAGATAATCATGTTGTAGTTAGTTTTGTAAAACATGATTTAGTTTTTCTTAAACTCACAACAGTATTTTAAATGATTAGTTTTAGGATTCATGAAATGGTAAGTCAAATGACTCACTCCTGGATTCACGCAGTGGTACAAAATGATATGTTAAATGTGTCACTTTTAGTCATCCACTAGTAAGAAATTTTAATTTTTAAATTTCTTCTTAAAAATTTTATTTTGAAATTTTTTCTAGAAAAAATGATTTTAATTATGTTTTATTATTTCATGATTGAAATAATTTTTTAAAAATATTTTTATAATAATTTATACAAGAAGATTACTATGTCATATGATGCTCTATTTTAATGCATTTTTTCTGCATGTTTTAAATAGATATTTCAAATAATTAATTCATATTTTTCAATTATAATTTTATTAAAAGTGTGTTACTATTTATATTAACTATTTTGACTAATATTTCATTGTGATTTAATAGCCCGATTGTTTTATTTTTTCTTTCACTGTATTTTTTAATCACCTACTTGTAATGGAATTATTTATGTTATTATATTACAAATTTCATGTAGTGAGTGAACATATATACCCGATTTTCGGATTCTATTCAAATGTTCCTAGAGAACCTTTTAAAGGGACTCCTATAAAAAGGGTTCTCAAAATCATTCAAAAAAAACACAAAAACAAAATATGATAAGAACGGTGTGATACATAAAATTCCTAATACTCTCAAAATTGTTTCACGATCATCTGTAAATTCCACCATCTTTTGTGATCATATGACGGGGTATATCTTCTACATTTGTTCCTTGAAGTGACTGATGATCTTGTGTTAACTACATCAACAACTATCAGAGTGTTTTCTAATGTTTGATGTATTGTTTTACATCAGGAAATTTTGTGATCTTCTGTTTGTATGTATCTAGGGTTTGGTTTATGTTTTTACCTTTCAAAAGAAGGTTTTCCCATTACCTGGTTATTATACAACCAAAAAGGAAGTCTTGGTTTGTGACTCCTAAAAAACAATCACATAAAAATATAAGGGTAGTATCCTATAGTAGTGATTGGGTTGTGCCTCTGAGTATTGTAAATGGAAGAGTCTATAATAGATTATTAGACCTTTGAATGTGAGGTTTAGTGGGTATTAGTCAACTAGAGGATTAGAGTAGACTGATGAGTGGTCTAGGACCTTCAGATCCAGATCAATATAAAAATTCTATGTGTTGGTGTTCTTTATTTTTTCCACTTTATCTATTTCTTTACCTAGAACACTACACCCACAAGGTTTGATTTTTATAAACTCAAATAACTTCTGGTAACTGTGTATAATATTTGAATATGACTATTCAACCCCCCCCCCAAGTGGAATTTTTCCCATACCTATAATGGTCCAATAATTTGTATCAGAGGAGGGTTATTAGTACTATAAATATTTTGTTAAAATAAGTATTCTATTACTTATCTTTTATCAGTATTGTATCCCAAAATTCTAGGCTTAATAGTCTGTGAATCAAAAGAAAAAATTACTTCTAAAATGGAAGGTATCAATGCCAATGATGGATGGATATCACAAAAACCCCAGTTCATTGATGGGAATGACTATAGTTACTATAAGGATAGAATTTAATCTTACCTAATGAAACTATGTGTTGAATACTGGACTATAATGGAGGAAGAATGCATGTTACCTAAAGTCGGTCTACATAATCATACTAGTAATTACATGGTGAGATATGTCTTAAATTACATGGTTAAAAATATTTTTTATTATTCTATTATTAAGAATGTATACAGTCATGTATCAGCCTATAAGACTATCCATGGAATATGGATGATTCTATAAGTGACCCATTATGGAACTGAAAAACTCATGAGATACAATATGGGAATGCTCCATGCATAATATAAATATTTCAATATGTGAGATGTAGAATCTATGAACCAGATGTTCAATCGTCTTACAATAATCACAAATGAGATGAGTGGTCTTGGTGAACCCTTGAATAACACAACTCAAGAGGAAAGGGTACTGAGAGCTCTTCCAAATATATGGTATGAAAATAAGGTTTCCATTTATAAAATTAATAATTTCATGGAAGACATTCTGGATGAATTGATTAGTTCCCTTCTACAATATTAACATAATCTGAAGAACATTGTTGATGAAGAGTCTACCAAAAGAAAAGGTATCACATTTAAATCAAAAAAAATTGACACCTCTAATACCTATGAATATGATTTTCATGATAGTAACAAATATATTTCCCACATCAGTAATAAATTTTTGAATTATATGAAAAAAAATTGGGAAGAGGTCATTCGAGAAGAAATTCAGTAAGGACAATAGAAAATGTTTTCAACCAATTATATTGATATTTTTAAATTAACCTATTATGAGTGAAAAAAATGGTCATAGAAGGACTGACTGCTCTAAACTCAAACATCCCAAGAATGAAAAATAGAAAATAAAGAAATAGAAACAAGATTTGTTTGGAGGTTGGGACTGCTCAGGAAATTCTGTTAGTAATAATACTGAATGTGAATATGAGGCATCGAACATAGCCCAAATGGGTATTCATTGTGAGGTAAATAAATACCTTTTTTACTTGTTTAATATCTCCTAATGTTGGTGATAAAAATCATTTATCTAGAAATTAAACTGAAATGTTTTCTGATTAATCATATTATTTTGATTCTGACAATAAGAAAACAAATAAAATGCTTAAAGAAATTACAGAATTAAATAATTATAGAGAATGATTAATTGAAAAACATAATGAGTTAAAATAAAGGAACAATAAGTTTTCAAAAAAAATATTTCCTTTAAAAGTAAATTTAAAAATATAAAAATTTGTAATTCTTAGAATAATAAGTCAAGAGAAGAATAAAATTATGAACTGCTTAAACTAAAGGATGAAAATGAAAGAATTATATATTTTATGGTTGTTAATGATAAAATTCAAGATAATAGATTTAACTCGATTGTTGATGATTTATACAAAGTGTAAAATTAATGTAATAAACATAAACAAGAAAATTAGAAACTAAGAAATAATCCATCTATTACACATGAAAAGGTCTTTTCAAATTTAGAAACTATTCAAAAGGAGAACATCGATTTAAAAGATGAGGTGATAAATATTATAAGGGAATTTTATACCTTTTTAAATGGTATAAAATTTATGATAATATGATAACATTAATTATAGTAAATCAAAATAGTTCTACGTTTGGTTAAAACAGCTTTCACTTCTAACTTAAATAAAATAACTTCGTTAAAATCTCAAAATGAATTATTTCAAGTGTAACATGTTTTAAATGTAGAATGAACGAGAATTATTCCGATGAGTGTTCACTAAGATTTAAAAAATCATTAGGGCATACCAAAACAAATATTTAAAATGATATACTTTTTAATCAACCCTATAATAAATTCTTTAAATCAATATGGGTTCCAAATTTTTTTCTACTAACCAAATTGGACGCAAGTTGGTATGGGTTCCAAAACAATATATAAATTGATTAATTTTAAGAAATATATCATGGAAGTGTCACAAACTCATGGTACTTAGACATTATCTTTTTCATGCACATGACATATGATAGTATTAAATTTTTATCATATAATACATGTGATGGTGGCCTTGTCACTTTTGGAGACAACTCCAAGGGACATATTAAAGGTAAAGTGTTTATCTTAAATAATAAATATAACATAGAAAAATTTGAATCAATGTGTTCAAATGAATTTAATATGATATCTAGTTGCTATTAATTCATATAAAGTTTTTAATAAATCTTTGTTAGTTGTAGAAGAATGTATGCATGTAAAGGTTGATGAAAATTACTCTAAAAATAAGTATTTTGGTTCTTTAATGGAAAATAATGAATTTAGATATCTCAATTTTTGGGAAATATAATAATCATGAAAATGATAATGCATCAGTTGAGGGGGATAAATCCTCTTCTCAAACTAATCCAAAGGAATGCAAACTCTTAAAGGTCACCCAATTGATAAATTAATCGGACATGTTGATTCTAGTGTTCAAACCAATAATTCTATTTTGGTTTAATTATTTAATCATTCATTTGTAGGTGATTTTTTTCCAATAAATATTGAATCTGATTTAACATATTCAAATTGTATTAATGTTATGCATGATGAATTAAATCAATTTGAAAGAAACAAAGTGTGGGATTTGGTTGATTTTACTAATGGTAAACCTGTTATAGTAACCAAATGGATTTTTCAAAATAAATTTGATGAGGTTGGAAATATTTTTAAAAATAAATCTAGACTAGTATCTCAATGTTATTCTCAAGAAGAGGTCATTGAATTTGAATGTTCTTTTCTCCTGTTGCAAGGAAGTAAGAAATTAGAATCCTTCTACCCTTTTCATGTTTTCTGAATATAAAATTATTTAAAATGGATGTAAAAAAGGTATTTTCTAAAAGGAATTATTTTAAAGGAAAACTATGGAAGACAAACTCTTGGTACAAAAAAGAAGATTCTCCAGATCATGAATAAATAATAATAATAATAAATCCATATATGGTCTCAAACAAGCTCGAAGAGCCTGGTATGAGAGACTTACATTGTTTTCACTTAAAAATGATTTTGTTAAAGGTAAGATTGATCCAAACTTGTTTATCAAAATAGTTTCAGATTATTTGCTTATTATTTAGATTTATGTAGACGATATAATATTTGGATCCAAAAAATATTCTTTATGTAATGATTTTTCTAAGATTATGACAACTAAATTTGACATTAGCTTGATGGGTGAATTAACATTTTTTCTTTTCTTAAAAATTAATCAAAGGATGGATGGTATTATCATAAATCAAGATAAATGTGAAAAAAAATCATGTAAAAATATTTATTTTGGATTCTAGTAAAACTTTTAAAACACCCAAGAGCACTAATTTTAAATTAGACACAGATGAAATTGGTAGGTTTGTTAACATTAAAAAATATAGAGGCATGATTGATAGTTTTTTATATCTCACTACTTCAATGATGGATATCATGTTTTCTGTATTCCTGTGTTTTAGGTTCCAATCTTACCCCAATGAAAGTCACATAAAAGATTTTAAAAGAATACTATGATACATCAAAGGTACTGTTGGTACTAGACTATTTTATTTAAAATAAAATTGTTTTGATTTACTGTCTCACTCTGACTCTGACATTGGAGGTTGAAATATTGATAGAAAGAGTACCACAGGTATGTGTCACTTTCTTGGTAAAATTTTAATTTCTTAGAGATCAAGTAATAAACAATCTGTAGCCCTATCAATAGCTGAGGCTGAGTATGTTGTTGTTGCCAGCTGTTGTTCCCAGATCATATAGATTAGACAAACTATGTATGATATTAATATATGTTTTGATAAAAATAATATCTAATGTGATAATTCTAATTCTATTTCAATTTCTATATACCCTATGCAACATTCTATAACTAAAAATATAGATATTAGAGTTCATTACATAAGAGATCATGTTAATAAAGGCGATATTTTCTTGGAATTTATTCCCACAGAGAAACAGTTAGAATATATTTTCATAAAACTATTAGATTCTACAAAATTTGAAAAAATAAAATTTTAATTAGGAGTAGATACTAAAAAACGGCCTACATCAGCACTCAAAACAAGATTTAACAGCAATAATAAAGCATTGTAATGCTCAGCGCTCATATAAGGGGTCCCTTTTATCAGCGCTTCGAACAACGCTGATAAAGGCCCCATTTATCAGTTCTTAAAAAGCTGTAACATCCCAAGTAAGTAATGAATAATAGATATTTTTATCTATGTCTGTTAATGAATTAGATAGTGTTTTAGAGGCTTAAAATGAAAATAAATCCAATCTTAAGCATGGAATACACTAATATTTTTTAAAGGATTGTTTTACTGCCTTTTGATGGAAAAACATTTTAAAATATATCTTTTAACAATTTTATAAGCTATGTTTGTCAAAATAAACTTATTTATTATGATTGGGACATCAAAATTTACTTTGTGTGAATTTTTGGTATTTTTCAGACAATGTTCATTTTTTAATGAATAGTGAAAAATACTGCATTTTACATCAAAACTACTTTTTAATATAATTTATATATATGATTAGATTATCTTTTTAATTGGTTTTGAAGTGGAATTAGAATATATTTTTACCATTTAATCCAATGGTGGTCATTGTAATCAATTTCACTTTGAAATTGGACTTAAACTGGTGTCAATCTTTTGATACTTATTGTTTCATAAAAACACGCTATTTGTCATGACAGCAGGAATTATTTATTAAATTAATTAATGTGACTTATATGTTTTGAATTTTGTAAAATAGAATTCATTTTTGAATTCGGAATATCAAGTATAGCTTAGGGTGAATTTTTGGTAATTTTCGGAAAAACTTCAGTTTTTGATGAATAGTGAAACCACTAAGTAGTACTTATAAAAACTGATTTTTTCCGTTTAAATGAAATTTTTCCATCATTGTGTTTTGAATTTCAAAAATCCAACATACATGGTTGTCATTAAGAAGTAAAATGTGGTTCAATGGGATTAAAATAATTTTTTGGTGAATAGTAACTTATTAAGTTCTTAATCGCGATTAGTGGTAATTAGTGTAGTTTAAGGTAAACATAATGTTTTAATAGTATGAGATGAGCTTGACACATGTCCTGCCCTCATTGGTTGTGTCATGGCCGACCAAGACAAGCCATGGGTCATCTCGGGGACCCCATTGAGCCACTTTGGTTGGGAAATGACATAAATAACTTTTTAGTAAATGTTAAAGTAAAAATGACACAAACATGAGTTATGTTACTAAAACAATTTTTATATGGGGTTATACAAGTCAGATTTTTGACTATAAATATTCATTAGAAATCTAAAAATATTTCCAACATCATAGTAGTTTTTTATAATTTTTAGACATTAAATAAATTAAATTATTTATGACATCATGATGATGCAGCGATTACCACATTATTTAACGATTTAAATAAAATGGCAAGATAATGTAATATCTAAGACCTACACATGTCCAAAACCTATTGGATGAGTGGATTTAGAACCCTTATCACCTTATCCTCGAATTATATCAATGTGGGACCTCTTAAATCCGAATACCATTTTAAAATAAAGTGACTTTTCTTTAATTTCCAAGAGTGCCCCTCCTCTCCTCTTATAAAAGGCCCCCACCTCTACCTCCTTACCCACACATCCAAAGCCTTTGGCTTAGCCAATACCTGCTCATTTTGTCTCTCCACTTCCTTCTATTACTCCTTGATGCCACACTTTGGGAAGAAGTCTTCCCAAGGAAGCCTTTGAGCTCAAACCAAAGGGAGTTACCCGATTTTAAGGTAATGTCTTCTTTTGAGTCCTTTTGTTTTATTTTGCTTCTCCAACCCCCTAAACTCTTTTTATTCTTTTCTTTTGTAACAACTCCAGTATCATCAATATACTAGGATGTTGTTATAATATGGATTTGAGCTACACTTACACACACCTACATCTAATGGTTAACGAACGTACTGTTTCCGTGGATGGTGAATTTATGCATCCTGAAACGATGATTGTTCAACATTATTTTAACACCTTCAATGGTGGCCATTATGATGTAACTATATTTATATATGATATATAATATGTTTTTGTTTTCCTTAATCTTCTGTTTTTTTCTTTTGGGGTATACCATTATGGTTTACATTATGGGTAAACGTGATATCTTCATTTAAGGAAGTATGGACTACCGCCCCCTCAAAGTGATTTGATTCGTTAAATACCATATGTGGGACGTATAAAGGATGGAACTATGATATTATATATGATATTATACTGGAATTATAATATACCTTTATATCATTATTATTCCATTCTATAAAATACGAAATAGAAATGAAAGTAGCGTTCATGCGTACGTACGGCTTACCGTCTTCATGAACGGTGCATTTCATTTATTACCTCTAAATGATTATGTAATATTATAAATGCATGAATGTACTGTATATATATGACATATATGATATCTATATCATGAATACCATTCTGGATATAATGTATACATGAACAACTAGAAATTATAAAGGGATTATTTTTGACTCAAGTACCAATGATCGTTAAAACGACCGTTATTAACTTAAATAATTACATGGTGTTCATGACATGGTAATAGGTGATATAAAAGGAATAATGAACTTGAAAAAGGTTCTTAAGAATGTCGAAATTAACTCAAGTTTATTATTCAGGACATTAAGGAATGATCAAGTCAAGTCAGACCCGAGGTATGGGACTTCGTCTCAATCACCTTTCATTGAGGCATATTTTGTTTTATACACAACCTTCTTTTATACGGTGTATAAACCCCTTTGAATTTTACGTTTATCCAAAGGGAATCTTTTTTATACAAAGAATTTTACTAAATGACAAAATAGAATGTTTTTGTCATACGTATGCGGCGACAACGAATTCTCTGCTGCCGTGACCATTATTTGAGTTTCGGCTTCCTCTACAAGCCATACCTTCTTTTTAAAAGAAAAATAAATACCATGTTTTAATTTTCTTTTGTTTTGGTATTGAAAATGGTTTTCATAATGTTTTTATATCAATGTGTTGTATAGATATCTTGTGATTGAAAGGTGGAAATGTTATGTTTCCTTTATGCATGTTTTATGTGATACGATTATGTTGAGGTTCTTGGGCATTATTATGAAGACGGGTGGTTCCGTGATAAACTAAGGGAGGGTGAGCCTGATATAGCTCTCCAATGCATTGGGTAACGTGAAGTAGTGAAACGTTAAGGTTTCTCCGAAGAGATTTAGGGAATATACTGTGATGGGTATTCCAAACGTAACCAAGAGGGTTACTCCCTACGTAAGGATGTTATGAATGCCTCAAGTTACCTTTATGTCTTATGATTTCTATGATTTATTCATGATTTGATGAGGTATGTTAAAGTGCTTATGTTTTATGGGTAAAGTACGATTTCATTCTTAGGTATATATGTACCCATGTTTCCTTTCCATATTTTTATATCCCTTACTGAGCTTTTTATGCTCATCCCAAGTTTTTTTGAAATGTTTTTTCATAGGTCAAGGTAAAGGTACATGATATGATGATAGTGTCAAGGAAGTGTCAATAAAGAATCCATGTTTTATTTTAAATATGTTTCCATTGATGGGAAAAATGAATACTATCTTTATGTAACCACTTTGTTTATATGTGGAATGTAATGCAAGTTTTATGATCTAATTATCTAAAACTCTAAACCCGAAAATATCCTCAAGGTGTAATCTTATAATAACTCAAGATTAAGTAAGGTTTAAGGCTGGGGCCTTATAGTTGGTATCAAAGGTCAGTTTAGATAACTTTAAGAGTTAGAATTTTATTAAATGATTATCCAAAAATATTTTTTTCAAAATGATATTGCATTTGAAGATTACCATGTTGCTTCATCTAAGACATGTTTGTACAGAATGGTTTTCCGCAGAGGAAACAGGGAAGCAGTGCTAGGAAGGCATGCAGATGTAAATAACCTTCTGAATCAGCATCCGGAGGTGGTCGGAATTGGAACTGAACAGTTTGTTGCAGTAATGGAGAAGTTAGACTACAAGCAGAAAGGGGTGGTGAAATCCTTTGCAACTACTTCCGCAGATGTGGGGCCATCAAATGAAGTTGTATCAGCTCTAGGGAGCTCAGTATTTTTCAAAGATTGACTTGAGATCGGGGTACCATCAGCTGAAGGTAAAGGAAGAAGATGTTCCTAAGACCATGTTCCATACAAGATATAGCCATTATGAATTTTTAGTAATGCCTTTTGGGATAACCAATGCACCTGCTATATTCATGGACTTAATGAATAGAATTTTCCATGAGATCTTGGATAAGTTTGTGGTGGTTTTCATTGATGATATTTTCGTGTTTTCTAAAATTAAAGAGGAGCATGAAAGACATTTAATGGTTATCTTCCAAACCTTAAAAGAAAAGAAATTGTATGGGAAATTCAGAAAGTGTGAGTTTTGGTTGCAACAAATTTCTTTCCTTGGTCACATTGTTTCTAAATATGGGATAACTATTGATCCTGCAAAAACAAAAGTTGTGGAAGACTGGCCAAGACCCACAAATGTAATAGAGATTCGTAGCTTCCTTGGTTTGGCAGGCTATTACCGAAGGTTTGTTAGAAATTTTTCACGGTTATCTAGTCCAATGACTAAGCTAACTCGGAAGGGTGTTAAGTTTATCTGGACAAAAGAATGTGATGATTGTTTTCAAGAATTGAAAAGAAGATTGGTGAATGCTCTAGTTTTGGCACTACCTTCCAGGAATGGTGAGTTTGTTATCTACAGTGATGCTTCATTGAAATGACTTGGTTGCGTCCTAATGCAGAATGATCAGGTAATTGCTTATGCTTCACGATAGTTGAAAAGTCATGAGGTAAATTACCCTACACATGATTTGGAATTAGCTGCTGTTGTTTTTGCTTTAAAAATTTGGAGACATCATTTGTATGGAGTAAAGTGTGAAATATATACAAATCACAAAAGTTTAAAGTATATATCCACTCAGAAAGAATTGAACATGAGACAAAGGAGATGGCTAGAATTAATCAAGGATTATGATTGTACAATTCATTACCATCCGAGAAAAGAAAATAAAGTGGCTGATGCTTTGAGTCGAAAAATTAATGCTTCATTAGCAATGTTGTGTTTGGAATGTGATCCTTTGGTTAAGGATATGATGAACTTTGGCATAGAAGTTGTTGGTGCAGGAAGTTCTTCTATTTTGTTTTAGGTATCAGTGAGATCATCTCTATCAGATAGAATCAAGCAAGCACAGAAGCAAGACAGTGAGATGCAGAAAAAGGTAGAGCTGGTTCAGAAAGGTAAGTTGCCTGAATTCAACATTGATAGTGATTGTGTTTTGAGATTTGGGAAGAGATTGTGTGTGCCTTTTGATTCACAGTTGAAGAGAGAGTTGTTATGTAAAGCTCCTAGTTCTCCATTTTCAGTTCATCCTGGCAGTACTATGATGTACAGAGATCTTCGGGAGTATTACTGGTGGGATGGAATGAAAGGAGATATTGCTGATTTTACTGTGAAGTGTTTAACTTGTCAGCAGGTTAAAACAGAGAAACAGTTACCAAAAGGGATGCTTTAGCCTTTACCAGTTCCAGAGTGGAAATGGGAGAATATATCCATGGACTTTGTTGTGGGATTACCGAAGACATCTCGAGGTAATAATGCAATCTGGGTTATTATTGATCGCTTGACCAAATCTGCTCATTTCCTTGCTATACGAGATACTTTTTCCCTAGATCAACTTTCCCATTTTTATCTTAAAGAGATAGTCAGGTTACATGGAGTTCCCCTCTCCATTGTATCTGACCATGATCCCAGGTTCACTTCTAACTTTTGGAAAGGCCTTCAGAAGTCGTTGGGTATTGAATTAAATTTTAGTACATCTTTTCATCCTCAATCAGATGGGCAGTCAGAACGAAAAATTCAGACCTTAGAGGATATGCTACGAGCTTTTTCGATGGATTATCAGGGAATTTGGGACCAACATCTTTCTTTGGTTGAATTTTCATATAATAACAGTTTTCATTCCAGTATACAGATGGCACCATTTCAGGCATTATATGGGAAGCGGCGTCGAACTCTAGCTTTCTGGGATGAAGTGGGTGAAAGGAAGTTGATGGGACCTGAATTGGTAGAAGAGATGGCAGAAAAAGTTCAGCTGATTCAGAAGCACATGAGAACAGCTCAGAGCAGGCAGAAGAGTTATGCGGATAACCGGAGGAAGGATCTATCTTTCGAGGTAGGTGATCATGTTTTTCTCAAGGTTTCTCCTTGGAAAAGAGTGATGAGATTTGGTAAGAAAGGAAAGTTGAGTCCAAGGTTTATTGGACCATATGAAATTTTGGAGAGAGTTGGATCAGTTGCATACCGAGTGGCTTTACCTCTGAGTTTATCTCAGGTACACAATGTTTTTCACGTTTCGATATTGAGAAAGTATATGCCAGATCCATCTCATGTTTTGAGTCCAGAGGTAGTCCAGCTGGAAGAGAACCTATCTTATGAGGAACAACCGGTCCAGATTCTTGACCACAGGGAGCAAGTGTTATGGAATAAGGTGATTCACCAGGTAAAGGTTTTGTGGAAAAACCACATGATTGAAGAGGCAACATGGGAATCTTAAAATGCAATGAGGGATAAGTACCCCCATTAATTCGATAAGTAAATAAATTGCGGGGACGCAAGTTTCAAAAGGGGGGAAGGATGTAACATCCCAATTAAATAATGAATAATATATATTTTTATCTATGTCTATTAATGAATTAGATAGTGATTTAGAGGCTTAAAATGAAAATAAATCCAATCTTAAGCATGGAATACACTAATATTTTTTAAAGGATTGTTTTACTGCCTTTTGATGGAAAACCATTTTTAAATATATCTTTTGACAATTTTATAAGCTATGTTTGTCGAAATAAACTTATTCTTTATGATTGGGATATCAAAATTTACTTTGTGTGAATTTTTGGTATTTTTCAGACAATGTTCATTTTTTAATGAATAGTGAAAAATACTGCATTTTACATCAAAACTGCTTTTTAATCTAATTTATTTATATGATTAGATTACCTTTTGAATTGGTTTTGAAGTGGAATTAGAATATATTTTTACCATTTAATCCAATGGTGGTCATTGGAATCAATTTCACTTTGAAATTGGACTTAAACTGGTGTGAATCTTTTGATACTTATTGTTTCATAAAAACACGCTATTTGTCATGACAGTGGGAATTATTTATTAAATTAATTATTTTGACTTATATGTTTTTAATTTTGTAAAATAGACTTCATTTTTGAATTTGGAATATCAAATATATCTTAGGGTAAATTTTTGGTAATTTTCTGAAAAACTTCAATTTTTGATGAATAGTGAAACCACTAAGTGGTACTTATAAAAACTAATTTTTCCGTTTAAATGAAATTTTTCCATCATTGTGTTTTGAATTTCAAAAATCCGACATAAATGTTTGTCATTAAGAAGTAAAATTTGGTTCAATGGGATTAAAATAATTTTTTGGTGAATAGTAACTTATTAAGTTCTTAATCACGATTAGTGGTAATTAGTGTAGTTTAAGGTAAAAATAATGTTTGAATAGTATGAGATGAGCTTGAAACATGTCCTACCCTCATTTTTTGTGTCATGTACGACCAAGACAAGCCATGGGTCAACTTGGGGACCCCATGGAGCCACTTTGGTTGGGAAATGACATAAATAACTTTTTATTAAATCTTAAAGTAAAAAATGACACAAATATGAGTTATGTTACTAAAACTATTTTTATATGGGGTTATACAAGTCATATTTTTGACTACAAGTATTCATTAGAAATATAAAAAGATTTCCAACATCATAGTATTTTTTGTGATAATTTTTAGATATTAAATAAATTAAATTATTTATGACATCATGATGATGCAGCGATGACCTCAATATTTAACGATTTAAATAAAATGGAATGATAATGTAATATCTAAGACCTACACATGTACAAAACCTATTGTATGAGAGGATTTAGAACCCTTATCACCTTAGCCTCGAATTATATCAATTTGGGACTTCTTAAATCTGAATACCATTTTAAAATAAAGTGACTTTTTTTTACTTTCCAAGAGTGACCCTACTCTCCTCTTATAAAAGGCCCCCACCTCTACCTCCTTACCCACACTTCCAAAGCCTTTGGCTCGGCCAAACCCTGATCATTTTGTCTCTCCACTTCCCTCTATTACTCTTTGAAGCCTCAATTTGGGCAGAAGTCTTCCCAAAGAAGCCTTTGAGCTCAAACCAAAGGGAGTTACCCGATTTTAAGGTAATGTCTTCTTTTGAGTCCTTTTGTTTTATTTTGCTTCTCCAACCCCCAAAACTCTTTTTATTCTTTTATTTTGTAACAACTCCAGTATCCTCAATATACTAGGATGTTGTTATAATATTTATTCAATATACACTTACACACACCTACATCTAAGGGTTAACGAACATACAGTTTCCGTGGATGGTGAATTTATGCCTCCCGAAACGATGATTGTTCAACATTCTTTTAACACCTTCAAAGGTGGCCATTAAGATGTCCTTATATTTATATATGATATATAATATGTTTAGCTTTTCTTTAATCATCTGTTTTTTTCTTTTTGGGTATACCTTTATTGTTTCATTATGGGTAAACGCGATATCTTCATTTAAGGAAGTGCGGACTACCGCCCCCTCAAAGTGATTTGATTCGTTAAATACCATATGTGGGATGTATAAAGGATGGAACTATGATATTATATATGATATTATACTGGAATTATAATATACCTTTATATCATTATTATTCCATTCTATGAAATATGAAATAGAAATGAAAGTAGCGTTCATGCGTACGTACGGCTTACCGTCTCCATGAATGGTGCATTTCATTTCTTACCTCTAAATGATTATGTAATATTATAAATGCATGCATGTACTGGATATATATGACATATATGATATCTACATCATGAATACCATTATGGATATAATGGATACATGAACAACTTGTAATTATAAAGGGATTATTTTTTACTCAAGTACCAATGATCGTTAAAACGATCGTTATTAACTTAAATAATTACATGGTGTTCATGGCATGGTAATAAGTGATATAAAAGGAATAATGAACATGAAAAAGGTTCTTAAGAAAGTATAAATTAACTCATGTTTATTATTTAGGACATTAAGGAACGATCGAGTCAAGTCGGACCCAAGGTATGGGACTTCGTCTCAATCTCCTTTCATTGAGGCATATTTTGTTTTATACACAACCTTCTTTTATAAGGTGTATAAACCCCTTTGACTTATACGTTTATACAAAAGGAATTTTTTTATACGAAGATTTTTACTAAATGACAAAAGGGAATGTTTTTGTCGTACGTATGCGGCGACAATGACTTCTCCGCCACCGTGACCGTTATTTGAGTTTCGGCTTCCTCTACAAGTCATACCTTCTTTTTAAAAGAAAAATAAATACCATGTTTTAATTTTCTTTTGTTTTGGTATTAAAAATGGTTTTCATAATGTTTTTATATCAATGTGTTGTATTGATATCTTGTGATTGAATGGTGGAAATGTTATGTTTCCTTTATGCATGTTTTATGTGATACGATTATGTTGAGGTTATTGGGTATTATTATGAAGACGGGTGGTTCCGTGATAAACTAAGGGCGGGTGAGCCCGATATAGCTCTCCAATGCATTGGGTAACGCGAAGGAGTGAAACGTTAAGGTTTCTCCGAAGAGATTTAGGGAATATAATGTGATGGGTATTCCAAACGTAACCAATAGGGTTACTCCCTACATAAGGAAGTTATGAATGCCTCAAGTTACCTTTATGTCTTATGATTTCTATGATTTATTCATGATTTGATGAGGTATGTTAAAGTGATTATATTTTATGGGTAATGTATGATTTCATTCTTATGTATATATGTACCCATGTTTCCTTTCCATATTTTTATATCCCTTACTGAGCTTTTTATGCTCATCCCAAGTTTTTTTGAAATGTTTTTTCACAGGTCAAGGGAAAGATACATGATATGATGATAGTGTCAAGGAAGTGTCAAGAAAGAATCCATGTTTTATTTTAAATATGTTTCCATTGATGGGAAAAATGAATACTATCTTTATGTAACCACTTTGTTTATATATGGAATGTAATGCAAGTTTTATGATCTAATTCTCTAAAACTCTATACCCAAAAAGACCCACAAGGTGTAATCTTGTAATAACTCAAGATTAAGTAAGGTATAAGGCTGGGGCCTTATAAAAGCGCTAATAAAATACCCCTTTATCAGCCCTTTTTTGAGAACTGATAAAAGGGAACTTTATCAGTGCTTTTAAAAATCGCTGATAAATGTCAAAAATAATTTAAAAAAATTAAAAAAATTACATAATTTAGGGGGAGATTTTAATAGCGCTTGACCCCCCCCCCCCCTTCAACGCTAGGAGGTCTCCTACATGTTTCCCTTCCCGCGCATCCTCACACATGAACACCCCAACAAAAAACATAATTTTAGAGGCCTTCTAGGCGTTTTTTTCCTCAAAATATGTGACAAAAGCTTTTCATGGTTTACTAGTGCATAGAGAACGTCACAGGCTTCGATTTGATATGATGTAGACCTCAAACGGTCACCCTGATCAAAAGTTATGTCCATTTGAAGTTTTATTTACATTTTCAAATTATTTTAGATATTTTATTAATTATTTTGATTTTTGTGTCTTCAAATTGTTAATTAATTATTTTTCATCGAAAATAATTAAAAAATTATTAATCAATACTATTATTTAAAATATTTTTAATCCATTTTCACTAAATTTCTTATATATTAAATTTAATAGTCTATTTATACGTATCTAAAACATATTTTAAAAATATATATTATATTTATATTTATATCAATGTAAATATACTTATATAACAATAAAGTATTTTTCATGATTTTTTAAACATCAAATTTATCACTGGTAGGAAAAAGAGCTGATAAATCACCCCTTTATCAGCACTACGAAAATAAGAACTGATAAAGGGGTCCCCTTTATCATCGCTAAAAAAAGCGTTGATAAAGGGGGGCCTTTATCAGCACTAAAAATGTGATGATAAAGGGGGCCTTTATCCGCGATTTTTTTAGCACTAATAAAAGTTCCCTTTTATCAGCGCTTTTTTGAGCGCTGATAAAAGGGTAGTGCTTCCCTTGCCAGTTTTTTTAGTTGTGAATGTTAGATGCTTAAATTTATTTATTAGAATATTCACTATATCTAACTTCTTCATACACCATGTTCACATTTTAAAAAAAGGGTTTTTTCTTTAAAATATGTTCACTCTTTGATAACTTTCAAAAACTAGGAGATTTATATTGAAAATTTAATATTTTTCTTTATATTTTTTATTTTACAAAAAGGGGGAGTTTGTGAGGATTTAAATGTAAGTAATAAATTATATTAATTTTCTCCCTTTTTAAAATTATGTTTTGATAAATTTCTTACTATATTTGTGTTAATTAAATTCTCAAATATATTACTCTTTTTTGAACGATTCACAGTTGAAATGAGTCTTTGTTGAAATGAGTTTCCATTGAAACAAATCACCGATGAAACGATTCATCGTTGGAACGATTCACCGTTGAAATGAGTCAATGTTGAAACGAGTCAGTGTTGAAACGAGTTTGCATTGAATTTAGTCACTGTTGAAATGAGTCCTCATTGAAATGAGTTGATGTTCAAATGAGTTATCGTTGAAACGATTCATCGTTGAAACGAGTCATCATAGAAATGAGTCATCATTGAAAACAGTAATCGTTGAAACGAGTCGTTGTTGAAGTGAGTCACTCTTGAAATGAGTCATCATTTCGAGCCACCATTGGATTCATAAAACGGTAGGTCAGTAAGTCGATGTTGGACTTCCAAATATGAGAAATTTTTATTAGTTAAATTTTTTCCCTTTTGATCATAGATAATCATGATGTAGTTTGTTTTGTGAAACTCCATTTAGTTTTTCTTAAACTCAGAAAGGTATGATAATTGATTCATTATTGTCTTCATGCGATGGTATGTCAAATGAGTCATTGTTGGCTTCATGCAAGGATATTTCAAATGAGTCATTGTTGGCTTCATGCAATGGTATGTCAAATGAGTCATCGTTGGTCATCCACCAATACGAAAATCTTCTTTGTTAAATTTCTTCTTCAAAATTTATCTTCATAAATATTGTTATAAAAATTTTATTTAATTATAGTTTTATTATCTCATGATTGAAATAATTATTTTAAAATGTCTTTATACTACTTTATTCAAGCATATTTTTATGTCAAACAGTGCTCTATTTTAATACATTTTTGCGGCATGTTTTAAATAGATATTTCAATTAAATAATTCATTTGTTTTTCAATTATAATTTTATTAAATGTGTGTTTCTAATTATTTTAAATTTTTTGACTAATATTTCAATGTGATTTAATATCCCAATTATTTTATTTTTGAATTCACCATTTTTTTATTCACCTGCTCGTAACAAAAGTATTTATGTTATTTTTTAACAAGTGTCATGCAATGAGTGAACATAGATACGCGATTTCTATATTTTGTTTTTAATGTTCATTGAGAACCATTCAAAGGGACTCCTACAAAAAGGGTTGTGTAGATCATTCAGAAAAACACAAAAACGAAATATGATAATAGCGGCGTGATACATTGAATTCCTACTTGTCTCAAAAAAATTCAAGGTCATCTGTAACATCGACCATCTTATGTGATCATATAAAGGAAAAAATCTTCTATATACATTCATTCAAGTGAAAAATGATCTTGCACTACTTTCATCCACAATAATCAGATCATCTTCTGTTGTTCATTGAATTTGTTTACTTGGTGTAATTTTGTAATCTTCAGTTTGTACGTCTTCTGTAACGCCCCGACCCCAGCTACCCAGAGTCGGTGCATTACTTCGTAACATTGGCATGATCACAAGAAAGATCAAATCTCGAAAGACCGATTGGTTTAGTAGCCTTGGAAACACTAGATATATTCATAAGTTTTACATTACATCATAAAATGAAAAACTACTACAAAAACATAATGTTTCCACAGTCCACACTATTAACCCCTCATAAAATCCCTGCAGGTCATTCATAACTTACTTCTTCACATCCTGGGAAAAATAAAACATAAAAAAAAGGGGTGAGCTCAAATGCCCAGTAAGGATAACAATAAAGTAGAAACTTTCATAAATAAGAATAAACATTTAAGGCAATGTATAACTAAAACAAAAGCCTTTTAAATACGAACTTTCAACATGGTATGGCATAAATGAAATAATGCCATTTACTTATTCACATGGATATTCTACTAAATGAATAATCACATGCAAAAATCAATAACCACTTTCATAATGTTGGAATGCATAATGCCAGACTATCATAACCACATAGCCAAGGCCTCGTGCCAAGACTACAAATAAGGTTTTGTCAAAGCCTTGTGCCAAGACACTAGTTTGTCTCATGAGACCTACCGATGCATCGAGGAGCTATAGCGGGCTCCACCCGTCACTTATTAAGTCCAATGCATTCCCATATGAAAAGGTTTAAACATAACATAAACATTCGTATTAAAACTAGCATACGAAATGTCAATAATTTCACCATAAACTATGAATGGTATAAAAATAGCACATCCACAGTCAAACATATCACAAAACCTTCTATACAATATAGAAGTTTTGTATCATAATAAATCAACTTCAAATAATCTTAAAATCCATCAAAGGATGTTGACATAGATGAAATCAAAATTCTTTTTAAAGAAGTATCTCCTTTTATTTTGAAAACATTTAAGATCCATATAAAATAAAACATTTTCTTTGAAAATATTCTTATAAGATTGTATGGAAAGCTTCGACGATTTTATAACGGCGGAAAATAACCGCACCCGCCGTATAAGTTAAAAAAAACATTCTTACCTCAATTCTGTCGAAAAGGTTAAAAAGGACATTATTTTGAAAACGACGGAAAGATTCCTTTATAAACCTCTTATAAAAAGTCAAAAAAGGGTATAAATGACTTTAACCCATATTCTTGTAAATAGTAAAAATGTTTTGAAAAACATTTTTAAGAAAACATGGATGTGGATGATAAAGAGATCCCAGTAGATTATTACGTATATACAACCTCGGATAATGAAGAGATTGTGAAATAACCCTTACCTTGTACTTTTCCTTGTTTTGGGTAGGTTAACCTCCTGTATAATGGTGAAATAATTGTTATTAAATTATACAAGAATCATATATATTAATATGATATCATATATGATCTTTTAACATTGATTTGTTAATAATATCTTAGAATTATCGTCGTTTCGGGTGTTAACTTACTCATTTTCTTTATATGTTTTGTTACATAAGCCATGGTTGTTGTATCTTATTCATATCCAGAATGATATCTAGTCCTTAACCATCATTTTTAAATCATCAAATGATAATTATACTTGAATGGTTACGATGGAGAATGAATCTCATCGCGTTCGTGGAGACGGTAGTCCGTACGTACGCACGAGCGACAATATCATTCTTTTGATATTAAAATAATATATAAATGAATGGTATATCATATATACAGAATCATTAACATGTTATATTTATTATTTACATGAGTTACACATCATTATTATACCCATCCAAATAATATTATATTGAATAACAATTACACCACGACGTGGAGACGGTAAGCCGTACGTACGCACGTATGGTGACATGTTATTCAAAGGGTGGATAGAATACTGAATATGGTTGTACCATACTTATAATAACATCACAGTATATGTTAGATACTGGAGTTATTATTTTAGAATGGTAAGAACAAAGGAAGAAGAAGTGGAAGAAGAAATGAACTTAGAAAAGGGTGGTGAAATCATTACCTCTTCTTCGGGATCTTCCTTTTGATTTGATCAAAAGGGCTCCTTAGGTTGGCTTTCTGATCAAAATAAGGCCCCTAGGTTGTAGTGAGGGATGTTGGGAGAGTATTTGGGCAGAGTTTGGCCGAACCAAAAGGCTTTATAGGTGTGAAGAAATGAGAAGGAGGAGTGCCCTTTTTATAAGAGGGGTGAGGGGCACCTTTGGAAAAGCTAGAAATATTAATTTATAATAAATTCATATTCGGTTTCTAATGGCTCCAAAGCTTATTATTCAAAGTTTAAGGTGGGGATAGGTCGAAAACCACTCAACCAATAGAATTTAGACAGGTTTGGGTACTTATATTAACCTTATCTTTAAGTATTAACTCTAAGTTAATTAGTTTCACTTTTACAATGTCTCTTTGTATTTTTATATAATATGGTTAATAAACTTACTATATACATCCAAGAGACCCCCAAGTGGTCCATTAATGAGGAACCTATCATAATATAAGTCTCTTGGCCGATCCTTAGATTTTTAGGAATTTAATATCAATTAATAATATAATATTTGTTTTAAGAACTCTTTTATGTCAATTTTGACACTATTCAATAGTTGATTTTTGTGAAACTCCTAACAGATTGATTACTTCAAACAAAGTCAATTAAATCAATCCTAATATATCATATTATCATAGAAAATTAGTTTAATTCATTAAAAGTTTCATATTATAATTATTTGGGTATTTATAAGATCAATTATTTTAATTTTTCACTATTTTAGTAATTACTGCATCATCATTGTGTCATAAATAAAATAAATTATTTAATGTCTAAAAATTATAAATAAAATATCATTATGTAGTAAATCGTTTTAGCTTTCTAATGAATATTTATAATCGAAAATCCAACATGTATAACCCTATGTAAAAATTGTTCTTCTAAAAGATGTAATCTTATGCCATTTTTATTTTTATTTTAACTTTATTAATATAATGTGTCATTATCACTTACAAGTGGATCCATGGGGTCCCAAAATAGACCCAAAGATGACCATGGTCGACCATGTATCAACCAATAGTGTTAAGACACGTTTTAGGGTAATTTAGTATTATTATAATATTATTTTTTAACCCTTATTTACCGGATTTACCCTTTAACCATGGTAAATAAAATATTTACCGCAGTAATTATTCAAAATGTGTAAAAACAAAAGTTACCTATTTACACAATTTGAACATCCTGATTCCAAATATGGAATCCATTTTCCTAAATTCAAAACCCAGAAGTGGCAGAAATTAATTTAAAATTAATTCCCGCTGTCAAAACAAAAAGCATGTTTTTAAGAGATAATAACTATCAAAAGATTGACACTTGTTTATGTTCGGTTTAATTGTAAAATTATGTCCAATGACCAACATTATATTAAATGGTAAAAATATATTCTAAATATACTTTAAAACTACTAAAATTCATAATTTATCACTATTAATTATTTTGATTAAAAAAGTTGTTTTTAATTAAAATTTAGTAATTTTCACTATTCATCAAAATATGAAAGTTATCCGAAAAGTACCAAAATTTAACCTTAGGCTAAATTCGATATTCCGAATCAAAAAATGAAGTCCATTTTCAAATATAAAATATATATAATTTCAAAAATTAGGTATTACTATTCATAACGGCTAGTTTGATTAGTTATGGTGTGTTAGAACTCGGTGTTGCGTACAACACACGCTATCACATTATTCAAAGGGAAACGTACCGTAGAAGCTTGGGGTGTTACATTCTCCCCTCCTTCAAATAATTGTGTCCTCGCAATTTCTAGGGTATTACTGCATAAAAAGACTCGGGGGGTTCTTCATCATAAGTTCCTCGGGTTCCCACGTTGCCTCTTCCATCTTATGATTTCTCCACAAAACTTTTACCAGACGCGTCGTCCGGTTTCTCAGCACTTGTTCTCTCGTATCAAGAATCTTGATGGGCTCTTCGCAATAAGACAGATCGGGTTCCAGTTCTAAATCTTCATAGGTGAGTACATGCGTAGGGTCAGGCATGTATTTCCTCAACAGAGATACGTGGAACACATCGTGAACTTTGGAGAGACTTGGCGGCATTGCCAATCGGTAAGCTACAGCCCCAATTCGTTCTAGAATTTCGAAAGGTCCGATGTACCTGGGACTCAATTTACCTTTCTTACCAAAACGTATGACTCCCTTCCACGGAGATACCTTCAGGAAAACATGATCACCGACTATAAATTCCAAATCCTTCCTTCGATTATCGGCATAGCTCTTCTGCCTACTTTGAGCTGCTTTAATGTGATTTTGGATTACCTTCACCTTTTCCACCGTTTCCTCCACCAGTTCTGGGCCTACAAGTTTTCTTTCACCAACGTCATCCCAACAGGTTGGTGTACGACATCTCTTTCCGTATAACGCTTCATATGGTGCCATTTGTATACTCGAATGGAAGCTATTGTTATAGGAAAATTCTACCAGTGGTAAATATTGATCCCACATACCCTGAAAGTCAAGTGAGCAAGATCTCAACATGTCTTCTAAGGTTTGAATAGTCCGTTCTGATTGTTCGTCTGTCTGAGGGTGGTAAGCAGTGCTCAAATGAAGTTCTGTATCCAGGGATTTCTGAAGACTTTTCCAGAATCTTGAAGTAAAACGGGGATCACGATCAGAAACAATTGATAGGGGTACTCCATGAAGTCTCACAACTTCATTAATGTATAGTCTTGCTAGACGTTCTAGGGGTAGATCTTCTCTTATAGCAAGAAAATGTGCTGACTTGGTAAGACGATCAACAATAACCCATATTGCATCGTTCCTTCTAGGAGTCTTCGGTAGCCCCATGACAAAGTCCATCGTAACATTGTCCCATTTCCACTCCGGTATGGGAAGAGGTTGCATGACTCCTCCAGGCTGTTGCCTTCCAGCTTTCACTTGTTGACAAACCATACATCTTGACACAAAATCAGCAATCTCCCTCTTCATGTTGTCCCACCAAAAATGTTCCTTCAAATCTCTATACATTTTGGTGCTCCCAGGGTGTATAGAGAAATTGGAACTATGAGCATCATCCAACAATTCCCTTTTTAGATCAGGTATATTGGGAACACAAAGTCTTTTCCCGAATTTCAAAATTCCACCTTCATACGCAAAGTCTCTCAATCTCCCATCATTCACAGCTTTAATCTTCTTTTGGAATTCTTCATCATCAGTCTGAGAACTCTTAATCCTTTCTAGTAAAGATGGTTTGGCAACCATTTGAAAAAACATTGATGTTTCACCTTCCCTGGTTATTCCCATGTCCATCTTCACTAGCTCCATAAAAATTGGATCCCTTTCAATTCTCATATTGTTCAAAACTCCATGGTCTTTTCTACTCAAAGCATCTGCCACCTTGTTTGCCTTCCCTAGGTGGTAGTGTATCGTACAATCATAATCCTTGAGTAATTCAAGCCATCTCCTTTGCCTCATGTTGAGTTCTTTTTGTGAGAAAATATACTTCAAACTCTTGTGATCAGTATAAATCTCACATTTTTCACCATAGAGGTAGTGCCTCCATATCTTCAAAGCAATGATCACAGCTGCTAACTCAAGATCATGAGTAGGATAGTTTTGTTCATGAATTTTCAACTGTCTTGATGCATAGGCAATAACTCTATCATTTTCCATAAGGACACAACCAAGTCCTTTCTTTGATGCATCACTATAAATAACGAACCCATCATTCCCCGATGGTAGAGTCAATATAGGAGCATTGACTAATCTTCTCTTCAGTTCTTCGAAACATTCTTCACATTCTTTTGTCCAAACAAATTTAACCCCTTTACGTGGGAGCTTCGTTAATGGGTTAGCCAATCGGGCAAAATTCTGGACGAAACGTCGATAATAACCTGCCAAACCAATAAAACTACGTACCTCAGTTATACTCGTAGGTGCTGGCCATTCTTGGATTGCCTTGGTCTTAGAAGGATCAACATAGATTCCATCTTTAGAGACAATATGGCCAAGAAAAGAAATCTCCTGAAGCCAGAATTCACACTTGCTAAACTTTCCATATAATTCATGCCTCCTCAGAGTCTTCAAGATAATGCGCAAGTGATTTTCATGATCTTTGTAGGTTTTGGAGTATACCAAGATATCATCAATAAATACCACCACAAATTCATCGAGATACTCCTTGAAAACTCTATTCATCAGATCCATCAATACAGAGGGTGCATTAGTCAATCCAAACGGCATTACAGTAAACTCGTAATGCCCGTACCTGGTTCGAAATGCTGTTTTCGGAATGTCTTCCTTATTTACACACAACTGATGGTATCCAGATCGAAGGTCAATCTTTGAAAAGTATTGAGCTCCATGCAGTTGGTCAAATAAATCATCAATACGAGGTAGGGGATACTTGTTCTTTATCGTTATAGCATTGATCTCCCTGTAGTCGATACATAACCTCATAGATCCATCTTTCTTTTTAACAAAAAGAACAGGGGCTCCCCATGGAGAAACACTAGGGCGAATAAATCCCTTATTACTCAATTCCTATAGTTGTTTCTTTAGTTCGACTAACTCTACAGCGGCCATTCTATAAGGGGTCTTCGATATAGGCCTTGATCCAGGAATCAAATCAATAGAAAACTCAACTTCTCGTTCTGGAGGATGTCCAGGTAAATCTTCTGGAAATACATCTACAAATTCTTTCACAACAGGTACATCCTCTATTTGAACATTCCTTTCCTCACCCGCAGTTATTTCATTCTCTTCCTCCCCAATAATTGAATTTAGTTGAGCTATTGAGGGTGGATCTAAATAAGAATTAGGTGGTGACGATTCTTCTCTAAAAATAAGGTGTTCCTTATCATTATCATCAAGAATCGTAACCTCTTTCTTCTTACAATAAATCTTCGCATCATAGTCCGAAAGCCAGTCCATACCGAGGATTATATCAAACTCGATCATAGGTATGACGATGAGATCAGCAGATAAAGAAAATTTATGTGCTCTAATGGGGACTGATTCACAAAACTTTGTTGCAACGATACTTCCCTTAGGAGTTTTAACTGACAACTCCCTTATTAAATCAAATTGTAAATATCTAATTTTCTTAGCAAACTGGGAAGATATGAAACAATGCGATGATCCAGAATCAAATAATGCATTTGCTAAACTTGAGGAAACCATTAAATTACCTGCCACCACGTCTTTCGGAGCTTCTACCTCAGCAGTAGTGATAGCATAAGCCTGGCCTTGATCCCTTGGCCTTTTCTGAGGTAAGTTATCCTGACGCTTAGGGCATGCATTTGCATAATGCCCCATCTCCCTGCAATTGTAGCACTGAACGTTGGTAGCTTCCTTCTTCCCCTTGCAATCATGAGCTTGGTGGCCTTTTTCACCACACTTGTAACAGACTCCCATTCCCTTCAAGCAAGTACCAGGATGTTTCTTCCCGCATTTACCACAAGATGGATATTCAACCTTTCCCTTATTCCCCTTATTTCCATTCCCAGATTGATCAGCAGGTCTCTTCTTCTCTTGCTTTGCTTTAAAGTCATAAGACGTAGAGATTTCCTTTTCGGTCTTGATAGCACATGAGACAATGTCTTCGTACGATGAAAAGGATTGTGAGACTAATGCTCGACGGAGAAATGGTTTTAACCCATCAAAGAAACGATCAATCTTACTTCTTGGGTTGCGAATATAATCACCAGCGTACCTCGCTAACCTTGTAAAGTTAGCCTCATACTTTGTGACATTCTCATCCTCCTTTTGTCTCAGACTCAGAAATTGTCTTTCCATATCTGCTCGATGGTCGCGAGGAAAGTATTTTTCTAAAAACAGATCTTTGAACTCCCTCCACTCCATATTTGACACTTCATCATCTTCTTTCGTATTTTTAATCAATGACCACCATTGATCAGCATCTCCAGTGAGGCGGTAAACTGCCATGATAACTTTTTCCCTTTCACTGCTCCCCAAATCCTGAAATATTTTCTCTAGGGAAAATATCCATTGCTCAGGTACTAAGGGATTTGTATTCCCATTGAACGTTGGTGGTTGTTGCCTCATGAATCGATCTAACATTGATCCTCCACGCTGCGGATCAGGGTGCTCCATACGGGTAAGGTTATTATTCATAACCTGAGTAAGTTGTCCCAGTATGGTGATTAGCTGATCAGCACCAGTTGCATCACCAGCCCCACTATAATTATCTTGAGCAGGAGGGCAATCCCTACATGGAGTGCGTGCATTGATACGGTTTCCATTTCTTCCACTAGGCGCCATTTCTAAACAATGGCATAAACTAGATCAGTTTATGAATCAAAATACATAATCCCATACTTATAAAACACTTAGCATAAATTGAACTATTTATGGATATAATCCATAATCATAAAAATGTTTTCTTTGAGGAAGTATATACTCATAAACCCTTCATAATGATTTGTAAAGATAGTGAGAGTTATCCTAAGCATATCCCCCGGGAGTGTCGTAACCAAGAGTGCAGCAAGGCCCGTTGTCGTGCACCAGTTCCCGTTCGAGTCTAGCTCAAAGCGGTGTTTTCGGGTTTTACCCCTAGGTACATCTGTGCCAGAGCCGCCTCTACCTGCTCGTATCCAGACAGGGATGTATTGCTCGGAAAACTCACAAAATCTCTACAATACCAAAATTCTAGGAAGTTCTTCTATACAAATCCTCAAAGGTCATCTTAGGTATACGTGCTCTAATCAGAGTTTATCTAAATCTAGCTTCCAAGGTTTGTACTAAACTTCCTCTGATACCAACTGTAACGCCCCGACCCCAGCTACCCAGAGTCGGTGCATTACTTCGTAACATTGTCATGATCACAAGAAAGATCAAATCTCGAAAGACCGATTGGTTTAGTAGCCTTGGAAACACTAGATATATTCATAAGTTTTACATTACATCATAAAATGAAAAACTACTACAAAAACATAATGTTTCCACAGTCCACACTATTAACCCCTCATAAAATCCCTACAGGTCATTCATAACTTACTTCTTCACATCCTGGGAAAAATAAAACATAAAAAAAAGGGGTGAGCTCAAATGCCCAGTAAGGATAACAATAAAGTAGAAACTTTCATAAATAAGAATAAACATTTACGGCAATGTATAACTAAAACAAAAGCCTTTTAAATATGAACTTTCAACATGGTATGGCATAAATGAAATAATGCCATTTACTTATTCACATGGATATTCTACTAAATGAATAATCACATGCAAAAATCAATAACCACTTTCATAATGTTGGAATGCATAATGCTAGACTATCATAACCACATAGCCAAGGCCTCGTGCCAAGACTACAAATAAGGTTTTGTCAAGGCCTTGTGCCAAGACACTAGTTTGTCTCATGAGACCTACCGATGCATCGAGGAGCTATAGCGGGCTCCACCCGTCACTTATTAAGTCCAATGCATTCCCATATGAAAAGGTTTAAACATAACATAAACATTCGTATTAAAACTAGCATACGAAATGTCAATAATTTCACCATAAACTATGAATGGTATAAAAATAGCACATCCACAGTCAAACATATCACAAAACCTTTTATACAATATAGAAGTTTTGTATAATAATAAATCAACTTCAAATAATCTTAAAATCAATCAAAGGATGTTGACATAGATGAAATCAAAATTCTTTTTAAAGAAGTATCTCCTTTTATTTTGAAAACATTTAAGATCCATATAAAATAAAAAATTTTCTTTGAAAATATTCTTATAAGCTTGTATGGAAAGCTTCGACGATTTTATAACGGCGGAAAATAACCGCACCCGCCGTATAAGTTAAAAAAACATTCTTACCTCAATTCTGTCGAAAAGGTTAAAAAGGACATTGTTTTGAAAACGACGGAAAGATTCCTTTATAAACCTCTTATAAAAAGTCAAAAAATGGTATAAATGACTTTAACCCATATTCTTGTAAATAGTAAAAATGTTTTGAAAAACATTTTTAAGAAAACATGGATGTGGATGATAAAGAGATCCCAGTAGATTATTACGTATATACAACCTCGGATAATGAAGAGATTGTGAAATAACCCTTACCTTGTACTTTTCCTTGTTTGGGGTAGGTTAACCTCCTGTATAATGGTGAAATAATTGTTATTAAATTATACAAGAATCATATATATTAATATGATATCATATATGATCTTTTAACATTGATTTGTTAATAATATCTTAGAATTATCGTCGTTTCGGGTGTTAACTTACTCATTTTCTTTATATGTTTTGTTACATAAGCCATGGTTGTTGTATCTTATTCATATCCAGAATGATATCTAGTCCTTAACCATCATTTTTAAATCATCAAATGATAATTATACTTGAATGGTTACGATGGAGAATGAATCTCATCGCGTTCGTGGAGACGGTAGTCCGTACGTACGCACGAGCGACAATATCATTCTTTTGATATTAAAATAATATATAAATGAATGGTATATCATATATACAGAATCATTAACATGTTATATTTATTATTTACATGAGTTACACATCATTATTATACCCATCCAAATAATATTATATTGAATAACAATTACACCACGACGTGGAGACGGTAAGCCGTACGTACGCACGTATGGTGACATGTTATTCAAAGGGTGGATAGAATACTGAATATGGTTGTACCATACTTATAATAACATCACAGTATATGTTAGATACTGGAGTTATTATTTTAGAATGGTAAGAACAAAGGAAGAAGAAGTGGAAGAAGAAATGAACTTAGAAAAGGGTGGTGAAATCATTACCTCTTCTTCGGGTTCTTCTTTTTGATTTGATCAAAAGGGCTCCTTAGGTTGGCTTTCTGATCAAACTAAGGCCCCTAGGTTGTAGTGAGGGATGTTGGGAGAGTATTGGGGCAGAGTTTGGCCGAACCAAAAGGCTTTAGAGGTGTGAAGAAATGAGAAGGAGGAGTGCCCTTTTTATAAGAGGGGTGAGGGGCACCTTTGGAAAAGCTAGAAATATTAATTTATAATAAATTCATATTCGGTTTCTAATGGCTACAAAGCTTATTATTCAAAGTTTAAGGTGGGGATAGGTCGAAAACCACTCAACCAATAGAATTTAGACAGGTTTGGGTACTTATATTAACCTTATCTTTAAGTATTAACTCTAAGTTAATTAGTTTCACTTTTACAATGTCTCTTTGTATTTTTATATAATATGGTTAATAAACTTACTATATACATCCAAGAGACCCCCAAGTGGTCCATTAATGAGGAACCTATCATAATATAAGTCTCTTGGCCGAACCATAGATTTTTAGGAATTTAATATCAATTAATAATATAATATTTGTTTTAAGAACTCTTTTATGTCAATTTTGACACTATTCAATAGTTGATTTTTGTGAAACTCCTAACAGATTGATTACTTCGAACAAAGTCAATTAAATCAATCCTAATATATCATATTATCATAGAAAATTAGTTTAATTCATTAAAAGTTTCATATTATAATTATTTGGGTATTTATAAGATCAATTATTTTAATTTTTCACTATTTTAGTAATTACTGCATCATCATTGTGTCATAAATAAAATAAATTATTTAATGTCTAAAAATTATAAATAAAATATCATTATGTAGGAAAGATTTTTAGCTTTCTAATGAATATTTATAATCGAAAATCCAACATGTATAACCCTATGTAAAAAATTGTTCTTCTAAAAGATGTAATCTTATGCCATTTTTATTTTTATTTTAACTTTATTAATATAATGTGTCATTATCACTTACAAGTGGATCCATGGGGTCCCAAAATAGACCCAAAGATGCCCATGGTCGACCATGTATCAACCAATAGGGTTAAGACACGTTTTAGGGTAATTTAGTATTATTATAATATTATTTTGTTAACCCTTATTTACCGGATTTACCCTTTAACCATGGTAAATAAAATATTTACCGCAGTAATTATTCAAAATGTGTAAAAACAAAAGTTACCTATTTACACAATTTGAACATACTGATTCCAAATATGGAATCCATTTTCCAAAATTCAAAACACAGAAGTGGCAGAAATTAATTTAAAATTAATTCCCGCTGTCAAAACAAAAAGCGTGTTTTTAAGAGATAATAACTATCAAAAGATTGACACTTGTTTATGTTCGGTTTAATTGTAAAATTATGTCCAATGACCAACATTATATTAAATGGTAAAAATATATTCTAAATATACTTTAAAACTACTAAAATTCATAATTTATCACTATTAATTATTTTGATTAAAAAAGTTGTTTTTAATTAAAATTTAGTAATTTTCACTATTCATCAAAATATGAAAGTTATCCGAAAAGTACCAAAATTTAACCTTAGGCTAAATTCGATATTCCGAATCCAAAAATGAAGTCCATTTTCAAATATAAAATATATATAATTTCAAAAATTAGGTATTACTATTCATAACGGCTAGTTTGATTAGTTATGGTGTGTTAGAACTCGGTGTTGCGTACAACACACGCTATCACATTATTCAAAGGGAAACGTACCGTAGAAGCTTGGGGTGTTACATCTTCAGTGTCTAGTTTATGCTTTTACCTTTCATAAGTAGGTTTTATCATGATCTGATTATTCTAATACCCAGAAGGAAGGATTGGGTTGTGACTCCCGAACAAAAGTCAAGGAAACAGACAAGGGCAGTCTCATGTAGTAATGACTGGGTCGTGCCTCTGGGTATTGCAAAAGACATAGTTTGAAATAGGTTTTCACACAATTAAAAGTGGGGTTTAGTGGGTACTAGTCTCCTCGAGGAGTAGAGGAGATTGATGAGTGGACTATGATCTTTAGATTTGAACCACAATAAAAATCCTTTGCATTTGTGTTATTTATTTTTTCCACTTCATCAATTTCATTACAACGAATGTTGTACCCACAAGGTTTGATTTTTATAAACTTTGATAATTTCTGGTAGCTGTGTTTAAGATTTGAAAATGATTATTCAACCCCCCTCTACTCTTTTTCCCACACTTATAATGATCCAAAAATATTGAATATATTTTTCACTAGATGTTCTACACTACAACAAAACTGTATATTTATAAATCTAAGGAACATATTAATAAATATTATATTTTAATAAATATATTTTTATTAAATAAAATTATAAAAAATATGAATTCCATTTGTTTAATAATTTTTATAAAAATCATTTAATTTATCACTTGAAAATAAATAAACTATTTCAAAAAATGTAAATAAAAATTACATTATTAGGAAAATAATTATATACACATATAATATATATAATAATATTTTTCAAATTATAAAAAAATTATAAGATATGTTGGATGTATTTTTTGGTAGAACTTCCAGAAATACTTCTAGTGGAAATTTTTATTAAAATATTTATATTAAATAAAATTTTAAAAAATATGAATTGTATTTTTTTCATAATTATTTTTTATAAAAATGAATTAATTCACCATTTGAACTAATTTAAAAATTATAAATAAAAATTAAACAATTGGAAAAATAATTATTTTCAAATATAATAAATATAATTATATTTTTTAAATTAAAAATAATATATATATATACATATATGATATATTGAATATATTTTTCATTGTGAGTTCCACTGGAAGTAAACTATATATTTATTTCGCTAAAACATTCACTGAAAAATTCAGCATACAGTGTTGGACAAAAACTAATTCTAGATTAACCAAAAACACTAACATTAAAAAAAATCAAATATAATCATAAATAGATTAATTCATGGACATTATAAGAAAAATAAAATAGGAAAACTCCAAAATGTAGCTGACAGAAGACTATTGCCCCCCACAACGGTAAAACCCCGAGAAAATCGCATGCGTTTGAAACAGCTCTTCCTGGACTATGATGAATCTCACTACAGTGATTTGGGCTGCTCGAAAACTGAAATGCATTCAAAACTACTCTCCAGCGATAGGAGGCGATTTGTGGTATGTCGAAATCTAAACCTAACTACCTTTCCATTGAAAATGCGAGATTCTGTCGTGCAATCTCGCAATCTCTCAGTCCTTGCCTTGTGAAACCCCCTAATAATTCATGATTTTTCTAGGTGATCCCCCACGTGCCCAGCCACGAGTGTACTGACCAGCCAACCCAACATGTGCCGCCTGCAGGCATATTCTAGCATGATGCCGACCTCCATTGATTTTCTTCACCAAATCGATGTCCTGCCAAACGTGCTCTGTGTTAATAATGTACGTCTGTGGAGTTTTTTTTTCATTTAAAAAAATTTCCAAAAGCGGTTAGGGTGAAAATAGTTTTCAAAATGTGACACAAAGGCGGCATCCACGATGCCTCCTTTGCATTTCGGGTGAAAGGAGACATCGTGACTGCCACATTTGCACTGCCGGTGCAGATCGCTAATGTGGCGATGGTGGCACCGGCGGTGCCGTCATTCTAGATGATGTCATACGAAAGGCGGAACCGTGGGTTCCGCCTTTCACCTGGCATCATTGTGAAATGAGGCACATTGGGTGCCGCCTTTGCCTCCATGCCCTAAAAAAGGGCAGCCCCCCTCCCCCATCAACTCACTTCCAAACACCCATTTACCTCTCAATTTCTCTCTTTTGCAGTGTAGTTTACGGTTTGAAATTTTTGAAAAGCTTTTAGAGGTATGGTTTTTAATATAATGTTTTTTATTTCATTGAATTGTTTTTAGTTAAATTGTTTTTTTAAATTTAATGTTTTTTATTTAGTTGAATTGTTTATAATTAAATATTTTAATTCTTTAGTAGTATAGTAGTTTCAATTTTTTTTATTACATTATTTAATTAGTTATATATATTTAGGAATTATAATTATCATTATTATAAATTAATGTAGGATTAATTTAATGAAATTTTGGTAGCATAATGACTCTGTTATCTAAGAGATCAAATCCTTTCCTAGATACATACAATTGAATGTTGCTCTAGCACAGATGTACCTAGGGGTAAAACCCGAAAACACCGATTTGAGCTAGACTCAAACAGGAAATGGTGTACGATAATGGGCCTTGCTGCATTATGGTTTGACACTGCCAGATGGTATGATTATGATATGCATATTTCTTTATAAACTAATAAAATATCTATGAAAAGAAATGATAAATTGATAAATTAGTAATGATGTTGATAGTAATTATTAGGAAAGATTAATTAGAAATAAATTAATAAATAACATAGAGTTAAAAATAAAACTAAATTTAAAATGATATTAAATAACATAAACAACATAGTGTTATAAAAAACATGGAGTTAAAAAACAACATGGAGTTAAAAAACAACATAGAGTTAAAAAACAACATGGAGTTAAAAAACATCATGGAGTTAAAAAAACAACATGGAGTTAAAAACAACAAGGAGTGAAAGTGAAAAAATAAATAACATGGAGTTAAAATATAAATAACATGGAGTTAAAATATAAATAACATGAAGTTAAAATATAAATAACATGGAGTTAAAAAATCAATAACATCATGTTTTGGAGCTCTTGTCCTTTATTGCAGTTAATTGGATATAAAAATTTCAGAAAACCCATGCGACAACAGGTTTTCTCTAAATTTTGATATCCAATTCACTTCAATAAAGGTGAGAAGCTCAAAAGATGATGTTATTTATTTTTTAACTCCGTTTTATTTATATTGCAACAATAATATGTTATTGAATAAATAATTAATAATTTAGTAAGGAATAACTAATGATTTAATAATGATTAACTAATTAAAAAGTTTACTAAGAAATATCTTAGTTTAGGATACAATATCCTTTAAAATTTAAATATCATAAAGATTGTATAGTTTAAAAGTAATTATTATTATTTGAACGTCTGGTAAAATCCAACTTATTTTTAATAAGTAATTTAATTACATCTTAATAGTATAAAATCCAACTAATATTTGTAACCACAATTCTGTATGTCACTTACATTATCAAAATCATGATCATAAAAAAAATTACACAGAGCGTAATGTTGGCATATGTGTAGTGCTCTGGGGAGGTTATTAAAACTAAGCAAGGAGCTTCTTACAGTACAAAACAAATAACAGTGGTTAATATAATAGATTGTGTAACGCTCTATGACCTTCAAGACAGAATTCATGGCTCATTAAATCTAGGACCTGATCAAAAGATCATGTCAATGAGTTATAGATATTTGTAGTTTCCGTCAACATTGTGGCATCTAGCTTGTCCATTGGTTGATGATGCGCAATGGATCCAAAAAATTAATTTGTTTTCTAAATGGTCAGATGGTACCATGATGGAGTTATATGTTGATGTTTCTACTGTACAACAACAGAATCCAATTGTACAAAGACCTAAACTTACAAGAGTCATTGAAGATAGTCTCCTCATGAAGTTGAGACTATTCTAAATGATGTAGAATAGGAAAACCTACTTGATCTCATGGATATACATGTTAACCTAACATCTGATGAGGAGTTTTGTAATAACAAAATAGATGGTGATAATAGTGATGATGAGGAAGGAACAACGGATGTTTCAATAAATGTATTCGTTGTACAACATGCTCAACCTACAATAAATCATCCACCAATATTTGCATCTTGGTCAGAAGCAATGACACTTGTTCCTGAATTTGAAGATAACGTTCTCACACCGGAAACTGAGTTTCCCAAATTTGTACGAGATTGGTTTAGTGAGATGGACAAAACTTTATATGTTGGAAGGAATTTTCCAAGTAAATATTAATTAAAAAGTACACTAAATAGATTTCAAATTTAGAGGCACTACAACTATGTACTTTAAGAATCAGACCGTAGAAAATATGTCATGCGGTGTGAGAAGTATGGAGATGACTGTAGATTTTTATTGAGGGCGATTTTGGACATTGCATTTGGAGGTTGGAGAAACTCGAGGAATAGGGCAGGTCATACTTGCGTTCAGCCAAGTCTGACACAATATCATACTTCTTTGGATGCATAATTTGTGTTATCCATTGTTGTTGATATGATTATGACATTTCAAGATGTTCTGATAGCCCTTTTTCAATAGAGTATACAACAAACATTTTTTTATAAGATTTCATATAATAAGGCATGGATGGTGAAACAGAAGGAAATTGTGAAGGTCTATGGTGATTGGGAAGACTCATATCTAGTATTGCCGCTATTTCTATATATAATAAGTCATCATAACCAAGTTTTATTCCATATTGATACAAACGAATATGTGCCTCATGATAATAGACATGATCCATCTCATGTTCAATTTCATCAATTGTTTTGGGCATTCTTCCCATGTATCTCTGCTTTTCATTTTAGCACACACTTCATTCAGATTGATGTAACGTTTCTATATAAGAAATACAAGGGGGTATTTTTTATTACAGAAACCCAATATGGAAACTGTTATCCTCTTCCTCTTTCCTTTTCCATTGTAGGGAAAGAAAACTATGAATCATGAAGATGGATTTTGGCATGTATCAACAACCATTTCCCCAACATTCGGGGTGTTTCTTTGATATCTGATCGGAATCAGTAAATTAATGAGGAAATAAATGAGGATCCTGTTACATGGAGTTACCCAAAATCACATCATCGATTCTTGATTAGACACATTGCTAGAAACTTGCATAAAAAAAATCCACAACGAACCGATAAAGAAAGCAATCAACAGACATGGTACACATTGTATTTGTTATTTTGTGTATATCAACATATATATAAATTCAAAATATGTGAAATATCATCTATTAAGAGTAGCATATGAGTCATATCAATGACAGTTTGAAGAACGTTTCGAACACATCTGTCAGGTTAATGAAGAAGTTTACGATTATATGATGCGAATTCCAAAAGAAAAATGGACATTGGAATATGATGTGGGGAAGAGGTACATACACATGACCACTGACACTGTATAGTGCATCAATGGTGTCTTCAAATGGCTTCACAAGCTACCTATAAATGCCTTAGTTCAAGAGACATTATATCATTGCGTGAAGTACTTTGTTGATAGACAAAAAATAGCATCGGATCGAATACATTAGGGGCTAACATACGGAAGACATTTTCAATGATATATTGAAACGAATATTGAAGAAGCTTTTGGATATCAAGACTTCCTATTTCGATGGGAAGACTCTTGATTTGAAGTTCAAGAGAAGGCAAACCCCATCACAAATAGCATTGGTGAAAAAATGGTGTTATTACTAGAAATGAGGCAATGTCAATGTGGAAACTTTCAGGCCTTACGGTTTCCATGCTCACAAATCATTTCATCACATGCCTCTATTAACAAATCATGAGAAGCATATGTTGATCCAGTGTACTGCATGAACACCATTTCTATCTGTTATGATTCACCATGGACACCTATTGGCGAGTTTCGTTATATCCCAATTCCCGAATGTTAGCCGACAGTGGTACCTGATATGAATCGGTTGCATCCACATGGGAGACCAAAGGCCAGTAGGATGTGAAAGGAGATGGACTGGCCTCAAGAAAGAAGAAAGAGTCTGAGATTCACTATATGTCATTAAGAAGGTCATAATCAGAAACGATGCCCTAACATTGTTGGGTCGCGTTCACACTCTAAGCCACAATGATGTATTGTCGTTATTGAGGGATTCTCATATTGTAAATTTTATGTTGTTATATCTTCCTTTTACCTCGGTTTTCTAACCCCCAATACTGAAAATCATAATAGTAAACCCAAAAACATCTTTTGTATACCGTAATCCTAACATTCTATAAAATAATCCTGAAAATCATTTCTCAAATCATTATCCTAAACCGTAAAATGTTAAAAAAATCAAATAGCGTAGATCCGAAAGGCAAAATTTGAAACCCTAATCTCTAAATTCTAAATTTGAAAAGATGAACCGTAAATCCAAAAACATCTTCCCTTTACATCGGTTATCAAAACATTATGTGATTGAGAAAATAATCATGACACATAAAATCTTGTGGACAGTCATATATAATTTATTAATCACATCCTTTTCTAATAAACATTTATATGACACATAAAAATGAAGATGATAAAGGATAATGATTTGGTGATGAAGAGTTCGATGGGATCTGTGGAATCGTTGGTGTTTTCATATGATCAACTGGGCTTGGGGAAATGGGGTGACAATTGTGGAAGAAATTATAATTGTTGGATGAATGGTGGTTTTGAAGGGGTTGGTATTTGCAGGAATGGGAATAGATGACCATTTCATGTGGCATATCTTTCACCATACCCTTAAGCGGCCGGATGTTGATATGGATAGGGACATGATGGGTGGAAGAATGGATTTTGTTGTCCCATGAAAGGAGATATAACATGTTCTCATGAATCAAATATTATATATGTATGCGATACTAGCGACACCATGCATCACATTGATGCGGGTTTGACTCCTATATGTTTAATCAATGTTTAAAGTTTCATTTATATGGGTCTTATGGTTTATATTTTATAGTATTTCAAAGTCACGTACTTGAAACATTTTTAGGTTTCAAGTAGGTGGTTTTGAAAGCTTATAAATTATTTTTCATGAACATTTTTTATGATATGATTTTTGTTTTCAAAAATTTATTATATGTTTAATCGTTTTTTAATGTTTCTTTTATATCGGTCTTATTGTTTATATTTTATAGTCTTTCAAAGTCACGTACTTGAAACATTTTTAAGTTTCAAGTAGGGGGTTTTGAAAGCTTATAAATTATTTTTCATGAACATTTTATATGAAATGATTTTTTTTTTGAACAATTTCATATATGTTTAATAAATTATTAAAGTTTTGTTTATATTGGTCTTATGGTTTATATTTTATTGTATTTCAAATTCAGGTACTTGAAACATTTTTAACTTTCAAGTAGGCAGTTTTGAAAGATTATAAATTATTTTTCATGAACATTTTTTATGAAATGATTTTCATTTTCAAAAATTGCTTATATGTTTAATGAATTTTTAATGTTTTATTTATATTGGTCTTATGGTTTATATTTTATAGTCTTTCAAAAACCTGTACTTGAAAAAAAAATTACTTTCAAGTAGACAGTTTTGAAAGATTATAAATTATTTTTCCTGAACAAATTTTATTAATTATATATATAAATAAATATATAAAAAACATAACAAAAACTAAAAACAAAATTTTCATAAATGATAATTTTTACAATTTTATGAAATATATATATAAATAAAAATATAAACAAAACAAAACAAAAAATCATAATAAATTTTTTAAAAATATTAATTTTTTTGTTAGGTGAAAATGGGCGTTCTCCTGAACAATTTTTTTGAATTATATATATATATATAAACAAAACAAAAAAATCAAATTTTTTTTATTAGGGGAAAGGCGGCCTCACAGGTGCCGCCTTTCAGCCGCAGTGCAAAGGGTGCAGCCGCAATGCCGCCTTTCACCCGAAATACAAAGGCGGTTTCACGGATGCCGCCTTTGTGGAACATTTATGAAAAAATATTTTTGCCCTAACTATTTTCTGCATTATTTTTTTTCAAAAAGTAAAAAAAATAAAAAACTCCATGTCTGTACCTTTTTTTAGTGTTTCTCCTGTGTTCCCCACTTCAAAACACAGTATCCATGCACATATAATTTACACGGCTTCAACCCACTTTTTATCTACTCTTGTAAACTGTATTAAAGAATTATTCTATGACATGCCTTAATATTAAGATGTGTTTATTTTTTCACATGGTAGTATCAAGTCGTACTGATTTTCTGGACGGTTTTGGAAAGATTTTTTTCCTGCGGGAAATAAGGGGCATGGAATGAGGGATCACACAAGGTATTTGTCTTTTCTGTTGGGTTTCCTTAGGAGAGTACAGAAAGGTTGTGGGGTTATGTGGTAGTATTTGAAATTTTTATTGGGTTTCGTTGAGTTTTTTTTTACATTTTTAAAAAATATTTTTTTTGAAAAAAACGATCTAGGCGAATATATTTTTCAAAATGCACCGCAAAGGTCGCATCTGTGATGCTGTCTTTGCATTTCGGGTGAAAGGTGGCATCGCGGCTGCAACCATTGCACTACCAGCGCAGATCGCTGACATGGAAAAGGTGGCACCCATGGTGGAACCTTTCTAAATGACGTCATACAAAAGGAGGCACCGCGGGTGATGCCTTTGCCTCCACGCCCTATAAAAGGGCAGTGCCCCCTCCCCTTCAACTCACATCCAAACACCCATTTACCTCTCAATTTCTCTCCTTTGCGGTAGAGTTTGCAGTTTGAAATTTTTGGAAATCTTTTTGAGGAATGGTTTTTTATTTAATGTTTTTTATTTCGTTGAATTTTTTCTGTTAAATATTTTTGTAAATTTACTGTTTTTTATTTTTTTGAATTGTTTATAGTTAAATATTTCAATTCTTTAGTAGTTTAGTAGTTTTAAATTTTCTTATTAGATTTTTTAATTATATATATATTTAGGAATTATAATTATCAGTAGTATAAATTAATTTAGGATTCTTTTAATGAAATTTTGGTAGAATAAAGACTGTGTTATCTAAGCAATCAAATCATTGTCTGGATACAAACAAGTGAATGTGGCTCTAGCACAGATGTATAGTTTATAAGTAATAGTTATTATTTGAACATGAGGTAAAATCCAACTTATTTTTAATAAGTAGTTTAATTAAATCTTCAAAGTATAAAATCCAACTTATATTGGTAACCATCATTCTGAATGTCACTTACATTATCAAAATCTTGATCAGAAAACTTTTTTTACGTAGAAAGTAATATTTGCCAATGTGTACTACTATGGGGTGGTTATTCAAACTGAGCAAGGAGCTTCTTACAGTACACAACCAATAATAGTGGTTAATAAAACTGATTTTTTAACACTAAGTGATCTTCAAGATAGAATTCGTGGATCATTTAATCTAGGACCCAATAAAATGATCAAGTCAATGAGTTATAAACATTGGCAATTTCTTTTAACATTGTTGCATCTAGCTTGTCCATTGTTTGATGATGCGTAATGGATCCAAACAATTAATTTGTTTTCTCAACGGTCCAATGGTACCATGATGCAGTTATATGTTGATGTTTCTATTGTACAACAACAACATCCAATTGTTCAAATACATAGACTTACAAGAGTCGTTGAAGATATTCATCCCCATGAAGTTGAAACTATTCCAAATGATGCAAAAGAGGACAACATGCTTGATCTCCCAGATATAAATGTTAACCAGACATATGATGAGGATTTTCATAATAACGAAGTAGATGGTGATAATAGTACTGATGAGGATGGAACAACGGATGTTCTGAGAAATGCATTAGTTGTACAGCAGGCTCGTACTATAATAAATCATCCACCGCTCTTTGCATCTTGGTCAAAAGCAATGAAACGTGTGCCTGAATATGAAAAAATTGATCTCACACCAACAACTGAGTTTCCCAAAGTTATACGAGATAGGATTAGTGAGATGGAAAAAACATTATATATTGGAAGGATTTTTCCAAGTAAAGATGCATTAAAAAGTACGCGAAAGAGATTTCACATTGAGTGGAACGGTAGCTATGTAGTTTAGGAATCAGACTGTAGAAAACATGCCATATGGTGTGAGAAGTGTGGGCATGATTGTAGATTTCGATTGAGGGAGATTCCAGACATTGCATTAGGAGGGTGGAGAATCTCGAGGATTGAGGCAACTCATACTTGTGTTCATCCATGCCAGACACAATATCATATTTCATTGGATGCAGAATTTGTGTCATCCATTGTTGTTGAGATGATTTAGACATGTCAAGATGTATTGATAGCTCTTGTTCAAGAGAGGATAAAACAGACATTTGGTTATAAAATTTCTTATAATAAGTCATGGATGGAAAAACAAAAGGCAATTGTGATGGTCTATGGTGATTCGGATTACACATATCGAGTATTTCTGTAATTGCTAGCTATACGGAGTCATCATAACCAAGTTGTATTCCATCTTGATACAAACGAATATGTGCCTCATGATAACAGACTTGATCCATCTCGTGTTCAATTTCATCGATTGTTTTGGGCATTCCTCCCATGTATCTCAGCATTTCGTTTTAGAAAACACTTTATTCAGATGGATGGAATGTTTCTATATGAAAAATACAAGGGAGTATTGTTGATTAAGGCAACCCAATATGGAAACTGTTCACTTCTTCTTCTTGACTTTTCCATTGTATCGAAAGAAAACTGTGAATCATGGATTTGGTTTTTGGCATGTATCAACCACCATATCTCCAGCATTCGGGGTGTTTTTTTTATATCTGATTGGAATCGTGCAATTAATGAGGAAATCAATGCGGATCTTGATACATGGAGTTACCCAAATGCACATCATCAGTTCTTCATTAGACACATTGTTATCAATTTGTATATAAAATTCCTCAACGAACAGATGATGAAGGAAATCACCAGACATGGTACGTGTTGTATTTGTTTTTTATTTGTATATCAACATTAAGATAAATTCAAAATATGTAAAATATAATATATTATGTGTAGAATATGATTCTAATCAACAACAGTTTGAAGAAAATTTCGAACAAATCCTTCAAGTTAATGAAGATGTTTACTATTATATGATGCAAATTCCAAATGAAAAATGCACATTGGAAAATGATGGGGGAAAGAGGTACGGACACATTACCACCAACATTGTAGAGTGAATCAATGGTGTCTTAAAATGGCTTCTCAAGCTACCTATAACTGCCACAGTTCACGAGACATTATATCATTGCATGAAGTACTTTGTTGATAGAAAAAAACTATCATCGGATGGAATACATCAGGGGCTAACGTACGGAAGACATTTTCAATGAGAGGTTGAAAAGAATATTGAAGAAGCTTCTGTTTATCATGTCTTCCTATTTCGACAAGAAGACTCTCGATTTGAAGTTCATGAGAAGTTAAACCCCATCACAAATTGCATTGGTGAAAAAATGGTGGTATTACTATAAATGAGGCAATGTAAATGTGGAAACTTTCAGGCCATACAGTTTTAATTCTCACACGCCATCGATGCATGTGCCTCTATTAACATATCATGGGAAGCATATGTTGATCCAGTGTACTAGATGAACACCATTGCTAACTATTATGCTGCACTACGGACACCTATTGGAAAGTTACGTTATTTCCCAATGCCCAAAGGTTAGCCAATAGTGGTACTTGATATGAATCAGTTGTGTCCCCATGGGAGAGTGAAGGCCAGTAGGATGTGAAATAAGATGGACTGGCCTCAAGAACAAAGACTGAGCTTGAGATGCACCATATGTCATCAAGAAGGTCATAATCGGAAACGATTCCCTAACATTGTTGGGTCGAGTTCGCACTCTAAGACACAATGATGTATTGTCGTTATTGGGAAATTATTATATTGTATATTTTATGTTGTTATCTCTTCCTTTAACCTCGGTTTTCTAACCCCCAATACTGAAAATCATAACAATAAACCCAAAAAAATCTTTTGTATACCATAATCCTAACATTCTAAACCATACTCCTGAAAAGATTTTCTCAAATAATTAACTTAAACCGTAAAATATTAAAAAAATCCAAAAGATTAGATCCAAAAGGAAAAATGTGAAACCCTAATCTCTAAATCCTAAAATTGAAAAGATGAACCGTAAATTCAAAAACATCTTCCCTTTACATAGTTTTTGAAAAAATTATGTGATTGAGAAAATAATCATGAAACATACAATCATGTGGATAATCATATATAAATTATAAATCACATCCTTTTCTGATAAACATCTATATAACTCAGACAAGTAATGTATATATATAAATATAGAAAACCATATCTTACAAAACACCCAATTCTAGGTAAAAGAAAGTCTTAATAAACCATAGTAATATTCTTTGAAAAACAAGAATACATGCCCCTTTATTTTGGTAAAACCCCTTCATAAAATATTGTAGATAATCATTTGTTTATATGAAGATGAATGACACCATACTACTTAGTCAATAGGCTACCCATTCTTTATGGGTTGTGATAGAGGGTGGTCCAGTTCGATTGATCAGGGTGCGTTGAGCGCACCATTTTCATCACACGGAGCCTCCTCCTATCATTATACCATACATGCATCGTGATGGCCTCTATGGTATTGTGATATCATATTTTATAGTTTTAGACAATCACCTTCTAGCTGCACTCATGGAGAAGTGGAGACCAGAGACACACAAATTTCACCGCCTGAGGGAGAGATGACCATCACCCTCTAGGATGTGGCTGTGCTTCATGGTCTTCCTATCCAGGGGATACCCGTTATTGGATCCACTCGGGCATCTTGGCCTGACCTTTCTCAGCGCTTGTTAGGCATTGACATTTTGTCCGATCGTTTTTCAACCGATGGAGCATTGATATCCATGCCTTGGCTGGAGTCACAGATTACACTTTTAGCTGATGATGCTGACTAGCATACGGTGATCAGTTATGCATGTGCATATATATTACGACTTATTGGAGGGACCATGTGTATGGATCATTCATGGATACACCTGCACATGATGTATCTACCCCTACTAGAGTACTTTGATTGGGAAGGGACGTACAGTTTGCGATCCGCCTGCTTGGCATACACACACAGAGCATTATGCAGGATATCTGACACGCGGCGCACAAGTGTCGGGGATGTGTCATCCTTATTCATATGTGGGCATGGGAGAACATACCTGCATTCGGCCCTAATCTTGCTGGTCCATCGGTCGAGATGGTGGTGCTGCATGACGCTCCTCATGGACACTGGTATGATCACTCATTTTTATCAGTTTCTGATGCTACTACAAGTTATTGACTTTAATTTATCATTATTTATCAATATCGATGTTGAATATTATAGGTGGTGTCAGCAACACAATTTCAATATTTTTCTAAGACACAATTTAGTCATATATCAGCTCCTGTTGGACATTCACTTACCCCATCAGGTATGTATATACAATCTATAACTATCTAACAAATTTAATAATTGCATCATTTTTTAGTTAAGAGATTTTCTAACTAGGTTAATATGTTATTTCCAATTTCATGGGTTCCATACTGGTCTTTTATAGACCAGTTGCCTCCATATTGCACGGTTGATCTTGACGATGTTACGGCTGTAGTGCCACTCATTCACTTTCATATTGATGAGTGGAACTAGCCTAATAGAGTCATGTGCTAGTTCATCTTGACTCAGCGGATTACATTACCACCGAGGAAGACAGATCAGCTTCATGGGATGAAGCTAGAAGGGAGGCTGGATGAAGACTGGCATCAAGTATGTGCTGTATTTCACGACTGTTGGCACAGCCGTGCAGAGTTTTGTATCCAGGGAGTTCCTATGATGCAGTTCTCTCTTTCAGCACAACACGAGTATGAGCCATGAAATAGACTGAAGTCTATATGGTATCTTACTTGAGCCGACAGAGGGATGCATATGATTATAAGTCTATTAAATTATGTTACAATGTTTGTTGAGTTATTTTCTAATTCATCTTTAATATTTTTATAGGAGAGTCACATAGACTGTCTTATTCATATCTATGATGAGACTGAGGATTGAGTCTTCTTCTGGGAATTCGTTCATGCTCAAGCGTTGGAGATGAGGTCATCTGTCCATGTGTTTGCCGAGAGCCGCTTCGAGCATCTGGCAGAGAGAGAGCTAGTTCTGACCACAGAGGAAGATCCTGCAGCCGCTGCTGGTGCTGAGGAGCCATAACCATGACAATGTATACAGTTTCGTCCTGCATGTCAGGCCTCACAAGTTCCACAGGAAGAGGTCGACCCTGTAGTAGTTCAGTTTGAGCCGATGTAGGATGTGCCTCACCTGTCATGGGATCTATCCTTTTTGACGGGATATCCTCATTTTTCTCCATCATGGGGACCATATGGATTGCAGCTTTTGGGTCCAGAGTCATCGTAGCCTTGGGGTCCAGACCCATCATAGAGTTGGGGTATAGTTCCACCACATGATTTGTTCCCCACTACGATGATGTCAGGACCTTCTACCATTGAAGTGGGAGAAGGATCAAGAGGGCATTACAAGGTGGAGTTGACATTTTCTCCCATTGGCATAGAGGTGGAGGATATGACAGTCGACGTTCCAGCGCCCGAGTATCAGTCCTCTCATTATCATCAGACTCCCTAGAGATCTCGTTGTGGACGTCCTATTAATAGACCACCATGTGGGATATGATCTCCTCACCGTAGACATAGACATTGATTGTTTATGTTCATTTGTATGTTTTTTGTCTATGAAAATGAAAAATAATTTATAAGCTTTCAAAACAGCCTACCTAAAAGTTAAAAATGTTTCAAGTATGTCAATATGAAAGAATATAAAATATAAAACAAAAGACAAATTTAAAAAAAAACATTAAACATTGAATAAACATATAAGAAATTGTTGGGAAAAAAAATCATTTCATAAAAAATGTTCATGAAAAATAATTTATATGCTTTCAAAACCGCATACTTGAAAGTTAAAAATGATTCAAGAACATGACTTTGATAGACTATAAAATATAAACCATAAGACCAATATAAATGAAACATTAAACATTGATTAAACATATAGGAGTCAACCCCAGATCAATGTGATTCATGATGTCACTAGTATCACATACATCTATAATATTTGATGCATGAGAACATGTTATATCTCCTTTCATGGGACAATGAAATCCATTCATCCACCTGCCTTGTCCATATCCATATCAACATCCGGCCACATATGGTTATGATGAAAGATGTGCCACATGAAATGCTCATCTGTTCCCATTCTTACAAATACCAACCCCTTCAACACCACCATGCATCCAACCATTATAATTTATTCCAAAATTGTCACCCCATTTCCCCAGGCTGAGTTGATCAGATTAAAATACAAATGATTCAACATAGCCCATCGAACTCTTCATCGCCAAATATTTATCCTTTATCATCTTCAAAAGGCTACTGTAGGACCTCCTTGATCTATCCATTCTAAACACTCACATACAAGTGTACGATGTGAGTGTTTGGAATGGATAGATCAAGGAGGTCCTACAGTAGCCTTTGGAAGATGATAAAGGATAAATATTTGGTGATGAAAAGTTCAAGGAGCTATGTGGAATTGTTGGTGTTTTCATCTGATCAACAGGGCCGGGTGAAATGGGTTGACAATTGTGGAAGAAATTACCATGGTTGGATGCATGGTGGTGTTGAGGGGGTTGCTATTTGTAGGAATGGGAATAGATGAGCATTTCATGTGGAATATCTTTCACTATACCCTTATGCGTCCAGATGTTGATATGGATATGGAAATGACGGGTGGAAGAATGGATTGTGTTGTCCCATCAAAAGAGATATAACTTGTTCTCATGCATCAAATATTATAGATTTATGTGATACTAGCGACACCGTGCATCACATTGATGTGGGGTTTAATCCTATATGTTTAATCAATGTTTAATGTTTCGTTTATATTGGTCTTTTAGTTTATATTATATATTCTTTCAAAGCCACATACTTGAAACATTTTTATGTTTCAAGTAGGTGGTTTTGAAAGCTTATAAATTATTTTTCATGAACATTTATATGAAATGATTTTTGTTTTAAAAAATTTCTTATATGTTTAATCAATTTTTAATGTTTATTTTATATTGGTCTTATGGTTTATATTTTATAGTTTTTCAAATTCACGTACTTGAAACATTTTTAAGTTTCACGTAGGCGGTTTTGAATGCTTATAAATTATTTTTCATGAATATTTTTTATGAAATTATTTTTGTTTTCAACAATTTCATATATGATTAATCCCTGTATAATGTTTTTTATATTGGTATTATGGTTTATATTTTATAGTCTTTAAAAGTCACGTACTTGAAACATTTTTAACTTTCAGGTAGGTAGTTTTGACAGATTATAAATAATTTTTCATGAACATTTTTTATGAAATGATTTTTGTTTACAACAATTTCTTATATGTTTAATGAATGTTTAAAGTTTCATTTATATTGGTCGTATGGATTATATTTTATAGTATTTAAAAGAAAAATAATTGAAACATTTTTAACATTCAAGTATGCAGTTTTGAAAGCTTATAAATTATTTTTCCTAAACAATTTTTATTAATTATATATATAAATAAATATATAAAAAAAGAAACAAAATTTTCAAAAATGATAATATCTACAATATTTATGAATTATTTATATAAATAAAAATATAAACAAAACAAAACAAAATAATAACATAAATTTTAAAAAAATTATTTGTTTTGTTAGTTGAGAGGCGGCATTCGTCTGAACATTTTTTTATGAATTATATATATAAATAAATATATAAAAAATAAAACAAAACATAAAAAAATCATTTTTTTTGTAAGGGGAAAGGCGGAATCACAGGTGCTGCCTTTCAGACACAGTGCAAAGGCAGCAGCCGCGATGCCGCATTTCACCCAAAATACAAAGGCAGCATCGCGAATGCCACCTTTTCGGGGCATTTTGAAAAATATTTTTTCCCTTACCGTTTTCAACAAAAAAAATTTAAAAACATACAAAAAAAATCGGGTTTCGTCGGGAAATGTCTAAGTAAATGTCAGATCGCGCAGGACGATATGATTAAGCGCTCCCCTGGACCCAATTGTGTGGCACGGTTTCACATTTTGAGTGGGTTTCATTGGGCAAGGATTAATGGAATGCATTATTTCACAGTAGTATTAGACATTTTCACTAGTTTTGATGGGTTTGGATTAAATCGCAGCATGAATCGATGGAGTCACTAGAGTGTAGTGTGGATTTCAAGTCATTTCACTACAACACATATGCCCTTTAACAAAGTGAAAATAAACTTTTAACATCACCAATAAAGGCTTAACTTGCTACAATTTGCAATTAATATAACAACATATCCACTAAAAACCTGTAATTTCAAACAATGTTATATAGAACCTATAATTTCAAACAATACTATATACATTTAATCGACATCATGAATAAAAAAAATTTCACCCATAGTATATATAAATAACACTACTATTTACATTTAAAAAAATGTTTTATATAATTACATTTACAATTATCCAACAGATATTTTAAAACATTAATATTTCATCTTTTAATGTATGTGATCCCCTCTAAAAAATGTTCGTTTATGGTATCACTTGTCAAACAAATCATCTCAACCCGAACAAACGATTATGCATATGTAAAAAAACCAATATTATGTTAGTAATACTATAATGAAATAAATTAAACATTAATGTGAAATAATATATAAATAATATGTCAATATTTAATAAAAAATATACATTTAGAGTTATACCGGTCACATCGTGTGTTATATTGAGGTGGTGTTGATTCCTACACGTTAAAAATGAGTGATGGATATTTGTCCTAAAATATCAAAATAATCTGAATGTGTTCGCTTGGTTTTGAGTATGTCACTTGTTCTTTTACTAAAATTAATTTCAATTATAAATAATGACACATTTGGAGTTATATCGGTCCCTATGCACCAGATTGAGGTGCGGCTGATTCCTATTTGTCAAAAATTACTGATGGATCATTTTCCTAAAGTATCAAAAAAATTTGAATGTGTTTACTCAGTTTTCAATATGGCAGATGTTTTTTTTACAAAAATATCATTTCCAACAGGGATCAGACAGTGTGAGTCGTACCAGTTGCATCGTGCGTCAGTTTGACATGAGACTGCTTCATACACATCACAAATGACTTATGAATCATTTTCCTCAATTATGAGGACAATCAGAATTCAGTTTCTTGTTTTTCAATGAGTGAGGAGTTTGGAACTAAATTGTAAATTTTAAACTGATAACAGACACTTTTAGTCATATTTGGTCGCACCGTGCGATGGATTGAGGTGTGGTTGATTCCTACACTTCAAAAATGGCACATGGATCATTTTTTCTGAAGTATCAAAACATTCTGAATGTGTTTTCTCAGTTTTCAGTATGTGACTTGTTTTTTTTACTTAAATTAATGTCAATTTTAAATAAAAAGACACAATTGGAGTCATATCGGTCACACCAGGAATCGTATTGAGATGTAGTTGACTCCTACACATCACAAATGACTCATAGATCATATTTCTAAAATATCAAAATAACCAAAAAAAAAATCTTGATTTTCTTCATGTCATGTGTTTTTTTCACTTAAATTAATGTATGTTTTAAATAAAAAATACACACTTGGAGACATACCAGTCAAATCATGCATCATATTGAAATGTGTTTGACTCATACACATCAAAAATGACCCATGGATCATTTCAGTAAAATATCAAAAAAGTCTAAATTTGTATGCTCAATTTTTAGTATGTCACTTGTTCCCTTTACTTAAATTTGTGTCAATTTTAAATAAAATGATACACTTAGAGTTATACTGGTCACAACATGCATTGTTTTGAGGTGAGGATAATTCTTACACATCACTAATAACTAATAGATTTTTTTCCTAATGTATCAAAACATTCTGAATGTGTTGTCTTGATTTTCAGTATGCCAATAGTGTTTTTTTACGAAAATGTCATTTCAAACTAGAAACACATATTATGAGTCATAACTGTCGCATTGTGCATCGGTTTGACATGGTAATTCTTCATACATGTCATAAATGACTTATGAATAACTGTCCTAAATTATTAGGAGAATCAGAGCGTGTTTTCTTATTTTTCATTGAGTGAAACATTATGAACTAAAATGCCAATTAGAAAACTTATAACAGACACTTTTAATCATACCAATCACACCATGCATCGGATTGAGGTGGGGTTGATTTCTATACATAAAAAATGACTCATATATCATTTTATTAATGAATAAAACAACATGAATGTGTTTTCTCAGTTTTTAGTATGTCATTTGTTCTTTTTACTTAAATCAATGTCCATTTTAAATAAGAAGACGCACATGGAGTCATACCGGTCACACTGTGCATCTTATTTATGTAAGGTTTACTCCTACACATCCCAATGACTCATGAATTGTTTCCCTAAAATATCAAAACAATTTGAATGAGTTTTCTTGGTTTTCCGGATTTCACTTGTTGTTTTTACATAAATAAAGTCAATTTTAAATAAAAAGACACACTTGAAGTCATACCGGTCACACCATGTGACGTATGGAGGTGTCACTAAATACAAAATGTTATAAATTACTTTTAGATCATTTTACAAAATTATAGAAATAATATGAATGTTCTTTCTTAGTTTTCAGTATGGTAGTTGTTTTTTTTACTAAAATATCATTATAAACCGAAAACATGCATTGTGAGTCATACTGATCACATCATGCGTCGGTTTGTTGTGAGACTACTTCATACAAGTTAAAAATAACTTTTGAATATCTATCCAAAATTATGAATACAATCAGAGAGAATTTGTTTGGGTTTCAATGAGTGACACATTTTGAACTAAAATGTCAATTTTAAACTCATAACATACACTTTTGATCATATCGGCTACACCATGTGTTGGATTGAGGTGTGATTGATTTATATATGACAAAAATGACTCATGGATTATTATTCTAAAGTATCAAAACAAAAAGAATTCATTTTCTCAGTTTTCAGTATATCACTTGTTCTTTTTGCTAAATTTAATGTCAATTTAACATAAAAATACTCACATAATTTTATACTAGCCACACCATGCACCAGATTGACGTTTGGTTGATTTCTACACAACAAAAATGACTTATGGATTGATTTTCTAATGTATTAATTTAATCTAAATTCATTTTCCTAATTTACTGTATGTAACATGTTATTTTTATTTAAAGTAATGTCAATTTTAAATAAAAAGATACACTTTGACTGATACCGGTCACTTGTTATTTTTTCTCAGTTTTGAGTTGGTTAGTTGATCTGATACCTACAATATTGATCTAGAGATTTCATTCATAGATATGACATCTTATTATATTAACATCCCTTAAAAAACATAGTGATCCATTCCATAATAGTTTAGGTCAAATTCTTTTGGAAACATATAAACATAAATAAGTAGTTCCTAATAGTCCCTGGTTATGTTATTCATTACTTGAAACCTTATTAGAAATATCATTTCTAAAACCATTATGAATAACCTAAGGATATTAAACATAATATAGGGTGATCATAGATGCTCAATAAGTGTAAACAAGGGAGATTTCAATGATCATATAAGGATAACATGAGCATAAAGATGTTATAATGTGATATTAACATTGGATATTCATACCCTGCATATCATAGATCATAATTATAAGTCCTACATAAAATAATATTAGTTTAGAAGACATTAATTTTAAATAATCCAATAATACTAAAAACTATAAACACACACTTTGAGTCATACCGAGCACACTATATATCAGATTAAGGTGCAGATGATTGTGTTGCGGCTAATTACTACACTGTTCTGGAAAATATTAAATGATAGATGTTTTGGGAATTCATACTCTGTATTCAAATACATATAAATCCATTTGTAGAAACATTCGTATGATTCAATTCACATTCCAAGCGACATAGGGTTTCCTCTTCCACCCGAAAGGAATATGTTCTCTCTTTTCTAGCTTGTTATAGATTGTCAAAAGGAAGGTATGACTTCCAAAAAGATATGTAAAAAAACTAAATAAGTATAAGAAAAAATGATAAGGAAATTAAGTTACAAATAATAGATAAAATGATTACAAAATTAATTAATTACATAATTACTGGGAATTCGCCTTTATACATTCTTGACCCATTTCTTTATTGTCATTATTTGAGTTACAGCCTCGAAGTCCTATCTCTCACAAGCATGAGCATCTTTGAACAAACCTCCCTGACTCAAACAAAGGAATCCACCGATATAAGAAAACATTTATTATGTGAGTAATACTAATAATAAGTAAAAGAAAAATAAAAATGAAACAATCCACTACCTATATGGAGGTCACATCTTTATACTATTTCGGTACATTCTTCCATCAGGTATGCAACCCATGCATTCTTAAGAACATCTATATCATCGTTTGAATATGTTTATTTCCAATAGTTATAGTAGTATTGGAAAAATATTAATACACAATGTATGAATAATTATTTTTAATGAAACAGTAATAATCTTTAAAAATACCTCTTCAGGGATTCTAGTTTGTTCATGGAAGATGATCTCTCTCATAAATTTACAAACATAATAACTATAATCCTTTCTACTGGTTTATTTCAAACACTGCAGAAACATGGTGTAAAATAAGTAATTTTTTTTATATGTTTTTGGATAATGAAATATTATTATATATACCATGATACCTATCCATTCATAGAACTTGTCTTGGTCCCCAAGCTTATACCCTAACCTCTTTCCTTGTTTTTTATGATATTCATACACCACCCTATCATAACAGAATCCTCATTAAAATATAATATAAATTATATAACATGATTTTTAGTTCTAAATCATTGGATTTATCGTTTAAAAAATTTACAAATGCCATCATGTGGGGATGGTTTTTTGGATATCCATGCATTGAACGTAGAAAATAAATATTTGGAGTATCCAAATTTACCTCAAAGAGAATCCAATGTTACCGAATAAAAGGAATAAGTAATGAAACAAATGAAAATATATTTCAGATGATTAAATTTTAGAGTTTTATCCCTAAATCGTTGGTATTAAATAGTGTCTTTCATCTGAAATTTTACTTTCAAACGATTTGACCAGACCTACCACTATTTCATCTTTTTTTGGTATCTATTTTTTGTTGTTCTATAGAGGTGATGTGAGGACTAATGAGTCTAAATTAGTTTTACATGGGAAAATACCTTCAATTTTAATTTATATATACTCCTGGAAAAAATATGAAATGTATTTAGTCATAACTAACACAATATTCTAGCTTATAGAAAATCAAATCATGATAACATACCTCATGTATACATTTATAATAGAGCTTCCTAACCCATCATCATCGAGGATTTAACTTACATTATCAATACCAATGAAGTATTGAACTTCCCCTCTATACATATTTTCTTCATAATCAACTATGTGTCTACTACCATCTTTCAACATTGTATCCACATGAAACTTTAATGCTAATAAATGCAGATATAGATCAGGGTGGGTAATGGTGATTTTGGTAGATCTTTTTGATCATTTGGTTTATCCTTTTGATGATTTTGAGTTGGTCTTTCATTTCATAACCTTCATGTATTCCATCTTTAATAACATTCATTGGATCAAACCCTTTTTCATTAATTTTCAATGTTATAGTTGGTAAAATAAATTGGAAATGAATACCTCACTATTGACATGCTTTTTTACAAGATTTGACAGCCATGTGATGGATGATCCAAAAAATTTTCGACCGTTTGAATGTCTTAATCATTAATTGGAACATGTATCTCAGCGCTCAGCTCATGGGCTACGCTAATCGACACTCTTAGATGACCTGTTGCAAGTGGTATGTTCTGTAGCATGTCATTTTGGATATTGAACATCGTAGCCCTTGCTACAAGGCAATGGGTGGGTGTTGATAGATATAAATCACAGTCATTATCACCTTGTAGAATATCAGTATATGAAATATATCACTGTCTTTATGATTCACATTTCATTGAAATTTTTATTATAACATTTATTACCTCAGCTAAGACATCTCTTTGAGGGGAATGGTTGCCTCATAGATTGTGGGGGTAGGGGAGGATCTCCATGTTGTTGTTGTTATTTAGTTGTTACTTCTCTTTGATTCCCCACATAAAAGTTGTCATCAAATCTATTGTCCATTAGAACTATTCTTTAAGGGTATATAGTCTTTCTCTCATCCATTTCATTTCTTCACTTTGATCCACCTCTTATTTATTCTCAAAATATGTTCGGGGTGTCAGTCCAAAACCCAAATCTCTAACAAGGTCACACTATTATTGCTACTTCAAGGCCACCGATAATTTGTATTCAACTAGTATAGGTGTTTTTGATTCATGTGACTATGTCAGTTAGAAAATACAGGAAACTATGTGATCATTATTATGTAATAGTAATTTAATTAAAAAAACTTTTTTATTATGTAATACTTACACATGTTTCCAAATTTTTTTTGTGTTTTCATCTAATAGTACCCCATATTTATTTACACATGCCTCCTTCCATAGCACATGGTGTAGGATGGAACTGGCATTGGATTTACAGTCATCAATCTATATATAAAAAAAGGAACACAATTATGGTGTTGTTTCATGTCACAGAAAATTATTATTGTAGATTTAAAATATGTGCCAATTTTTTTCAAGTAAAGCATACCCCATCATTTCTTTATGGTAGGAGTATGATGGTTTTTCTGGTTGTTCCTTATTTCTTGCACTGAGTTATTGTTTCAGATATAAAACATTTTCAATCAAAGTGATGAATACATGTATCATTAAAAAGTGTATTACTAGACACAATGTACCTGATAAGACACATATGCACAACAACCAATAAATGCATCCCATGCTTCTAAGGTTATGAAGTGTGCATAGATAAGAAGTGGGTGAGGGTTTATTTTCAATTCAGCATCTTTAAGATGATTTCTAGTTAATGTTATGATAAATTCTATATGAATCCTTCCAATAAACATTAACATATATTTTCAGAGTGATTCATCCACTATAAATGTACTCTACAATGGATGATGAAGAGTAAGTCAATGTTCAATTATTTTATTTTTTATTAAAATAATGAAATGATATCATAATTTTATAATTATCTATTCCCATATCAGTCTCATAATCATGGAGCCAATTTCGTGCCATGAATCTACATCAATCGACATGTGTTACTAAGTGACTATTCCAGTGTGACTACTTAACATGGTCTTTTTGGGGTTCACATGTTGGCCCCATGCATTCCATATGGTCTTGTATTTGATGCCTTTTATTTTTGCCTTAATGGTTTTTGTTAACACTGTCAAAATAAGATTCTCCTTTTTTGTCACCGGGCCTTCATTTAAAACCATTTCCTTTGATTCCACATCGTCAATATGTTCCTCTAGAGCAGTAGCATCAGCATGTGTAGATGGTCATCGAACCTTTGCACTGGAAGTAGTAGCAGGTTGAGAATCCTTTTATTCTTCATGATTGGGCACACCGAAATGTACAAAAGGACATTGTTCCTCTGCACTATGAGTAGTAGTAGGTTGGGAGACTTACTGTTCCTTGGGATTGGGAGCACCAACACATTCAGAAGTCATTATCTATATAATTGGTTTTTCATTTAATTTAGATTACATAAATGTAACAGTGAACAAATAATAACATGAAGTAACGTGATGTATATTACGAAAAAAATATAACTTGATTATTTTAATATCTATTTATTTTTTAAAGTTTGAAAGTATTTCACCCATCTATCAACTGTCCAAATCCCTTAATTTTGGTCTCCTTTAACATAAGAAACACCATCTAAATTGGGATCACTACGAAATTATTGCGACGTCCCAATAAAAGGGTCATCCTCAGTTGAATTTTCACTTAATCCTTTAGCAGTATTGGTTGATAATAGAACAATCAACCGCATTCAGTTTATAGGATCTGGAGCATAAAATATGTGTGATTCCTATGATACCATTATAAATGGTTCGTATTTGTACCCTCCCTTTCTGAAATCAACTTTCACAAATCCCACTCCTATTATCAACCCACTTTAATTAAAAAATCATCACTTGGAATGTTGTATAATCCAAAATCCCATATTTTTTTGATGATGCCAAATTATAACATATTCACATAAATTGGAATTCATTCCATAGTACTCAAATGTTAACTTCATCAATCATAAGTGTAACTCCACTATTTCTCATGGTATTGTCTTTGTCATGTTCATTTGAATAGAACATATAACCATTAATTACATAACCATTTTAAGATAATACATACACACTTGGTCCTCCGAAATGACATTAAATTTGTTCTGAAATTGAATCTGGATTTTCATATGGCATCTTAAAAATATGGTCATAAAACCATCCAATAAACTATTGATTACGTGTATTTGATATACATTTTTCATACATTGATTGATTCAAATGCCTATGAATTTCATTGTGTGTTTCGAAATATGAGGAAACAACTAAACTATTATGAAAAATATAAATTTTGGTCTTCTCTCAATCCATCATATTGATTGTGATAAAATCTATTCTAAAAATTCCTTCACTTACAAGACACCATGTTTGATTAGATTTTTGTAGACCAATGCTTTCCATACCAGACATGTATTCAATACAGAATTCAAGAGCTTCTTCAATTATATATTGCTCAATAATATAACCCACTAACAGACTTCTATTTTTGACATACCCTTTTAAATTAATCATATATAATTCAATGGGTTACATCCATCAATATTTTATAGGACCGTATAGTCGAATCTCTCTCACCAAGTGAACCATAAAATGAAACATCATATCAAATAATTTTGGTGGGAAAAAACATTTCCCATTCACATAATATGATTGAAATTTCTCTTTCCATTGTTGGAAATTTATTTGACTCTAGAAATTTACTAAATATAGATTTGAAGAAGAAATGGAGTTCGGTTAATTTATGATGGAAATTATTGAGAAAATTGAAATGTAAACCTATAATAATTAGATCTTGCATCAAAACATGGATGTCATGTGATTTCAGACCCATTATCTTTAAATCGGTCATTGACATGTTGTTCTTGATATTAGATGAATACCCCTATGGAATCTTTTCATATTTCAAGATGTTTCAAAACTGATATCTCTCTTACCTAGAAATACTTTAAGCAGCTGGAGGAAGAAAAGTTCATTTTTCACCCTTCACTGGCACCAACTCTTCTCGTATTCTCATGTCATACATTTCCAACCTAGCCTCAATTCCATTTTTTATTTTTTGGGTGCATTTAGTAATGTGACAATGAAACTTTCAAATAAATTTTTTTCAACATGCATAACATCAAAAAAATTATGGAAATATTGACAATTACATTTTGGTAATTAAAAAACCGATAGATTTTTCCAACCGAATTACGTAAGGTTTTTCAAAAACAGTTTACCAAATGAAATGTCCGAATATTTTACTTTATAAATTAGTTGATCACCTGTTAGTGGAGAAAATGCTATAAGTTATTCTAAACTTCCATCAGATGAAGACTTCCATGATGGGTACTTATACCATCAGGTTAGAAATCTGTGATGTCGTAGAGACACAGCTTTCAATAAATGTTTCAACCTAATTGACTGTGTACCTTGTTTGCAAATGGGACACCCTTGAATTCCTCTAATTCTATATCTGGAATAACATCTATAATCAGGAAAGTAATTTAACATCCCATAAAACATAAATCTTAATGAGACATCTTCATTTATATAAGCATCATACAGTGTAACACTTGAATCTCACGATAATTTCAAATGCTCAATCAATGGAGCCCAATAAACATCAACATCATTACCCAGTTTTTTAGTCCTAATATAATCATAGATAACATGGTGTGTTTTTATTTCTTACTTAACCATAGTGGAACGTTATAATTTACCAAAATAACTATCCATGTACTATGAATGTTTCTTTGAAAACCAAAAAGGATTCACTCCATCTGTAGATAACACAAGATGAATGTTTCTCGACTCACTTAAAATTCAGGATACTCATGATCAATTCATTTCCACCTAGTAATGTTTATTGGGTGACATATTTTCCCATATTTAATTATTGTCTCTATGTACCACATCAATTGTCACACAATCTCTTCACATCCATATAGGCACCAAAACCTTAGAATGATTGGAAATTACCATACAACTTTCATAGGACTAGATTCATCTTTCTTGTATCAAAAAGTTCCACACATTGGGAATTTTGTTAGTGATTTTTTGTCCTTTAAAATAGTATAAAATCATTTGGGAAGGTGTGTATTCTTTCAGAGATCATACCCATCAAGCATAGCATTTCTTTGGCATTTTCTGTTCGTCTTGGGAGCTCATTATGTTCTGGGAGCATGTAATTCAAGAGAGAAAGTAGTTTCGTTGAACTGGGTTTACTCCATCCATTTATTTCTTTAAATTTATATAGCTTCAGTTTGGATGGAAATGTTGCATATTTAGTTCAACCGACATAAAATGGTATCTTTTCACAACTATTTAACTTATCAAACAATTTTGGTCAATCACAAAAATCATCTTCAACTGTCCTTATCATTTACCCAACACAATATTCATCATCATTCACATTTATAATCACATCCTTGACACAGTCTTCTTCATTGTACACATGTGTGATCATATCAGATGATCCATAAAACATAGTGCTATTACTATCACTAACTACATTAGATTTTCCTCATGTTTATTTCATCATTTATAACTTCTATCTATTCAGTGATAGATCAAGTGTTATTAAAACTCCTATGGACTAATTTATCTGGAATAAAAAAAGCATAAACATGGACAAAGGATTTGAGAAGGGTCACATGCATGATCTTTTGCAAACTCGATGAACTCTTTACCTCCATCTTCATACTCTTTTTTCAGAAAATTGAAATCCATTCAGTCTGTATTCATATCCTTCCTATTTGAATTGGTAATATTAATATTTTAACAAATAAATATACAAAACGTTGATATAAAAATTAAACAAAGATAAAATAATTCTAGACTTTATGTCTCTTTAAATATTTATCTCCTATATCCACTTTCCAGAACCAAGGTCCTTCATTTTGGATCTTCAAGATAAATTAATCTTCAACTCTTCCAACCTTTCCTTCAATGGTCCAACTATGAGAAATTAATCCACAAAAAGAAGTAAAATGACAAAACTCCGGTCATGATACACCTTCATATAGTATTAATTATTTACATTACACTACATGAACATTAATTCTTCCATGAAAGCATTGAAATTATAGTTACACTATCTTGGTGCCTACATAATCCCTAAAAAAACTATTCTAGACTAAAACCAAACCTACTATTCAATTTATTGTGAAACATTCCAGTTAATCTATGTAGATTTATTCCTTCAAATCTCCATGATATAATATAATCCTGACATCCATTTGTTCAATAAATAATCATTCAATAGAAACCAAACCAAGAACCATATGAATTATTATATGATTTCAAACATGAGAGAAAATCTAACTATAATATAATCCTTCAAATTATTGAAATAAATTAAAAATAGAGACACCTTTCACTATTTATAATCATCCACTTTCTCCATTAAAAGATAAATCTAATATTTCTATAGATCTATCATTCTTGGTTCCAATTCTATTATCTAAAATGTATCAAAATCATAGAGGAAAATTAAATTTTCCTTTATTTTGTACTCACTATAATGAGGCAAATAGTCAGCCTATAAAAAATTGAAAAACCACATGAATTACCCACACATTCCTCATCAAGGACACTCCCATAGACTAATAAAACCATACAACTTAGGGAAACTTGCTAGGGGGTGAGCAGACTAGTATAGTATACATATGGACCTATTTATTAATTCATAGGGTACCCATGTAGCTAAATGAGTGGAAGTGAGAACAAAACAAGGCAATGATCATCACATGAATAAGTATAATATAATTATAAATGACATGTCCACTTTAACTTCCTCACAAGGAAGTTAACATTTTCACATCCATGAATAAGCATCACAAATTTCAAATTAATTATCAATCGCATCCCTCTAAGGGAAAAGGCTTAAATAGAAATATCAAATAAGGGGTCACCTATTTTAAACACTATTGGTGATGTTGGATTCAATGTAGGTTTAGGAGATTATATAGGGTTAAACGTTAATACAACTTTGTGGGAGTGAGGTCATGATGGATATCATATGGGTTGGACGGAGTTAGCGACACGCCCTTTCAAAGGTTTTATAATCAATCTATTTTTCTTCCTTATATAATGTATAGGTTTTCTTAATTCTATAAAAATATAAACTTAAAATATTATGGAGAAAATACATTTCATATGTCCTTTGAAAACTATTTATAAAAAAACATTTGAAATGTCATTAGAAAACCTAAAAATTACATAAATTCCTCTTTAAAATAACACACCCTTTTTTAAAATAAACCAATCAATTCCAGGCACTCTTTCACAAAACTACAATTATTTTTTTAATGTATTTAAGGAAACTTTAGGACCCAATAGTCTTAATCATTTAAAATAAAATACAACCCTCTATATTTTATAAATTTTCATTTTAAACTTCACACACCCCTTTTTAAATTGAAACCAGCATTAAATACTCTTTCAAAACATAACATCCCTTTATGAAATCACATCAGGTGTGTTGAACAACACTTGGAATGAAACCTAAATCCATTCCAAGTGATTAAATCATTTTAAAGCTATTTAAAACCAAAAAGGGTATGTTGAACACATTTTATTTTTTAGGAAACATTTCAAAATACATAAATCATTTTAGAAGATCCATTTAGGCAATTTCAATATCTCTAAGTAGCTGGATTATTGGAATCATATTTTGAAACTATTATAGACAACACTAGAACACTTTGTTTAGAACATGTAATTTTTTATCATGAAGATTAGAACATTTAACCATTTAATATTTTATTAGAAAACTAGAATCTATTCAGTGAGGTATTTTTTGGTAGTAGCAACTTGCATCTATCTCCATAACTATAGTTAGGGGGAAAACACATCCAATATACAAGTAATTGGTTGGATACTCAATCTATAATTAATATTATCCACATAAATAATGAAATTTTCATTGATAAATACTGATAAAATAAGGAAACATTACTCTAGGAGCATCAATCACCCATTTTATATTTATTTTCAATTCCATTGAAATGATTTAATCATAATTAATGTCAATAAAATTCAATTTTCCACACCCTCTTAATGGTAATAAATAAAATGTAATGGAAAAAAGTTTTCCACATGTTCATTCCATAAAAAAATTTAAATGACTTCCAATGGAAATATTATTATCCCACCTTTCCATATGAATTAAAGAAAAATCCTCTCCCCTTTTGTTCTTCTACATTCATTTAACTAAAATAATTACATGAGAGAATTATGGAACCACAAGTTTCTTAACAATAATCTGTGGGTAAGTCATCTCTATGTCACTGGGGGATAACCAATTATTAAAAATAAGATGTGTTTTACAACAACAAAATATTTTTATATTAACATTTCACAATGTTGTACTAATTTAGAATTCAACTATTTTGTGGATTTAAAATAGAATTCAAAGATAGTTCATAAACATGAAACCATCTTAATAAACACATTAGAACATTAAAGTGAATGTTTTTTCACTTCCCTGTTTTTTTGGGCACTCATTCCAACAATGTTATTGTGGAAAATATAGAATATGTAGTTGTTTTATAGGACTCATATGATACTACTAGGGTTGTTGAATCAATGAAACTCCATTTAAAGGTATTTAAAGGAATTTCTTTAAGATTAAATGTAATGTGAGAACAAACCAAAACCAAGAAAAAATCTATCTATATATTAGGAATTAATAATTATGTGGAAAAAATGGTACACCACTCCGGTGGCAGCATAAGGGTCCAGCATTGGTGGATTTGGGGTATGCGGTGGTTGAAACGGTAGCGGAGGCCGCGAAGGGGTTCACAACGGAGGATTGGGTCGCGACGAAGGTGGGTTCATAGAGGAGGTGGATTCACGGTGGAGGAGGGTTCCCCAAGGAGGAGGGTTCGTGGTGGAAGATAGTTCACGATGGAGGTGGGTTCTCGATGGTGGAGGGTAGGCAGTGGAGGAGGGGTTTGTAGAAGAAGGTGGTGTTCAGAGCACGATGTAGGTGGGTTCGTGGAGGAGGTGGGTTCGCGGTGGATGAGGGTTCACGGTGAAGGTGGGTTCGTGGCGAAGGAGGGTTTCATTGTGGCAGAGGAGGGAATCACAGCGATGGAGGAGGGGTTGGCAGTGACATAGGTGATGTCTGGGTAGAGGAGGGGTCAACATCGTAGGGGTCGGCTTCCATGAGAGCTAGAGGTGCGCGAGAGAGAAAGCCAACTATTAGGGTTCATTTACAAAATCCGGTGAAACTGTTATCAACACTAATTAAAAAGCACTGATAAATGTATGTTTTATTAGTGCTAAATTAAAAGGCATTAATAAGTGGAGTCTTTATCAACGCTTAAATGATAGCACTGATAAAGACACCTTTTATTAGTACTTTTTTAGCACTGATAATGGACTATCTTTGTCATCTCTAAAAAAGCACTCATAAAGATATATTGTTATTAATTTATTTATATTGTTATATATATTTATAAAATTATATACATGATAAATGTATATATATTTATTTATTTATAATTATAACTGTAAATAAATAAAAATTTATTTGTATTTATAAAATTATAATAAATATATTAATTACATATATTAATAAAATTATAAATAGAATAAATATTTTTGTTACTATTTTTTTTATTATTTAAATATATATATATAATTATTTATAGTTATAATTATAAAGAAACATATATTTTCATTTAAATAAGTATTAAATTAAAATAAATATATTTATTATATCTATAATTTTATAAATATACAAAATTATATATTTATTATATATATTTCTAAGATTATAAATATAATAAGTATATTTCTTATAATATTATAATTATCTGAATAAATATATATATTTATTTATAATTATAACTATATATATATGTATGTATGCAAATATTTATAAAATTATAAAATATACATTTATTATATTTATAGTTTTTTTAATATATATAATTAATATATTTATTAGAATTTTATAATTATTTAAATATATATGTATTTATGTTTAATTATAATTATAAATATTTGTATTTATTTATCAATATTTTTATATATTTATTAATATATTTATTTAATTATATATAACATTATAAGAATAATAAATATATTTTTTATAATTTTATAATTGTTTAAATATATATATATATAATTATAATTATAAAAATATATATATTTAGTTGTAATCTAATTTTTTAATAAATATATATTTAATTATAGATATAATTATGAATAAATAAATAAATAAGTATATATATATATAATTATAAAATTATAATGAATATATTAATAATTTTATCAATATATATACTTAATATATTTATTATAATTTTTTAATTATTTTAATATATCTATATTTATTTAAAATGATAATTATAATTATTTGTATATTAATATATATAATTAATATATTTATTATGAATTTATAATTATTTAAATATATCTTTATTTATATATAATTGTAATTATGACTATTTGTATTTATTTATAAATATCTTTACATATTTATAAATATATTTATTTAATTATATATATTTAAAACTTTATAAGTATAATAAATATATTTATTATAATTTTATATTTATTTACACATATATACATAATTATAATTATTACTATAAAAAATATATTTATAAATATTTGTATATAATTTCAAATATATTTATATATATTTATAAATGTTATAATAGATGTATTATTGTAATTTTCTAATTATTTAAATAAATATATTTATTTATTTATAATAATAATTACAAAAAAAAATATTTTAAAAAATATTTATATATAATTAAAATTTTATAATCATAAATATAATAAATATATTTATTTTAATTTTATAAGTATTTTTGAGAACATAATAGATTCAGGGTATGACATGAATGAATTATATACCTAGTGAATTATAGATAATAAATAACGACTCATCACATATGGATATCATGAATAATAAGAAGGGTGTAAGGTATAAATGAACATTCATGATGAATACATAACATATATGTATGTCAATTATACTCACGCATCAATATATTTATGAACCAAATTCATTAGAAACATATATTTATTTGATTATAATTATAATTATAATTATAATTATATATATTTCAAAAGTATTTATATATAATTATAAATTTAATAAATTTAATAGATATAATAAATCTAATAAATATATTTATTATTTAATGAAATTCATTGTAATATTATAACTATTTAAATATATATTTATTTAATTATAATCATAGAAATACTTTTTTTAAAACATTATATATATATATTTGAATTTTAAAAAAATATAATAAGTATAAACATGCATTTTTATTTAATGTATACAAATAAATATTATTTTTTAATATGAATATAATAATTTTATATAAATTAATAATATTTTTTATTAAAAACTTTTATTAGCGCTAATAATAGGGCTGATAAATCTATCCTTTATCTGTGTGGAAAAAGCTCTCATAAAGGGTACACCATTATGAGTACTATTTTAGCACTGATAAAGACCCCCCTTTTATCAACATTTTGACCCTATTCATTGTTGAAAATGAGTCAATGTTTAAATATTTTACATTTTCTTACTCACAACAATGTAGAGTGGTTTGTAGGGTCGAACCCACATGGAAGGCTAGTGATCAAAATTTTCTTTTCTTTTCTTCAAAACACCCCACTGTTTTCATCAATGGGCCGACTACATTTTTAATTTTCTCTTCTATAATTTATATTATTTTTTTAAGATAGTATGGGAAAAAATTTATCTTTTTAACTAAGATAATTAAGTTTAAAACTGGGCTATGATGAACTATCAGTTTAGCTATGAACTAAGACACAATGGCATGAACTAAGGCGCAATAGATCAATTAAAACACTAGAGAATTCTAAACATTTGTTTTAAAAGGATGTCTTCTCCACAGTTTCTTATTGAATCACACCTCAATGAAAAAGATAAAGTATTTTATTCACCGGGAGATTCAATATACAGTAGATGGACTCTTGGAGTTCTCCATTCTGAAAATCAATTGGACTGCAAAAAAAATCAATAAAGAAGATAGTTGGAATAAAACTCACCGCAAAACTACAATTGTTAATGACATTAAAGCTTCGATAAATACAATCAAGATCAAACATGTGGCAACTGTTCTCTCTTCAGCTTAGCACGAAACCAACAGATCCTCCTCCGTCCAACCTCTGCAGTGGCGTCTAATTCATGTGGACCATGTTCTTCCCAAGACGACGACTCGGATCACAGTAGATCACGCCGACTCTAGTGGTGATGCCTTTGGGTTTTTACGGCTTCATCTTCTTCGAGAGTTGAATCAGTGGCTCAAATATCGGTCCCATCGACGGTGTGCACAACACCTCCATGGTGGCGGACTCGAGACCATTTCTCCTCCTTTGTGGCAGTCTTCAGATCCAGGCAGCCTAAGGGTCGAATTTTTAGATCTGATGATATATGGTTTGATTGAATGTGTTGATAGTGCGGGTCTTGATCTGGTGTGAGTTTGGTTGTGATGTGTTTTTCTGTAAAGTGGAATTATCGGTAGAATGATGGAACTGGTGGAAGAAAGGGTAACATTACCGAGGTTGAAGAGGCGATGGTGGTTGTGTGGGTTTCTGGTCAGTGGTACATCGCAGGAACGGTTTCATGGGTGGCTGCTGGAATCACTGGTGGCAAGGGTGAAGAAGGAGCAGCAGTGGGAGAAAATAAATGACTATTTTAGGAGCCCACAGTATAATGGAAGGGGAGCGACATCGATGAGACCAGGGAATGGTATGAAACCAGGGAATGGTAACTCGTTGAGTCACCATCCTAGGATGAAAATATAGGGGGTATCAAATTTATAACGTTAGGGGTGAATCATCGGAAAATGGTTAAAGGGAAAAGCCATGGTGTGTCCCTAACTAGATATTGGGAATATTGTCACCAAAACGCATAAAACGAAAATAAATGATTCACCGTTGGTCCGAAAATTAATTAAAATCTTAATCTGAATTGTTTTTAGCAAAATAACTCAATTAATGAAATTATATTTTAAAAAAGAAACTACTTAATTAAAAATAAATATAAAACATAAATGTAAAAAATCATTTTATTAAGAAATTAAAATAATTTTATTCAACAACCAAAAATGAAAGATAAAATATAATTTGATGTTAAATTTATTAGTTTAATTGCAACAGTAAAAATAAAGAATCTAAATTAATTATTGAGGTAAAATTAATTAAATAAATTTAAATAAAAAAAGAAATTTTGAAAGACTAAAAAGGTAAATTAATGTATAATTACATTATATGATGTAGACAAACTAATTAAGAAGCACTAAAACAAATAAAAGTATTAGGAAAAGCAAGTTTCTAGATTAAAGGATAAATAATAATGATCTATAATATTTATGTAAGAGAAAACTATTAATTTAAGACTTAAAAATACAAAAATATATATAAAATATTATTAAATAATAAATTTAATCACAAAATTTCAAAAGTGGAAATATTTCAAAAAAAAGTGCAGAATTAATTAACTAAATCATTAGATATTTAAATAAATGATGTGGAAAATCATGTAAAATTAAGTTCATATCAAAATCCTCTATACTTAATCATTAATTGTCCTCAATAAATCCCATTATTTAATGTAATTTTTAAACATAAATATTTTTTTTTCAAAAAGCTCAAATTGAAGCATGTTCATAGGACTAAAAATTTTATGCAAGAAACTTTAAAAATGAAAAGTTCTAAATATATCATTCCCAATTTCAAATACTCACTAGGTAATTGAGAGAGAAAATAATCATCCTCTTTTTTAGGATGTCATGCCTCATTTATGAAACTGCATAATGACTTACTAGAATTGAAATCCATTTACTAATTTCAAGAGTTATAAAAGGTTAAAAGTAACTGGAGTCAAGAACATTACAAAAAGAACCTTGTACTCGAATTTCACCAAGGTTCCAAAACAGTAAAAATTAAATTTATTTTGAATCACCTTATTGATACAACCAAAATCGTTCCATAAAAAATAATTTTCCCCTTCATCATATGGAGTTCATTATCCCCCTCACCTTATTGAACTCATTTTTGACCCTAGACTATTTATTTTATTTTTTCCGTAGACATGTATCTTGTATTGAGCATTGTGAATATGTAGTTATTCAATATTGTACAGAGATATTTAGTTAACAAAAACACACCCAATGCCTAGAGTCTTAGAGATTCATTGTGGGTTCCCAAATGCCCATTTTACTCTAGTTTCAAAAGATTCATATGTAAAGCATTTAAACTAGCTCACTAATGTGATTTTTTATAAATAAAAAATGAGTCCCCTAGGATTCATTTTAGTTTTCCAGTTCCTAATGTTATAATGTCAACTCCACAGAGAAGTCACCTATATCACTCTCAAACCTAGTTCCTAAATTGAATGCTCTTAAAATCATGAAGTCGATTCACTTAGTAATCATTCACTCTCACATGTTTCAAAATCAAGGAAAATATTAGCTACCAATAAGATGTTGTCGTTAGGCAAGACATAATTGAAGTACATTGTGAAGCCAAAAGTAACTCAAAATTTGAATGAATTTTAAAAAATATAACCATTTTTAATAAAAATTTTAATGATTAGTGGAAATTGGTGGGATTCAAATAAATAACAGCTTAGCTCAACATATGTTGACCCCCTCCCCCACACTTAAAACCCGAATTTTTCCCCAAAGTCGAATTCAATGGTGAAGAAGAAAAAATTAACAATTTAACGATCAAAAGTCATTTTTAATTGATGTAGATTAATAACATGTTTAATGGTCTCACTGAAAATCAAAAGAATGTTTTCCACAATAATTATTTTACAATCAGATTACATGTATGTACATTCATCATCATTTAAGGTTGTGACAAAAAAGTTCTACTAAGGTCAGACAGTAGCATGTAACAAGTGGGTGCACAGTGAAAAAGGGTTTGTTAGTTTAGAATTTGATTCAAAAAAATGTTCAATAAAGTAGAAAAATACATAATAAAACACCCAGCAAATGAAGTAGATTCAATAAACCAACAATAACCTGTATAACCCCCCACTTAATTTCTTTATGTGAAGAGATTTTAAAATAGTGAAACTTAATTTATAGAAACATTCATATGCAGAATTTTTTTTCAATATAAAGGGAATTAAAAAAATATTTGCAACAGTAATAGATCATGAAACATAATTACTAACAAAGAGATATGTGCAGAATAATTTTCAGTATACCAGCACTTGTAGCATATTTTTTAGAAGCATCAAATTTTTCTAAACATTACTCACTAACTCGCCATTAACAGTTTATTAGAAAGTCATTGGTGAGATGACTCACCGTGAGCAGTTTAACGGTGACTCAAAATTCAATTGTAACTCAATGAAATACCATTGAACAAAATAATAGTGACTTATCAGAGAATGTTTTAAGTAATCGGGAGAAAAAAATAAATTTAGAGGTAAACTGAAGGAACTTCCTTGACTTAATTTTTTTCCAGACATAATCGATAATTGGAATTTGCACACCATTGTGACATCAATAGCAGCATACTTATATAATTGAGAATATAGACCATAATGAACAAGATAGATCTAGAAGAAATAGAAAGTACAAAGAATAGAAAAAATATCACTTTATTTAGAGTATAATAAGAAGGAATGTAAAGACAAAGAAAAGCATGAGTTTACTCCCATGAAGCACTGAATTTTATGTCTTCATTTAGAATTTATTGAAACCCGGTTTTCCAGTATAGTGAATGTATCCAAGCCCTTTGTTTTTACTTCCAAATATAGTTTAACTCACTGCCCATTAAATAACATGGTCTTTTTATCCTCTCTAACTATCTCAACAACACCATTATTTAAGACTCTAATAATCATGAAAGTTCCAGACCACCTGGATTAAAGTTCTCTAAGAGAAAGTTTATGTCTTGAATGAAATAAAAGTACCTTCTATATAGGTTTATATTCTATGGTTTTTATGGAATAGTCATGAAATATTTTAGTCCAATCTTTGTATATCCTATAGTTTGTATAAGACTCTCTCCTAATCCCATCTAATTCCCTCAACTCAAGAAATATTCTATCTCCAATACCCTTAAAATCAAAATTTAGAGCCCTAACTGCCCAATATAACATTTGTTGCAACTCCACATGAAAATGAAATCATTTCCCAAATAACAACATATAAGAAGACATACTTAATGGGGTCTTAAATGTAGTTCCATATGCCCAAAAAGCATCAACTAATTTAAGAAACCAGTACATAATAAAATTTGAGATAGTTTTTCTAGAATCTGTTTCTGCTCCCTATTTGATATCTCCACATGTCCACAAGATTATGGATGGTATGGAGTTCCGGTTTTATGAACACAACCATACTTTTCTATTAAATCCTTAAAATTTTAGTTTGTAATGTGTGTCCAATTATCAGTTATAAAGGGTTTTGGGACTCCAAATCTTGAGGTGATAATCTTTTTAACAAGATTAATCGCACTATTGGCTTTATTGCTTAGAAGAGAGACTCCCTCAACCCACATAGACACATAATATACAGCCACTAGGATGTATTCATTCTCATGTGATGATGTAAATTTACCCATGAAGTATAAACCACAGACATCAAAAATTTCAACATCTAGAATACCCTTTGGGGGTAACTCCTACATTCCCTCAACATTTCCCAACATATGGAATCTATCACAACTAGAAACAAAGATCCTAACATCTTTGAATAAGGTGGGAAAATAAAACTCCTATTTAAGGACTTCCTGAGCTATTATCTCACAACTATGTTGTCCTCCCCAAGGTGAGGAGTGAGAACTCTCCTGAACAGGAAAAATCTCTTCATCTAGAACATACCTTCTAAAAATCCCATAATTATACTTCTTAAGTAGAAAAGGGTCATTCAAAAGGTAATATTTAACGTAGAAATAAATTTATTCCTTTGGTTATTAGACATGTATTTTGTAAAGACACCTATTTCAAGAAAACTGGCTTAGTCTAAAAACCATGTAGACTACATAATGGAAATAGTGAGTAACTTTTCATCAGAAAATTAAGAGTTAATCTCCCATAGATATTTACAATGGGTACGATAAATCCTTGAAATATGGTCTGCAACTATGTTTTAAGTTCCCTTATTATCTCTTATTTCTATGTCAAATTCTTATAATAGAAGAATCCATCTAATCAACCTGGGTTTGGCTTCTTTCTTAAACAGAAAGTATTTCAAGGTAGAATGATGAGTGAATATAATGAATTTTGAACATATAAGATACTTCCTAAGCATCTCTAGAGACACAAAATGGCCAACAAATCCTTTTCAGTAGTGTTATAATTCTTTTGTGCCTTATCTAGCAGTCTATTTTCATAGAAAACCACATGCAATTTATTATCCCTCCTTTGTCCAAAGACAACTCCAACTACCATATCACTAGCATCACATATTAATTCAAAAGGGAATTTACAATCTGGTGTTGTGATAATAGGTGATGTAGTGAGTTTTTATTTTAACAGATTACATGATTCGAGGAATTTTTTATCAAAATTGAATGGGTAAAACTTAACAAAAAGGGAACACATGGGATTAGTGATTTATGATAAATATTTTATAAACCTATGTTATAATCTAGAACGCCCTAAAACAATTCTTACTCATTTTACATTTTCATGTGGAGGTAATTTTTAAATTACTTCTATTTTAGCAGTGTCCACCTATAGTCCTCTCTTGGAAACATTATGTCTCAGTACTATACATTCATTGAACATAAAATGCCACTTTTTCCAGTAAGAACATGGTTATTCTCTAGGCATCTCTCCAATATTAACTCAAAATTTACTGAACAAGTGTCAAAAGTACTACCCACAATAGAGAAATAATACATGAACACTTCAATAATTCTATCAATCATATTATAGAAAATATACATCATACACCTATCAAGGGTAGAAGGGGATCCACACAACCCAAAAGGCATCCTCCGATAAGAAAATGTCCCAAAGGGGAATGTAAAGGCAGTCTTCTCCTGATCCTCTAGAGCAACTGGAATCTGGTTGTAACTAGAATACCTATCCAGAAAATAGAAGAATTTATTCCCAGAAATCCTCTTAATCATTTAATAAATGAAGGGAATTGGGAAATTTTCTATCATAGTTGAATAATTAAGCTTCCTATAATCTATATAGACTCTCCATTTGGTGGCATTCCTAACTTGAATTTCTTCATTTTTCTCATTTTTGATAACAATGAATCCTCCTTCCCTAGGGAATAATTTGACCAGATTGACACAAGTTCTATCAGAGATAGGATAAATTATTTCAGTGTCCAATAGTTTGGTTACCTCTTCTCTCACAACATCTTTTATTTTAGGATTTAATCTTCTTTTGCATAACACTCTAGGATTATGGTTTGGATCCATAAAAATATTATGTAAAAAAATGAGGGACTAATTAATTTTATATAATCTATGGTCCAACCTATGAATGATTAGAATTTATTAAGAACATTTAAATAATATTTTCTCTTAATTTTCTTTCAACTAAGTAGAAATAATGATAGGCAGAGTGGAATTCTCACCTAATAATAAATATTTTAAATCTGAAGGTAGTGGTTTAATCTATAGAGTGGGTGATTTTTCACTTGAATGAAGACTGTTGGGCCTAGTATTCAAATACATCCAACATATCTCTTATAAATAGTTTGAAAATAATAATGATTTTCGATTTCCAGATTAGTTTCAGAATTTTTAGCCTTGTTATCCAATGTGGACAACTCACTATACAAATTTTACAAATTTGAATTTAGAATATTTATTAAATAAAAGTCATAAAGTTTTTTTTAAATGTCCTTATAGTTGATCAAAATTAGGAGAAATTTTGGTGATAAAAAACAACCTCAAGTTCACCCAGAAATTTCCTAAGTTCAGAAATAGATGACACATCTTTAACAGAAGAAAACACTAGAAAGTTGTCATGTTCTAGCAAATTTTCTAGATTCTAAGTTTTAGTAGATTCTACACTTTATGAGATTATAAAATCATTATTTTTAGTTTCCTAATTAGTTTATTCAACAAATAAAATTTTTTAGATTCTTCAGGATTTTCCAATTTATTATCAGTTTCTAAGGATACTATTTTTGAACAGTTTTCAGGGAACGTTGGTTCTTTGACATTATAAAAATATTAATCTCTTATGGTTGCTCTCTAAATTTTATGATATTTTGACCCTTATAATCATCAAGGAAATATCTACCCATGGCCAAGAAGTGACTACACAAGATGATGGGAACATCTTGGTCACATTCCATATCAAGGACTAAAAAGTTATCTGGTAGAAACAATGTCCCAACTCCAACTATCATGTCATCTACCATACTCCAGGATGAGTGAAATAATAGTCAACCGACTATAGGATGACTCTGGTGAGATGAAGATCATACAATCTCAACTATTGGAATAGTGAGCATGGGAGTTGGTTGATACTAGCACCAAAGTCAAAATGAAAGTTAAGTTGAATAGAATGTCCTATGTTGCAGAGTATGATAATGCTACCTTGGTATTTGAGCTTGGGTGTGATTTTCTTTTGAAGTAAAACACTTCACTCTTCAATGAGGCTATAGGTGGAAAAATATTCATGTTTTCTTTTATTAGAAAAAATATTTTTATGTGATTTTAGATAATATGGTATTTGGATTGAGGCTTGGATGAAAGGTATGTTCACTTGGAGCTTGTTTAAAATCCTAATGAACTAAATAAGTTTAGCTTTGGTGTTTCTTTGAGGTTTTAGATTTTCAGGGAAAGGGATGGGTGTGGAAAAGTTCTTATGAATAGTAGGAATATCCCTTATTTGTTCAACATCTTTTTCTTTTCTTAATTATTATTATTTATAGAAGAATTTTCTATTTCTTTTCCTTGTGAAAAATTCAGATTTTATTCATTGTCAACAATTTTATCTTGAATTTCAGATTCTGTTCTGAGTATATTTTTATGTTAAGATTCACACATTTTATCATTTTGGGAATTTTCAAAGTCTTTTTTAGCTAAAGTTTGTGTATTTATCCCACTCCCAATTGCATCAACCATGACATGCTTCCTAGGGTTGATTTCAGTTGTGCTTGGTAGCCTTCATTTATCAATAGTAGTAAAGTATCTAGCTATTTGGATCATTTGAATTTCCATATTGTGAATTCTAGCATCATTTTGAATTTTATCAGATTAATATTTGGCTTGATGTTTATTCAATTTATTTTTGAATCTTTCCTCTTGAGAGTTCATTCTATTTAATATTACACCCTGTTATAAAGTCACATGGAAATCATAATTTCTTTCTGAATTTGTTGATTCTTCCTTTTGTTGTTTATGATAGTTTTGTCCAAGTTTGTTTTAGTAAATAGGGGTAGTGTATTATTTGATTAAGCCTTGTTCCATCCATGAAAAATTTGGATGGTTCATATATCATTTGTTGTAATTATTTGAAAATGGGTCATCCTTAGCATGAATCCAAGGACCATAGATCACAAAGTTTGAATGTTTTTATTGTTGGTATGGCATATCAATATTGGGACAGAATTTATCAGTATGTCTAGACATTCCACTCTAGGAACACTATTCCCTAAGATATTTTTTTATAACAGTTCAATTGGTTCCCAAATTTTTTATAATTATGGTTCATTTAGATTTGTAATTGATTGGTTATTTCAACCAATTGGTATTGATTATTCATGTCCATTTCAGAACAAGTATTAGTTTTTCTATTCACTTTCTCCCATATTGAATTTTTATGTTGACCTTTCAATGCATGGTTGTTGAATATTTTTCTTCGTTCTTCATCTGTTTTGTTAATGTAATTACCCCCAGTAGCTTGATCAATATGATTTTCACCATAGGAGGTAAGCCCTTCCTAGAAGGTGTCCATGAGACGGTGGGATGGGTGTTGATGATATGGACACTACCTAATGGGGTCCTTAAATATATCCCAATAATCTTGAAAATATTCACCATTTTCTTGATAAAAATAGGTTATTTTAGTTATCAATTATCATTTAAGTCATTGAGGGTAAAATTTCATTATGAATTAGTTATACACGTCGTCAAAATTTTCAAGTATGTTCTCATCTAGACACAAGAACCATTTCCTATAATTACCTTTAAGGAAAAATGGAAAGAATCACATTCTAGATTTTGTTTTATGTGAGTCATAGAAGATGTAATTATTACACAATATTGTAGAAGTCTCTATAAAGGCTAAAGAGTCCTTATTAGAGAGACCATAGAAAGTAGTAATTAGATAAATGTGGAACTATTTAAGTTCATAGTTTCTACCTCTTGGTGAAAGTCTTATGGATGGAGGATTACTTGAAACATGACGGATTTGGAAATCCCTCATCCAAGGCCTATCATCCTCTTCTAGGAGTTCATGGTGAAATATTTGATGGTCTTTAGGAACTATCTATTATAAATTTTCCATTTCAGATTTATTTTTCTTTCTTATAGTAGTTAAGTGTTTATCTAGTTCAGGGGTCAAGGGATATAACCAAGAATTAAAAGATATTATTCTCCTTAAATTTTTAATAAAAGGTGGAATTAATCACAAATAAAGGTTCAAATCAGTTCAAGAAGTGAAAGAGTAGTAATAATAAAACAATAGGTGAAGATAGTATATCAGAATGAAAGAAAAAGAGAAAGCTAGATACACATTAATAACAATATTTAAAGAAAAATGTTTTTAAAAAAATTATTATTTTTAATTTTTTTCGTTTTTTTAATCTGATTTATTTAATTTTTTTGGAAAGGTGGTTTCTCTTGTATTCCCCGATAACAGCCCCAAAAACCTGACCAATTATTTGTTGAAAATGAGTCAAATTTTAAAACATTTATGTCTTCCTACTCACTAAAATGTATAGTGGTTTGTATGGTCGAACCCATAGGGAAGGTAAGTGACCAAAATTTTCATTTCTTTTCGTCAAAACACACAACTATTTTCAGTAGAGGGGAGAATACTATTTTAATTTTCACTTTTATAATTTTTATTATTTTTTAAGATAGTATGTAAAAGAAAAAACAATTTTTACTAAGATAATTATGTTTAAAATAGGCTATGATAAACTATCAGTTTAGTAGTGAACCAAGACACCGTGGCAATAACTAAGGAGCAACAAATATATTAAAACACCTGATAATTCTAAACATCTGGTATAAATGTATGTATTATCTGTATCCTTTTATTGAATCACACCTCAAAGAAACTGATGAATAATTTCCCATACCTAGATATTCAACATACAATATATTGAATCTTGGAGTTTTCTATTCCAATAATCAATTGGACTGCTAATGAATTCGATAAAGACGATAGTAGGAATAATACTCATCGTAAAACTCCAATAGTTAATGACATTGAAGCTTTTATAAATTCATTCAAGATTAATCTCTCTGATTAATCATGAATTTATAATTTGAAGAAACTGAGTTGTGATCAATTAAAATAGAGAATCAGAACCAGTGTTGCCGACTGATTCCAATTTTGTAAAAAGATAAGCATGTGAAAAAAGATTATAAGAAAAACTAGTAGGATTAAAATTCATGATCTTATATTTTTATCCTACTATCATATTAACTATAAACATTGAAATAATATAATTACAGATTACAAAATTTAAAACAATAGAGGAATAATAAACTCCCTCCCATGCTACACTACTTCTGAGCTCCTTGGGACACCAAGAGTGGTTCTCTGAGTCTCCTGGATTTGTACCACTCTGCGAGTCTGGAATCATGAATGAATTGCGCCCCACCCATTTTGTTGTTGTTATGTTTTCTTAAACCACTATCATCTACTACAAGTCACTGAACTTTTCCACCGACTTCGATAAGTTCTTCACTCTCGCACCACACACATGCACTTTTTCACTACAACACTAGTTGTTGTTTGATAACCCCTCTAACTAACTACCAGTGTTTGTCAAAATGCATCGGGATGTATTTTGGATTCCTGCACATATTTGCATAAGGGAAACAATTAAAATTGTTAAATGAAACTCAATAAAAAGATTTAAAAAACTATTGACTTTCATACATTATTATTATTATTTAAAATAATGTTGAATTACTATTTAATAGTATTACAATTTATTTGTTAACTAAATTAGTAATAAATATTTTAACTGAATAATTTATTTAATTATTTTATTAAAAACAAAAAATAAATTAAGTATTAAATATTAAATTATTAATGATAATAATTTAGTACCTTTTTAAAAATAGAATTCTTAACATTATCATTATAAGATAATTTTTTTATTATTTTACTAAGTTAATTTATATTTTAATTAATATTATTATTATTATATTTTTATATCAATTATTAATTTAATAGATTTATAATGATTTGAAAATATTAATAATTATATTAGTAATTTTATTTTATTTAGAATTTTAATTAGTTAATATTAATTAACATAGTTATTTTTTTAAAGTTAATATTAAATTAAAATAGTTATTTAAACTATTCATTAAATGTTTATAAATATTCACTTAATTTAAATATTTTTAATTTATTTATCATGTAAAATTTATTATAATTACAATATAATTAATTTACTAAAAAGTAATCTAATATTATTTTAAATTGGTTATCTTATTTTAAATAATTAATTATATTTAAATATTGTTAATTATATTTTAATTATTATCATTATTTATTTATATTATTACTATTATATATTATAATTTTTTTTATTTTATCACTTTATTTATATTTATTTTTATTTTTAATTCATCTCCCCCCTTCTCTCATATCTAGTGCGCACAAGGGGGGGTTCTGTAATGTACCGGGTCTTGATCCCACCAATAGGTTCCCCGTACTCATTTGGCCCCATGACCTCTAGTGTATTTCCCCAAATTCCAGAGGTTGGTGACTAGCTGCGAGGGTCTAGGAGTGATAGTGTGGAAACTATGCTCTTATTGGCGGAGTATAACACAACAGAACATAACAGTAGATCAATAGTGGAAGCAATATACTATAAAATATAGTTAATCAGTGGAAGTCTGATAAAAAAATAACAAAACATCATTCCATACAAAAGATGATGAAGCAAGATATATATTACAAGAAAATAGAAATAATAGGTACACTGTAGTAAACCAGAATATATGTTCAAGCACTGAAGGAAACAATGGAAAATATGAAGCATTGCAAGACTCATCTCGGACCCATGCACTATTACTCCCAGTAGCAAAGCAAGTCCAATAAGAAGGGCGATTTCCCTTATCAACACCAATAATCATATAATATTTTTGGGCCCAAAATATGACCAAAATAGGGTTTGAGACCAAATCCATGTAAGAAACCACCCATGATCTATGTTGATCTGTCAGTGAATATATATATTAGGTAGTGAAAAAAGGTGAATGTAGGAAACTATGAAGTACTAACAAGTAAACAGTCCTATAAATAAGCACAACAGATGAATCAAGAGAACATCTATGCAATTATAAGATAAGTCCTAATCCAATTTTGTTCTTTGGATTGAAAAACGTATCATAAGGATTTCCATCCCAAAAATAAGTTCAAAACCTCCCCCACATGAATATAAAATCCCCTCCCACTGGCATAACAAATCCTCACTCAAAGGAAAACCAAATCCCTACCTGCAGGCATAGTTAAAACCTCTACTGCAAGCATCGAAGAATAAAAAATAATGGACCAACCTCATAAGGCTTGGAATTTCAAATAATCATATGGGATGAATGTATATAAAAAGCCTGACATGTGAATTAAACTATCACAAGGATTGAATAACAACTACCTCACATGGAAACCATTTTGTTATCTAATTCCTTTTTAAACTACCCATTAATGGAAAATCAAAGGCATTCTCATCGGCATCCTAGTCCAAATGACCATAAATGGAAATTGAATGGAAAAAAACCAATTGGGTGGCACTTATTCAAGGCTAAAAATATCAAACATGCCTTAAATCATTCAATAATTTTCTTAATCAACATTATCCATCAGCATAGGTGACTTATAAATCAAAGTGATGCCCTAAAAGTGTGTGTGAGGAACTTCAGAACATATAATGAACTTGACAATAAGTGAATGGAATGAGACCACCAACCTAATACTCGTACGACTCTCCTCATCAAGCATCGAGCTTTGATTTGACCTAGAATATAGTATATCTATAAAATGAGAATAAAAACATGACCTTCATTAACTAGGTCGATAGAAGAAATTAGGAAGAAATGATCAAGGGGAATCGATCACTCATAGAGAATATTTCAACAGATATGATGGTGTTTGAATCGGGTGTTAAAGAAGAAATAGGAGGAAAATTCCCGTCCGGATTTTCCTTGGCGCACTGCTCGACAAAGTGGATAGTTTCTATCCATCTGACAAAATTGATTCCACTACTCTATTTTAAAAAAAGTATATAGAGTTTACAAGAAACTACATGTCTTGTTTGTACAAATCATGTATAGGTCATTACGTGGTAGTGTACCTGGATTATATGACATGTAATCCTAATTACACGATGTGTTCCTAGAAATACACATTGTGTAACTCCCAGTCACATCATGTAATAGGCCTCCATCAAGCCTTTGATTTATTTTCCTTAATTCTCTTATGTAATAACTCAAAATGGATGATTTGTACCTCAAGGGAAGAACTGGGTTCTTACAAACTTCCCCCCCAAAAAAATTCATCCCTAAATTTCCCTTCCAAGGGTGGTTAAGAAACATTAGAGAATAACTACAGTCACTGTGATCATACATCAGACTCTATTTCCCAGGTCTCATCCTACACTCAACCATGCTACTATAGCACCCATACTAAACGAAAAAATCAACCATGAAGAAATTTTGTGCTATACTCAACAATATAAATTGGATACTTATTAATGGATGCATCTTCATGAAACACCACTTCCTCAGGATTAAAAGAAGAAGACGGGTGTGAAAAGTAACACTAGAGCTGAGAAACAGGGAAGAATTCATGCATAGCCCTATTCCTCTGAGGTAACTGAAATCAATAGGCAACCAGAACAACTCTCAATAGAATCTTGAACGGCCCGATATATCTTGGTGAAAGATTTCCATGTCTCATGATCCTCTTGTGTCCCAACTACAGTGTGACACATTGGAAAACACAATCCCTGACCTCAAACTCTATGAATTGTCTATAGTTTCCTCTCCATACTCCAAACAAAATAGGGGTGATTGGCATGACCTGCTGTAAAAATCCTCATATCGGGCCATCTGAATAGTATTTGGAATCTATTATTGTAGAAAAAATTAACAAGTGGTATGCGTGTCTCCCAACAACCCCTAAAATCTAAGATGCATTCCCGAAGCATGTCCTCCAACAACTGAATTGTGAACTATGACTAGCCATATGTCTGGGGGTGGTAAGATGTTCTTAGAAGCACCTGTGTACCCAAAGAACTCTATAGAACATTCCAAAAATGAAAAGTTAATCGGGCATCCCTATCTGAAATAAGTGAATGTGGGACCCCATATAGCCGTAAAATCTCACAGATGTACAACATCCTATGCTCATCAATATTGATGGTTTCCTTGATTATTAGAAAATGTGTATCCTCCACAAGATTATAAACAACATCCCGTAAATAATCATTACCTCATAGCAACCTTGGTAAACCCATCACAATATACATCATGAAATCATTCAATTTCCACTCAGGAATGTATAGCTACAGAAAAAGAATTGCTGGTCATTGATGTAGTGTCTCCACCTTCAGACAGGTGGAACATATAACGAAAAAACTGGATACATCTCTCTTAATACCTAGAACCCATTATTGATGTTGTAAATCCCAATACATATTGGTAACACATGGATGTACCACCCAAACTGAAGCATGAATATCCCACATCATCTCCCCGTTCATGTATGCTGAATACCATACATGACCCTTTAACTGCATGACTTCATCCTCATCAATTTTCCAACAAGGTAGAGGGTCCTCACCTGACATACTCTCTCATAGAACTAGGCCTTCGAGATCTGATAGCTACCTCATATTCACTCTATCTAGTAAGGTAGCGGTAAGAACTAAGGATGTAATAAAAGTCTATCCCTACATATTTTTCACCTCTAAATGCATCTCAGAGAACAAATCCATAAGTTGGCACTTTCTACTGGCCTATTGCACTGATTGTAACTGAGTCCTCCTACTCAGTGCATCAGCCACTACATCGCCTTTCCCAAGAATGTGGGAAATCTCAAAGTGAAAATAGTAAATGGTATTCCACCCACCTTCACTTCCTCAAATTTAGATCACATTGAGTAATGATGTACTTGAGACTTTTTGGTCCGTTTATACCACAAAACTCTCCCCTAATAAGTAATGTATCCAACAACAAAAGGCATGAAAAACCATGACTAACTTGAGATTGTGCATTGGCTAATCCTCCTCATCTAGTCTCAACTTCCATGACCCGTACGCAACAACTTCATCCCTCTACATAAGCACAACTCCCAGCCCTATACCTGATGCGTCAAAGTACACAGTGTAACATCTTTCTAGTTCTAGAAAAATTAGTATCAATGTTGATATTAATCTCCATTTCATATTCTGAAAGGACGTATCACAAGAATTTGACCGTACATACATAAAATCTTTCTTCGTCAATCCCATCATTAGAGCTTCTAAGTGTGATAAGCCATGTATGAAACTCCTAAAGTAACCAGAAATCCCAAGAAAACTACTCACCTCAAAGACGTTATTTGGCTACTCCTAGGTAACTACTATTACCACCTTCTCTTGGTCCACTGATACTCCTGTCTCCGAGATAATGGGACTTAGGAAGTGAATCTAATCTATCCAGAAGTGGCACATTATGAACATAGAATATAATTGATGCCCTCTTAGTGTACTCAAAACGATCTCAATATGTGTTTCATGGTCCTTTTGAATATGATAATACACCAATATATCATCCACGAAAACCACAACCAAATAATCAAGATAAGGATGGAACACTCAGTTCATCAGTTCAATGAAGACCCCTATAGCGTTTGTGAGACCAAACAACATAACCACATAATTGTACAGACCATATACACTTTGGAAAGATTTTCATGTTATGTATAATGATCTAGAGCACACATGATGATTAACAAATATCAGATCATTCATTGATAAAACACGACCTCCACAGAGCTGGGCGAAGAGATCATTTATCCTTGGCATAAGATAATGATTTTTAACCATCCACTGGTTTATATTTCAACAATCCACATATATCCTGGGGGGACCATCTTCCTTTTTTGCAAAAAGGTCGAGTAAAACCTATGGATAAGTACTAGGTTAGATGAAAACCTTTGCCTCCATGTCCTCTTGCTACCTCTTAAGCTCTTATAACTCCATTTTTATCATCCTATATTGACGAATGGATACTGGTGCAGCTCTTGGAACAATCTTGATAGAGAAATCTACCTCTATCAGTAGAGGTAAACCTGAAAATTCTTCTAGGAAGACTTCCCTGAAATGACCAACCACTCGAGAGAAATCCATATGATGTATCCTATGGTCATCCATCTATAAACTGGAAATTTGTGCTATTTTCCCACTAAACCCATGATACTTGGGTCTAGCTCGGCAGGCCTGGACATCCCACTACCTCTAGTATAAAAACAATCCACCCTCTGGTTATATGAAACTCACCCTAAGACAATAGCAATAAAAAATGGTATGAAAGGATACCATCTAATCCATTCTGAGGATGAAATCAAAGTCTGTTTTCTTGAAGAAATAGAGATCCCAATTGATGTGAAACCCACCAATATCATGGTGCACTCCTTGAACTATCACACACCTGTCATTTTAATCCCTCATAGTGTGTCTAGTTTCATAACATCATCAGAAGTAAAAACATAGATACCTATGATCTATATAATGGGAAAAATATGAAACTATGTAAAGCCCCTATATCAAAAAAGTGCATAAGCTAAAATTGAGGTGACTAGAATAGTACCTCTAATAGTAGAATGTTTGAGATCCTACTCCAACTAGGTCTGTTGCACTGCATATGTCTAGACTATATCGTGGCCTTGTGACATATCCTAGCTACCCTGAGCTGATCCACCCTGCTGTCACTGAGGACCTGGTGTCTTGCTACCATGGACATGACCACTACCTCGCCCTGAATAGCTGGCATATTTTCGTTCCCAGACTAGTGAGAAGTTATTGGCTCTACACCTCAAAACAGAGTATGTGTAGACCCTCTATCACTACCTACTAGAGGAAATTCTTTATATAAATTTTGAACATGGCCCATCTTGCGGCAAGAGAAACAATCTAAAGGATCTATAGGAAAATTCGGTTTGGTATTCCAAAATATCCCACACTGGTAGAACCTCACATATCTACCTAATGATATGTTCTTGTTATTAGACTCACTTTGAGTAAGAATTATATGATGATTCTGATACTAGTCAAAATAGTACCATATCTCATTGTTGAACTTCCGTAGCTCACAAATCACAATTTCCTCTGATTCCACTTGATAGTTAGTTCCTAGTTTACAATAGAAGATATGGTAGTCAGCTGGAATATATTCATCTATGATCGGATGTTGTACCAAATATCATCCTCGAATCTCATAGCCTTCGACGGATATTCACCGACTATAATAGGTGAAAATCACTAGTTCTCAGTAAAACAGGAAGAATAATCCATAACTGATAGGGAGACCTGATCTAGGTGTATAAACTCCAAGGCTTTGTTGACCCTTAGTATCCCAGAAAAGAAGTAATCATAGAAGGCTATCTCAAACTGTTCTCTGGCCAGATCCTGATGACGTTCCATCTGAGTGATAATGTCCCACTATATATTGGAAGAATCTTGTAACATATATGTATTGAGAATGAACCTCCACTAATAAGGAATTTATAGATTCTCAAAGATCGATAACATGGAATCAAACCGCGACTCTGCGGCCTGAGGTCCACCATCCTTAATAAATGTGGACGAATACTACTACTGGAACACTTGTATCATTTCAACCATTGAAATTCCTGACAATAGTGCTCCCTATAAGTTCTTCATGAATTATGTAATGTTGTCATAGAACTGTTCCTCAACACCTTCGTCTGATACAACATCTGGTGCCTAAGCTGTCACAACTGGAGGATCGACTGGTACCCCATGGCCTACTATCTCTAGGGTATGCTCATCACCACTCTACTATCACACAATTGGAGTTAGTCATATTGGAATTTCTCAAAAATTCAATCACATACAAACCTTAGTCCAAGATCATTAACAAGATTTATAGTTCAAGAGTGAAATAACTAAACAATTGAACAAATTACCCAAATATTAACAAAAGTTGAGAACATAGCATGTAGAACCTGTACACAACATGTACACCTAATCTCTCACATAGGCATGTACGTCTTCCCACCTTGGCATGTAGACGTCTCGGGTATACGACATGTAAGATGGAAACACAACATGTACTCTTATTTTCCCTTCTGGCTAGGTACTTCTACATGTCCATACTCACACAATTTCTTCTGACGTAAAACTACACGGGGTGTACCAAACCCAAATGATGTCTTCTACTCAAAACCCAACATACCATGTTCTGTCTCAAACAGCCAGACACATGGTCATCTAACACATGGATTGTCCTCATAGTAAATGGAATGAACTTAGAAAAAGTCCATTTTCTGCAAAAGATAAGAACACATGGCGTGTTTTTGTTGACCCACACACCATGTTTTTTGGGTTTCCCTACAATAAGCCTCTGAAACAACCTTAAAACCCCTATTTATAAAAAGTAAATAAATGGTGTGCCAAATTTTGACCTTTGGGGGCCCATAATCCCTATGAATCAAATTTCTTCATCACATATATCACATAACTACACAATTTTAGCTCGTGGATAAAACATGATTCACCTATTTCCGATCCAAGATGGCACATACTCCTCCAGGACTAAATTTTGGTGTCCATATAATTCATCCATGACACATACCAATACCACCATCACAATATAAGAATATCTATCATGGTACCTATCACAAAAACATGTATATCTTGCACAACATCTATCCCAACATCAGGAAATTAGCAGTGAGGGACTAGGAGAGATAGTGGAGAAACTATGCCCCCATCGGTAGAGTATAACACATCAAAACAAAATAGTAAAACATTTTCAGAAGAAATATATCATACAACAGAATTAAACAGTTGATGTCTAATAAATAAATAACCAATCATAATTCCATAAAAAAGAAGATGTAGTATGAAATATGTTCTTAGAAAATATCAAAAATAGGTACACTATTTTAATCCACAATATATTGTCCAAAATCACTATAAAAAACAAAAGTAACTAAGATGCATTATAATCCTTATCTCGATCCCATGCTCTCTTACTCCTAGCAGAAAATCGTGTACCGGAAGAAGGGTGCTTTCCATGATCAACACATGCAATCATATAAAATGTTTGGGACCAAAACATGACCCAAACAAGGTGTGAGACTAAATCCTAGTAGGAAACCACCCAAGATATGTGTTGATATGTCCATGAATATATATATATATATATAAAGCAGTGTAAAAAGTTGAAAGTATGAAACTAGGAAGTACTCAAAAGTAAACAGTCTTATCGATAAGCACAACAGATGTCTCAGGATAACTTCTAAGAAAGTATAAGAGATGGAAGAATCCAATATTTTGCTTTGTATTGAAAAACATATCATAATTATTTCTATCCCAAAATTCAGTTCAAAGCCTTGCCTATAGGCATAAAAAATCACTGCCTATAGGCATAAAAAATCAACACCCATAGGCATAACAAATCCCTGCCCATAGGCATAGTCAAAACCTCAACCAGATGCATAGCAGAATAAACAAGCAAGGACCAACCACATAGGCTTCTCCATGAAAATACTTACATGGGCTGAATTTTTATAACAACCCTAACATGTGAATTGAACTATCACTAGGATTAGCTATGAATTACATCATGTGGTTACACATTCAGTTAACAAATTCCATTTTAAACAACCCAATAAGTTAAAATCAAAGGCATTCCCATAGGGATTCTTGGCCAAACAACCATAAATAATAATTCAAGGAATTACAAACCCAGGTGGTGGCCCTTATTCAAGGATAAAAAACACAAAAATTCCTAAAATCATTTAGTAAATTTCTTAATAAACATTAGGGGCCAATATATGTCAATTACAAATCAAAGAAAATCCTTAAAAGTGGGAGCGTGGCACTCTGGCACATATAATCAACTTGAAATTTACAGAAAGGCACAAGACCACCTACCTCGTACTCGTATGACTCTCCTCATTGAGCATCTGGCTTTGATTCTTCCTAGAATGGAGTAGATCTATAAAATGAGAATAAACACTTGACCTTCTATAACTAGGTCGAGAAAAGAAAACTGTAAGAAAGGCTCAAGAGGAATCGATCAATCACCGAGGGGATTTCAATGGATCCTACGATGTTTGAATCAGATATTGGATGATGAAACATGAGGAAAATTCATATTTGGATTTTCCTGAGTGTGATGTTTGTCAAAGAGGATCATTTTTATCCATCTGAAAAAAACGATGCTACTACACCATTTAATCAAAAAAGGAAAACTAAATGGTTTGTAATATAAAATACATTCCATGTTCATAAAAATCATGGCTAGGTCATTATATGGTTATGTATTGGGATTATACGACATGTAACCCTAATTACATGACAAGTTCCTAGAAACACATGGCGTGTAATTCCTAGTCATGTCATGTAACAGACATGAAACCAGCCATTGATCTCTTTTCATATAATTTCTTAAGTAAAAATTGAAAATGAAAGATCTTTACCTCAATGGAAGAATCAGGTCTTTATAGTTTCAGCTTTCATAATGTACCGGTGGCAGCCAGTATCAGTTTAGAGTGGCACAGCACTGACATATCCTCCTCTTTTCAACCTCGTCAGTGGTGTCCACTTAAGGTGGACCCTATTATTCCCACGATGGTATCTTAGGTCACAGTAGCTCAATCTCACTACCACTGAGGCGCCTTTGGGTTTTGACATATTCATATTCCTCGAGAGGCAAATCGATGGCTTAGATCTTAGTCCCCTTGATGGTTTTCTACTCACCTCCATGGTGGCGGACTCGAGACTGCAACCCCTCCATGGTGGAGGCCTTCAGATCTATGTTTCCTGAGGCCCAAAATTGTAGATATAATGTGATTTGGTTTGATTGAAATTTTTTAATGTATGGGTCTCTATATGGTTTTATTTAGGTTGTGATAAGTTTCCCTAGAAAGTAGTGTTTTTGGTAGAAATATGGAACCAATGGAAGATAGGGGAATAGTACCAAGGGTGAAGAGGTGACAGTGGCTATGTGTGTTTCTAGTTAGCAATATATCGTATTAATAGTGTTAATGGTGGATGTTGGAAACACCAGTGTCAAGGGTGAAGATGGATAAGTGGTGGCAAAAAATAAATGATGGTGTCAGGAGCCCATGGTAAGAGGGAGGGGGAGTGGCATTTGGGAGACTGTGAGGATAGGAGGCACCGATATCTGTATGTTTGAGTCATTTTTTCACTAAAATGGTGAGTGGGAAACAGGTAGCGATGATGGTGTCTGGTGGATTGATGCACGACCAGTGATGGTATAAAATAGGGGAACGACGACTCGTTGAGTAACCATTCTAGGAAGAAAACATCACAGTCGCAAATTGTCTGTTCTGGGTGCAATAGAATCACAGTTGGGCTGGTACCTAACTTTAATTTTTACCATGATCAATAATTTTTTCGGTATAAATATGAAAATGAACACCAATATCTATGGAATAGAGTCAATGATTTAGATAAAGAAAGAAGAGGCCTGAAACCTTTAGAGAGGATCTTTCACATCATGATTATAATTAATTTAATTAATTTTATAATGAAATGAATACTTGGATATTCAGTATTTTATTTTCTAATTACGTTGATTCTCCGGGATTACCCTTCTAGAATATCTCATTGTGATTTTAAGGATCCAAACTATAATACCTCTAGCATTGATCCACACGTGCTCTGATGCCCTCTGATCGACACCTCTCGTTCTCTGGGTGCTAGCGCAGAGAAGTATGTGTCTTGTGACTGTCATTCATGATCGCTTGCTGTTAGGCCTTGAATAACATCTCTCATTCTTGAGAGGGGTTGGGAGAGGATTCAAGAGAGAAATTTTTTACATCAACAATTCTCAATTCACTGGTCATCCAGTTTCGGGCATGGAACAATAGATATACGTGTATATTTATTGGCATGGGGATTTGGTTACAATATTTAATTGCATGAAAAAAATTAAACACATTCATAAACATAGAGGAAACCCATGCTCTTGATAATAATAATAATAATACAACATCATTATTTATGATGCACCAACTTGCTCAAAATGTAATTATAAATGAAATTCCACATCAAAAAATAATAACAGCGTTATTATTATTTTAACTTGTGCCAATTAGTCAAATAATTATTTACTGTCTTGCAAATAATTATTTTACTTCTTGACAAACATTGTTCCTCTCTAACTCTACATCCATTTATTTAACACACAAATAATTAAATAAATAAATTATTCTCTTAAATAATTATTTTATTTACAAAATAGTAAGTAAATACTAATTAAATGTTCAATAAAATAAAATTATTTTTCTCAAAATCTGGTGAATAAATATTTATTTAATATATGCGATCATTTTAACTTCATTAAAATTATTCAACGGTCTTGAGAATAATATTTATTTATTCAATTAAATTCAAATATAATTTAACCGAGACCACTAAATACACTTAGTGTGTGACACTCTAGTATTCTTTCTCGTTGGAATTATATGGGCTTGAATAAAGTTAAAAAGTACTATCTAGCAATGGTTCAAGGCACCCAATAGAAATAACATAATGTTAAAACAATAAAATTCACATATGAACACTCTCTGTGTAATATAATCCCTTTAGCACAATATCTTATCAAGATGGTTTCATGATATTGACATCAACCTTTGTTCTTGATACATCATTCTTTGACTACCTAAAATAAACTTTCCATTACACAATGGCCATTGAATTTTTTGTGATGGTTCTATTTCAATCAAAGGGCCGAGATATTAGCTTCCATAAATAGAATGGAAAAATCTTTCCTTGACTTATCCATTAATAACATGTCACCCGTGACGCACCCAACATACCCTACTCCCCACCAACTGTCTGCGTGACAATTACTATTTGTAAATCAAATTGTGTGAGTCATGAAACATATTGAAAAAAATATTAAATTCTAATTATCATTACATAAGCTCACAGATCGTAAGTTTTGATGGCACCAAAACATGCGGAATTACTACTTGTCGGTCTGTTCTCATAGTCTCCGATCTTGGAGATTACCAAGTACGAACTTCATGAGAGGAAATCTCATCTGCTTATGAGTACTCACACCTGACGGTCTTTATACTATGTGTCCCATTATATAATGTCATCCAACCATAGAACTATATTTAAGAATATTTTTATATCATATAAAGGTTGTCATCATAGATATGAACTGTTAAAACCTTCCAAATGCAGCAAATACACCTGGACATTATTACAATATAGTCATGCAGAAGAATGAAAAATATGTAATAATATGTTTAATATATAAATATATTAAATATTGTTGTAATCAAAGTTTAACCATTTGTTTCTAAGACAATAACTCTTACAAACTCCCCCTTGGACTAGATCCAACTGTATATGAATTTTTTTTCCAATTGACCTCACATAAGGATTATGTTTCTACTGATTCAAGGCTTTAGTCAAGGGATAAACCGCATTATCTTATGAGGTAATACTGCTCAGTAAAACTTCACCTATTTGTGAAAAATCTCTTAAGATATGATCCTTCCAAAGTATGTGCTTTGTCTGGTGATGTGACCTTGGATATTTTGTGAGAGACACTGTTGTAGTATTATTATAGCACAATGTGATGGGATCTTTACTACTAGGTATCACATCTATATCCTATAAAAATATTTGCTTCCAAACTACTTCTTTATTTTCCTCAAAAGATTCAATATACTCAGACTCTGCTATAGAATCTATGACCACACTCTTCTTTGAGAACATCCATCTCACTACACCTTCATTCAAGGTGAAGATTTATCCCGTTTTCAACTTCATGTCATCTAGATCAGTCTAGAAACAATAATCTTCATGCCCTCTAATAAGTAGATCCACATCTCATCTATAAACTAAGAAATTATCCTTACTACACCTCAGATACTTTAGGATATTCTTGACTACCATCCAATAGATGTGAACTGGGTCAACTTGATATATGCCTACCGCTCTCAATTTGTAATTGACATCCAGTATAGTACATAGCATGACATATATGACCGACCCACTCACTAATATGTATGTTGTCCTTGCCACTATATTTCATTCCTTATGTGTCTGAGGACACATTTTCTTTTAAATATGAATGTAATGTGATGTTGGAAACAATCCCCTCTTAGATTGTTCCATACTAAATATCTTCAGTATCTTATCTATATATATACTTTGACATAGGCCCATAAATCTGTTGGATCTATCATGATGGGCCCTGATCCGAAAAATATATTTTGCCTCACCCAAGTGCTTTATGGAGAAGCGTTGATTCAACAATTCCTCAACAGAGTGTAAGACTAGTATATCGTTTATAATAAGTAAAATTTCATCAACATATACTATTAGGAAAACAACTGCACTCCCACTAAACCATTTGTAGACACATGGTTCACATTCATTATTGATAAAACCAAATTTTGTTATGATTTCATCAAAACAAATGTTTTATGACCTCGATGATTTCATTAATCTATCAATGGATTTATGAATCATGCATACCTTATATGCATCCTTTGTAGTCATAAATTCTTTAGGTTGTGTCTTGTATACATCTTCATGAAGGTTCCCATTAAGGAAGCCTGTTTTGACATCCATTTTACAAATCTCATAGTCATGGTAAGAGGTAATGTAAAATAGAATTATGATGGATTTTAGCATTGAAACTGTTGAAAATTTTTCATCGTAGTCGATGACTTGATGATGCTTGAACAATTTTGCAACCAGTCGTGGATTATAAGTACGGAATTCTCCTTCCAGGTATAGTTTATTCGTGAATACCCATTTGAAACCAAAAGGCTTTACTTTAACTAGAGAATATTCCAAAATCTAGGCTTGGTTTTGGTACATGGAATCCATTTCAGATTTCATTGCTTCTTACCACTTGAAGCACATGCGACACTTACTGGTTTTTTATAGGTTAGAGGATCATTATTATAAAATAATAATGAGTCACCATCCTCAGTAACTAGAAAACCATACCATTCCGGTTCTGTAACCTATCTTGTACTCCTATGCAGTTCTTGTGTCTCTAGAACAGTTCTTCCTTCCACAAGGATTTGTGGAATCTATTCATGTAGCAACTCTTGTGTACCTTGATCCTCAACTTCATCGAAGTCTATCTTTCTCCCACTATCTATTTTGGATACATGCTCCCAATAAAGGAATATGACGTGTGTATCCACTATAAACTTTTTTTTCTGAGGGGTTTTATAGGTAATATCCCCTTATTTCCATGGGGTATCCCACAAATGTACACTTAATTCTTCGGGGTGTAAATTTGTTACCTGAAGAGGCATTAACAAATGCATCCCTTCCCCACACATGTAAATTTGAAAACATATCTTTATTTCCTTTCCAGAACTTGTATGGAATAGCATTTATTTATTTAGTTGATACTTGGTTTAGTATGTGCGCTTATGTTTATAATGAATATCCCCAAAATGATAATGGAATACTATCATAACTCATCATTGATCTCACCATGTCCATCAAGGTGTAGTTCCACCTTTCTCTAACACCATTACATTGGGGCGTGTAAGGAGGAATGAGTTGGTATAGGATCTGAAACACTTGTAAGTAATCAATGAAGTCTTGATTAAGATATTATCCACCTCAGGCTGAGTGGATTTTCATAATATTTTCGCCAAGATAGTTCTCAACTTCATTCTTGTATTATTTGAACTTATCAAAAGAATCTAACTTATACCTTATTAAGTAGATATATCAATATCTACTAAAATTAACAGTAAAAGTTATGAAGTATGAGCACCCTCCACTTGATTCAACTAGAAATGGTCCACACACTTCGGTATGATCCAATTCAAGAAGCTCTTTAGCCCTTTCACCATTCCCACGAAAGGGGGATTTTGTCATTTTTCATTATAAACATGTTTTTCATATGCCAAGTGTTTTTAGTTCCGAAGAATATACATGTCCTTCTTATGTAACTTTGTCAATATTTTCTCATTTAGAAGACCTAATGAGTGATTCCAAAGTTGGGTGTGGTATGAATCATGTGAAGTATCTTTGTTATCGATTTCCATTACTTGGTTTGTGTAATCCAACACGTAAAGACTGTTGTATAAAATGCCCAACCAAAAAAAATGATATCATTGTAATAGAAGAAACATTCATTTCCAATCTTGAAAAAATGTCCATATGTATCTAAAATGGAAACAGAAATAATTTTTTTAGTAGAAGACAACACATATTAACAACCCTTTAATGTCAATATCATCCTAGTTCGCAATGTGAGGTGGTAGTCCATGACAGCTATAATAGTGAGTCTGGCTTCGTTGGATGCTTATTGATCTACCTCCCCTTGGTCAATCTTCCTGAATCTACTTGGTTCCAATATTTAGATACATATGTGAGAAACAAAATCTATATCTAATATCCAATTTATATAAATAGATAAATTACATTCAATAAAAATTCACCTGAAGCTTCCCCCTACTTCGTAGGCTAGGTGTAGTTCTTCTTCCAATGGTCCATCTCGCCACATATGAAACAAAAAGCTTCCTATTCCCTTTCCTCCCATTTGATCTTCCTTTCATTGGAAGGGTGTGAAGAATATATGGGATTAAAGATCTTTTCCTTCCCTTGCCTCCTATTGACTATAAGGATAGAAGGCTTATTGCGTTTTATAGCTTTGTCCACTTGGTGAATGAGGATAATAAGATTATATAGAGACTTCTCAATGTTGTTCATATTGAAAATAACAACAATGCAACAGATAAATGAGGGAGTGATGCAAGAATGAGAACAATACCTCATTATTTAGGGAGTTTAAACCCTAGAACATCCAAGCGCTCAATGATGCCAGTGAGATTGACTATGTGAGGCCCATATGGGACCCCATCTCCCAGAATACTCTAAAAGAGATCCTTGGAGATCACAAAATGTTCTAGTCTTTCTATCTCCTAGAAAAGACCATGATGGTTCACTAGTATGATATTAGAATCCATGTTTTCATGAGACTTCATGATATCACTCGACATTAATGATAGAATCAAAAATTTAACATCAACTACATCATTCATATATTTCTCACAGACCAAGAACTCTTCGTCACTCGCCTCTTGGGAAGGTGGATTAGGTAACGTTGACTCAAGTATGTAATACTTCTATTCATGGAGTAGAATAACATGATGGTGTATAAACCATTTCGGGAAGTTACATTTAGGGAGGATGTTGTATTTATCCGGAATTGATTGCAGGCATATCATGGTTGAAGAGTTTGTAATTTTATTCTAAAATTAATAGAGTAGATAAGTAGTACTTTCATGATTATATTTTATGACATATAATAAATTAATTTTATTATGCCCCCACTATTTTATCAAGTCCAAATGACCCTCACCATTGAACTCAAAATGTCCAGTTTCCATGAAATTATAGTGGCAAGAATCCATATTCCCCTTCGCATAACTCCAACAAGGATTTTTCAAGTTATTCAAAAGTATTTAGGTAGGCAGATCATTGCCAACAGTGGGCCAGAAACTACTTGATTTGTTGAGTGGACTCCCAATCCTAAAATCATGACTTTGGATTTCCTCAACTCTTGCCTCAAATATTACACCAAGTCGTGCATGGTATACTCCTCTTGATGTAAAATGGTTAAGTCAACCTGAAACCATTCATAATATATTCTTGAATAAAATTATGTGTCCAACAATAGTTGGTCAAACACATAGTTTTATTGTGTTTTCCCTTAATCAAGTAACATAAGGCTTCTTATGAATTAATATTTTATTTGAGGGGATTTATCTCTTATTTGTGAATTGAATATTATAATTATCACTTTCTTGTTAATATTATGGTGAACTTACTTAAGTGATTGAACTGGTCTTGATAATATTTATGCATAATCATAGTTTATTTTAGATCTATCTTGCATGCTTTTTTAATTATTTAATTATGTGACAATGATAACACATCAATAATGATAAACCATGAAACTAACATAAATAAAATAAATAAAAGGGAATGATCAGGATATTTTCTAATGGTTAGTGTATATAGTGGTTGATTAACTAACCCTAACCTAGGGGAGAAACACCTTGAACCTTTTGGGTTCCTGTTTACAGCTTTCTACATGTACACCTTGGTGTCTCCTGGGATTGGTGTTGTCTCGACTCCAGCTTGAACCACCTCCTCTAGTTTGGGGGTTTCAACCATTACATATGATTTTCTAACTCACACACATGTGAGGGGTAAGAGGGGGAGGGGGTTTACATAAAATAATCCATGGGCATGCATGCCCTACATATTAATGAAGAGAGATGGCTCGCAGGATAACAATTAATTTAATAAATTAATTAAAAGGAAAAAAATCACATACAAAGGTCTTGTTCAAGCTCATGATCACACACATACATACAATGAGTTACATATTTAATAACAATAGTATTAAATTCATTATGTGTTCTAATTTAAGATAATTCTTTCTTGAATCAATAATTATCATATTTAATTAATCAATCCTTTTATCTCAAACCATTTTTCTAAATTTCATTGAGATTCTCATCCATCATAAATTTTAAAAAATAAATTCAATTGAAATTATCTTTGTATATAACTTGTACATTTGATTAAACCTAGTGAATTCACATTTATAACTACCCAATGAGTAGGAATTAACATTACACAGATGTTTAATTATATATATATAACACCTATACCGCGTTGTGCCCCATCTTTATGCCTCCACCATGGTACACGTCTCAAGGGTTTGTATAATATAAAAATAAATTTTAAGAAATCATTGTAATTTAGATGAGTACATGGAATGTAGTTTATACTACACGGTGTGGACTATCATTCACCATCCATCAGAAGTACATTCCCATGGATACAGTGTGTATATGTACTTTAAAAATACTCGGAGTACACGGTGTGTCCAGTGGGCCACACACCATGTAGTATCCATCTTACATGGTCTATTTTTGGGAAATCTGTGTACATGTTACATTGTCCAACCCTAACCTAATGAGACTAAACACCGTGTCCATTGGGCCACACAACGTGTAATCTAGAAACCATGTTCCAACTGTTCCTAGTCAATACACGGAGTCTTTATGTCTTAGAGAAACTCCAATGTCATGGCTTTGTTTGGCAGACCAGTCCCAAAGCATTGAACATTGATACACAACATGTGAATCTAACTACACACCGTGCATTCTAGTGTTGTACGTCTAGGAATCTCTGGCACCTTCAGATGATATCCTCTATTTTATTTTAATCAAAATTAAAAGAAAAGATCATTTTTGTAAGGTGAACGAGAAATGAAATAGGAGGAACAGATATCGAGAATCAGATTTTCCGAACGATAAACTTGAATTAAAAACATAAATTATTAAATCTTAAATCATCAATGAATTATTTAAATAATTATAAACTATGATGTAATCGATCCGAAACAACTTGTAGGTACTAGGCATAGTGGAAGCGTGGTTGGGATGGAACCCTATTTTAATTTTTACTATGATCAATGATTATTCTTGGATCAATAAAATGATGAACTCCAGTCTCCATGGAATAGAATCAAATATTTAGATAAAGAAGGAAGGGGCCTAAAACCTTTAGATAGGATCTTACACATCATGTTTATAATTAATTTAATTAATTTCATAAATAATAGAATACATGGATCTTTGGTATTTTCTTCGTTGATGAAGTTGATTGTCTGGAATGACCCTTCCCGATTATCTCATTGTGATTTCAGGGATCTAAACTAGAATCCCTCTAGAAATGATCCACATGAGCTCTGACGACCTCCAATAGACACCTATAATTCTCTGGGTTCTAGCGCGGTGAAGAAAGGGTCTTGTGTCATTCGTTCTTGATCACATGCCCTTTGACCTTGAAGAAGACATCTTGTTCTTGAGAGGGACCTATAATAGGATTTGAGAGAGAAATTTTTTAGCACAAAATTTCTCAATTCACCAAGCGTCCAGTTCGGTGCATGACACAATAGAGGTACATGTCTATTTATCAGAATGGGGCTTCAGTGACAATATTTATTTGCGTAACATCAATTAAATACATTCATAACCATAAATAAATCCCACGATCGGACTAATAAAAATAATACCACATCATTATATATGGTGCACCAACTTTCAAAAAAGTGGAATTATAAATAAAATTCGGCATAAAAAAATAATACCATCATTATTATTATTTTAACTTGTGCCAATTAGTCAGATAATTATTAACTGGGTTAAAAATAATTATTTTTCTACCAGACCGGCCTTGGCCTGCTGGAACTCTACATCCATTTATTAAACACCATAATAAATAAATAAATAATTTATTCTCTAAAATAAATATTTTTTTGCAAACTAGTAAATAAATATTTACTAAATATTTAATAAATTAAATATATATTTCTCAAAATCCAGGGAATAAATATTTACTTAATTTATGTGATCATTTGAACCTGAATAAAATTATTCCATGGTAATGAGAATAATATTTATTTCATCAATTAAATTCAAATATAATTTAAACGAGACCGCCAATAACAATTCATTTGTGACCCTCTAGGATTCATTCTCGTTGGAAGTAGGTGGGTTTGCCTAAATTCCAAGAGTATTGTCTAGCAACAGGTAGATGATCCAAAGAGAAAAAAAATTAAAGTTTCAACAATGAAATTTACATACGAACGATCACTATGTAATATAATCCCATTATCGTAATATCTCAATAAACAAGTTTCATGATAGTGTCATCAAACTTTTTGCTTGATACATCATTCGTTGACTACCTAAAATAAAATTGTCCTAACACCATGGCCATGAAATTTCACATGATGATTTTATTTCAATCAAGGGTCTGAGATATAAAATACCATAAATATAATGGAAACAAAATCCTTTCTTGACTTATCCATTAATAACATGCCACTCGTGATGCACCCAACGTACCCTACTTCCCAGTATCTATCTGCGTGATGGTTTTTGTAAACAAATCAACGTGCGAGAGTCGTGACATGTATTAATGATAATATTAATATCAAAGGATAATTACATACACTAAAAAATAGTAATATCCTATGACACGAAAACATGTGGAATTCCTACTGGCAGTTCTGTTCTCATAATCTCCAGTCTTAGAGATTACCAAGTATGAACTTCATGAGAGGAAGTCTAATCTACTTATGAGTACATGCACATGATGTTTTGTATACTATGTGTCCGATTATAATATTTCATCCAACCACATTACTATATTTAAGAATATTGTTGTATAATTTTAAGGTTCTCATCAGACTGGGGAACTTTTATAACCTTATCAATGCGAAAAACACTCCAGGACATTATTACACTATATTCATACAGAACAACAAATAATATGTAATAATATGTTTAATATTCAAATATATTAAATATTAGTGTAATAAAAGTAAAACCAATTGGTTTTATGACACCAAATCTTATACAAATTTCTAATAATGATGCTGAATCATCGAAAAATGGAAAAGGAAAAAAGCAACGGTGAGTCCTTGACTCAGCTTTGGGGATGATTTTACTAAAAAAAATTAAAGGAAATAAATGATTCACCATTCATCTATAAATTAAATCAATTATTAATATGAAAAATAAAAACAATCAAATAAAAACAATTAAGGAAATGAAAATTTAAAAACTAAATTACTTAATTAAAAATAAATATGAAACATAAAAGTAGAAAATGGTTTAATTAATAAATTAAAATAAATTAATTCAACAACCGAAGAGGAAAGAGAAAATAGAATTTTATTATATATTAATAAATTTAATTAAAATCATAAAAATTAAGAATATAGAATAATTTTTGTGATAAATTTAATTAAATAAATTTAAATAAAAATAATTCAATATTAAAAGAATTAAATGTTATATTAAATTATATTTAAAATATATAATGTAGATAAACTAATTAAGAATAAACAAAAACCTTAAAATATTAATTAAAGTAAATTGCTTGCTTAAAGGATAATGAATAAAGACCCATAATAAATAAGTAAAATAAAAATAATACTTTAAGACTTAAAAATTACAAAATAATTACAAAATATTATTAAATAATGAATTTTATCATAAAATTTCAAAAGTTCAATTATTTCACAAAAAGTGCTGAATTATTTAATTAGATCATTAAAATTTTATAAAAATGGTTTGTAAAATCATGTAAAATTAAGGCTACATCACAATTTCTATTTAGTGCTGATAGAAGCTAGCGCATCCCTTTCTCGGATCTGTGGTAGTGTTTTTTCTATAGTGATGATCCTTGATGTGTGAATCATTGGATTCGTGTGAGTGTATTGTCAAAATCATGTGATTTTTTGGGTTTTACCATAAATGCGGGAAGATTCTTTCAGTTTACTAAATTTGGGAATTTTTTTAGTTTCTATTCTTATTATAATGGCTATAGAGGAAGGCATTACAGATTCAATATGAAGTATTTTTACTATAATTGTTATGGTAAATCTTGAATTTCTTTCAATCCAAGACCATATGATAAATTTTCTCAGTGGATGTCACGGTACTATATATTATATATGAAGATTGTTTAATTTAACTTTTATGATAAATATGGAATTATTTTTGTCCAATACCATATGTTGACTTTTGAGGTGGATGTTTCACTCGAATAAATATACAAATTTTTTTCTTTACGGAAGTTCCACTGGTTCTTCCATTGGAGTTTTAGTAGAATTTCTAGTGAAACCTCCACTCTATGTTCTAGTGGATGTTCCCATTGAACTTATACATGAACCTAAAGTGGAAAATAAATTAAAAATATCTTATAAAAAAATTTATTTATAATTTTGGAAATATTTATTTATATATATTTAAAAATAATGTTTCCCAATTTTATAATTTTTATTTACATTTTTTTTAAATTATTTATACAATTTCAAATGATAAATTAAATCATCTTTATAAAAATTAAGTATTTCATAAAAATATATTTATTAATGTTTAATTTTTATTTATATATTCGTTAGTTTTAGAAATATAAATTCTTTTTGTAGTGTGGAACATCAAATGGAACTTCTAGTGAAAAATATATTTAACATAACTTATAAAGATTTTCATTTATAATTTCAGAAATATAATTATATTATATATATTTGTAAATAATTATTTTTCTAATGATACAATTTTTAATTACATTTATATTCATATAGATTTTAAATTTTCAAATGGATTAAATACTGTTATAAAATTAATGTAAAGTGTTGGAACTAAAGTTTTTGTTTTTGTAGGTTATTCCAATGTTGATGATGTTGATGTTGTATCAAAGTTTATTAAATCAGCTGTTTGGATGATTTTCAAATCACTTGTTGATGTATAATTTTTTTATGTCACATATAGGGTTAAATGGGTTCATTTTATGCTGATAACACTCAAATAAATGAGAAAGGATAAATCAATTTTCACATCAAGCCGTTATTCATGCAACAAAATAGGTTATAGGAATGTTGAAAAACATGATATCATAGTGAAATTTACTCAGGCTAAGACACATATAACTTGCCTTTCTAGAATAGGGGTCATTTTGTTGTCTACTGGGAAATATGCATGTATTATATTTGTTGAAGGGCTTAATAGTCCATTGAAAATACCTAAATCAATTTATATGTTGAGGTCCTAGAGAAAAATCACAAAAGCACAAGCATCTGAGTTAGATGTGAATACATAAATGGGTATTAAACCAAACGATTCCTTCTCCTTGGCGACAACTATTGCAGAAGGTGGATATGTTATTAGGTACATGAATGTCAATCAGTTGATTTTTTAAGATCTAAATGTGAAATTTAATTGGTTCATGGTGATGTATGTTGAATGTTAGAGTACCTAATAAGAAAAAGACAAGAAAATACATCATTTGTGAATATTATGTAGTTTGAAAAGAATGGATTTTTTTTAATATTTTATTGGATAATCCAAAAATGAAGATAGATTCTATGTTGCTTTAAGATGTTGTTTTTTACACCACTTTTATCAAAAATAAATAGTACATAATCTTAGGTATTTTTTGGGGGTTCAATCATCATTAAGATATTGTCTTTTCTAGGGCTGCTTTGTTATATGATGAAATCGTGACTACACATTCTTGGTTGTTTAAAAAACAATTATAGGTGCTTCACATGAAGAAACCCCCAACTATATTTATAGGTCTAGATGTATCAATGGAAAATCCATTTATGGAATTTTTTTTGTGAACTCAATATTTACATTTTTCATTAATTGTTTTTAAAAATCTCATTAAACATTTAGGTAATTGGTTAAAATATTGGTCTAGTTTTCTAACTATATTTAAGAGGTGTATGTTCCAATAACATGATGCACATAAATTTCTTCATGAGTGGGATTCCCTTAGAGAACAATATGGTGATGGGAAATTATAGTGGTTAGATTATTTATTTATGTTGCAACAAAATTGGATACATTACTTCTTGAAAGATGCTTTAATATTGGTTATTTCAAACACTCAATTAAGTGAATGTTTTTTGGAATTACTTAAATATTACCTTCATTATAAGTTATGTTTTTTTGATTTATTTAAGAAATTTTAAAAATTGTTAGAAAAAATTGATATCGTTAAATGAAGTCTGAATTACAGATTCAGGAGAAGTTACCTCATAATATTTTCCCATACCATGCATTAATGTTCCTGGTTTCTATTAGATATACACCTATGTTATTTTATTTATTTCAACATGAATATCAAATTATTAGTGCTTATTTTATGATATCATGTATTAAAAAAGGAGTTAAATTCATTTATGATATTAGAATTGTTGGATATGAAGATTATTTTTTTGTATCATGTGAAGCTTCCAATGAAGTTATTGAATGTTCTTATCAAAAGTTTGAGTTTGATTGTATCATTGTTTTTATTTTTTTAAAAAATATTATTATATTGATGTGCGATCAATACTTGAAAAATATATTTTGGGGAGGTGGAACCAATTGGCTATAAATATTGTGATGTTTGAAGGAGATTATGTAAAAGTAATTGCTGACATAAAATAAGCTATAGAATATAATTACAAATATTTAGCATGAATTGGAATGAAGTTGATTACTGTTTTTTGTGAGACAAAAGTATGTTATGACACTGCCTTATCAAATTTCAGTAATTTTGAAAAAGAGTTGTCTATAGTAAATACATCATTAGATAGAGTTACTGGTCATGATAGTTCAGACCCAATTTTAGGAAATGATTTTTTTAAAATGAAACAAAATAGGAAAGTGGGAGATAAAATCACAATATTTTTATAAAATGGATACTGAAAGAAGATATAATTGAATAATAATAAGAATAAGGATACTTCTATGATGACAGTTTGATTTCATTTTATGATTAATTTCATTTCTAAGAGATACACTATAATGGTAATGTGGTATCTTATATCATTTTTCTTTTAATAAAGGGAATTATAGATCAAGAAAGATCATATTTTTCTTGTTGTAGCTACAAAAATAGTTTTAAATGTAATTTTTTAGTAGAATTATTTTATATAAGGGATGTAATTGTTTTTTTCTCTGTTTTAGGAATACTTTTCATCCAATTTGGAACTTCATATTTGGAGGTAGACTTCCATAGAATTGGAAGAGGCCTATAAGTGTACCACCAAATATATTTATTTTCATTTAAAGAAGTGGATTACAATAAATAAAAAGAAATAGAAACATGAAACAGGAAGGGTAAAGTCATATGATCAAGGTTGTCTAAATAAGTGAATTCTGAGTGTGTTCACACATACAATTTTCATCCCCACAGTAGGAAAGGTCCCAAGATCTATATAATAGCTAATTTTCATACCTTCAATCGCCATTAATTTGAGGAATTCAGTAACATAATTCCCATCGCACCAGGTATGAATAACTCTATACAACTATTCAAAAGAAATTTTCATTTTCTAATGATATATTCAATCTACCTAGAATTAAATCCACAACAACGCAATGAATTGGAAAGTAGGAGAGATTCAGTTTCAACCATTTCCACCTGGATGTTCCTTTAACTACATATTTGGAGGCCTGTAATCATGGATTTAGATTCGGCTCAGAGCAAGTATCCATTCCAAAAGAAGATAGAGAAACCCATTACCATTGATCCCTTAGTATCATAGAACCCCCCCTCCCGCATGAGGCCCATGGTGTACGAGCTATCAATGATAATTATAAGACCGGATTTGTGTGGGTACTAGTGAACCCAATTTCCCTACCCAGTGTTGAAGGAATTGTTAGACTCTAAGCCTACTAAAAGAATCACAGTAATAGATAGAGAGTACTCCCATCCTTTATTAAGGCGGTCTAGGTACATCAGAGTGCTACTAGTTTTGAAAATGATATTGGCTCCCATACCTTGGAGGTAGTTATGCCTGTCATCAATACACCCTTTAAAGAAACACTGACAACCCACTATAAATATAAGGTATCTAGACCTTCACTAAGGACCAGGGTCTCCATACCATAGAAAAAACTTTTTGAATAATTATGCGGTTGATTAACCCTATAGAGTCAAGTATTTTAATCCATAAAAGGTATGCAACACCTATTTTCCCCATTCTCTTTCGAAGAAGATATGGTCAATGGATTCATAATGTCTATCCCTAGAGTAGTAACATTTAGAGGTCAAGATGAAACCTTGGCACTGAATATTATCATCAATTGGTAAAGTACAGTTCCTAACCCTCCATGACAGAAAATTCATTTTTGATGGAACCACTTTTCACTAAAGTGTCTCATTACACACGTCACAATCACTATTAACAGCTTGGATTCTGAGATATTCTTTGGCCTAAAAAAATCATGAAGGGGTTCCTATGAAAAATAATCTATTGGGTTTCATGTTGAGATCAATATTATCAAATATGGGTTTATTATCTTTCTAGATGATAACCTAAATGAATCTCAGATAAGAAAATGCTAGTCCAATGGTGATTTCAATGGTGGGGTAACACTGGAATCCAAGCCTAGTTCCTGAAAAATTATGCTTCCAAAAATTGATATATCCTCTACCCCCTATCCAATGGTTCTTTCGGTGTACAATCATTACGTGGGGTTGTATCGAGATCCTGATGGTAGTGGTAATCCATTTTTTCTTGTCCATATAAATACCATACCTATCCTACATAATCATACCCCAAATATTCTTACCCACGATAACATCCCATTTTAATTTAGTATAAAATCTTTGAATCTTGTTTGAGATGATTTAAAAATTTATTCCTCTATACAATATGGGTTTTACAACCTTGTCTAATCCACCATGTTCAACTTCCCTTTAGATTGAGCATCCCAAAGAAACGAGGCCATATTCTTCTCTATTATGGAAATAACCACATTTGGAACATTAAGCATTGAAGGGACATGTATAGTAATAGATAATAAGACATGATTATTGATAGGGATTCTTCCTATAATTTATAGAAATCTATTTTCCCAATTCATGACCATACCTGTTATTTTATCACTAAACTTATCAAAGTGATGAATTCGTAGACATCACATAGAAATCGAGGAACCTAAGTAATCCACATAGAAGGTTCCTTTGTGAATCCCCAATCTATTTTCAATTTCCTCGAACCAGATTACATAGAATCTACATGAAATATATATGCTACTTTTATCATGGTTGATATGATGGCAACACCACTTAGAGTACTCCTCCAAAATTCCATTGATCCTCAGAATATATCTATTACTACCATTCCCAATGAGTATTGTGTCATCAGTAAAAATTATATTATATATGTTACCAGAGTGTTGATCGGAGTGAAAATGGAGAGTAATACACATCATCTTTATTTTTTAATATAACAAATTAATGAGTCATAAGTGAGTATAAAAAGAGTGGGAGAAAGAAAGTCTCCCTATCTTAATCCACAAACCACCTTTAATAAGCCATAATATTTTCCCAAAAAAGAGGAAGATATTCATAAGGAGCTAAAGCATCTAAAGATAAGATCAATAACCCAAGGTGAAAACCCCATATGAGATAAAAACTTGAGTATTTATAACTTTTCCATTCTTTCATAAGCCTTGTTCATGTCAAAATTGATTGGAATATTCAAGTTGAATGTTTTTTTGTGGATGCATATTGTAACCTATCATAATAAGATGATTTCACATTGCATTGTTCTTCCCTTGATAAACACGTGATGGTCATAATTTATCTATCTTGGAATATAGGTAGACATTCTTTAGATAAGAAAGAATGAAAAAACATTATAAGGGAAATTGCATATGCAAATAGGATGATATTGTGGAATGGACTCCTAGTTTTTCACATTCAGAATCATAAACAATTTAGTGGAACATGACACATGTGGAAAATATCCCCATGAAAAAAAATATTGAACTACATAAACCAAATAAATCACAACCATTTCCCAAGAAGCTCTCTAAAATTATCTAGGGAAGCCGTCAGGACCAGGCATGTAGTTAGGGTTGAATGACCCAACTGCAACCTGAATCTCCCTCTCCCATTGATGTGGACTTTATCATATAATTCACAAGATCAATAAACATGGAGGGAATTGAATCAATGATATCAGCATGACAATTGTTTTTTGTTGAGTCTCCATGCCTTCACACAATGTACATGCTATTCGAAATTGTAATGAATCGATTGAATCATTTATATGGTTTGAGAAATAATAGTCTAGTATCAGTTATAATGGATGGGGATAACATTTCAATAAACTGAAATTTTTATGTAAATATTTTGTATGATAATACAACAACTTGTATAATTCATCTATGTATTGGGTTACCATTTCATGAAACTGTAAATGCGTTATATGCAAATGTGTTGTATGAAAATGTGAAAGTGACATCAGTGAAGATCACATTTTCTATAATGAAAAATTGAAAAAAAATTCCTACAAATAATATTAAATATCAGAACATGGAAAATCCATGGGTAATTTTGAAAGTGATATAATTGTAATATACAAAACCAAATAATTCACACACCTTAAAAAAACTCACTAAAGGAATATAACTTTTCCAACACTTCCCCCTAAAAACACTCTAATAATGTAACCAAAAATAAATTCACTCAATAAAAACACATCTTAGTAATAGTATATATTATATCATTATGTAAATAAATGTAGTAAATATAAATTAGTAACCTCAACATGGAAAAAATAATAAGCTTAGAAGAAGAACTATATAATATTCCCTCTAACATTATATAAAATCAAAATAATACCTGTTTAAAAAACTTAACATCAATATTAGTATTTAATTATAATTAATTCATTTGGTAAATCATCAATGAAATGCAATTGAGGTATTAAAATATAAATATAACATACAATACTACAAGAGTGATGAGATATCCATCAACTAAGAACCTAAACAATCATAAAAATACATTCAATAGTATTTATATATCAATACCAATAAAAAACCACAATTAATATCTATTTAAAACATATAATAAGAAAATCTATGATCTGATATCTGTAGAAAATTGAAAAATAACCATTGAAACAAAACCCATAAATTAAATATTTCCATTCCCTTCTCAAAAATCAAAATCTACCATAGAAACAAAAATAACCAATACTGAACTTCCATTTAAACAAAACCATTTGACCAAATAATATATACCACACCTAGAAGGCTTTATAATATTAATGATGTAAACATAAAAGTTTTAGATTCAATTATAATGTGTAAAATACCATTTGATGTAACAAAATTTAAATCAAACTATATATTTTTGACCTCAACAAATTCATGTGAATCATTAAAGAAAACCCGATTCAATGAAATATTCAATAAAAAACTAATATTGTCACATGACATAATTCCAAACTCATTTCCATAACCACAAAATAAAAAATATACATCAACAATTAATTTTATAACTTCATTTATTTTTGGATACCAAACATAATATTTGAATTAAAATTTTCACAATTTACAGTCCAACACTCTTAAAAAATTAAATGAAGAACCAACCAAACCATTAGGATATTAAACTGTACCTTTAAAAAACATTTCCAGTTACTCAGCAGTAACCATGATAGAAAAATAATAACTAATTTCATATTACACTCTAGAGAATATTATATATGAGTAAAGGATTCTATAAAACACCTCATATAATTTAAATCAAAATATTAAGAAAAAAAATATAACTTAGAATAACTCATCTACAAAAGGGCACCAAATCAACATTCAATTATGTTTTCATATCTCAAACATAATGTTGGGATGTATAAATGTGTAACAACCAGATAAAATTTTATTCCAATACTCTATAATATCCATAAAAATATGATTTAAATTTTTTTAAGAACTTGGGAACATTCAATTCCAATTTCATTTCATAGCTATAAAATTGGGATGTATAAATTTTTAAGAATTTGATAACATTCGATTCCAATTTCCTACCACAAATAGAAAAGAAAGTTCTATATATATTTAAGAACCTCAAAAAATTTTAAATTATATTTTGATGTAATATACATAAAACTAGGATATTTAATTTTTTATATAAATGTTAGTGACACTGCTTCCAAGAGGAAACACCTTATTTTAAATGTTTTTTTATCCAACTATTAGCAGGTTCAGTAAGGATATAATGTTCCATATAAATCCATAGCTCATTAATTTATTTTCTTATCTATTATTCTTACATTATTGGTTAGTTTGCAACTTATCCATAATATAGAAAATAATTATTTCATAGTCCAAGGATGCATCCTCCGATAGAGTAGTATCATCCACTAGGATCATGAGCATGGGTGCAGTCTTGTCCAAGTAACCATCACTTCATTTATTGATGGTTTTTTTGATAAATGTTGTCTGTAATTTGTAAAAATTTAATTCACTCATTTGGTATATATTACAATGTATTAGATGTCGAAGATGATAAAATTTACCATTTCTAAAGAATCATTCTGATTACAATCCTTTCAAACACCATCCATCCAAAAATACATGGACTTGTAGTGGATGAAATATTTTCTTCTCATATCAAAAATGAGAAAATTATAATGCATATTTTTTATGTTTATGAGGATAAAAAATTGTCCATTTAACTACAAAGTATCCTTAACTTGGTTATCTACCAATATCTCTATAAAATTTTTATATTTCCTAGAATTTATGACTTGAAAATATAAATTATGTTATAAAAACTATTAATTATTATATTTAAAACATAAATAATATAGAGAATATAACACTCACCATGGAAGAACTTTCAATAATCCTCAATTTATATGGGAATATTATAGATTTATTCCCCAATCCACACTTCTTTTTTATTATATGACCATAAAAATATATAACTCGATACCATTGAAAAGGATTAAAGGATGCCACACTAATTACATATTATTCTACAGTTTTCTTGGTTAAATTAAATACGCACATTTCTACTTATCATTATTTTGTTGAAAATAGATAAAATATCATCCATTTCTACTGAATATAAATATTTCCCATATTCCCAGACCTATTTACTATATAATTCAAATATTAACTTATAATGAAACATGAATAGTTAAAGGGAAATTAATAGAAAACATTAAATTATGGGCAGTCATTCCCATTGGTTATAACAAAAAAATAGTCTCGGTTCAACTACTAAATCTTCTCAAGGTTATTATAGTCTTATTTTGGAGTCACTGACTCTACCTAAACCATTATGATATAATATACAGCCTGGTAAAAACCCTTCAATGTTATAGTTTCTTTGAACCATTTTCTAAGTCTATGGTTTTTTCTAGCCCAGCTAGATCCTTTATTGTTTGTATTTGAGATACTCTTTCCCATTCTCTATCCGATTTGGTGGGGTTTTTACTTATCAATAGATTTTTATTTTTTATTTTTCTTGTTTTCTATCCATTTCTTCCATTTTCTCTAGTTTACTTTTCAATTCAGAATTTCCCTTTTCAATACCTTTTATTTTTTTCCTCCTTATCATCCACATTTTCCTTCTGGGAAACACCACATTATGTACTATTTTTTGTCTCCTCATAAATTTCCTTATTTTTTTTATATATTTAATATTTTTATTTCTACATATTTATGGTTGGAGAAAATAAATAATTTTAGACCGCAATTGGTAGACTTACCCCACTAGCTGGATTTTGTTGAATATTTTTTTTAAAATGACATAAAAATATGACAATGATCCATTTTATGAAAGGGGTATTTCTATTTTATTCATTTATTTAAAAAATTTCTTTTTCAAAATAACAATACTATAATAATAACAATGATATAAAGACTAAATTATACATAGAAGTGAAAAAAATATTAACCCATACTAATAATGTGACAGTAGCCCCTATAATATTTGTGCACTCCTTGTGAAAATATTTAATTGATTTCATCAATTGGTGGAGGATTTAATAAGACCACTTTAGTGTTCTCATGACTCTCAAACTATCCACAAAAATGATAAAACCAAAACTCAATTAAGAACCAGAATTAGGGAAAAAAAATTAGAGAATATGTATAAGCATAGAAGTTATACTATGTCCACTTGATCCACTTCTTCATTCCCCATTATATCTTACAAAATTGTTTTTTTGATTTCATTTTATGTCAATAATATAACACCTATTTGAAATATATATATATATACAATGCTGCCTTGGTCAGATTAAAATATTAGTAGTCCCCCTTTTCTATTTTACCTTCAGTTATCCCAAATATCCTTTAGAAATCAACTTCATAGAAATGTCTTTACACTATACAAATTCAAAAAGATTTTTTGATGGATCAAAGTTATCTAGTATATGAAAAATATAATTTTTAGATTTCTTACAACCCAATGATGATATAATATTAGATATAAATGCCTTAAATATGTTCCAAAAAGAACAATTTCCCAATGAAATTGTATGACCATCATTCAATTGGGGTTTTATTACATTTATAATTCTTTTTAAAGATGTCATATTGGACCTAAAATGCACAACTAAAAATTAAATTAATACCTTTACTTATGAATCACAAAACCTACAATAATAAGGGAAATAAAACAAAATTCCACAATGAATCGTATAAAATTTTACCTATAATATAGAAGACATGTTTGGGGGGGGGGTATCCACAAGTTAAAGTATATGTTTGGAAGGTATAATAGGACTAGAACTTATAGTATCCACTATAAGTTGTGTGGGAACGAACAACATGTTCTACTGAAAAGGACTAGATATTCTAGTGGATGTTCCACTGAAAGTCCTAGTGGGTGTTCTATTAGAAGTTCCACTGGAACCTCTAATGTAATGTCATTGTATGTTTCATTAGAAACTCTAGTGGAACATCTAATTTGAGTTCCAGTGTGATATAATGACACAAAATTCAGTTTTGAATACTATAATATTTTGAATAAAAATCTTTTTTTTTGGGTTTCCATAAATCAATGTATAGGTTATAAAGTTATAATATGACTAGAATATCTACTATAACTTATAATAGAAGCACTACTTGAATTTCAAGTGGGAAATAACTACAATAATTGTTTCCTAGAGTATCTTCACACCGTAATTTGGTAAAATATGATCCAGTGAAAACTCCCATGCATATTCGAGTGGAAACTCCCATTGCTGTTCTAGTGGAAACTTCAGTGGATCCTCTCATGGAACTTAATGGGTAGTTCTAGTGTAATATAATGTGGAAGTTCTAGTGTGAAATTAAGAGATTTAATTCACTTCTTAATCCTATAAATATTTCAATAAAATTATTTTTTTGGGGATTCCACAAATTATAGTATAGGTTTTAATGGTAGAATATGACAGGAAGTTAAATTGGAACTTTGAGTGGAAGTTCCACTAGAAAATCCAGTAGAAAAGAAGAATTTTTTACATAGGTAGAGTTTCAATGTAATTTGGTATAATAGGTTACAATGGAACCTCTGTTCGAGGTTCCAATAGAATTTCCATCAGAATTTCAAGTGGAACCTTCGGTGGAAGATCCAATGGAACCTCTGGTGGATGATCCAATAGAGGTTCTAGTGGAACCTATACCAAAAATTCCAATGGAACTTATTGTTGGGAATAATGTAATAGTTCCCCCTCAATCCTAAAAGAAATATCATATAGTATAAAACATGTTTGTTTGAGGATTCCAAAAATTACAGCGGAACCTTCAGCGGAATTCCCAATTTATCATTAATAAGTAAAGTTGTAAAATAGTTTCTTTCCCCTCTATTCACATGGAGTTCAATGGGCTCAAAATACGTAAATTATATATTTTATAATTGTAAAATTATAGACATACAATATTCTTATAAAAAATCTAATAAGAAAAATGTATTAAAATGAGTGGTAATAAGATAACATTTAGTTTTTATGTAATGGAATAGTTATTATTTTATGATAAGGAAAATAAAAAGTTTAGTAGAAATATATAAGTGATTCCCTCTTATTCTTCCACAATTTCTTGTTTTGAACAAAAAATAATGTATGGGACTGAGACTGAACACCACTAGAGTCAGCGTAGTTCTTAGAGAATAATAATAACACCTTTACATTAGAGGAGGCATGGGGACAATGTGAAACCACATTCAATGGAGTCTTTATAGACTATGAATTCATTGGACTTTCTTAATTTGTCGATGAAGTTAGCAAGACTCATCACTATCACTATAGTCAATAGATTCATTGTTGTCGCTATAGTTATGGGAGTCACCAAAACAAAAACTTGATTTGCCTTAGGTATTTCATTCACAAAATGGAAAAACCAAATCCAAATTGAAATATGGGGAATAAAAAAAACAAATGATCTAATGGATGGAAATATAAAATAGAACATGTCCTCATCCTAGGGTTGTTTTGGAATATTAACTTAAAATCATAACTAGAGATGATTCCAGTCCAACTACAATTAGACTTACCCATGTGCCATTTTCACACCATCATCTAACTGCCCACATGTGTGTCTCCCACTCAATATAGTTAATTAGTGTTGCATGTGTTCCCTAATATAAATCAACGATGCCCCCATGTGCACCCAAGTCGCCCTTCCATACTCATGGGAAGACCTCCACCCATGAAATCATCCTCTAAACACACAGTCCTATAAATAGAGTTTATAATGGGTTTATATTTTTTACAGAACAATTGGGATCGTTATCCAATTATATTTAAATAGGGGTTTGGAGAACCATGAAAAAGATCTTTGGGCATCAATGAATCCTTATTGATGTAATTTTTTTATTTGGTATACCCATAAATATGGATAGGGAAACATAAGTTTCTAGGTTTTGATATTTTTCACTCTTCCTTATGGAGGTCGACCTCAGCTCTGATAAGACTATAAATATACTCTTATCTACTACCGAGGATGACATAGGAATTCATATAAAATATGAGAAGGTTCTTCATTTCTGTGATGTTTGTCAAAAAATCAGGCATATGTAGGTCGGCAACATCAGAGACACTATTTTCTCGTTTTGTTCTATAATGGGGAATTATGGGAACATGTGTAGGATGACGAGAATATTTCATTCCAAGCATGGTTATGGGAAATACATGCCAGATATGATGATTTGGTAAGATCTGAATCCTCCTAAAGATAGAAATTCAGCACAAAAGTATGCTTCTTTCCCTCATATAGTGACCATTGAAGTTGGTGAATGTGCTAGACAACAAGATGAAAGGGATTTGGAGTTTTCTTTGGGGTAGGGTTCTAGAGATATATATAGTTCTCCTACTACGTCATCTAGACTTAATGGGTAGTTCTCAGGGTTGAAGGACGATAATATATTATGTACCCTACTAGGTTTGGTGCAGAACCTCTTTCTAGTAATGTGATTGTTGTAGGAATGAGGGATTTTTTCACAACACCTAATCAGTAGGAGAAGGATTCTCCCACTTATATTGTAAAACTACATATGGTACAATGATATATGGATGACGAACCCCATGGAGGGACCTCTTATGATGTAATTTCATCTTTTAAACTAGCTTTGTGCTAGGAGATCAATACTATGGATATTGAGGTCTCCTATGATCAATCTGAATGTGAGGACACTATTCAAGAGGAAGCTAACCGTGATATATGGAAAGAAGATATAAATAATAGAAAGAAAGGGAAATACCAATTATTGGATGAGAAGGGATTTCAGTTTTCCACCCCTATGAATCCCAGTGCACCCATTCCAAGACAGTATGAATGTCCAATTTAGGCTTCACCTACCTTTAAAGATTGTATTGATTATGGAACAAGGCTTGTTTGTGGTGGTACAATGGAAGGTAAGGGGTTAATTGAGGAGGGTTACAATGACCTCCTAGACTATATTAAAAATTCTAATAGATTTACAATGATTTAAATTTATCTAGGTCAAATAGTAAGAAAGTATTCTATGAGGAATTCATAAATAGTCATGCATAATTAAAAGTCAGTAATAATTTCAAGGTTACGAACACCTTAAAACATGAGGCTCTAGTTTAAAAAATGAACTCACTTGAGGCACTATGTATCGTGAAAATAAATATGAATCATTGATTATGGAAGACCATAATGATGTATGGAAGCCTCCTAAGAACGAAAATATAGGAAAACACATGAGGGGTTGGGGTGGCTCCAGAGGAAGGGGCAGAAGAGTTAGAAGAAGGTGATTGTTGAATGAACCTTTGTTTTTAGGTGGTGTTGTGGTTGACACTTTTTTCCATTATACCCCTCTCTCCCCTATCATGTTATTTATGTTTTCCTGAATAATGTTTTGGGTGTGGGTGGTCTTTCCAACCCACACATGTACATTTTTGAATAATAAATTTACGAATTTTATTTATTATACAATATAGATAATAAATCAAATAAGTATTAATATAAATAAAAAAGTAATTATTATTATTACCAATATAGTTATTAATATTAATTTTTCTTTTTAGTTAAATAATATTTGTATAAAGTTCCTATTATATTAATATATTTTTTAATGTGACATTAAGAAATATAATACTGTGTTTTTAAATAATGATTAAATAATTATTTAAAAATATATAATATGTATCAATATAATCTATGTTAGTGGCATGGATTATCCTATATGCCATATCTAGTTGTAAATATAATTAATCCATCCTGTGTATGTCTATGTATATACTATGGTGTATGCTGCTCTTATGTATCATCCCTAGCAACTACATCGACATCGTCATGTGTGATAGGTCGTGGATCTACAGTCTCACTGCCCATACCCTATCTCACCACTAATGATAGTGGCTTCTATCTAGAACTCTCACCAACATATGAATAAGATCATTGTTTTTCAGTGGATATCTGTAGATAAGATCCTAATAATGAATGCAACATAGACCAGTCTGCGTATATCTCTGTAAAAAACCAGACATGCTAACAGACCATGTATGAGCCTATGCATCTAGCTATGGTAGCGGCTCTTATGTAATAGGAGCTAGTGGAGCATCTGTATGATGAACCCCTACCTCATGTTCCACATTTCCTTCTATAATAATATTTTCACCCCCAATTATATCTATATCATGATTATCTACTTCAAGATCATCTGGCACATCAAATAAAATCCCGTGATATATATCGTCCATCAGAGGAAGAAACTATGTCAAAGCTCTATGAAAAAATTCTGGTCAAATACGCCACCATATACCATATTATATATGTGAAGTAAATGAGTTATATGAGCATCCTACAAAAAATATCTACTCATTTATAGAATGTTAATAAAAAATGTTCAATGGTTGTAGGAAGAATTACTATCAGGTCATGATATCCCCATCCATGTAGCGTAAGAAATATCAGTAGGGACATGTGGTACTGGGAACATAATAGAACTGATTGAAGAAATTCATACATACTTTTTTTGCCCCTTATAATCGGTACTCATGTAATTTATCCCAACTCTCAATATATCCTTCATGATATCTCATCTCCTCAAAGTCTCAATTCCCAGACATCATCATTGAATGACGTGAAGTTAACTAACATGGTATTTCATGAATGGTCTAATATAAGTTGAACTACCTCATTACCCTTTTTGATTAATTCCCACAACAATATGAAAATGAATTATTGGAATAACTCATTGGTCAATAAATGACATCATCGTACAATATAGTGGGAAACTCTTTATGATATCCCCAATATATGGTATATATGAAATCTAAAAAAATGAATAACCAATTAATAAATGAAGATATTTACTATAAATATAATGATTTAAATATATAATTAATAACCACTTATACTATCTCGTACAAGTCTTTATACATGGACATCTTGTCTAGATGTATGTAAATGTTGATGTGCCTGAATCTACCTTTAGATAACATTTTTATACATATATTTCATAATAGAAAGGTATAAATTTAATTTTTATATTATAAGGAAGGAATAACATACCATCATCCATACGGAAATTCTACTACAATATCTGAAGGCAGTAGTGTGTGAGCATGTAGATCTAAGAGAGGTATGTGCGCACATGTCCACATATTTATTGGAATAAGATATACTATGATTTGTTTCTAATCAATGTGAAATGCACTACAAAGTGCCCTATATGTATATTTGAGACAAGCAAACCCCCAACTATACCACCAATTCTGGTCCATGTCCTCCAATAACGGTAAATACATCAAATGTACAAATATAGTCTAATGATAAATGAATAGAGTGCCACTGATTAGCCTCAAAATGTATGTACATGAAAATCATAGCATGGTGATCTCATCGACATCATCATCTTGTTTAAATAAGTGATCATCTATCTATGGAATTTATAATCTACTACCGATGGCATACCTTCCATTGTTATGGAACTCGATGCCCAATAATATATGAACAAACTCAACCAGATCTACACCCAATAAACCAATCAAAACAACACCATTGATGGCGATTCCCAACACAATTTACACATCCCCAATTGTAATAGTCATATCCCAATATATAAAATGGAATGTATGGGTATTTGGACTCCATATTTCTATGAGTGTGATATGATGATCAAAAAATATGAAGTCACCAATCACTATGTCATAGAACTCAACCCAAAGATGATGAGGGACGATGGTGGGATGCAGTGTAATATGTTAGAAATAATGATTTATTCATACACTGAATGAAGGTAATAGATATCCATATAAAAATTTCTATGAAAGATGCCTATCCTAGAATGTGAGTAATGAGGGACCCATCATTAGTACATTTTATATTATTGTTACTTTTATATAGTTAATTCAATAAAATATGTAAATTTTTCTTTAAAAAATTATAATAAGAAAACAGAGGTAGATAATTAGAATTATAATTCAGAATTATGATGAAAATGAGGTAAGGAAATAGATGTGACTGATGAAGTTGTCTTATTATATCAAATTCTTGTTTTAATGATCTCCAATCATGTTTAATTTATTTATAAATATTATTTGTGTATATCATTCATGATGAAATCCTTGTATAGAACATGTGTATGCGTGATATATTCAATAGAACTAGTGATTGGATTGATAGATTTGAAGAAAATTCATTTAGATTATGAAACCATTTTTACTCATTTTCATTGTCTATTTAGTTTTTTAATAGTTAAAGTATCACAAAATTATTTCTAATTGAATATAGTAATGAAACAAATTATATTTGAAATGAGTCACAAATGAAGCAAGTCAGAAATAAAAGGACCCATTAATGAAACACCTTCATATGAAAATAAATGTACACATTCATGATAAAATACATAGATTTGGTCATGGATGATGGGATGTGGAGCTCTATCTAGCCACTTGGGGATATCTCTTATGAGTATGCCCTTCTTCATGAAAAATTCTGCATCATAGTCCCCCCTACCCATTTTTGTGGCTAGTCTATATCATTTCTATTATGAGTAGGATTTGGTCATCCCTAATGGCGCACCCTGGTAATATAATGCCAATAATTGAAAAAATAAATAAATTAAAAAAAGTCATAAATGAAAGGGCCATAATATGAAACTTGGAAATATGAGGGATAATAATTGGATGATAAGTAGGAAAGGTAATAGAAAACATGGAACCAACTAGAATCCAAGCTGCACTATACTAGTCAACTCGAGTGACACGTGACACACCTGGTCAACATAGGGATCCCTTGATATGTTCACTAATACAAAAGCTAAAATAACACGTGTGTAGGAATATCTCAATGATGGGAAGTTACTGTAATCTTAGTTCCTATTTTCCAACAAGACCATCAGCACTCTATAACTGTTTCCTACAACCCGATCGGGTCACTATCTAAAATGAAAGTGGCTATATACCTAGTCAAATGATAGAATACACAATATTTATTCATCATCAATGACACTTGAGAAATGATAAAAAAAATCATTTCATTTTTCATCCTCTAAGAGGCCAATTGGGACCATTCATTAAATTACTTTACACATATGTAAAATTTATCCTGTACTAAACATGTGATTGATATTGTGTGCATGCCCTTTAAGGCACCATGTATTCACTCCACTATACAAGTGGTCACATTACCATATCTCCTACGACCAGCATATACTAATGAACATATATCCTTTGAAATCTGCATCACATTATCATACACATCATGATTATCCCTTTCAAATTTTTCAAGATGTTGATTAAACCATTCTTTTTGGGGATTTTTCATTGAAACTATGAGAGAGTAGTGTATTTAAAAGGATATTTAAATTTATTTCCAAGAAAATAATTTCATAAAAAACCATACCCAACATGATGATTTCATTCTTTGTTACCTCATATCTAAAATTATTATGAACCTTACTAGAAACATGTCTAATTAAATATAAATGATATGTATTTGGTTCTCTCCATAAAATCCCATCAATATTGGAGGCCTTTATAATCACTCGATGGAGAATAGATATCAGACACAGTCCTTGGTTTTATGTGACATGAATGCTTATACATGCCAAAAATCAACTTCACGATTGAAAATTATCTTTTTCAACAAAAGATAATGAAAGTGTTATGGGATCGTGATTACCATCCTATGTAGAATAAATAAGTAGGCCACCTATATACCTTCCATAAAGAAAATTTACATCAAATTGAATGAAATTTTTACAATATAGGAAAGCAGTGATACATGGAATGAATTCCCCAAAACATTATATTTAAATTCACATTTGATTGATCATGTTAGTGATCTGAGGGGACATACTCAACACTTTCCAAAGGATAATTAATCTGATTATTGAGAGAAAAAAATCCCATAAGATATGATAAAATTTCATATGATTCATCCCAATCACCCTAAAATTTAACAATTACCTTTTTTTTATTCCATGATTTTCTATGGGATATCTTATATTTTAACAACTGTTTTATTTGTTCCTGGAGAAGGGACATGGGAATGACCTGACATGTTTATATCATCTATACAACAATAGTTGATATAGAATGTACATCAAGTAAAGAGTGATTCTATAAAAATCATTGATGTACTCAAGTGTTTGGACCTTCAAATTCGGTTATCTTCAAATATATATGATTTTATCATATATAAACCACATTTGGATTTATATTCTAGAATGTATTTTTTACATCAAATGAAATATTTTCCATTTTTATTCATTAACCAAAAATGAAAAATTCATCTCTATGTGGTATTGTATTATCATATTTATCAAGGAAAATTTACTTTTAAAATATTTCCTGACATAAATGGTGTAATTATTTGATGAAGATCCATTCCCTATACTTCTATGGAATTTAGTATCCAATGTAATGAAATCCCAATCAAAATTTTGTGCACGCAACATTCCTTCGACTAAGGAAGTCAATAGAGTAAGATGACTACCACTAATTGGTGGATGCCTATCTATCAAATGAACTTTAGAAGGTCCATTCCCCATATCTCCCTCTCCCACATCATCTCCTGATGCCTAACTGGATACTTAATCATTAGTTAATCCATGAGTACACATAGGGATATCCCCTACATTTCCTTACAAACATTGATCATCTTCTTCATAATTTGTTTCTATAACAATTTTTATATGAGAAAGAAATGAATGAGAATGTTTTTAAGGACTAACATATATATATCTCATGAAATATGGTTCTATAGAAGTAGGTTGTGCCACATGATTATCATAAATCACAACATATAATTCAATTATACCATTACTACATTGTTTTCTGTATAAAAATGATACATCCATCCAATCCTCTTCATCGACTAGTGGATAATCAGTGTTCTAAAAATGTTCAGGACATTTAATATATCGATATGTAATTGATTAATCACCCCTCAATTTTAACCAACTATGAATATTCTTAAAAAATTCCTCAAATATCATAACATCACAAAGATTTTGCACAAATGCTGGTGGAAAATGATAGATAAAACCCTACTCAATATAAATTACCTCACCGTTATAATATATTTGTGAAAACATGATTACCTAGAAACTAAAAATTAATTTAATATTGTATACTATATCATGAAAGTCTCAAAAAATTTGAATTTTTCGTGATTAAATAACTAACTTTATCTTGATAATTTTTATATGGATTAGTTTATCATTGTTTGATAATCCAGCCAAAACATAGGGGGATCCTAGCTCCTCTATTATGTGAGATTTTAAAAACTATCAGTCACCTCTCAAGCATGGTGTAAAAATACAAATTCAAACCGCAACACTTCTTGTCAAATGCCCATTTGTTAAATTGTTATTCACATGAAAATGAGGGGCCTATGGTTTTGATATACATAACATTATTTAAGTAGACACATAGTTACTTATATACATAGAGATAATGATGACATGATGGTCGTCAATAAAGAAAAAAAATGAAATTATTACAAACAGAAAAAACAAAACATACAATTTGACTCATTCATTGGTCAGTCATCTGAAGATCATCCTATTATTAGAAATTAAATAATCAGATAAAAAAATTACAACATGAAATTTTAATCATATATTAGATGGTCAACTCAAGATAAGTAAACATTCTATATTTCTAACATGTTTTTTAGATAATTATTATGTTCTAAATCTTGTAACTTTAATTTTAACTATATTTAATAAATAATATATATATATATATATATAAACCTCTATTTATATTCATACTTTCATGAATATTTGTCACTGTTACTTGTGAAAAACTATAACTAAAACATTGATCCATATAAATAACCTCACTAATGTAGAATATTAATGGTGGTATGATTACCAAATAAAATTTAATAAAAAAAACATTTTTACCACATTATCAAGTGTTTGAAAAAATTAAATTACTTTTGAATAATTAACTATGATTTGATCCTAGGTATTTTTCTATGGATTAGTTAATCCTTATTTGATAAAGTAACCAAAACCTAGGGGTGAACTTCTAGAGTCTCTATCATCACATATTTTAGCAACCATTGGTCTCCTTTCAAATAAAAACACCTCTAATTAAATGCCTCTTGTCGAACACGTCTCGTTGAATGCCTCGTGTGGAATGGATTTTTATTAGAAAGTTCCTCACATGAAAATAAGGGGGTATAGGGGTTTAAAATACATAACAATTTTTAGGTGGACACACAATTCCATACATACTAAGGGAGGAATGAATCTCAATTCATCAATGTGGAAAATAATATTCAATTAGTACAAATTATATAACTACATACACAAAAAAACATGCAATTTAAAATTTTCATTGGTTGATCATCTGAAGACCAGTCATTACAAAATAATCTTAACATGGTTTTTGGTTTACTATTTATGTTCTATATATTATATATCGTTACCTAAAACCATATCTAAAATATACTCCTTACCAAAATTTAAACTTTTCAATGTGTGTTTATATATATATATATATATTTATATTTAGTTAGATTAAATTTATTTACCTATGTGTACCAAATATTATAATTTAAATTTATTTTTCTTCAAATATAATATACAATAATATATATATATATTTAAATTATTGAACATAAATTTATAAAAATTTAAATATATTAAAATTTATTTATTAATATTTTAAAATATAATTACATTTACTTTTATAAATTATTGTTTTCCAAATATAAGTATTATTAATTTATATATAAATACTAAAAATGTTATTAATAATAAGTTTTATTATATTTAATGAATAAATGTAATATAATTTATGCTTACATAATAATAATTAAAACACTGTAATGTTATGATATTTTATATTTTATAAAACTACATATGTATATATTTATATTTTTCATATTTCTACTTTCTAAAATAAAAGTTATTATATATAAAAATTTATTACATGAAATAATATATATTTATACCTAATATAATTGAAAATTTTATTTAAAATTTTTATTTATAGTAAACATTTTTATACCATTAACAAACATAATATTATGTATATATTTAAATAAATTTAAATATCATACTTAATATTATTAGTATTTTTTTATAATATATATTTTATAACTTAATTAGCTTATTATTTATGTGTATAGAATATTTTATTTAAAATTTATGTTACATTAAATATAATATATGTTATATAAATTTAAATATATTCAAATATAATTAATCAGAATTTCAATTATATATATATACCTTTTTTAAAATATCATTATTTCCCTAAATGTAAATTACATTTTATAAATAAAATTTCAATTATATAAACAACATACTTAAATTTACTAAATCATGTAATTTAATATAAATCATACAAAAATAACAACTCATTTATAATTCAAATTCTACAAAAGACAATAATTTATACATCGATACATTCATAAATCCGTATATGATAAATAAATAAAGCATACAAACATAATAAATATAAACGATTAAACGATTAAAATTTTAAATAGAAATTTTACCCTATTAAAAGCCATAATTATATATTTATAAAGGAATCCATCAGATATTTTTAGAAAATTAAACAACATAAAAATTGAAAATATAGGGGGGAAACAAATTTATTAATTTACCTCTATAGAAGGCATCAACCTAGTTCATATATCCTTTTTAAATATTTTAAAGGATGTGAGAATGGAGATCATGCATCCTTTTCCACACCAATAGAGCATGAATTGGGTTCAACCTTCGTTGGAGGTAGAGGGAGAAGTGTGAATGGGGTTCACTCTTAGATATATCTCTTTTTAAAAACTATCGAAGACCTATCCCATTTAAAAAAAATTAAAAACCCATTAAAAACTCTTAAATGTACCACCCCTATAGAGCCAATAATAAATATTCAAGGTCAATATTTGATCTCTACCGGGAATATGTGTCACTACTATGGATAGATAGTTTGATAGTGCTAAAAAGATCTTTTTCAACCAAAAATACAATTTCCTACCATAACGTTATTAGAAGAGGTTGGGTTTTATATGTGATATAAAGAGTGTTGATAAAAACACATTTTATTATCACTTAAAAAATTACTGATAAAAGGATCCTTTATTGATGCTTTTTATCACTAATAAAGGATAACATTATCAGTGCATTATTTTTTTCACTAATAAAGGGACCCTTTATCAACACATTTTCAAGAGCTCAAAAAGTGACCCTTTATCATCACTTTCATTAGCATTTATAAAGGTGGCCTTTATCAATACCTTATCTAGATCTGCTAAATCCCATTTTAGTTTCTACACTGATACATCCCAACAAAAACCTTATAAAAAACCAACCATTATATATAAATAAGAATAGAGATATACAGAAAATGGATTAGAATATTAATATCAAATTGCACTTTATTTTCAATTCAAAATTTAAATACAAAATATTTTAATTGATTTCATATTTGAAATTAATCAAAACAATTACAACTTATATAAAAAATAAAAACTAATTTTTTTCCAATGATCAACCTACATATAAAATCATTTACTTATAATAAATAAAATTTATTATTTAGTAATAGTAAATTAAAAAAAATTAATGTTATAAAATTCGCACACTGGTTGAATTATTAGCTATAACAACACTTTAAAATTATTTTTATAGGATGGAGAATAGTTGGTATAACATATACTAATGGTTCTCTAAACCATAGGCTAATTGGCTATTATTATAGGCCTATACCAGCAGTTTTCAATGAACCATTCGTATACGGGTAATTGAATTTTATTTTACCAATAGTTTTATCCATATTGTTGGTATTGGTCTATACCAATGGTTTTGAAATAATTTTTATAGAAACCCCATTATTCCATAAGTAGAAGAACCCCCATACTACTCAAAAAACCAACAAAATCCTCCAGAAATCACAACAACAACATAACTTGTTCAATTAACCACAAAAAAACATCACCAACCAATATACAAACAATGATAAAATAATAAACCTATCAATTCATTGATAAAGTGATAAAACACATTAAAACATCACATATATTCATTTATAAATAATCATAAAAAATTACATTTCATAAATATCAGTAAAAAATTTAAATTATCAGTCTGTCCCTCATCACCATCTCCATCCCCATCACCATCACCATCACCGTCATCACTGTCATCATCACTTTCATCCTCACCATCATCCTCATCATCATCCTCATCACCATCATCCTCACCATTTTCATTTCCATTTCCAGGAACATCATCATCCTGACCACCACTAGAAAAACCACCTGTTGCACTATATAACATACAAATCATCGAAACATGTGAATCTTAAGGCGTAGTTGTATATGGTGGAAGTTATAGACATTATTATTCCATAAATTTAAAAAATTCATAATTGGACCTTTAATTCCGTTTTTGATCCTGTATGACTATTGTTTTGGCCTATTTTTCCTCGACCTAAGCATGTGCTTCACATACATTATATTTTTCCAACTCAGTGCTACCATAATTGGAATATTAATTAGGCTAATATATATTATTAACAATACTCTTCCCTTGTCAACAACGCACTCTACCATGGTGATCATCTCACAAAACTTGATGTAAATGGTAATTTGGCCCAAATTTTTCATCTTTCTACTCATAATTGGACTCTAAAGTACACTGTTACAAATATATATGAACTATTTAGTTAAAAAATAGATATTAATATTTCAAATCTAAAAATAAAATTTAAAATTTTTTGTTGTGTCAGTTCGTTTATCGTGCTTCCATTTTCCATCCTTCTACTCGAGAAAAAAAAAATTACTCAAGGCACACATCCTTCAATATTCAAAACCACCCTCTATAATAACATTGAATATAGAAAACCCTAAATAAAAATAGTTTATTCAAAATGATTTAAATAAATATAATCAAATGTATATAATCGATGATGCAATATGATTTTCTATAATGAATTATTACTTTGTTCAAGTATGATATGAGTTAGTTAATGAGTGAAATTTTATATAATAAATTGGGAGAATTGATAATATTATTAATTACTGACTTGATAAATTAAATCAAAGAGGAATTTTAGGATTTCTTTTGTATATATTATTTCCATGAATATATGGGAAATGTAAATACATAATATTGTAAATGGAATGAATTTATTGAAAAAACTAATCAAGATTAAATACATGTATAATATGGTAAAATGTAAAGGTGAAACGAATTCTAGATGTTTTCCTATTTTGTTTTCTATGTTTCTATTATTTAATTTGAAAGGGTTTAATATAGGAAAAAACAAGGAATATTTTTCATTAATGGAAGTTAATGACTAAATATAGTCATTTTTTTGGTTTTTTTTTTGTTAAAAAACACCTTAGATAATTGGATTTATTATTTATTTTGTTAAATGATATTAATGTTTAGTTAACATGAGCTTATTTAAGGTCATGATGGTTTTGAACCATGGTTATATTGGAGTTGGTGTCCAAGGACCAACTATTTTTACTTTGATTAAATAAATATTCAATATATAGAATATTAATAAAACATCTTATTACATACTGTTTTTTTGTGTGCATGAATCTAATATAATAATTTCACTGATTATATATTTCATTGATAAGAACATAATAGTTCCCCTCTAGGATGAGAACCTAGATGTTAAATGATGATATTCTCAAATAATGTTCTGTGGTTGGATAATGTACTATGATGGGACACATAATACATAGAATATCAGGTGTGAGTACATGTATGTAGATGAGGATTCTTCCCATGAAGTTTTAACATGGTTTTCTCCAAGTCAAAAATTATGAGAACATATATGCTAGTAATAATTCCACATGTTTTGGTGTAATTAGATATTCCTATCTATAAGCATCTGTGACGGTCCATTGACATTGATATTATTATTAATTCTTATTACAACTCACATACTTAGATTTATTTTGTAATCCCTGACAATCATAGTTCCTGGGGAAGTTTGATACATTAGGTATATCATTAATGACATGTCATTAATGAATAATTCAATGTAGGATTTATCCCTTCCATATTTATGGAAGATGATATCTTATCCCTTTGATTAGAATAGAACCGTAACATTAAATTCCATGGTCATGATGTAACTACGTGTTTAATTTAAATATTCAATGAAAGACATATCGAGTATATAGGTTGGTTACGTGGATGTGAAACCTTCTTGATGAGATATTGTGACCATGGGATTATATTATGTAGCGATAATTTGTATGTGGTTGTCGGTGTTAGGACATTATGTTCTTTCTCTTCGATTCCTTGAACAATTTCAAGATAGTAATCCTGGACATTAAGCAAGACCCAAATGCCAATGAGAAAGAATCCTAGAGCGTCACACACTAAGAGTTTCTATTGAACCCAATTAAATTATATTTGAGTTTAATTAATGGAATAAATGTTATTCTCATGTTTGAGGAATAATTTTATTCAAGGTATTTTAATCATATAAACTAAATAAATATTAATCGTCGACATGTGAATAAAATATTTATTTTTTATTGAATATTTTAAAAAATATTTAATTCCTAGATTTTGAATAAAATATTTATTGATGAATAAAATATTTTTTCGGTCCTTCAATAAATGATAAAGGAGTTCAAACGGATCAAGACTGAGTCCAATGACAAATATTAATTAACATGACCCTTATATAATATTTTTTATTGTGTAATTTGGCACACACCTCATAAAAATAATTATATAATTATTATTATGAAACATGGTATTTATTAAAGGTAATAAATGATATTTAATGGAGGGTATGAAATTAAATAATATTTTAACTCAAATCCAAACATTGTAAATAAATGATTGTGACTATTGTGTATAACATCCAAAATTGAGAAAAAGGAATTTTTGGGTACAATAAATTGTCTCAAATATCTTCCTCCTCTCTCCATCTCATGAACGATAATTGAAAGAGATATTTCATCAAGAATTAAGAATGGGTGTTCAAAAACGTACAACACAAGACAATCGACTCACCACACTATCATCCATATAATGAGTGGTGTTGCTTGGAGATCATAAGAGAACATGTGGATCATTCCTTGGGGGATTATATCCTTGGATCATTACAATTAAATGAAGGTAATCCAAAAGGTTATTTTCATATGATCAACATTTACCAATGAAGAATGTTCATAAGCCCAGGTATTTATTTCTTCAAATATAAAATAAATTAATGATAAATATAATGTACAAGAACCCTGCTCTTGGTTTTCGGAAATTATTATTAAAATAAATTTTAATATATAACAGACTTATGCATACTTACACTATGACTAGAATCAACAATTAGTATCAGGGCAGTCACAATTAAATTTATAATTACTTTTTTGATTTATGATTAATGCAAAATTTTGTATAAATTTTTATTTTATGTTATTTTTACATTAAATAATCATTAATTAACATGTTATAAACATACTAATACTATTCATTTAGTTATTTATTTTCTTACATGTTAAATAAAAAATGAAGAACAACCAAATATTCTATCAGGAAGTTCTAACTCATTTGCCTGTAAAACTGGGTTTCACAGCGTGCGGCCAAAGAACACTCCATATACCCAGGCGCATTGTATTCATATGTGCCGAGAAATTAATTTCAAGGGGTTTTTATTGCACACCTCATGTTTATTGGGCCATCCTGACACACATAAAATAGATACATTATGTGTAATTGGCATATACACACCATGTAGTCCAACTAAGTCAACATGCAAAATTCTCTATGTGTGTAACTTGGATATACAACAACCGAGGTCCATGGTGTGTTGCTTAATGTACATTCCATGTAGTATCCCATTAATGGAAAATTTTAAAATTATATTAAATATGAAAATGCGTAATTGAAATCTTATTTTATTGATTGTAACCCTGTAGTGTGTTTGACAATTTAATAATGGTTTTATAGAATTTTAAATGCTCAATTAATTTATTATAATTATTATGTCAATATTGGTTTTTCTATTTATTTTCCTCGAATGACATTAAATATCAGTATCTCCAAATAAGATTAGATTATCATTAAGAAGAAAAGGGAAATAAATAAATAAATAATTAATTAATTAATGAAAGAATGAATATATTAAATAATCAAATAATTAATAAATAAATGAATTCTATCCGTTTAGATTTTTGTACTTGTTTTGTGTATGACCATTCATGTGCATGACCAATACATGTGTTTGTGTTGGATGTTATAATTTAATTTATTTCATGGGTTATCGATTATTTAATATTAAATTAAAGGATGGTCTATGGGTCATCCCTTCCTCCATTATTATATAGGAACAATGTGTCCAAAGGTATTTATGTAATCCACTTTAACAAATCCATTGGTTCCCCACACCTGTGTGTGGGTAATAAATATTTTTAATTAATGGAGCATCCCAAGGTGTATGGAGGAGGTTCAATATGGAACCATAATGATTCCAAACCTGGTGATACACATATGGAAAGGTGGAATACTGCAATTGATGCCCAGAACAACAATATGAGTTATTTACCCTAGGTCAAAGGCTTATTTAATGTCCGATCATTAAGTTAACTGTTAGATAATTCTCATGAATACGTCATTTAATTAATTATTTATTTCTATCTATGATATTATTTATTTTATGGATACAAGGGAATGATCATATAAATAAATTAATTAGTGTACAAAGAATGAAATTAAATAAATGAGTTAGGCATAAATGTTTTATCCAAAATGGTTAATTAATTAAGTAACATACATTCAATATTAAGAAGACGTGTAAAGGATAAAACAAGATAAAATTTATGCATAATAAATTAAAATCCCTCAATTAAATATTAATTCAGACTATGGCTTACATTACATGATTAATAATGAAACCATAGAACTATGTATAGTTCCTGGACAAAGTCTGGACACTTATAATAATCGAGGAGTTTTAATGATAGTTTTGGGTTGAATTAATCAAAATTTCAATGAGTTGAACTTCCAAATTCTATTTGATTAAAATTTGGAGGTAATTGTTAAGGGCATCCGTGTAAGGATTTCAGGATAGGGGAATCTACTCAATGGATCATGGAGATGAAATTCCACAGATGGCAAGACTACTTACATAATTAATTTATTATGGTTTTCATGGAAAAAGTGTTGATTATTAATAATAGTAGTGGGGATCCTTTCCACAATAATGTTAATGAAACTTGACATTCTAATTTCAATGGTGAGTGATATTGAGACTTGATAAAATAATGGAAGATTTAATAATTTAAAAAATAAAATCATTTAATTTTTTATATCTCACTTTTTTTAAATCAAGAAAAGTTCTAATAATATAATATTTCTAATTATAGAATAAAATGAAAGATTCAACATCCACAATATCTCTTTGATAAATATTGGAGAAAGATAACATCCAAACTAGCAGTAACATCCAAGAGTGGTTTATATTCATTCGGGTTTTTCTATGCTATGAACAGAAATCAAAGGTGCTATAATCCTCAATGATTTATACTCCTTCTAAAAAGGAGATCAATAAAGAGTTCATTTTATATTAAAAACATTTAATTGATGTAGTTAAATTTCAATTTTTGAAGCTTTCATCGATTTATAATTTACTAATTATGTCTCATGAAAAAATGGATGCATATATAATGCTTGAGCACCTCCATGGTCTTTAATAGGAGAGAGATAGAGATAAAAGAGTTTTTATTTACAAGACGCCGTTTCAACGAAATAATGGGAAGGGTTCCCCATCTAGGCCACATTTATTCATGATCATTGGGTATATTGAGCATTTAATGGTCTAGGGTTTAAACTCCCCAAAGAACTAGGCATCGACCTCATTCTGGAATCACTCCCTTAGAGATTCTCCAGCTTTGTTTTGAATTTTAATATGGACAATATTGAGATGTCTCTGTTAGATCTTATTAATCTTCTTCACCAAGTAGAAAAATATACGAAGCATGAAAAACCTTACATACTTACAGTAAACAAATAGAAATGGAAAGATAAGATCTTTAATCATAATTATAATTCATTCCCATAAAAGAAAGGAGAAGAACAAGGGGCATGTAAAGGGAATTGGATGTTGTTTGTTTCACATGTGGAAGAAAGGGTCATTGGAAGAAAAACATAACCCATCAAAAGAATAAAGGGGAAGCCTTAGGTGCATTTGTTATCAAGTGAAATTTATCTATTTCTAAAAATTGGGTATTAGATACAGCTTTGGGTGCTCAAATATATATTCAAATACAAGAGCCATGTATATTCAGAAATTTTAATTGAGGAAAGGTGGATCTTTGAGTAGCCAATAAAGCTAAACTTGATGTTGTAGCTATCGGGGACTACCACCTCACATTGACAACCAAAATGATCTTGGTTTTAATGTCATGATATAGATGGATTTATTTTTAAATTTGGTAATAAATTTTTCTTATTTTATAAACATAGCATTTTTTATGATATTTAATATTTAAATAATAGACTTTATGTGTTTTATTATATAATCAAATAATAGGAATCGATAACGTTGTTACATCCCATGACTCATACGACACCCAACTTTTTACTTGCAGACTAAGTCATGTAAATGAATAACATTTGACTAAATTAAATCAAGATGGATATTTATATTATATTTAAATAAACACACCTCGTGTATGTCACATATATTTATAAGGAAAAATGAAAATAACCTCATTTAGTGGGAATATTTAATGGGCTAATGAGTTTCTTGAATTAGTTCATACCAATGTGTGTGGACCATTTCCTATTGAAGTAAGGCTGGGTATTTATACATCTTAAATTTTACAGATGATATCAGTAGATTTGTATATGTCTATATAATGACATATAAGTAGAATTATTTTTAAAAATTCACATAATACAATAATGATGTTCAGAACCATCTCGATAATAATATTAACAAACATCAGTTAGACTATAGTTGATAATATATTAATCAAGATTTCGTTGATTATATATGGGAGTTTGGGATTTTTTCTTGACTCACTCCACCTTATATTCCTCAGTGGATCAGTGTAGGTTAAAAAATAAACTACACCTTTTTAGACAAGGTGAGATCAATAATGAGTCATGTGAGTCCTCTATTATCCTTTTGGGGATACATGTTGCAAACAGTTGCATGCATACTAAACCAAGTTCCAACTACAGGAAAAGATGGTATACCATAACAATTATGGAACAAAAAGAAACTTGTGTCATCTTACATTCAGGTGTGGGGTTGGAAGCATTTGTTAAGGCCTCTTCAGGCAAAAGCCTTCACCATGAGGCACAAATATTATCATTATAGGATATACATAAGAAACAAAGAGATACTAGTTATACAATACTTCATAAAAAATGGTTGTAGTTGATAGATATATCACATTTCTTGCGGTGGATATTATCTCTTAAAGGGATAAAGGGAGTTAGATTTATTTCGATGATGTCTACACTCAATAAACAGAATAGTTGGAACACGAAAAAATTCAAAAAATCCCCATGGAAGAATAAATTTTTCCAGAGGAAAAATTAATATGTTGGAGTACTAGAGATGTTAGGGAACCAAAACAGTATGGTTTTTTAGTCACCAAGGTTAGTGACTCATTATTAGTTAATAATAATGATCCTCTAATCTACAATGAAGAATTTAGTTCAATATATGTTTCCAAGTGTCAAGAATCCATGCCTTCTTAAATGGATTCCATGTACCAAAAAAATATGTATTCTGGTATACCCACTTGGAAATGTAAATCCCGTTGGTTACAAATGGGTATTGATGATGAAAATGGAAATGGAAGTATAATTCATTACCTATAAGGTGGGACTGGTTACAAAAGGGTTTAAAAACATCAAGGCATTAACTACAAAAAAATCATTTCATTGGTTGCAATGAGGAAAGCCATCACAAATCTACTTTCCATGATTTTGAGATTTGGAAAATGGATGTCAAAACTACCTTCCCTAATTTGATCCTTCAGGAATATTTTTATATGACACATCCTGAAGGTTTTGTGACTATAAAGGATTCCAACAAAGTATGCATGTTTCAATGATCTATTTATGGATTAAAGAAAGCATCCATGTCATGGAACATTTTTTTTATGAGACAATAATAAAAATTATTCATAAATAAAAAATTTGAGCCATGTTTCTAAAAATAGTTTAGTGGGAGTGAAATAATTTTCTAAATAGTATATGATGATGACATATTACTAATTTTAAATGAAATACCAATCTTACAATATGATATGGAGTGGTTGAATAAATGACTCTCTATGAAGGAGTTGGGTAAGGTGGATTATATTCTTGTTATCATGATCCATTTTTATAGATACAAAATATTTCTCAGCCTTAGTCAAAGTACAAACATTAACATGATACTGAAGAGATTCAGTATGGAACAATCTAAGAGGTTATTATTGCCAACATCACATGGCATTCATCTTTCCATGAAAATTTTTCTTAAGACCCATGATGAAAGAATTAGAATGACAAGGATTCTATATGCCTCAGTGATTGGGTCATTCATGTATGCTATGATATGCACTAGGCAAGATGTCACATGTGTATTAAGTGTGGTAGGAAGATATGAAGATGATCTAGGTGACCAACATTGGATGACAGTCAAAAATATCCTTACGTATCTAATGAATACTAATGATATGATCCAAGTTTATGGAGAATATGAGGAACTATTTATAAGAGGATATGTATATTCTAGTTTCCAAACTGATCAAGATGACATGAAGTCACAAAGAGATATATCATTACTTTTAATGGAGGTGTTGTCAGATATAAGTGGTTAAATATAGCTATGGTTGAAGATTCTACAACCGAGTCCGAGTATATTGTAGATTTTGAAGCATTTTAAGAACCATTATGGATGGAAACTTCATCCAAGATCATAATGTGGTACCTATAAGTAACGATCATATCACACTCTATTGTGATAATACTACAATGATGGATCATGAAAAATATAAAATGTTACATCAGTGGATGAAGATCATACTAAAGAAGTATCATCTCTTGAGATATTTTTCTTTGAGAGGTGATGTTGTAGTGGGTAGTATTTTCACAAAAGACAATGTGGTGAACCCCTTGACTAAACACTTGAATTTTCATAAACATGACTATCATGTGAGGTCTAGCGGACTGATGGTCAAAAGTAGTTGGCTCTTGTCCAAGTGGGAGTTTTTTGGAGTTCATGTTCTAGGAAAAAATATCTGTACTTTGATTACGTGAATATTAAATGAATTAAATATCAATAAAACTTATTATTACATATTTTATGTTGTTATACATGAAACTAATTTAATAATGACCTCGAGTATACATCGCATTGATAATGTCATAACAGTTCCCGCTATGAGGAGAACCTTGATGTGCTTTAACAATATCTCAAATATTGTTTTACAGTTGGATAACATACTATGATGGGACACATAGTATATAGACTATCAAGTGAGAGTACTCATAAGCAAATGATACTTCTTTTCATGAAGTTCATACCTGGTAATCATTGGTATAGAAGATTATGAGAATAGTTAGTCCAATATGAATTCCACTTGTTTTGGTGTCATCAGATATTCCTATCTATGAGCACGTGTGATGGTCCTTAGACTTTAATATTATTATTAATGCATGTTATAAATCACATAATTAGAAGTATTTTGTAAACCATGGTGATAATAGTTCATGGTGAGGTTTGATATGTTGGTTATGTCACAAGTGACATATCGTTAATGAATAATTCAATGTATGATTTATCCCTTACATCTTTATATAAGCTGATATCTCAGCCCTTTTATTGGAATAGAACTATCACATTAAATTCCATGGCCATGGTGCAATGACGTATTAATTTCATATAGTCAAAGAAAGACATATCGAGAATATAGATTGGTGAAACGAATGTGAAACCAACTTGATGAGATATTGTGACAATGGAATTATATTAAATAGTAAGTATCTATATGTGGTTATCAATGTTGAGACATTATGTTCTTTCTCTTGGGTTCTGTGACCCATAGCTAGACAATAATCATGGACATTAAACAAGCCTGACTATTTCCAATGAGAAAGAATCCTAGTGGGTCACAAACTAAGTATTTCTATTGATAGTGATTAAATTCTATTTGAGTTTAATTAATGGAATTAATATTATTCTAATTTTGTTATTTATGGTTTAATTTAATTCAATTTGGTTCAACTATATTAAATTTATATTAATTATAAGGCCCTAACCTTATTCATTACATAATCTTGAGTTTTAATAAGGAATTTAATTTCTTTCACATTGGAATACTTTTCATGTTTAGAGTTTTAGATAATTATGCCATAATTAATACATAACATACCAATATCATAAAAGAGGAGACTACTAAAATAGTATCCAGTTTTTTTAAAATATAAAACTTTTAAAAAAAAACATGGATTCTTTTTCATAATATATCTCCATGAAATCCAACATGATTTGTGTAATTCTCTTACACATCCTTATACCTTATGACAAACATTTTAAAACATGGGATGATAAAAAATGTCTCATCATGAGACCTTAAAGATGGAAATAAATTGTTAGTTCATGAATACTTCAAACCCATGAAAACGTTTTCCCAATGGTATACTTTTCACCCATAAAACATAAGCTCTTTAGCTGACCTCATAAAATAATAAATTTCATATAAAAATCTATAAAAAATATATATAATAAAAGTAACTTGTGGAATCTATATAACTCTTACATTTTAGCTTTCATGTCTACATAGTGAGTAACTATCATGGTTATATTTGGAATACTTGTTGTAGTATATTATATTAATATATTAGGAGAAACCCAACCCGTTAACTTTGTCTCATCACCAATTTCATTGGGGTGCTATCATGGACTCACCCACACCTAGTTTATCATAGAACCACCAATATTCATAAACAATTCCAAAGAACCATAACACAATCATAACACATAAAACAAGAATAATAGAAAAATTACATTTCCACATTGAAATCACATTACATTTTTACAAAGAAGCGCAATCATAAATGAAAACCCTTTATCTGAAAATAAAATTTAATGGAATAATAAAAACATTAAATAGACATGAAATTGATAAATTACATTCATGATATATATGTTACATTCCTTTTAGCTTATGTAAAAATATTTTAAATAGTATCTTTAATAATGGGTTTCAAAAGAAAGTCCCTTAACTTGAGTCCGAATCATCACATACAATCTTTATCTTATAAAATAATTAACATTGGATAATTATTTAATTTCTTGAGAAAATTTTTAAAGTTTACTATTTTTTATATCACTTATTATTATTTTATAACAATTACTAAATTATTTAAGTTAATGTAGGACGTTTTGTGAATATTCAGTATATGAGTCCAAAATGACTTTGATAACATGTCTATAATCATTATGTTCATTAGTAAATCATCTCGAAAAAATATCCATGTCATAATAATAAATTTTATACATTATTTGTACATTTAAATCAAACCATTTATTTATGGTTACGAAAAATTTACAATGTTATAATCATGGAGAAGGTTGGTCGTACATACACATGAGTAACGTTTATATTTTTAATGATCATTTTGGACAGAAGATAGTTATAATTTTATCATTAATGAATGATCATAATATCATTAATATATTACTAATAATATATATATATATCATTCATGTGATGTAGTTAAGAAAAATGAATCACATCACTCTGTGGAGGTGATTGTCCACATGTACGCATGAACGATGTTATCATTTTTATGTTCATGGTAAGGTAAAAACATAAATGATATATTAATATTTAATAATGATAAATATGTCATGAATATAATATATAGAAATTAATTCCATCACTATTACCAGTCTTAAGAGATAGTTATGGAAAATTAATTATATCGGTTCATGAGGTGGTAGTGTGATATACATATAAACAAATAATTCATTTCCCATTTGATGGAATTGGATATGGATTAAGTAAATGATATTAGTATAATAAATTATCACTATATTGAGGATAATTGTGTTGTTATTTCATCATGTTGCAAGAATATTTAAAATAATAGGAAGAAGAAATAAAATAGGAACTCTTAATTAAAAATGATACCTCTTCTTCGGGAGATCTTCTTTGATTATCACCTTATCACATATAAAGTGAGTATTAAACCTAAAATAAGGCCTATGTAATTTGGGGAGTGATTTTAGGATATAATTTGGGGAAATAGTCTCTAAAACAAAAATATTTTTTAGTGTGAGTAATAGAGAAGAATGGGTTCCCTTTTATAGGAGAGGGGAGGGGCACTCTTGGAATTATTCAAATGATTAAATTAATAAAATTTAATTTTATAATCCAAATTATACCAAAATTATTTATTTACAATTTAGGATGATTATATTTCAAATGAAATTTATCCAATGAAATTATACATATATGACTATTTTTTAATCATTATCTTTTTGTTTTAACCCTTATTAATTCATTCCATTATATCATGTAATTTAGAATTTCAGAGTTAATATAATTTCAATAAAATTACAAAAAACAAATAAATGATAAATTAGTGAAATTTTGAGACTTATCCCTATTATTTTTTCAAAATTGATATTTTTATATGTTTTATATAATATAATAACATATTATTTATTTTAATATATCATTAATGTTAATTTTTACACTATTCATCATTTGACTTTTTAAAAATATCATAAAAATTTATATATTTAAAAAACCCTATTAAACCATCTATAAAATGTCAAATTCATCCGTAAAATTAATTTATGACATCAATTAAAACAAATTAGATTTATTTTAATATTTATAATATCATTTATTGGATTCTTTCATTCATTAAGAAATTACTACATCATAATTGTGTCACCATTTAATTTAATTATATATATCTTAAAAATTATAAATAAATTACCATGATGTAGTTAAAATATTTATATTTCTAAAAACTATTTATAGTTCAATATATCCTTTATATTACCCCAAATTATAAATACTTTACTTGTTAAAAATAAGGGTGTAATATAATTGACGTCTCCTTGAATATAATAATATAAATGTCATACTGACACCCAAGGGTTTTCCAAATGATATAACTTCTACTCAAGGATAATTTGTGTCTAAAAACACTGATCCAATGGAATTGGGACAAGTTTTAGGTTATGTTTATCATATTTATAATATTATTTTTATCTTTAATTACTTAATTTACCCATAACCGCGATAATAATAAAAAATTCTAAAGTTACTATACAGAATGTCCAAAAATAAAAAAAACTATTTTCATAGTGTGGAACTTATTATTCCTAATATAGAATCCATTTTTCCTAATTCCAAACCTATAATTGATAGAAATTAATTAAAAACTAATCTCTTTGATGAAATAGGGAAATATGTTTTTAATGTAAAAATGTCCCAAAGATAACAATGTTTTTATATACAATTTCAATGTGAAATTGATTAAAATGACATAAATTGGATTAAATTATAAAAAAATCTAATTATACATTTAAACCATTCAAATATATAATTTAACTGTATAGATAAATAAAATGAAAAGACAATTTTCATTGAAAATGCATTATTATTTCCCTATTTATAACAAAAATGTATCTTATCAGCAAAATAACATAAAAAGTAACATTTATACTCCAATTTCAAATAATAAGTTTATTTTTTAAAATATAACTAATAAATGTGTCAAACACTCTATTTAAAATAGGTGCACCATTAAAAGGCAGAAAAACAATCATTTTTTTAAAAATACTTGTTTTATGTATAAAATTAGATATTTTCATATACGATGTCTATAAAACCCATAAAATGAATTTAAAATATTATATTGATTAATATATATATATATATATATCATTAATATAATCCAAAAATATTTATTTGATAATTTATTGGTATGAAAACATAATTTTTCACATTTAAATAGTTTAAAAAAACATTTCCTTTTATTTTACAAAGGATTTTACATTAATTTATAATGAATTTGTTAAAGAATAAATATTACATAAACGTGTAAAAATACTTTCATAATTAAATTAATACTATTCATTCCCTCCAGTCTAACGACCACATACGATATCTTTTAAATAATAATATTGGATTTTTCATTTAAATTTCATGTGGCGTTTCATGTATGCTTTTGAAAATAGCCTTTACTTTATTTTAAACTCCCAATGTTACATTAATGATGTAGCATTTCATTATGTTCTGATCATTTTTTTCATATTAATTTAGTTTAGTACATTCAAAATTAGATAATTAATTTCAATTCACCTATATTTATTTTTAATGTTTCAATTCAATTTGATTTTGTTTTTTAATCCCTCGTTTGATTTAGTTTGGTATATGATACATTATATTCATTTAGTTAAGTTGGATTTAATTTTATTTATTTCAATTAAATTAAAATAAATATTCCTTATTTAAATATTTTTTTTATTTTTATTCACTTTTTTAGATCATGTTTAGACTAGCACATTTAGGTTTTTTTCTTTCCATATTGATTTTTCTTCTAGTTACGTTTATTCAGTTTCATCATATTTTATTCATTTTAGTTTGGTATCATTAAACTTTGTTTGTTAATGATTTATTTATGTTAAGGATTGATTTTTTTTGTGATGTATTAATTTGGTTTTGTGCCATCATTATTGGTTTTTATAATTTCATATTAATTCAGTTCTTGTTGATTTTTGGATAGTTATTCCATTAATATTTATTTTGTCTCAGTTAAAATTTGATATTTATATTTTATTTTCTTTGTATAAATTTTAAAACTTTTGTTATGTTTAATTCAATTGAATTATTTATTTATAGATTCAATTTTTTTGGTAAAATCTTGGTTTCATTTTTTGGGATGAACTAGTTTAATTGAATACAGTTAAATTTTATTCTTGTTGATTTAATTTAGTTTGTTTAATTTTGGTTTATTTTATTTCAAGTAAATTTTTTTCAACAAAGTTTATCTTGGTTGGTTTCTATTTGATTCACTTTGGATTGTTCAATGTATGTATTTTTCGATTTACATTGGTTATTTTTATTTTTGTTTATTTCTTTATATTTTATTTTAATCAGAGTTCGTTAAATTCAATAAGGTTTAGTTCCTAAATGTTTACATCTATTTGATCCAGTTTTTGTAGACTCAGTTTGGTTTAGTTTCATTTGGTTTAATATGGTTCATTTCATTTTTGTTAAACAAGGGTTGGTCTGGTAATTTGGGTTTGGGTTAGTTTCTATATTTTTGATTTGATTATCATTCATTCACTTCAGATCTGTTTGGAAATTGTTTTGATTAAATTTGGGTAGGTTTAAATTTCATACTTATTGATTTGGTGTATTTCACATTCGATTGGTCATGTTTAATTTAATTTATATATAAATTGTTTTAGGTAAAATTTTATTATGTTTGTTTTTATTTTTTAGTTCAAATTAGTTTAGTTAAAGATAATTTAGGTCACTGTAACTCTAAAAAATATAAATAAGTAGAGAAATTACATGAACGTGGCTGAATCTAAAGTGGGTAATATATGTTATATTGTTTTATGAAAAAATGGGGTGAAAGGTATTAATTAATTCATCAATAAAACAATTAAAAAAATTTTATTATACAATGTTATCATAAAACATACAATCTATAAAATCTATCATTTATAGTGTACACGACACTCCCTTTGAAATCCCATCCATCAAATAAATCAACCATTTAAATGTGCATCATGTCGAAACAAAGATTCAATTCAAACATTAAATGTTCCATGATTTTATTCTTATAGTCACCCACTATAACCAATTGGTAAGTCAGATTAAAATAGTTTCATGTAAATAAAAACACCTCATCAGATTATAATTAATCCATATTCCAATGAAGTTCCAACCTCACCTTTTAATAACACCAAATTAGGCATAAATCAATGCGAGGACATATGAAATAGAATAAAAAACCATTCCAAACATTGATTAAAAACCACTGAATCCAAAAAAACCTCTCAAATATATTCAATGAGTAGATATAACAAAGTGAATATAAATATTTATCAAAAATATATCGGTATTGAATTTTTAAAGACACCATTGGGATCCCTAGGCCTGAAAATTCCCATTTATTTGCATTGAAATCCATGCGCGGATCTTCATTAATTTTGGAGACTATATGATACCACTTTTAATGATAGGTATCAACAGTCATTAAGGAAACTTCATATATTTTGAAATAGGTGGTGTCCTATTCATCAAGACACTAGAAGAAAACATCATAGAGAAAAATGTGAACACTTATCAGGGTTAAGATCATCTAAATGGGAATATTCTAGACCAACATCAGTGCCTATGAATTATTTCAGAGTAAAATCTTCCCCATTTTATTTTTTAGTGAAAGGTTATGCTTTTGATAAATATTTAATGTTTTATATTAGGATGAATTGTATATATTTTTTAAACATCAGTAATGGGAGAGAAGAAAAAAAAATCTGTAGATAAAAATTTATAGTTTTAATCATTGGTTGATTGATGTTTAGCTGAAGAAATCAAGATAAAATCCACCATAATAAATATCATAAATCATCTAAATGAGAAATTTTATAAAATTATCACACACTTGACAATAATAATACTATAATTTTAGTGCACACTAAATACAATAATTATAAACTAATGAATACTAGATCATTTGTCTTGCCTAATTAGAAATGGAATGAAATATGGAGGAAACAAAATAATGTGAAATTCCTAAAGAAAACAATGGAAATCATAAGAGGCACCCCACTCTATTTTCCCATATTATCTTAAATAACACATATATGATTCACATATTATTAAGAGGTTATATAGGATTCCACATGTTCATATTCTATTTTAAACACCATTTTACAATTCCCTATAATATATATATCTTTAACATATCCAAAACTATCTAAATATTTAATATAGTTGTTTTAAAAAAATTTAATAAATCTATATAATTTAAAATTGAAGAAATTTTATGTCCAAGAATTATTTAAATATAAAAATTATATATGAGTGTCTCACCTGCTTCCTCTCATGGTTATACATCATAGTCCTCCCCAAAGTGTGGATGTATTTCATAGCATCATTGTTTTTATTTATTCTTGACAATTACTAAAGAAGAATTTTTGAAAATAAAAAACTAATTATTAATGAAACTAATTTTCATTTTCATTTAAAAACCTCAAATTTGATTAATACCTTGAACTTTTTAGTCTTTTAAAATGAATTTGTTTCTTGATAATATGCTACCAGACACTCATTCATGATATTGGTAGCCTCCAAATCCATACCAAATCTGGTACATCAACAACTATACACCTCATTATTTTATTCTCTCAAAAGATCACCTAATCTCAAGATCCATTCTTTCATTTCAAACTCACCATTAGACAAATTATAATGAATCTATAGTGGGTATATTAATTATTATAAATACAATAATAATATAACCTTAAATCCAATGAATTATCTTACCCATATTATCACCTATGAATTATCCATCACTTTAATTGCGATGTGTCTCTAAGAGAGTGGTATAATGAGAATGATGTTAGTGTATTTTGAAATAATATCCATAAAAATCCTATTTTCACACCTTTTTTTACAATCATTTGATTATTATCAATATACTCAACCCTCATTTGTATGCGGAGTTTCAACACCACACACATGCATGTACGCCCAAGCCACCTAGTGGAAGATCAATTTGTGAAATAAAAAAACCAATATTATATCAATACATCATATAATGAAAATAAATAATGCTAAATTTTTTTACTAGGGTTCTATAAATATACCGGAGGTAGTCTGATTGGTGAGTACCACTGGATCCCTAGAATCTGAAGGAATTTCAACCTGTATAGATGGAGTGGGAACCAATTTCTACTCCAGAGGCTTAGAATGTGTCATAGTATAATTTTAATGATCATGAACATATAATATTAGGGAGAAGGAATTAAAAGAAAAATAATATTTCATAGACATATGTAGAAATGTGTAATGTGGATGGGGGTAGGAGAAATCATTGGATAAGGGAAAGATAGGATATGAGGATCAAATGGAAATTGTGGTGATAAATTTGGGGGCCTAAATATATTAGTTACTCTAACAACACTATGGAATAAATGGTTTGATACATTGAATGTTAGATTAATGGATAGTGTGTGATTGGGTTGATGAGTGGTTCACATTTATCTAGTACCCCCCCTTATCTTGTCTGGCTAAGCACTAGTACAACTAGAATCTTCAAAGAAAAACTATCTCTTAGGTGGTGGATATTAATTAAAATTCAATAACAAAATTAATCACATGACATTATATGTTATTGGTATATATATTTGAAATAAAATATTCACAATTGGCACAAAATGTGGGATGACCACCTCTTTTATTCAAAGATTATATTATATCATCATTTTCCTTCACATCTCTTAAATGTTTTCAATTTTCTACATTTTTAAATAAACTTGGAATTAATTTTATGTCCATATCTAATGTGTAATATAAAAAAGAAATAATATGGGACATAACTTAATTATGGAATACTAATTGTCGAACCAAATAAAGGATATGTAGTGATATAACAAAAGTAATTTATATTTTTCGGGAGGAATATTAAAACATAAAACACATGACACGAAAAAATCAATATGTAAAACTTTTCCTATTTAGAACGAGTATGATATTATTTTATTATAATTTCAATTATATCTAATTCAATTTATATGTGATTTGGTTAATTTTTTCTATTAATTAGGTCATGTTTCTATTTTTGGGATAGATCAATTAGTTTATATTTTTGGTTTGTCCATTTTTCAATTTTTTTGGTTAGGTAATTATTTTCATTGGTTTGGATTTTTATTTTAATTAGTTTAATATGTTTTTATTTAATTCATCTTGTTTTTTTTCCAATTTAATATTTTTAGTTTTATTTGGTTTTATTGGTTCTAATACAGTTCAATAAAATATTATAACATGAAATAAAAATAAAAATATTATAAGTATATATTAAAAATTCACATGAAATTCAAGTTAGATACAAAACATTTGCAATCAATAGTAAGGAAATTTTAATAGTATCAGCCCTAACAACCCAAGTTAAGCTAAACCAAAATAACTAAGAACATAGATAAACAATTTTAATTATTTCCCAATTCAACTTTTGATTAACAATCAACTATTAAATTGATTTTTTGGCATCCTTATATGTAATAAATTGATCAAGGAGAAAGGGAGTAGGGATAGTGTAAATTTAATCATCACCATCATCGAAGATATGTCTTAAGATTACTCCAATAATGACACGAAATTCAGGTCAGGAATTATATTTCATATAATTTTTTTGCCATTGATTTCAATATTTAAATCTCATCAGTAGAAAGAGTGGGATTCATGCCAATAACTTGAAATTAAATATCCTGAGTAAATTTTCTATTCCTCATCATGAAATCAAACCACTACAATTTTATCATAGAGACTCAACCATGAGAGTAATATTCCAATATTACTATTTTCTCAACAAATCCGTAATAAGATACCTTTTATAATCAAGGCCTAGATTCTAATATATGAGAATATGTTTCTATTGTGGAAGTTACCATAACACCATCATGGTGTGTTCCTCTGTTCATTTCTGATTCAGTGATTATAAATTTGTACGCATTGACCATAATTTATTTTCATTCACGAACCATGGAATTATAACCAAAATCCCAAGCACTTATTTCCTTAGTGATTGGGTCAGTATAAAAACTCAATACCTAAAATATAAATGAATATTAAAATAAAATAAATATTAATTTTATTAATTTATTATAGTAATACATATATCCTAAGTTTCAACCATGTAGAAAAATTTTTCTATACAAATCATCTCTCCTCCTCGATGATAAAGAATAATGATTTCTATTTATTATTTATTTATATTACCTTCTGAAAAAAATAAAAATAGTTTAATAGATATGTACAATTAAATTGGATAAGATAGCATATACATGTCCAATTCACTTACGTAATGTATACATTGAAAAAATCACAGTTTAAAAAAACATTGTGATGTGCCATCTTCGGCTCTTCAAGGCTTAATGTGGTCAGTGAATACAATCTAGGAATTTCCACTATTTGGGGAAGTGATGGAAAATTGGATTAATTATTCTGATACTACTCTTCTTTATTTCACATTAGTCTATTCTATCTCATATTCACATTAGATAAATACATCAAACAAAAATCCATAAATTCACGAGCGAAGTAACCTTTTATGAAAGAACCATTAGGATAATTCCTATTGTGAACATAACACTTTAATGTATAAATATTTAATTCTACTGGATACATCTTATGAAAAGAAAAAGATCCTCAAAGAAGTATTTCAATTGGAATATGGTTATTTAGATGTATCATGCATGTAAAAAATGATGGACTAAATACTTTTCTCTAAACCGCACAAAATTAATGGTTCCTCTACCAAATGTTTTTCAATGAAGACTTCGAATAATTAGTAACACAAATAACTCTATAAAAATGGAATAATTGAATAACTTCAGCCCTTAAATTATTGGAAAATAGATGAAATATTTATATTGTAATCCACTCATTAAGAAGGATGTGATAATATGAATCTTAAAATATTTTAGATTCAACATTATTCTATAAACCGATTTTGATATGTTTCGTGAATATCCATAAAAAAATTTAATGGTCTCTAATAATCATTGAAATTTATTTTTTTGTAGGTGTCATAACATATAAAGAACATAAAACACGCCATTTATTTTCACCGATACACATATGATTAAATTATTGTCTAATACCCCAGTGCAATAAGTCATTCCAAGATCGTAAATCATATTTTTATTTCATTTAAAATTTAGAATAATTGAATGAAAGATTTTACAGATATTTTTTCAATTTGATTTATGTTTAAATAATGACATAGAAAATTGGTTGGCCAATAACGCTACTAAAAAAAGATATATTTTTTCTTCGAAATATAATTGGTTTTAGTGGAAAGAATATTCCTATTTCTAGATTGCATCTAACCCTTCCTGAATAAAAAATAGACACCTTGAAATTCATTTATCACCCTCGTTCTAGAAATATTATGAGGTAGATTGTTGGTCTCTATGTAATTCTCAAACCATTAATGATTATTCTTATATCGTTGATCCATTTTAAATAATTGTTTATGCCACATAATACTAAAAATATGGAGATATTTAACTCTTATATATTGTGTATTATTCATGTTCCATCCAGACATCATTTCATAATTTGGAAAATCATTTATCATTCACATAATCTCTACACACATCAGAAATATGTCTTTAGAACATTCGTCGTATGAAATCACACCCACAATGCAGCAATATTTCCACTATTTTATTAAAGGATTAATGTATACATGTATATAATTTCCAATATTAGAAGGTCTAAATATGATTATACACATGAACATTAAATGTTTTTAATACATATTCACGGATGTAATTTATAAATGTGTATAATAAATGTCCATGTATTGTGAAAAGTAAGCATATTCCGAAATAGATTAAAACTATCACATGATACGCCCAACCTCACATTACACAATTCATCTGAAAAATCATGATATAAAGAATTGAATTTACTCCATGAATAACCAACTTCATGATGAATGAACTCATCGTATCCTTCTTTCTATCAGTATCATTTCATATAATTTTTAATGTGATTTCATTTGAAATAAAAAGATTCCAGAGTTAGGGAATCCATGGAAAATCCCATATTACTTTCTACAGAACATGAGATGGTGTTCCAGGGTAATTAAATATCATGTAGATGTTCCACATTTTATATAATCATTTTATTCAGTAGTTTCCTCCCTGAATATGCTACAATCGTTCTGTAAAATTTGTATATTTTTTTTAGAAAATAGAATTCTGTCAACTAACTTATATTCCATATAATGGTTTTAAGGAATATCTTAATCAGTTGTAAGTATATATTTTAAAAATGTATGAATATAATCAATTACAATATTATTAATCCCATACATGGTTTTCCCATTAAATATTGGGACTAAAAATATCATATTTTTCATTTTACCAAATTGCTAATATATTGGAGTCATGGTAGCATCATTCATTTTTTTCACCTGGAAACATCATCATTTTCATTACACGAATAATCTATTCTCATATCGAATTCTTATTATCTCAAAATCTTTCATTTCTCATGAAAAATAATAATCAGAAACTGATCATTTAATAACTTCTCTAATCTGGTCCTCTCATTCAGAACATGAACATTTTGAGATTTTATTTTTTCCCCGTTGTGATACCTCATATAGTAGTTTTTTTGAAAAACTTATTTGGTTATATGGTAGATAAATTACTCATGATTTAAACATGTTCTTCCAACAAAATTATAACATGGGAAATATATATGAACATTATTTGAAGTATTGTTAAATATAAAATCTAAAAATCATTCCATTTTTTTTAAAAATCGCTTGAGATCCGATTTTATTAATACATAAAATTTATATTCATTAGGTGACAAAATGTGATATTTTATGTTGTAAAAGTAATTAAATAATAATTTAATTAAATTGAAAATATATTTAAGGTATTTAGAATTGTTTACTTTATATGAAAAAATAACTAACACACTAGTCTATATGAGAATCATAATATTAAAGGAAAAAATACTATATATATATATAACTATATATATATATACTATATATATAAAAAATAATATAAATACAAAACCATGATAATGAATTCCATTATATCAATGAGTAATAACTATACATAACACTGCAATTTTTTTTATAATTTTTTTTATTTTTTATTCTTCCATTCACTTTATAAGTGTGTTAAATGATGAGTGAAAGTGTGATATAGGTGATAAAATAGTTGAAAAGTATAAAATATTTTAAAACTAAATTAACGGTGTGTGTGATGAAAAGTGTGAGAAGAAATGAGAAAGTGTTAACAATGAGTGTATGAGATAAAACCATGTGTAAGTGAATGAAGTAATGACAACATGATTGAAATTAATAAAATAATTATTAGGGAAATACATTTGAATTGGGTTTCTAAAAATGTTTTCCCAGAAATAAGATTTTATTATTGGGTAACCAATCCTTCAATAAAGTAGGTAGTTTGGACATTATGTAAGTAATATATTAAATATTATTATTTTGAAATTATTTTTAATTTTTTTTCTTATCATAATATATATAGTCTAGATTAATTCTAGTTATTATAATTATCATTCAATAAAGTAATCATGTGAGGCATTAATAATAGATATATTTATCTAGTTCTTATAAACTACATGATGAAGAGTGATGAAAAAATAATCTATAAAAGAATTTGATCAAATTTAGTTAAAAAATATCATAATATTTGAGCTTCATAGAGTGTGAGGGTTGTTTTTATATTTAATAAGTGATCCATTCAAATTATATTTGTCTATAAGGAAGAAAAATCAAGTTATCTAGGATTTAACACATAGAGTTGGGTGTATGGTATTTTTTAAGGCGTGAAATGAATAATTTCTATTATTAAAATAAAGCATTCAAATTAATAATTTCACAACACTATAACATTTTTACTAGACAAAAAATATACTATATTAAATAATTAAAAAGTTTCCTCATATATATATCACACAAATAATAGGTTCATATTAGATTTATATAAAATTAGAGAGTAATTGTATAAAAAAATACATCACACACAATCATATTTTTTATTCAATTCAATAACATATTTAATGAAAAAACATTCATTTAAACAACCAATATATAATCTAGTAATTACTTGTTCATTTAATTTTATAGACATTTAATTTATATTCTATTATTCATCTAATTATAGTTACACGTCTTATAGTTTTATAATTACAAATCACATTTTTTCACCACCCGATATCTATAATATAATTTCTATAAAACAAAAATCTACAACGAATAAAAACCCTCACATATTAATAAAATAACATCTATAACATCCTAATCACTTTAAAATAATAACCATTCTATCACATTCCATAGTGTAACACATTCTAATTTGATTAACCAATTAATTTAAACCACCAAGGAAAAAAAATTCATAAAAATCATAGAATAAACAACATGAAAATTTAACAAACATCCCACTACTTAACTTCCCACTTAAAAAACAATATCATATTAATCCAAAATCCCAACCATAAGAAACAACACATTAAATATTTATTTTACCAAACCTGTTCATTAAAATATTTAGTTGATTACTACTTTTTAAAAATTAACCACTTTAACTTAATCATAAAAAATACAAACACATATATATATATATATATATGTGATAAAAAAGTATTTTTCAACAAAATAATGATCATCTAGATATAATATATGAAAAATCAACCTCATTCCTTGTATCTGGAACTTGAAAAAAAATTATGGTTATTCTTTCAGACCTAGAAAATAAAAAAATTAATTTTGATATAAGGATGAAGTATTTAATACATACCACAATGATATTCAAGAATAATTGATTGAAATATTTAAGGGATGAGAGATTTGTATAAATGGGTAATGAAACTGAATGTCATAGGTCATTGTTTTATATGTAGATAAAAAGGAAAATTATTCTTAGTAGAAGATACGAACCATTTGAAATTCACTAATTTGATGTTGATAAAACTGAATAGAAAGTGAAATTATGTATGGATAATCATTGCTAGTGAATAATATAGTACTGCCTGTAAGAAAAAATGTAGGTAGATTTTGGGAATGAGGAGGTGTTTCCCACACTAGTATTTGGGGGAACTGTACACCAATGGTTTTTTTAAAATTTTTGGTATAGAGGTATCTATCACAATGATTTTTCAAAACCACTTGTATAATATACATATAAATGGCCCATCCTAATAATTTTGTTGAAACCTTGGGATCGGAATCCCTATAGCAATGTTCTATGAAAACTATTGGTATAGGGGCATGGGTATAGGTACCCTTTATATTAGTGATATATGATAAATTATATTATTAATTATTGTATTTATTAATGATATTATCAATTAATCATGTGTCATATTGACAAGCAGTCAATTATTACACGTTATAAATGAATTATGGATCAATTACCTAATTTTTGAAAACAATCTGGGTTCATTTTACTGGTTTTATCTATGTGATATTTGTTTTGAACTAAAATGACATGTATATTGAAAACTAATACTTCAACACATACACCCCGCGTTGTGTGTTGGATTGAGGTGTGGTTGATTAATACACATAAAAGATGAATTATGGATCGTTTTATTAGATTTTTAAAACAATGACAACTCGTTTTCATTGTTCTCTCCATGTGGTGTTTGTTTTAAACTACAGTTACACTTATATTGAAAACATGAACTTCGGTTCTTGCTGACAAAATCATGTGTCAGATTAATCTGTGGTCAATTACAATATGTAACAACTGAATAGGGATCATTCTTCTAATGTAAGAAAATAATCAAAAATGTTTCTTGATTTTGGCTATGTGACACTTGTTTTAAACTAAAATGGACCTTCTATATTGAAAACAATCACTTTGATTCATACCAGCCACATCATCTATCAAATTGATGTATGTTTGATTTCTGTACATCATAAATGAATTGTGGATGTTTTTCCTAATGTTTGAAAACAATACTAACATGTTTTCTATGAATTGGATTTGTGACGGGCATGTTTAACTAAAATGACACTTCTTTATTGAAAATACGCACTTTGAGTCATACCTCCAACACCGTCTATCAGATTGACGTATAGTCAATTCCTACATGTCACAAATGAGTTATGGATTTTTTTCATTAATTTTGAAAATAATTAACACTCAATTTTCTAGTTTTGGCTATGGATGCATGTTTTAAACTAAAATGATACTTTTACTAAAAACATACAGTATGAGTCATTCCAGCCACTTCGTGTGTTAGATTAACATGAATTAGATTCCAATATGTGACAAATTAATTATTGATATTTATACTAATTTTTGAAAATAATATGAGATTGGTTTTTTGATTTTGGCTATGTGGTGTTTCTTTTAAATTAAAATGGATCTTATATATTGAAAACATGGACTTTAAGTCACACCCACCACATCATCTGTCAGATTGATGTACTGTTGATTCCTATACATCAAAAATTAATTACTGACCATTTTCATAATGTTTGAAATCAATTCAACACGTTTATATCAGTTTTTTCTTTGTAACACATTTGAAACTAAAATTATGCTATTATATTGAAAACACGTACATCGAGTCATACCGACCATATCATGCGTCAAATTTAAATATGGTTGATTCCTACATGTTTTAAATGAATTATTAACTATTTACCTAATATTTAAAAACAATACAATATTGTTTTATTTTTTTTAGCTATTTGATGCACGTTTTAAACATAAATGCAACTTATATATTGAAAACAATCACTTCAAGTCATACCAACCACTTCATGTGTAGGATTGATGTGTAGTTGACTCATACACATCAAAAATAAATTATGGATCATTATAATAATGTTTCAAAAAAATATGAATTTTTTATTGATTATGGGAATTTCACACGTCATTTAACCTAAAATATAAATTTTAAACTAAAAATTTATACTTCATATCATACTAGGAACTCCATGTGTCATATTGAGGTATTGTTGATTACCACACTACAAAAATGTGTTTTATATTATTTCTCTAAGGGATCAAAATAATTTAATGTTTTTCTCACTTTTGATTATATAGATTGTCTTTTGACCAAAATATTAAATTTTAAACAGACAACATACTCTTCGAGTCATACCGAGAACATCATATATTTGATTGAGGTTATTGATTCCTACACGCCAAAAATGACTTATGGATTATTTTTCAAAAATATTTAAATAATTTGATTTTTTTTTGTTTTTGAGTATGTCACATGTGTTTTGAACTAAAATTTCAATTATAAACTAAAAACACACACTTTGAATCATACCGGACATATTGTGTATCAGATTAGCATACGTATGATTCCTACACATCAAAAATGTCTTCTGGATCATTGTTCTAAAATATCAAAAACATATAATTGTGGTTTCTCTATTTTGAGTATGTGATGTGTGTTTTGAAGTAAAATATAAATTATAAACTAAAAAACATAAACATCAAGTCATATCGAGCACACTATGTATCAGATTTAGGTGTGGTTGATTGATGTGTAGATGATACCAACACTACTCCAGAAAATATTCATTAAGGATATTTTGGGAAGTCATACTTTTACTTAAACTATAGAAAAACTCCTTTGTAGATGAGATCTTCTACTAGAACTATATAGTCACTTTCAAAAATAAATTTAATAGAATTATTATGATAATAGATTTCGAAAATAAATCCTTATGAATCTCTTCATATTTCAGGTAGCATATAGTTTCCTCTTCCATCTGAATAAAACATGTCCTCTATTCTATGGTTTGATATAGATAGTTGAAAGAAAATTATGAATTTCCAAAAGATCTTTGATAAAAACAATATAAGTATTAGATAAAAATGATAAGGAAATAAACTAAAATATAGTAGATAAAATTATGATAAAGTTAACTAAATATTAAGTAGGATGTCACCATTTTATAATTTCATGTGTATATTCTTGACCCATTTCCCTATCATCATTATCTAAATTATATACTTGAAGTCCAATCTCTTATGAGAAGGAGAAGCTTCAGACATGCTACTAGATATTCAAGAATATGTAGAGCGTAAACCTTCATTATACTTATCCTTAAGAAAAAGATAAGAATAATATATAATCATTATGATACAAATGATTCATGTCTCAAATTAATCTCTAATTTCATATCTCATACCAAATAATAAATATAATATGAAATCTCCTAAATTTGATGTCGATAAATATTCTGACACCATGTACTCTGTCAACTCTTCTATAAATTTTTCCCTCTTGTGAGTACAAAAATTATCAAGAATTCTCGTATTACCAGGAATATATATATAAAAACATGATTAAAAATTATTTTTAATGAAAGTGTAATTGTATTAGGAAATTAAATATTTAGGGATTCTGTTATTTTCATGGAATATGATGGCAATAATAATTTTTAGAACATAATATCCATAATCATTGGCATTATTTTTCATTAAACACTATAAAAACATTGACAAAATTATGTAAATTATTCTAAAATATGTTTGATAGTTACATCTTACAATATATACCTTAATTTGATTCAATTTAATGAATTATATTGGTTTTTTGTGTCTATTCACTAAAACCATACCATGAATTTGTTGATATTTATAGATTTCCAAATAATAACAATTTTTTTAAAAAAATAGAGACTGTGACATGTAATTCATTATTTATATGTAATATTTTGAATATAGTGTATTACAAATTCACAATAGTCATCATGTGAAGTCTATCTAATGTAAATATGTTCATTTGATCCAAAAAATAAAAATTCAGGGTTTCTAAACTGATTGTGATAGACATCCGGTGCTTCTTAAAAAAAATAAAATTCAATGAAAAAAGAAAATATATTTTATTTGATTAGATCATATAGTTTTATCCCTTAATGGTAGGAATCATGAATATTTTATCATTTGATATTTTATTCCCAATTCCTCCCAAATGAATTCTATTTTCTATTCAAATTAATCTTCATATAAATAATATTTTTCCAGAGAAATGATAGCAGGATTAATGAGTCAATATCTTGGTTCATAGGGGTTTCCCTTTATATAGTAGAAATATATATTCCTTTGAAAAATAATAATATTTATTAACTGTAATGAACATAGTAGATCATATTTTGGGAAAACATATTTTGACAGTTTACGTTATGTATGGATTCATAACTGAGATTCCCAACCGTTCAAACTTGATAATCTCATTTATACACTCAAAACCAATTTCGTCTATATGTCCCCTCATAATATTTATTCTTCACATTGAATAATGGAAAAATATCCACTATTGGATGTTTTCTCTAGAAGAATTTTTAATGGTAACATGTGTTTCTTTAAAACTGGTGGGGATATGGTAAAATTATAAGGTCCTTTGGATTTCATGGTTGATTCACTATATTTTCTTGATCTAACCTTATATTTTTCCCATTGTTGTATCCATCTATAATATCATACCTCATTTTGAACCTTTTCATTAATTGTTAAATGTTATTTATTCAAAAAAATTTGGTATTTACATACCTCATGTATCTATATAATATTATATGACCATTATATGAAAGTTTCAATAACATCATTGACTGTTGTAATATCCAAATCTTCAAGATGAACAAGAAACTCAACACTCAGATCATGAGCTACATCAATCCCTACTCTCATGTGATCCTTTGGGAGTTGATTATTGTGTAGCCTGTATCCTAAAATATTATACACCATACAAATCACAAAAAATTTAGGTTTGGGTTTTGATAGATATAAATCACACACAACTTTACCCTATATAAATTTAGCAATACAATATTATTAGAAGTTGTTTTATTCACATTTAAGAGAAGGTTTAATGACAAAATTGATTTTCTTGGGTATGATAGGTGGTTGAGGGGAATGAATTTCCTCAAATATAGTGGGTTAATTTAGTTATTTATGTTTTTTTATTTATTCCATTTCCAAATTTCTTTGATACATTCACATATATTAATTTTCCAATCTATATTGAAAAATAATATCTTTTAAAGCATCTTGTAAAATCTATATGCTTTTTATCATCTCAATTGTATCTCATTACAGTTTTATTTTCTAAAAATATTTTTGAGGTGATACTCTAAAACAAGCACCTTTAATGTGTTCAAATTGTTCTGTCCTCTTCAAATCTATTTAAAGTAATTTTTCTTTGGGTACAATCAATGCTAATTCCTGTTACTAAATCGTAAAAAAACATATAAAGATTAATATATATTTTTATAAACATTATTATAAAGAATAAATAATTACTATTATGTCATACTTATACATGATTCTCATACTTCATGTGTGTTTTCATCAACTAGTTTAACCTATTTATTTACGCAGGCATCCTTCTGTATCACCTGACATAGGATTGATGTGGCTTCGAATTTTGATTTATCAGTATGCATATAAATAATGGGAAATACATTTTTTGGTGTTTCATGTCATATAAAACATCTATTATATATTTAAAATACATACTAATTTCTTTTTAGATGAAGCATACCCTTTCCTTACTTTATAGTAGGTGTACATTGGTTTTATAACACGTTGATTATTTTTAACACTCTATTACTATTTCAGAAATTTAAAATTTTGAATCCAGGTGGATAAAATAAAAGATTTAAAATAATATATTATCCACTAAAATACACCTAAAATGATTTCTCATCATGGTGACTAATGAAATATTTCCATGTTCCATGTTCCATGTTTTTTAACGTGTGTACAAGTAACTCGTAGGTTGGGTTCTACTTTCACCTCAGGGTCCCTGAGATTATGTTTTGTAAAATGTGTCTAGACCCCTATATTATATTTTCTATCAATTATTAAGACATATTTATCATAGAAATCATATAATTAAATTAAAATCAATATAGGATAATGAAAACTAAATAAACATTTCTTTATATAAATTTTTGTTAAATTAGAGATAGTATACCGTAACATTACCTTAATATCTTCCCAAAGGGTTCTTCACAATAGTTAAAACAGGGTGCTACATATCTAAATAAATCAGAACATTCATTATCACTATGTCCCCATTATAACTGTTGAACATTGACTTTTTTTGGATCAACATGTTGGTCATGTGGATTCCAGCCAACCTGAAATTTTATACCCTTCATTCTTGCCTTGATATTTTTATTTAGCACTGTGATGCGACATCATTATTATTATTTTCATCAACATGTGGTTTATCCCTTAATAATTCTGCAGTTTCAACATTAATAATCTATTCTTCTAGGGGATTAGTAACATCATTATATGCAGAAGCCATTATCTACATGAGTGGTCATATATTTAATTTAAATTATCTAAATGCAACAAAGAACATATTAATATTTTGAAGAAAGTCATAATATATTAAAAAACACTTTAACCATATCATTGAACTCTCTTTTTTTCCTTAAAGGTTGAATGTATTTGGCTCGTCCATTGAGTATCCAAATCTTCTCTTTGTGGTCCTCTCTAATAAGGCAACCAATAAATTTGGACCACCCTAAAATTGTTGTCATCTCCCAATGAAAGGGTCATCCTAAATTGAATTCTCATATAACCCTGTAGTTTTTTTAGTGAACAAAATGATAATTGATGAATTTTTGTATACTGGATCTGATACATAAGATACCTACACCTCTTGTGATTCCATAATGAATTTATTGTCCCTATATCTTTTCACACTGACATTCACCTTTATAAATCTCACGTCATCAAATTTTTCAACACTCTTATTTTAAAACCATTTGAAAAGGAAAATCGGCACTTGAAATGTTGTAAAATTGAACTCATAAATCTATTTTATGATTATGAAATATAACATATTCACATAAATGGGATTTCTATCCTTGGAACTACATACACTTATCGCTTCTACCATAATTGTAACTCCATTGTTTTTCATCGAACAATATTCATCTTATTTATTTTTATAGATTTTATATCCATTAATTAAAAAACCCGTGTTGGATATAACATTTTCATTTTGTACCCTATTTAGACGTCAAAGTAATTTGGAAATTAATTTAAACTTTCTAGATAACATCATATAAATATGTCCTCAGAACCATAAAATAAATTTTTTATTATCTATTTTTTACATTCATCCTCCATCACTGGATGGATTAAAATGTCTAAGAATTACTTTATGGGAATCAACATATAGGTAAACCTCTTCTATTTTAGGTAAAATGTAAAGGTGATCTCAATCATGTTTTGTGATAGTAATTATAATAACATCTCTTTCTTAAATCCCTTCAGGAATAAGGTATCCACTGTATCGAGACTTTGGGAGACTAATTATATTAACATTTTATAGGTAATAACTATATAATTCAATAGCTTCTTCAACAATTTATCATTTTGTAATAAAAACATTTTTGTATACTTTGAATCATTATGCACCTGTCAAAATCTTCATATATTATTTGTTGGGGTATATCTATCTATAAAGGATAAGACCAAATAGTTCAACCTCTCTAACCAAGTGAAAAATTAGGTGAAACATGATATCAAATAATCATGGTGGGAAGAAAATCCCGGATTCATATAATATGATTGTAATATCCCAATTCATCATTGGAAACATCGTAGAATCTATAAATTTACTCCACGTGAATTTGAAAAAAAAATAGAGTATAGTTAATGTATTATTTATATTTTTTTGTAGAATACAAGGAGAAGCTATGAGCCTCAAATCTTGCATCGAAACATGATAATCGTATGATTTTATATCCTATAACTTCAAATTAGTCATTGACTTGACATTTGTGATATTTTATGAATAACCCTATAAAAGTTTTACACCATTATAGAAATTGAAAAAAAATATAATTTTTATTATCAGGATAGAGTGTAAGCTAATTGAGGAAAAAAATTATTCCTTTTACCCCTCACTGGTGCTAAATCTTCTCATATATTCATGTCAATCATGTCCAAAATATCCTTTATTTCTTTTTTAGGAACATTTATTAATGTGTAAAGAACACTATCAAATCCCATTTTTCCCACAAGAAGGACATCAACAAAATATATGACATAAAAAATTCTTGTATGGTATTTAAAATAAAATTAACCACTTTTTCAAACATGATTTTATAAGGTTTTTGAAAATGTTTTATCAATAATAGTGTCAACATATTATACTTACATGAATAGTTTATCACCTATTAGTAGAGATGATGTTGTACGTAGTTCTATATTCCCATTAAAATCTATCATCCAAAACCGGTATTTATGTAATCTAGGTAAAAAAATTTAATTCCCTAAAAACAAAATCATTGAGGAATGTTTCTAATAAACTAAGTGTGTTAATTATTTATATATGGTACACCCCAACATTCCATTAATTCTATATCCAAAAAAAATTCTAGGAGAAAGATTATCATTTATTAACCCACACAACATGGATCTTAATGTGAATTATTCAGTTGTATTAGCATCATACAATGTAAAACATGAATCCCAAATCAATTTTAGATCATAGATCAATGGATCCAAATAGACATCAATATCATTACCAAGTTTTTTTTGTCATAGATATAAGTAGGGACAACATAATTTATTTTTTATTCACACATAAACATAGTGGAATGATAAAATTTAACTTTATAAATATCCATGTATTGTGAGTGCTAAACTACACCCCAAATTTTTTATTCCATCATTAAATAATATAAAGTGGAGGTTTCTTAGCTCATTTCCAAATTTCGGACACTCATGTTCAATTTTATTCGCCAGAAGAAATTTTTCTGGTTGACGTAGTTTCCCATCTTAAATTCTTGCATCCGTGTGCCATTTCTATTTTTTTTATAAATTTACTAGAATCCATATATTTATCTAAATGATGGAAATATAATAAATTAAAATACATCTTTTGAAGTACCCCGTTTTTCATTTTTTAATTGATTTTCACAACACTTAGGGAATTTTATAAGAGATTCATGATCCATGAGAAACAATTTTCAATCATTTTCACATGCATGTATTTTTTTTGGAAATTAATTCTATTGAAAGTATAATTCATTTAGTGTCATATGTTTGACAAGGAAGATTATTTTCTTCAGTTATCATATCACATAAGAGACAAATTAGTAATTTAAAGATTGTTTTAGTTAATCTTCATCCAGCTTTCAAATTATATAAATTTAATGTAGTTGATAATGTGATATATTTAGTTCAATTTTATACAATATTCTATTAGAAAATATATTTAACTTCTCAAAAAACATTGTTCAATCACAAAGTTGATATTCAATTTCCATTTTCATTTCTTTTATATGATCTACATCATCATTTATATTAGTATTTGTATCAAATGATCCATAAAGTGCGGTATTGTTACGAACTAGGCCGGGTCCTTATCCGACTCGACACCTAACCTAGTCCTCGGTAAGGCCCGAGGGGTGTTCTTGATCCCCATGGGCCAATACCAGTTCTCAGGTATCAAAAATAATATAAGGGAACTATTTACCTGAAATAATTAACACAAACAACCAACATGATAAATAAACTAAAACTAAAAACATACAACCAAAAAGGCCCTTAATCTAAGATCAAATTTAAGGTTTACAACTTGACTCAAAAATCAAAGAGGACTAAAACAAATAATGAAAACTAAAACTCCAACACAAACTTCTAATAAATATGAGGTTCAATATATTCAAGCTACCAAAACCAAAATGCATGAGAATACCATCAACAACCCAAACCACCATCACTAATCATGATACCTCAAACTAGGATACACAAAGAACAAGCTCTACATACACCCAAAAGTGTATGTTGGGTGTCAGACAAGAGCCCAGTAGAATACCACCCAATAAAAATATTCCATTCCACAACATCATATAGAAAATTTAATATGCTTATTCAAAATAATACTTTTAAAAACGATTTTAAGAAAAACATGTACAAGTTAAAAGTTAAAAAGGAACCCTTGAATAAAATCCTTTTTTTATAAACACAATTTTAATGTGGAAGAGAGAATTTCATAAAGAACACACACACACCCAACTGGTCCTCTGTATGCTGACAGAGGGCACCAAATCCGGAATAGTAGAGCATTGTAGGTAAATCCCCTAAGGTATCTAGCACGCATGGGATGCTACAGACATCGTACCTTACGGTAAGTGTGTCATATGAACCACAATGATATACGTTCTTATGCATAATAAACTAGCAGGGACACATATCCATAACCTAGTGGTCTCCAATCATCTCAATAGTTTAGTTAGTGTTGTAACATCAATCTTACTAGATGAAACAAGGATGAACCACTTATGTGGAATCTAGCATACTAGTCGTAATCCACCTACCTAGGTACCTGGGGATCTCTCTTATGCTCGAAATAAAGTTCACATCCACATAGTGTGTCACTTTAACATATCTCATATCAAAAAAGACAATACAGACATAAAAGTCACCACTTGCATATCCAAAAACCATTTTAAAAACATATGGACACCAAATAACTTCACAAAAATTCCACAAACCTCGTATATCATTCAAATGTTAATAAAAAATTCCAAAATAATTTCTCAAAGCATTGTAAGGCTTTACACGCAATGGCATACTCAAAATTTCGTTTTTAGACCAAACTCGCACCAAAAAACCATTTCAGACCATAATTATCATCACATGAATGAAATGATAAGTTATTTTAAAAAATTTAAAGAACATTGATAAATATCATATCAAGAGTTTTCACATAAAAATGTCACTTTAAAACTTAATGCAAAACATAGACACACCAAAACATGTTTTCCGCTACTCAAACAGTTTGAAAATCAAATTCTAAGATGCACAACAAGTTTAACATGCCAAGGGAACACACTTTTTCTTAGAAATCACATTTCCAACTCATTCAAACGTTTGATATAATTTAGTTAATCATTATAAAAATTGATAAAAACAATTTCAATAAACACCCAAAAAATATTTACACCCAAAAGTGCACCCAAAACAACCTTTAAATAAAATTCCCCACACGTCCTAACCATATAAAATCATTTTTTTCACTGTAAAAAATATTTAAATAAATCATTTCATGATTCAAAAAACACCTTAAAACCAATTCCACAATTACATAAACCAATTCGTATAAAGTCACCAATTTCAAATCAAATGCACATAAAATTTTTTCTAAAACGACATTTGCACTACAAAAAAATATGATTGAACACTTACAATATTTTTTTAGAACAAGATCTATATAAAAAACATTATAATATTACTTTCAAAAATTTATTTTCAACACATATTCATGTCAAAGCCTTTATAAAACATGTATGTACCACCAAAATAATTCATAGAGCATGTGAAAACAAACTAAACAAACAAATTAAATTATCTAAAATTTTTGTGGGATGGAATGACTTACGTATCATCTAGAATACCAGTACTAATCCTCCCACCAAGGTGCCCAAGGTTTTCTTTTGTGCTATAAATAATATTCACATCAACATATTGTATCACTTTCACAAATTACAAACCAAACAAGACATTAAACACACACAAAACACCACTTGCGTACCCAAAACCCATTTAAAAAACAATTGCACAGCAAATCAGTGCACAAACAATCTTTGAACCTCTTATGATATTAAAAAATTCATCAAAAAAAAAATTCAAAACAATTTTTGAAGGAACCGCAAGGCTTTACACCCGAAGGCATACTCAAAATCCACTTTTTAGACAAAACTCACACTAAAAACCATTTCAAACCATAATTCGCATCACATTCATGACATAATAAGTTATTTTAAACAATTTAAAGAACATTTATAAATAGTATATCACGTATTTCCACATAAAAATATATCATTAAAACTGAATGCACAAAAAAACCACACTAAAACATGTTTTTTATGTACTCAAATAGTTTGTAAATCAATTTCAAAGATGTACAATAACTTTAACTTGCCAAGGGAAAACAATTTTTTTTAGAAATATCATTTCCAACACATTCAAACTTTGATATACATTAATAAATAATTATAATAATAGATAAAAACAATTTAAATAAACACCCCAAATGTTTTCACACCCTAATGTGCACACAAAACCCCCTTTAAAGAAAATCGTGTTCATGTTCAAACCATATATAAATGTGTTTTTCACAATAAAAATGATTTAAATATACCATTTAATGTCTGAGAAAAAACCTTCAAAATATAGAAACAATTACATAAACCAAATCATATAAAGGTACCTATTTCAAACCAAATTCCCACACCATTTTACCAAAAAATACATTCTCAATACAAAAACAATTTATTGAACACTTCCACTAATTTTTCAAAACATGTTATATATAGAAAACATAACAATTTTCCGTTCAGATTTTTTTTTCATCACACATTCATCTCAAATCCATTCCAAAACACATATACACACCCAAAATAAATCATAGAGCATTATAAAATAAACTAAACCAAAAAAATTATTTTTCTAAATTTTTGGGGTAGGGTACAACCGACCTCAAGTGAAGAGATATTTGAGGTATGGTGTAAAATATCAATTTTTCGGCAAACACACCACAAGAAAATGGACCATAAAGAAATAGAAATGAAAAATCATAACCCTATGGATAGAGGAAATGACTCACCGTATGGTGGAACATGTGCTAATGGAGAGAGTGGTACCAAAGGCGGGTCACAACAGAGAGGAGTAGTGCCAGTAGTGAAAAATAAGCTTGGTTAGACATCATCACCCAATCAAGGTTCGCGTAAGGCATGGAAGAGGAGAGGGTCAGGTTGTGCATGCCAGAGGGAGAATTCGATAGGGGAGGCACACTGGAGTGGGTTCATCGAAGGAGAGGTCGGCCAGCAGTGATGCTAAAAGGGTAGAAAACCATGGTGGGGGGGGGGGGGGGGCGACGTCGTGTTATAGGGGGAAATGGAGGGTTCAGACCAAGTTGGGGGAGAAGGGGGGTAGGCACATGACGGATAGAGGGGGGAGTGGGGGAGAGATAATAAATAAAATCAGAAAAAAATTGAAAAAATAAAATAAAATAAAATAAAATAAAAACTAAATAAACCTAGAAAATAGTATTAACCCTTTAATCAAATTATAATAAAAATGTTAAAAATTTTTTTATTAATACAAAAATACATTAATAACATCAACCTAATTGAAAGATTAACTTAAATGATGAAGATGATAATAATAATAATAATAGTAATAATAATAATAATTAGAATGATAATGATAATATTAATGACAACATAATAACATTTATATTCTTAATGATAATTATAATAATAATAATTATGATAATATTCTCCAAAAATATTATTATTATTATCAATAAAATATCCACCTAAATTTTATTACACTTTTTTATTTTTATTCCCATTGTATTATTCATTACATTTTATTTATCTGCTGTGAACATCAGGCAGGTCGTGCAGTGTATTGAGCAAGGTCGCAGGATGACCCAGTCGAAGCTAGGTGGCTTTGACCTCAGTGTGCTAAATGTTGTGAAGGATGAAACATGTGTTTTGAAATAATAAATGAAAATTTTACACCGAGTTTCAACCTGAACTACCATATTCAAGAAAATTAATAAAATAAATAATTTAAAAATGGAGGGTGTGACAATTTTGTCCACCATAGCGCATTTCTTCACCGGAAAGCCACAAATAAGGATGAAAACCCAAAGTAGACACTGATACCCCCTTAGGGTTCAAACAGGATCCCTACAAAATACACCTGAAAAGAGGAAAACGTGCCTTCATCATGTAAAGTTACTTAATTAACGACCTCGAGAAACCTATAAAAGAGTTTTTTATATGTGTCGTCGACCCCAAAGATCTAGAACACCTCCAGTTGATCGATCGACGATCAAAATTTTTACACCCACACAAACCAACATCATAAACTGATACACCACAACTACTATTAAAGGGGAACCACACAGTTTTACTAGAATAAACAAACAATACCAAATCATGTCCAAAGAAAACTCTTATCAACTACCACCAATCCATCTATATGAAAAAAAAATTCCCAGATGGGGAAGCCCGAAGGGCCTCCCCACCATTATAAATCTACCAACAACCGATACGAGACTATAAAACCAACACAGGGAGCCTCAAATGGACTCCCCACCATCGAAATAAGCTCGCATCGACTTATTCTAGAGGGATTTCAATGAGACTCAAAATGGGTCTCCATTCCATAGGAACAGACAAATGATAAAAAAACATTGAATATTCTAGGTACTAACCAAAAACCCCCACCACAAGGGGTAGAGAGGGGAGGGCCCAACTATCGGGGCATCAAAATAATGACCGAAGACCACCAATCACATCACAATCTTAGATGACCATAAAAACACAATTCTGACTGATTCACCCAAATAGACCCCAGAAGGGTCGTTAACTAGAGGCTTGCACCTGGTTAGACAAATCCACCAGGGTCTCCAAAAGTAGAAAGACTAATCCTTCACATACCCATGGGATCACCCCAATGCTCAAATAGGTGATAGGTGGAAATGGGGTCCTCCCACCATTTTACACTGAAATGTAACAACATAAATAGGTTAATGACACTAGAGTTTTAAACTATCTCTAAATTCCACCCTGAGAATATGAATTATGCTCAAGCCTTTCACAACTTTGGGTTTTTCCTGACAACGTGCCAGCTTCACTCTAGGAGCTATGGCTGGAGCGCAGTGGATTGAATGATCTCTTGCCTCGCATTTTGTCTATAGAACCCCCCAAAAGAGACTCATAATTTTTTGGTTCTGCAAGAAACCATACTACAACCGAAACAACACTATCAGACAAAATACACCCCAATATCCACTTACTACCACACAGAACATTCACTAACACAAGAGTTAAAATGGTTCATGTGCATCACCCCTTGTCACACTGAAAGAGATCATGACACCACATATCGCCACCGAACATGACCACTTTTGTTGAGAGAATAATCAGATGGAGAGAGACATTAAACTAAGTATTAAAAAATATGTGATTCCTATAAATGGCCATAGTATCCTAATGTGACTAGGTCTTCTATATAATGGAATAACAGGAACCCTTTCTTAAACAAATTCAATGAAGGACAGAAGCTAATTTTGAACAGCATCCCACACCAACAACTCTAGGCTACTCCCACCATTACCCACTAAAATCTCCTCCACTTCTTCCCATCATGACCTTCAGCTTAATAAGGTCAAACATCACCCTTGACTATGAATGACTAAAGGAAACCAAAGTTTCATTCAACCCCTCTCACATCCACCCTCAAGATGTGAGAGGATCCGCTTGATTGGAAAAAAGGAGAGTTGGATTCAATTATAGAATTCAAGAAGAGATTCCTTACTTTGATCAACCAGAGGGTCGACCAACAGTGGACTATTTTTGGCTGCATGTTAATTAGACATCAACTCTTCATGGGGGTGTACACTAACCAATAAGGAAGACTAGGGACCCAATTAAACTGGTCCCTCGAACAAAACACATCACATACAAACACCAAACACACAAGTTATACCTCCACAAGTTTCCCTAAAACACATATCAAAGAAACTAGTAACCACCACTTCAGACTGACTCATCAAGGAAACACAAACCATGAACATCATCCAAACAAGATAAATTTTCAAGACTCAAAATACCCCCTAAAAGATTATAAATCTCAATTAAGAATAATCCATGTTTTCAAAACCATCAAGTTTATAAATACAAAAATTTCAATCATAAAAAACCAATCTCATTTCACATAAATTCTATTTTAGAAAAATACACTTTTCCAGGACCTCAGTCAAAATATTTCTGAAATCCCATATTCCACCACATTAAAAAAGCAATTCATTTTTATGTGAGACCTATATTTTCATAAATTTTCAAGTAGATTTTTTCAAAATTATTTCCAAAACCTAAAGGGACACAAGAAAATTCAAGGGGAATTAGTTCCAGTGTGTGACTTGGACATATATTTAGCAGCCATATGTCAATCACTCCACAATTAGAGAGAGAATACTAGGGCATTGTCTCGGACACTACAACAACATTCCAAGACATGTGAGCTTGATGAGACCACTGAACATACTCACTTTTCATTTCCCCCAAATAGGATTAACCACAAGGACCAAATACTCAGAAAAACACCAATGTTCCCGGTAAATCAGGTCCTACTATATGGTGTGCTAGCCATACACCTTAATCGTAGATAGGACACTGATTCCCAACACCCTTAACTTTTTTCCACCTAGACGCTTTCCCATGTAGAATGTCCCAACAGATAAAACTCATTTGATACCATTTTTTCATGAACCAAACCGGGTTTCCATCAAACCTAGTGCCCAAACCGGTCCATGCAAGGCCTGAGAGGGGTTCCCGATCCCCACGGGCTGGAACAAGTGCATGTGCATCAAAACAAATTTGAGGGAATGATTCACCAAAAATAATAAACATAAAAATAAACAAGATAAATAATCTAAAACTGAAAATAGAAAACCAATCATGCCTATAAACTGATATAAAATTTAAGGTTTAAAACACAACTAAAAAACCAAAGGGAACTATAAAAAGGAAAGAAAACGGAATCTCCAACACAAAATTCTATAAAAAATGATGTGAAACATCCTAAATTTACCAACAAAAACATGTATGAGAATACTATCCACAACCTGAACCACCATCGCCAAGAACGTTGCCCCAACCTGGGATACACAATGAACAAGGACTACATACACCCAAATGTGTATGTAGGGTGTGAGAAAAGATCCCAATAGGATAACACCCAATTAAAAGATTCCATTCCACAAAAACCAAGAGATAATTTAATATGCTTATTAGAAATCATAATTTAAAAAAATTAAGAAAAATATTTACAAGATAAATGTAAAAAAGAAACACTTGAAGAAAACCCAAATTTTTACAAACAATATTTTAAATTGGAAGAGTAAATTTTATATATACAAACACACACCCAAGTGGTCCTCTGTATACTGATGGAGGGCACCACATCTTGAATAGTAGAGCTCTGTGGTTAAATACCCTAAGGTATCTTGCACTTGTTGGATTATAAAGATATCGTTCCTTGATGAAAACATGGCAAAGGAACCACAATGATCTATGTTCTCATGCATGATTCACTAGTAGAGAAACACATGTACAACCTTGTGGAATACAATCATCATAAAAGTCTAATTAGTGTTGTAACATCAATCCATCTAGTTGAAACTGGGACGAAACACTTACTTTTCATCTAGACTACAAGAACTAATCCTCCCACATAGGTACTCGTGGTTTTCTATTGTTCTCAAAATAACTTTCACATCCACCCAGTGTATCACATTCACATATCAAAAACCAAACAAGACATTACACACACAGAAGTCAACACTTGCATACCCAAACCCCATTTTAAAAAAATACCCACACCAAATCACTTAACAAACATTCCTCACACCTCTTACGTCATTCAACAGTTCATAATGAAATTCCAAATTATTTTTCAAAAGCACCACAAAGCTTTACACCAAAAGGCCTACTCAAAATCCAATTTTTAGACTAAACTCTCACGAAAAACCATTTCACACCATAATAATCATCACATGCATGACTTGATAAGTTATTTTAAAAAATTTAAAGACATTTGTAAATAGAACATAAAGGGTTTTCACATAAAAATTTCACTTTAAAACTGAATGCACAAAATAACCACACAAAAACAATGTTTTCGCTACACAAATAGTTTGAAAATAAAATTCAAAGATGAAAAAAAAGTTTAACATGCCACTGGAACACACTTTTCATTAGAAATATCATTTCCACACATTAACACATTTGATATAATTTAATAAATCTTTATAAAATTTGATAAAAACAACTTCAATAACCACTTAAAAATTTATTACACAGAAAAGGGCTCCTAGAAACCCCCATTAAAGAAAATTTACTGCATGTCCTAACCATATAAAAATGTTTTTTCACCATCCAAATGATTTAAATAAATCATTATGTAACTCAAAAAACACATTAAAACCACTAACCCAATTACATAAACCAAATCACATAAAAGCACTATATTTAAAACAAATGAACTACACATTTTCCTAAAAGTACATTCTCAGTAAAGAAACAGTTGATTGAACACTTCCACTAAATTTTCACAACAATCTCTATATAAAAAACATAACAATTTTCCATTAAAATTTTATTTTCAATATACATTCATGTAAAAACCTTTCCAAAACATGTCTCCACCACCAAAATATATCATAGAGCATACGAAAACAAGCTAAATAAACAAAATAAATTATCTAAAATTGTCCGGGAACAGAACCACCTACGTTTCATAGAGCGTACTAGTCCTAATCCACCCACCATGGTACCTTAGGTTTTAAATTATGCTCAAAATAATTTTCACATCCACATTGTGTATCACTTTCTCATATCACAAACCAAACAAGACATTACACACCCAAAAGTCACCACTTGCATACCCAAACCCCATTTTAAAAACATATGAACACCCAATAACTTCACAAACATTCCTCACACCTATTTTTCCAATCAACAGTTCATAAAAAAATTCCAAAATAATTTATGAAAGCACTGTAAGTATTTACACCCAATGGAGTACTAAGGATACCCTTTTTAGACCAAATGCACACCAATAACCATTTCACACCATAATTTTCATCACACGAATGACTTGATAAGTTATTTTAAACAATTGAAAAACATTTATCAATAAGAAATCAAGGGGTTTAACATAAAAATGTCACTTTAAAACTAAATGCACAATAGAACAACACCAAAAAATGTCTTCAACTACTCAAATAGTTTTCAAATCAAATTCAAAGACACAAAAAAAGTTTAATACTCTAAGGGAACACACTTTTTATTAGAAATATCATTTAAAACAAATTCACACCTTTGATATAATTTAACAAATCATTATATAAATTGATAAAAACAATTTCAATAAACACCCCAAATGTTTTTACACCCAAAAGTGCAGCCAAAACCCCCTTTAAAGAAAATTGACCGCACATCCTAACAATATAAATATGTGTTTTGAACCATCAAAATGAATTAAAAAAACCATTGCATGACTCGGAAAAATCATTAAAACCATTGAAATAATTACATAAAGAATTACTATAAATTCAACAATTTCTAACCAAATTAGCATAACATTTTTCCTAAAACTATATTCTCACTACAAAGAAAATTGATTGAACACTTCCCATAATTTTTCGCAAAAATATATATATATAACAAAATAATTTTCCTTGAAAAATTTTATTTTCAACGCACATGAATGTCAAATTATTCGGAAAACAAGTCTAGACCACCAAAATAAAGCATAGAGCGTGAGAAAAAAACTAAATAAAAATTAAATTATCTAAAATTTTTGGGGCACAAAATCACCTACTTCGGGTGAGGAAATTTTTGAGGTGTTGTGTGAAACTTCAATTGTGCACCAAATGCATAAAAAAAATGGAATTGGACCCTAGAAAAGTACTAAAGAAAAATTATCAAGATCATACCATAAACAACTTGTAACACCAAATCAAAACACTAAGGAGAGGGGAAACAGGTTACCAGAAGGTGGGGCGTGCGCCTGAAGAGAGAGGGGTACTGGAGGCTGGCTGCATCGGAGGGGAGTAGAGCCGGTAGGGAAAAGGTAGTTTCTCCAGAAATCCTTGTCTATCAAGGGTTCATGTGAGGCATAGAAGAGGAGAGGGTCAGTTCTTGCACGCCACAGAGAGAATCGAGTAGGGGAGGCATGCTAGAGTGGGTTCGCTGGAGGATTTGATGGACCGTGGCGACGCCGAAAGTGAAGTGGGCCATGGTGGTGGGAGTGACGTAGGGTTACATGGAGGATGTGGAGGGGTCACACCAGGTTGGGGGAGAAGGGGGTAGGCACACGACGGACAGATAGGGGGAGAGTGAGCGAGAGAAAATAAAGAAAAAATAAAAAAAGTAAAAGTAAAAAATAAAATAAAATGAAATAAAAAATCAATAAACCTGAAAAATGTCTGAACCATTTAAAGTAATTATAATGATAATGTTAACATTTTTTTTATAATTAAAAGAATTATTTAGTAACATAAACCTAATTAGAATATTAATCTAATTGAAAATAATAATAATAATAATAATAATAATGATGATGATGATGATGATGATGATGACGACGATGATAAGTATAATATTAATAACAAATTAATAAAATTTATATTCTTATTTCTATTAATAATAATAATATTATTATTATTATACAACAATATTAATATTATTATCATTATAAGAATCTATTGAATTTTATTACTCTTTTTATTTTTATTTTTATTTCCATTTTATTATTCATTAAATTTTATTTATCTGTCGTCAACATCTGGCAGGTTGTGCGGTGGACCGGGTGAGGTCGCGCGATGACCTAGTCAGTGTCGTGCAGCTTCATCCATGGTGCGTTGAATGCCGTCAAAGCCAAAACATTCTTTTTTAAATAAAAATTCGAAATTTTTAATCTCGACTGCAACCCTAAATACCTCATGCCAGGAAAATTAATAAAATAAATAATTTAAAAATTTTGGGTGTGACAAGTATCATCCTAATTAGTGTGTAAATTCAATTTCTCCCCATGTTTAGTCAAACATTGGTTGCTATAATCTATTTTGTGATAAATAAAATGTTCTCCCCACTCTTAGAGACTAATTTTTCTTGAATAAAAACATAACAAACATGGAAAAATGATTTGAGAAAGGTCGTATGCAAGATCTATTGCAAACATGATAAAATATTTAACTAAATCCTCATACTATTTTATCATACTCTTAGCATGATTCTATTTTTGATTCATATCCATCCTATTAGGTTCATAAAATATTTATTTTTTATAAAAAATAAATAAATACACATAAGTTATTCATAATAAAAGGATAAAGTTAAAGACACTTATAATAAGGGAAACCCAACATTTGAATGTTTTTTGTGATGATTCCTAACAAGTTATTATTTTACACAAAGGTTAAATGAAAATAATAAACTTGGGGTAAGAATGTGGTTTCTAGTCAAGGTTATCAAATTTTTATTTCATTAGAAATGATGGTATTTCGTGGATGGTTTTTATAAACTTGATAGGTGTTAGTTTAACAAGTAAGAGGATTTGATGTTTATTCATTTATTCACTTGGTACGTGGTGGTTCAGGTGGTGTTTTATCGACAGTGTTCTTAGGAACCAAATTTGATGATACTTTTTCACACGATGAATCAATCAACTTCAGCACAAGATGAAGAAGTTTCCTACTGGGATCAACAAAAATCATCATCTCAAACTAATGATTGGAGTATAACCCCATCTACTTGGGATCACATGAAAAAAAATCAACCTTAGTGAAACCAATAGAGAGAATCAACTTTTTAAAAATGTTAGAATGGAAAATAGAAGTGGGGGTTGAATAATAAGGAAGGAAATATAGATGCCAAAATATATACTTGACCCCTATGTTAATTTTTTACCTTCCCTAAATACATGTTAATATTAACATTTGTACATTGTATAATTCCTATCATAATATTCTGTTATTCCAATCACCATTTAAACTTTTTGAATAATTTATAAACAAAACCTAAGAAATTTATTCCACTAAAAAGAGTAATATATTTCTATATTTTGTCATAACAACTATGAAGAAGCATGAAAAAATGAAATATTTATCATTGGGTAGTCATTTAAATAATTCCTTATCATAATATGATTTGTTAATTAATTCGGTGATTAATATAATTCTACCTAGTATAAGAGAAACCTATAATTCTATCATCAAGATCTTCTATATTTGTTTAAGAGAAACTACTATTTTTCCATAAAAAATTATTCACGTTTACAAATCTGATATTATAGTAATGAATTTCATTGTTTTTACAAATTATATTGATGAATTTTAAGGGAATAATTTTTGATGTTAAAGTCAACTTGGATCAAAAAATATTTTAGAAATATTTTTTAGTGTTAGGGAAGATAAATCTTTTGTGTAATTATATAAAAAATTTATGAAAATTTGAAAGAATAAATATACCAATTAAAATAAATGAAAAATATAAAAAATATTATAGGCATTATATTTTACAAATATACAATATTTAAACCATCCCCAGGTATCAATGTTTAGTATTGGGTTATTTTAAAATGATTTTACAAAAATATTTATATATATTTGGCGTAGTTTGTGTCTTACTTATTCTATGGAACTTGACAAGGGAAGAGGAAAACAAAAAACAACATCATATTGAAAACTAAACATTTGTATGGGGAAATAGATTTCAATCCTTACAAATCATGTAATTTTCCCCTAGAATCATCCCTACCAAATGACCTATAAGAAAGGGATATCAAACATGGGTATGCACGGTGGTGTCAAGTTTGTGCGAGGGAGGAGACACACATTGCAGAAAGTATAAAGCACTGCTAAATAAGAGAGGAATAGAAATAACAAAATAACTTTGGTCTTCAATGGCATGATTTATCCAAGAAGGTTAATGGGGATAATAAACATAGGTAGACTTCCATGAGATATTGAATGGAATAAAAAATTTGGGCTCGGTTTGGGAAAAAATTATAAGAATGAGAAGGGTTTTATCAAATATTACAGAAAATCACTGATAAATGTATCTTTTATTAGTGGTGACCAAAACCTATATAATTAATATTTAATTATATAATTAATATAATTAAAAAATAAATTCTAATATTTATAAATAAATATAAATGTATACAATTATGAAAAAAATTATATTTTATTTTTGAATGGACTGGGATCAAATTCCCATTATTGAAAAAGGGAAATAACATAAAAAGATGAGAGAGGATGGGTTCAGTCAAAAAACTACTCTGATACAGAAAGAAAAGAAAAAAAAGAGAAGAAAAAAACCACAAACAAAATGTGGGATGTATTAATGGTCATTGAGCCATTGGGAAAATTTGATTTCCACATCTGGACTAACCATTAAAACCACACAACAGAGTGTGATCATAATGTGATTCAAAACACTCCCACACCGACCATGGTGATGGTGACCCTTTCTCGATGACTTATCCCACTACCATGGTCCTTTTCTATCATCAATAGAATCATCATCAGAAGCAACATGTATTTATTCTTCATTTTAATCTTCAATACATCTATAACTATCCTCTACACTACTAATAGAGAAAAAAGATCAAAGAGATTGTGTGTGTGAACATTACCTCTAACATGGTGCACTTCTATAAAATTTTTGTAACATCAGAAGGTGTAAATAACTCCTCGACCCGTCTAGGTCTTGATATGTCTTGTATTACTGCTTGATTGAGGATCTAGATAACTTAATTTTATTATTTATGGAAAAAAGACACTCATGTTGTGTGACCTAATGGTTTTCTGTCACCACTTTAACTTTTCCAATGCCATAATATGATAGGCAGTATAATATCCCTTCCCCACGATATATATATTATATGGAGTAGGTTCATCTATACACCCATTTACTCCCTTTCATGGAGACACAACAATAGGAATAGTAGATTCCAATGAAGGCCCTATATATTTGATTTTATGGTTGTTTGGAGATAATGATATAGATTTAGAGGTCTGATCACTATAAATATTTGACTTAGAAGAAGCATCTTGAAATATGCTAGTAGATTTAGATAGGATGTCACAAGACATAGTAAGAAGCTATCCACAAGAGGCCCTTGAAGATATATCTTCTTGTTCTACTAGTGGAGAGGATAAAAATGTATTTCTTCCACTACATTCTATGAGGATAGAATTATATCATGCTCAAGATACTGAGTTATATGACCAAATATATCTTTATACACCTCTGGTGTTATAACTGCATCTATCCTCAATTTATCTTTTCAATTCCCTAATGATTTCAATCTGAACTCTTTCCATAACTAGAGGTCAGCATCATGTTGTTCTTTAAGTTGAGTATCAGGCATTCCATATTTATCCTCACCGAGTAAATACCTAATAAATTCAACCTTAGAGGTGTCCTCTAATAAAAATATCATCCCATGACCTAGAAAAGATATTCAAAGAATAATTCTCAATCCCTTCCTCACCCACATCCCGGATGCTTCCTGGAGGAATGGGTGTCAATTTATATTGAGGTTTATCTCTACTCCCAACCATATACTTTAAGTCTAAACCTTCACATGTATATACATGTAATGATCTTTCATTATGAAGAACACCCACATAGAGATCATAGGGGAACCCATGCATTCCATGATCTTTACCATCAGCTTACTATGATACACCAACCTTCAAGATCATTTCTGTAGTCATTCTCTTATATTCTCTTGATAAATTTCCTTTCAATTTAAAAATACCATAATTTAAGTTCCTATGAAAAACTTCTTTGGTGTTCCCAACCGCATTAGAATCCACACAGTAATGGGGACGCTTCTCATACTGTACACGTGGGAGAATATCATCACTAGGAGTGGATAGTATTTCCTTCTTGAAGAGTGTGGCATTGAGATCCATGACAACAATAATTCTTAAAAATATTACTGAATCTATCCTTCCCCAAATATCTATATATTCTAATTGGAACTCTTATTGTCATGGAAATGTCATGAAAAAACTTTGGGTTCCATAGAATCCAATTGAGCCAGTGAATCCTAATCAAAACCTATGAAAAAAGCATTCCTAACATTTGAAAAGATAAAATAAAAATTCCATTTTTGAAAATAAAGAGAACTAGGATTTAGATACGTAGAGACACAGCTGTACACAAGATTCTTTAGATTGTCTGACAGAGATAAAAAATAGAATAACCCATGAATGATTGAAACAGAGTTCCATGTTAAAAATCCCCATATCTAAGAAACCCTATGGAATAAATCATCAAGTCGAAACAGTTTCTCACCTTTAGGGAGAGTAAGCCTCATAATAAGTGATTTTTTACCCATATCATGCATTTTTGAGATGGCATCTAAACAAGCTTCATCGGGAGCCAAATAACACTTTCTGACGATCCGACCTATAGTCGATTCTCTGAAAGAGGCAAGCAAGCATGCATCTGCTTCAACTGCAAATACCTAACATTGACCATATGATCAATCTAAAGGGAAAACATGTCTACTAGAGATAAATTTGTAGTTTTTAGGTCGATTATCGTTAGAAAATGTCCATTTTCGACATCTTCTTCGAAGAAAAAACCCTTCCCACATCCAACATAAACAGATATTTATATAATTATAAATATATTTAAAGAAATATAAATATGTATTTATAAATATAATTATAAATATATATATATTATAATTATAAATAAATATATTTGTAAATATTTTTATAAATATTTTTTTTATAATTATAAATATATTTATTTATATTTATTTATTTATCAACATATTAATATATAAAATTATAAATATAACAAATATATTTATTATAAATTTATAATTACTTATTTATAATTAAATAAATAGTTTTAAAAAAATATTATATATGGCTCTTAATATTTATATAAATATTTATTTACCAATATATTTTTAAAAATATATTTTAGACATTATTAAGGAATATGTAATCTCAAATGCTTCAATGTTAAAAAAGAGTGAAATTGAATGATTAAAAAACAATAGACATTAAAAATATTAAGAAATTTTATACATTTTATTAACATTTAAAATTATTTAAATAATAAATTTCGATATATATTTAAATGAAGTTGAATACATATTGAAAATATTAAAACATAGTAAATAAATATTTATAAATAAATATTAGAAAATGATTAAATTTCTAAAATAAGATTAATTAATGAATAATAACAATGAGTAAAAAATATTAATTGAAATAATATTAAAAATGAATAAATAAAATTTAATGATTAAAACATGTTATATTAAATATAATATGTTTCTAGATAAAATTATAAAATGAATATTAAAATTTTAAGAAATTATATAAATATTATGTTTGTGTGTTTATATATAAGATTGCATTAATTACTTTAAGTCTCTCTCGCGGTGAGAGCTCTCTTCCTAGGAACTCATATTGTTCTGTTTCCCCTCGGTGGTCTTCCTACGGAAGTCCTATTATTTCTTCTAATCGCCAGTTGCTGTGAATATCTCCGGCTTAAGCCCTGTGAATCTCTTTGGGAGCCCTAATGTTTGGTTTGTGGTGTCCCATATTTCTCTTTCTCTAGATCTAATTTGCCGGTAGATTCCGAGCATCACTTGACTCAGGCTCGATTTCCAACCCTTCTTAATTTTATGTTTTCTTGATTCTTATGGATCCCGGTCCAGAGTTGGCCTACAGACTAAGAACAACGACTGATTGCTCACTTCTCCACGGTCTGACGAACAATGGTGTTTCTGCTTGCAATACTCTCATCACTCTGTCTTCTATGATCGGCGGAGAGACCCAGTCACAAGGGGTGACCTGAGTCGTGTTGACTGTTTTTTCTATCTCCCTTAGTGCACCAAGGTTGTGCATGTGAAGGGTGGATGTGTGCACGGTTTGTGGAGACTTGCCTGTGAAGGGTGAATGTGTGCAAAGTGCGTGGTGGGGTGTTCCTGGTGGGATTTTTTGTGAAGGGAGGTTTCACAAAGGGTTGGTTCACAAAGGAGGGTTTGTGAAGGTATTATTTCATAAAGGAAAGGCATATAAAGGGGCTTCGGTTTGCACTGGGGATCATTGTTCACGAATGGGGAGTGCAGCTCATGTGGGGTTTTTGGCTCGTGTAGGGTTATTTTTCTTGCACTTTCTGGTTCACGCAAAGTAGTGGGGAGTTTAGTTGGCACTCCATTTTTTGTTCGCATAGGGGGTTACATTTTTGTTTACGTTAGGAAATATCTTTTGGTTCGCACATGGGATTTTCATTCGTGAAAGGGTTTTTCATGTGAAAGGCTATTATTTTGAAGGGTTGTGCTGAGGAGGCATTAAATGGAATAAAATCATGCTTTCCATGGATTCAGAACTAGTGAATCAGTGGAAGAATATTTTGTTGACTAATAAATAGAAAGAGATGGTTGCCACACAAAAAAGGAAAATACTCCTTTCTGTCACATCGTAAGTTGCTTTTGGTGGTGGGGAATGTTTTTAAAAATTGACCATTCAATCAGGGGGGCCATAAAAACACACTGTAGAATTTATGGTGGTTGGGGGATGGCTTTTCAATACGTGAAGTGGGAGAGGATGTTCTGGTCTACGAATTCTTTCATGAAAGGGTTAATGAAAAGGTTTTGAAATGTATGCCTTGGTCCTTTGATAACCAGCTCATCCTCATGGTGGAATTTAAAGGAGTGGATGATTTACAGAAAATTAACCTAACTTGTTCACCTTTCTGGATAAGAATTAAATGAATCTTGTTTCATGGTTGAATAGAACGTGTTATTTGGGAAATTGGAGGACACATTGGTAATTTTTGTGAATGGGGGAGATTTGATCCATCTCCCTAGGGACCCATGGTGTGGATCAGAGCCTTGGTCAAGGTGTCACAACCACTAATGTGGGATCTATTATTATCAATTGATGAGTCTATCATCTGGATATATTTTGGGTTGGAAAAGCTTCCAATATTTTGTTTCATCTAATGGTTAATTGGATTCATAGAGAAATATTGTGTTTCGAATATTGAAAATGAACACGAAAACATAATTATGTAATATGGAACTTGTCATTGTGAAAATAATGCATGACCCAATTTTATTTATGAGGTAGAAAAACAAAAGGATCGAGACCAAAAAGTGAAGGCTTTCACAAACCAGTCTAAAACTGAACACAATAACATCATCATGCTAGTTCCACTATATTTATCTGATGGAAATTTGATGGATCAGTAGGCAAAAGGAATTCCTTCTTGTAGCATAACGGCCTTGTCCAACTCTGAGGATCATCAAGTCTGATAAGGGAAGGACATAGCTGCTAACCTAGTATGGGTTTCTGCTTCTATGAAGGATCTCCCTCTTCCAATCATTAGGTCAAAGCCAAAGGACAAGGAACCACCTGACCCAAGAAATGGGCACGAGAAAGTATTTTCCAACCCTCTGGATCCAGTTTATCTTTCATATTTTGAGCCCCACGGAATAATGTCCCAGGATGGAGATGATATGTATAGGCTAACATCATGTAGGACTCATAAAAACTGAACGTGGAAAAGAATGATTAGAGGGGATCAAGGTGGTAATCCATACTTTGCAAAGACTAGGTAATCTAAACAGTGTTTGGAGGCATGCTATATTACTAAGTTTATACAAAAGAGGTGGAAAGCGGTGGGTGATGGAAAGTTTGTTGATGTTTTATTGGCAGAGGAAGGAGTGTTCCATCCCCCAGGATCAATAAACATCCTATGATGGAACTATCGGGGGCTTGGAAACCCCTGAATGGTTATCGCACTCCCTCACTGGAGTGAAACATTCCTCCTTGAAATAGATTTTGTATCCAAAACTATGTTGGACTATAAGGATGATGATCTCACGGGATTGAAGATTGGTTACAGGAATGTATTCCCTATGGGAAGATAGGGACACTCTAGTGGTCTGTACCTACTATGGAAGGAGGACACTGGTGTTCAAGAGGCTAATTTTTTAAGTAATCACATTGCAGTTACATTTGAGGCCTCAATTACTCCAACATGGTCCTTTTTTGGATTCTATGGTTGGCATGGAATTCAAGATAAAAACAATTCTTGGAACCTTTTGAGTCAGGTGTTGGGCTACCTCTCTGTCCTTTTACTGGTTGGGGGATATTTCAATGAGGTCATTCTCCAACAGGAAAAATAATGGAGACACTTTAGGAGGGGTGATGCTATAGAAGATTTTCGAAATTCCCTTGTTTTTAATTCTCTTAATTATATCGGGTTTTCTGGATCTCCGTTCACTAGGTTTATAGGAAGATCAATGGAGAATCATATTGATGAAAGGTTTGATAGATTATTTGGTACAGATGATTGGAAGTCTCTCATTCATACCATCTCTATTACTCACCTACCTCTGTTCTCTTCATATCACTTCCCGATATTGATGTCGATGACCTCTCAATGGGTTTTGTGGAGGCATGTGCGTACCTTTCATTTTGAAACATTGTTGCTCTAAGACAATTCTTGTAAGGGAGTGGTTAGGTCGTCTTGGGAGGGGGAAAAGTGTTTCATATCCAACATCTGTAATACAATTTTTTATTTTCAAAAAATGGAGTTTGATTAGGTTCAGGGATTTGGATAGGCACATTAATGTTGTAGAAAATCATCTGAAGAGACACCAATCTTTCCCCTATGGTATTTCTATTATCAGGGATATATCTTATATAGAAAATAAACTTTGGGTGGCGATGAGGAAGAAGGAGAGCTTCCGGTTTCTAAGGGAAATATAATCTTATATAGAAGAAGGTGACTAGAATACTACCTATTCTCACCAAATAGAGTCTGTAAGGAGGAGGAAAAAATATATTTTTCATATTGAAGATCACACTGGGAGTGGTTTTTCTGACCCCAGATACATTCAATCCATTAATCTGAAATTTTTTAGCAACCTCTCTAAAGCATGAAGTATTGATACCCATACTTGTCTGACTAAATGTATACCAAATATTGTTACTGAGTATATGAACCATAAACTGGAGAGATATATTTCTGAGGTTTAAGTGATTGAGGCCCTTCTATCTTATTCACTCTACAAAGGACCTGGGGCATGATGGGTTTCATGCACTATGTTTCAAATGCTTTTAGCATATCTTTGGACATGATGTGGTTACCCTGATGAATGAGTTGTGGGTAGGAAGATATTCTCTGGAGGATATGAACAAAACTCTTGTTACTCTTATCCCAAAAACCCAGAACCCTAAAAAATCACGGAATTTAAACCTATTAGTTTGTGAAATGTTTTTTAATAAATGTTTTAAAAAATATTGGTGGATTGATTTAGTGATTTTCTCCCACTGATTGTTTCTGAAAACCAAATTAAGTTTTTTCCAAGTAGGTCCATCACTGATAATGCTACAATTGAATTTGAATTATTCTACCCTATGAAGACTCATTACTCATCCAAAAGATGCATTATGGAAATGAAGTTAGATATTATGAAATCCTATGACGGAGTTGAATGGCCTTATCTGGAACTTGTTCTTTCCAGTTTGGGATTTGGGAGGAAATGGATCTTCAATATCATGAATCGTGTTACAACTGTTTCGTTCAAAATCAACATTAATGGGTCCCCTTCTAAGAGCTTTAAAACTTCAAGAGGTTCACACTAGGGGTATCCACTCTTGCCTTTTCTTTTCATTCATGGGGCCGATGTATTTTCTCATCTACTTTTGAAAGTAGAAGAACATGGAAGTCTCCATGGTTATAAGTTATGTAGAAATGGACCCAATCTCTCATCTATTCATTGAAGATGATTGAATCATGTTTTCTCATGCTACCCCACTATAATGTTGTTCATTACTAAAAATCATAGATCTATATGAAAGGGATTCTAGTCTATATATTAATCCTTTGAAGTTAGAATCATCCTTTAGTGAAGGTGTGCTACAAGAAAATAGGGTGGAATTGCAACGGGTGGGTGATATTCTGTTGGTTGAAATGAATCTAAAATATCGTTGCCTCCCAACCATTGTTGATAGATAGATGAAACAAGTGCGCTACTCCATTTTAGATAAGGTGGATAACTTTATTTGTTTATGGTATACTAGGAGGATCTCCAAGGAAGGAAAGTTAGTTCTAATTAAGTCAGTGGCTCAAGCTGTCCCATCTTATTATATGTCATTGTTCATGTTTCCGGACACTCTTGTTGTTAAAATTTATTCCCAGTTGGACAACTTTTGGTGGGGCTCTCATGAGTGAAAACAAAACACACATTGGATGTATTTGGGAAAACTGTGTGTTTCAAAATTCTATGGAGGGCTCGACATTAGAAATCTAAAATGGTTAAATGGGGGACTATTGTAAAAGAAAGGATAACACCTTCTCACTATCCCAAATACCATGTTTGTAAAATTTTTATGAGATAAATACGTGCGTAATTATGTCTTTTTTCATGCTCAAATGGGGCCATGACCTAGTTTTCTATAGAGAAGCATTTGGGATGCAAGAGATCTCATTGACCATTGATGTGTGTGGATAATTTCTAATGGGAATGATGTTAGTGTTCAGAATGACCCGTGGATGGATAAAGGTTTCAACCTTAGGGTTTCCTCAACCACTATCCCAGGGTTCAAAAATGAAAGGGTGCAAGCTATGATCAATGATTTTCTTGAGGACTGGGACTGGGGGAAGATTTAAAACTTGTTTAATAAGGTCAATTGTCAGATCATTCTAAATAACCCTCTCACACAAGGAATGGATAATGACTAGATTTATTGGAATGTGGAATCTTTAGGGAGGTATTCTATTTGACCGGGCTACAAAATGAGGGTTCATGTCTTGGACTATGTCTTACCTAATAATCTCTAGAAGATTCTTTGGTTGCTCACATTTCCACCCAAGGTAAAAAAATTTGGTGCCATGTATGCTCTGGTGTTCTTCCAAGACACAATCTTCTTGTAAGACATCATCATGTGGAGGATGATAGTTGTCCATCAGGTCTTCAAGAGGTCAAATCTCCTCTGCATGAAATTCCCTTTTTTCATTGGGTGTAATGCATGTGTAAGGAATGGACACAAGATTTTAAATAGTACTTTGATTCTTCTATTAGGTTGGTCCAAAACCTCATTAAATGGGTGTCTTTGTAGGAACCAAGAGTGGTGGGGCTGATTTTCACAATTGCTTGGTTGATTTGGACCAGAAGAAATTAATGCATTTTCCAGACAAAAATGACCCCAGATTGTATTTGGGTTGAGAGGTCCTGGGACTAATGAATTATTGGAGAGCTAATGATGATTCACATTAATTGGGTTTTATTCGGCAGGGAGCTCCCTACGGGTCTCCCCCCGAGAGGGTTTTTTTTTAAATTAGCACAGATTCAGCCCTCTCTGCTAATTCTAGGGTTGGTATTGGCTTGATTTCCCATGATTGTTATGGTAAGGTTGTGGAAGCTCATTGTAGGGTCGTTCAAGCCTCTTGGAGCCCGATGGTGGTGGAGGCAATGACAATTGTCTCAGGGATTTTTCTTTCTCACTCAAAGGATTGGACCAATGTTTTGGTGGAATCTAATTGTCATGAAGTTATTATTATCGTATCAAAGAAGGAAGTGGATTCCAATAATTTTGGCCTCATTTTAAAAAATATTTGGTCCTGGGAAGAATGCATCACCGAATGTAAATTTTCTTTCATCATATTAGGCGGTAATCTGGTTTCTCATCATCTGGCTTGCTTTTGGGAAATCATGGGGTGATCATTGTTGAGTGGAATCTTTCCCTGATTGGGTTTGTAGGCCTTGTTTGGTTGATCAGTAATACATCATGTTTTCTCTCGAAAAAATATAAGATTTCATTAATTAGGTAAGTGGGTGTGTATAATTAATGAATATATATATATATACATATACACACTTTTTTTATATATGTTAAATTGAACAATCCAATTATATAATATGAAATGTGGAATATTTAAATGAATAATAATATTAATGGATAAAATAAAAATTTTATAAGAAAAATTAAAGATATTTATTATTAAAAAATAATAAAATGAATAATTATAAATACATATGTTAAAATGAAAATGAATACATATTAATTATATGAATGGTAACCATATTAAAAACAATAAATTTTAATGAATAAACATGTATAATTAAATATATAAAAATGGAAAAAATTAAAAACTATTAAAAAATGAGAAATTTAAAATGAATACATTGAAAAAAAAGAAAAACAATTAATATTATTAATGAAAAATAAAATTTGAAAATGAATAAATTCAAAAAAAAATATTAAAAATTGAAAAACATTTAATGGTTAGAAATATAATATAGATTAAATAAATTATTTTAATAAATATAATTCTAAAACAAATATTGAAATTGAATAAATTATAGAAATATTAGGTGTGCATGCATTTTGTATAAAAATTCATTAATTATGTATATGTATGTGAGAAATTTATATAACACATGTTTGAAGTATGTAAAACAAATTTTTTTTATTAAACGTCCTTTACTCGATATAGATTGTCAATATTTTCAATTAATATTAATTTTCAATTATAAATCAATTTTTATTAAATAAATGTCTTATTTAATGGAAACATACTTATTTAGAATTATAAAAATAATATTTAAAGAAATATTATATATTATATATATATATATATATGAATATATTTTTTATTAAAAATAATAAAAATATAAATTAATAATTATGTATAAAAAATAGTAAAAATGAATAAATAGAAAATATATAAAACGAATTAATATGTAAAATCTATAAATTCTAAATATAGTAATCAAATAGTTAATATTATTAACGAATATATATATATATATATAATGATATTGTATAAATAATATTCAATGAATGCATGTTAAAATTGAGTGAAATATAATAAAAGTTTTAATAGATTAAAAAAATATTTAAAATATGAATAACAGATTAATATGTTTTTAATTATTACATTTTATTCATTTTTTATATTTATAAAAAATACATACTATTTGTTTTTATGAAGAATATATATATATATATATTAAATTTATATATTTTTATTAATAATGGTTTCGTGAAAAAAATTAATACTTTTTTTGAAATTTAATCATTTCTAATTTTTATTTCGATAATTATTACATTTTATTCATTTTGTATATTTAAATTTAATATATAATGTTTTCTACTATATATAATTAATATATATATATATATATATATATATATATTAAATTTAATAATTCTTATTAATATTTATTTCATTAAGAAATTTTTTCATATTTTATTATTTTATTTTATTTTTTTTATGTTTTAAATTTTTATAAAATATTTTTACTATTTATATTTTTTTATTAGAGTATTTAAAAAAATAGGGTGGAGGAAGGGGTAGTGTATAGGCCCACACGTGTGCACCCATATAGAAATGGACCCTATAAGCCAGGTGGGAAGGTGGGCCAGTGCATGGAGGCACTAGTGCTTGTAGTGAGAGCAAGTGGAGGTGTTTGCAGGTGCCAATCCCCAACAACCATAGCACATTTTGTATATGGAATACCTAAGATTATAAAGAAAGGACCAAAAAAATGAGAAGTATGATGTGGGACATGCTGCACGAGACAACATGTAATCAGTGCTAGGTAAAAGTGCCGATAAAGGGAACAACTGTTTATAGTGGGATTTGTAGTAGTGTAGTTCCATAGCTACGTAAATATGTTAATATATATATATATCTATTAAGTAAATCTATTATAATATTTTAATATAAATATATATATGATAAAACATATATACATATATATATATATATATATATATTTAAATCTATCAGCAATTTAAAAAAATTGTTTCCACTAATGGTCTGCGAGCTTATCAATGAGGGTTTGGGTGGGGGTTTTAACTCCCTTGAAATGAATGAATTTCAAATTTTTTAGAGTGTTTTTAGTTGGTGGGTAACTTGGGGATTGGTCAAAAAAACATTTAATGAATTTCTCAGTCCTAGAAATGAGCTATTTGAAATACTATTTTATCGATGAAAAAAACACCAATAAATTCTTATTTTTATGAGTGCTGGAAAAGTCAACACTTTTTAATATATTTACAACCATTTTAATCATAGATAAATGTTTGTTTTATAGTATCAAGTTTTGAATCTACACTAATTCAATATATATATATATATATATATAATAAAAAACATGAGATGTTGAGATTTGTAAAGATATCTACCATATATATTAAAATTATGGGTGTGAAGAGTAAATATTTTTCTTTAAGATATTGAGAACTCATTTTTTGTAAGATGGGGATCATTTTTTATTAAAATTTCCACCCTCATAAATAATTAATCAAAAACAATATATGAGTTAGGAATGAAATATACAAACACACTAAGGGTGGGTTATTTCCCTAAATATAACATTGAAATGATTCCACACATTCTGGGTTGGATTGGCTGTTTAGAATTTCAAGAGTCCCACATCAAACCTGCATTTGATAATTCAAGTAATATTCTCTACTATCAAATGGGTAAACCCTAAAACAAGAGACACTACCATTGGTGAACCAATAAGAGAAACTGTAGAATGAATCAAATAAATTAAAAAAATTCTAATGTTATCTAATGGAATAAGATTTATAACAAATTAATTTTAAAATCTAGGAATAAAAATCAATTTACCTATATTGAATTATCATTTGATAAGAGACCCCATCTAAATTGACCTATAATGAACCTATTAAAAAGGGTCATATTATAAATTGTGTAGCTAATGATCTCAATCATGTTTCCCATTATACAATATGTTGATTAATATAGATAAATACATTCATTGAATGTTCATGGATTGTATAACATGAATTTTATATACATTGGACATATTCATAAACAAATTGGTGGATAAAACCATGAATCACAATTATGGTAGCACAATCTCTTTACATGAATTATATGAATTACAACACGCATATGGATATAAATGTATAACAAATGAAAACATCTATAAAAAACATCCATAATGAAAATAAGGGAGGAAAAATTGTAAAGAAAATCATATGGGGAATTGATGGAAGAATATCTCTTTATTGGTATTAATGAAAACATATAGATTAATTTATTAAACTATCATATTGAAATAACAAATAAAGGATACAAAACACCTACATTGGATTATCCGAAATGTTTCCCCCACATCCTTTTTACAGTTTCCCTCGCACTCACTCTTCTTGGTTAACATTATTGGTATACCCCTCCAAGATCGACCCTTAACCAACTTTTTGTCTTATCATGTGTATATATTTTTTCATTTGGATATGAGGTATTGTTCTCTATGATTTTATCATTAATTAAAATATCATATTTCAATATTACAAAAAAAATTGTTAGCGGCATTTTCTAGAGTTTGTCATCATTTTAAACTACCCATAAATGATTGGTGATGGGTTGTTATAACCACAACATATATCAGTGTCGTGAAATATTTTGCGGCACTTTTCTAAACCTCTATTGATCATTTAGTGGTGGGTTTTTAATTTTTTTTATATATCTATGATTAAATTTTTATGTATGAATATATTTATATATTTATTTTTTTCTTTATTTCATTATGATTTTATTTATTTATTTATTTATATATTTAATATTGTTTTACTATTGATTTGTTTATTTATTATTTATTATTTATTTATCATTCCAAGAAAAAATTGAGCGCATAACCCTTTGAGAAAAATTTGGAAAAAAGAAATAAAAAATGGGCCAACCCCTTCATCTCCACCCCGTAGTGACTAAAATATAACCCCAAGGATGCCTTTGACTTCTTGGTTGGGTCACAGACAGACCATAGAACCCTATTCAATAAGAATGCATTTTTTTGTTCATTTTCTTTCTCATAAGTAGATTTTTATCCCTTCATATGGCTACTAAATAGACTATAGTATACTTATATATATATACATACATATAAATATTTGTAAATTCATATGCCTATATATATTGGTTTTTTATTTATTAACAATAATCAATATATAGTGAATTGTGAATAGTGAATAAATAAAAAATATTAAATAAATAACAGATAAAAATTATTAAATATTAAATTAAAAATAAATATATAATAAATAATTAAATAGATAATAACTAAATAATAAATAATAATAAAATCTTTAAAAAGTATGGGGAACATCCCCTCATTTATTAAGGAAAGGCACCCCTCTTTTTCAAATGTATTGAGAGGTAACTCATTATATGACCCGAATTCCCAGTGGCTCAAGCACCAATTACAATATTTTGCAGTCTGAAGGCATAAAAATTCGAAGGCCAATACATGGCCCTTTAAGGCCTTGAGTGAACATTCTGAATCGTGTCATGTTGAAAGTAAAACAACAAGTCTCCTCCCCATGCCAGTAATCATCACACCTTAAGTCATTGCATTAGGCAAGTTGATGCACCGTGTGAGGGAATCCCTCCACCCACTGTGTGAGAGGAGGGATTTATGATATACGTTATCACACCTATAATAAATATAAAATAAATAAATTATCGATAAATTATAGATAAATATAAAATTATATAAAATTATATATAAATAAATATAAATATAAATAAACACACACAAATATATTATATAATTAATCTCAAAAAAATTAAGATCACTACAATTTGATCACCATTATGGCGATTGGAATCCAAACCCCTGGAATAAATTCATCGATGACACATAATGTATATGAAGAATCTCATAAAAAAATTAAATTTTATTGAATGTTAGAAAATCAGGGTATCCAACTAAAAATTCAATTTTTGAGGCCTTTAGGGAATTATTTAATTGAACAATAGGGATTGATGTAGCATCTATCCAAATGATGCACATCTCATCACAATATTCAATTTAATATCTCACAGAGCCCAAATAGACAGTTTGTTAAAAATTTACTTATAATACCCCAAGGATATACAAATAAATTCATTAAACACTACGTGTCCACAAAACACCACTTGGTTATAAATTAGCTTGTAAACTTAAATTTTCCACCTTTGTGATTTGAATATCGAAAAAGTGATATACATGGTTGTGTTTAGTAAGATATTTATCGTCTGATAAGAAAAAATTAATTTTTTGGGAAAACTAACATACCCTTATGAATAGTAAAATGAATAGTAATAAGACCCTTATGTATAATAAATCATATAATTATTTTATTGTCTTATGGTCATAAGATAATGAGTTCTTGATTAACTTTTCAAGGTGATATAAAATGAATTATAGTTTAAAAATTGTTATTTATCAAATAAATTATAATTTTAATAAAAATTAAACTATTAATATTTAGGAAATTATTTTTTTAAAATGGAGTTCATTTTTTAATTATACACAAAAAAATTGGCAGGGTGATTTTTTTGAATTTTCTGAAATACTCAAATTTTTTATGAATAGTAAAATATGACAATTTACTGTATATATACTTTATCATTCAAATTCACTATTCATAGCAGCATGGATAATGTGAGAACACTTGGTTCAGACTCACATGCACGTATTACTATTATGGTTCAGATGAATCAACAGTATTGGTTGTCTTGAGGGAAATAATAAAATAATAAATAAGATATTCACCAATCACCCCTCTCCTCCACTATTACCCCCGTCACTACCTCTTCTATTTACTCGTACCAAGCCTTTTGAATTGTCTAAATTATACTCAAATATCATCCCATGAACCTCCCCCACGTCCAGAATCCCATGGTCTCATAAAAAGACCATAACCTCTCTCCTAGAGAGGCTCTCAAGTAAGATAACATCAAGGGATAAATTCCTCTTTTCATTTATTTAATTTCAATTTTCTTACATTTCTTTTTTATTTACTCACCTCCTTTCATCCAAATGATGTGATTAATCCAATAACTTACATGTACTTTAATGTTGTTATGATAATGGTATAATTCTTTATCATCTCTTCTTTCCCTTCATTTATACAAGAAATGACAACACCAGCTGAGATGTGTTAATTTATCACATTCAAGGATGACGAGTTTTCAATTTCTATTACCATCATAAATTCTGATCATAAAACCATTTTTATGGTTGAAAAAGACTATAATATATATGTATTATATTTTATTTAAGGTTCTAGAGTCCTTTTTTACACATTAAATTAATTTATAAATTAAAAAGAGTTCGTTATGACAAAAAACCGCCAATTAACCCGAACAATAGTCATCAGAGTTGTATCTAATTATTCTTCTTCACAACCAATAAAAAAATGAAATTATATAAAACTTTAATCTTATGTTTGTTCACTAATAACATAAAACTTCTATTTTGGACAACCATTCTCAGTCTATTTGTTTATCCGTACATAAATATAAGTAAACTGATCATCAAAATCGAGGAAGAAAATGCTCCCAAATAATGAAATTGAATCTCATAACCCATGAAAATGCTAGGAATTAACCAAATAATGCTATAATAAATAAATTAAATTTAGGTGTGGTTATGTAATTATTAATTTATGAACCTAAATTTTATTATTTAGGTAGTTAAGATCAAGTGAGAAACACCTTCGGACATAGGGTAAGAGTCTTATACTAAAACCTCCATTTTCATTCGGGTTCCACTTATTCTCTATTTACATCAATTAAATTATTATTTATTCATATATACTCCTCATAAATTCTATGATAATGTTATATATACATGTACCAACTAGAATCATACTTTAAATTATGGGGAGTTATATGTTTTAAAATGAACTTTCAGAAATTCTTCTCAAAATACAATCTTGCTTTAAAGGAATTTTTCAAATTCTTACCTATTTTCAAGGGAACAGTATAATCTTTTTTTGAAAGAAAATATCTTCATAAAATCACTAATTTATTATGAAAATACTATATTCCGAACTTCTAGTATTATACAAATATTTTTCCGAAAGAACACTTCTTTTCAATGTAAAAGAATTTTTATTTGAAGAATTACATGATGATTTTATAAGAGTATCTTAATATATTAAAAAAATCTTGTAGATTATTATGAATGATATCATCTACCAAATTTAATTGAATTGTTTATTATTATTTTAACTGTGGATGAACTATCATAAAACCATTCACAAATTTACTTCTAATGGTAAATGTTTATGCATAATGTTCACGAAAAGTTATTTAAATTTAATATGTTATTTTAAATATGAATGTTTATGTGATTTATGTTAATACCCCTTAATACAAGGAATTAATTATAATTAATAAGCGATGAGTGGTGCCCAATTTAGACCCTCGATGCATCAGTTGGTCTCATGAGACAGACTATGGTTTTGGCATAAGGCCTTGACAAAATGATTATTTATGTTATTGGCACGAGGCCATAATAGTACGGTTATGTTGTCTGGAATTATGAATTCCCACCTTATGAAACTAGTAATTGATAGTTCATGTGGTTATTTGACTAGTATAATACCCATGATTATGCTTTATTATGATATTAATTATTCATCTCTTATTCCTACCATAATGTATTCCAGTTCATTTTTAAAGGCATGTGTCTTTATTTATTCACCATGACTAATGTTTATGTTTTTGATATCTTCCACTATATTTCTTAACCTTACTGAGCATTTGATCTCACCCCTTTCTTATGTTTCATTTTCCCAGGACAAGAAGAGGTATATTAACAATGACATGGAGATATAACGTAAAAGTTATGGATGTTGTCAAAGGAGTTTCTAAGTGGGTTCTCCATTCATGTTGTAATGTTGAACTAATGTATGTATCTTGTTTTAAAAAACTAAAAAAATATTCATTCCTTCGGGATACAACTTTATTGCAATCATGAAAAAGTAATAAAATAAGGCATCGACACCAGGAAACATGGGTCATGTCTTTATAGTTTGTATCAGAGGATGTTTATTAGGAAACATGGAAACTAGATTAAGAAAACATAGATTAGGGAACAACACCAAATTTTTTTTTGAGGATAAACATAAAAGAAAGTCCTTAAATTTTTTGTAAGAAATAGATTTTTTAGATTTTTTCTAGAAAATACATCCCAATATAGATACTACAAGTCGACTTTCTTCTGCAACAGATTTACCTAGGAGTAACAAATCCAACAAGGAGTATCCGGATTGACCAGGGGTATCCTAGTACATGGAAACGTGCCTTACTGTGCACCTGGTTTGATACTCTTGGGGGATATTTTTAAGATAATTCAAATTTTATTTACAAGACATTATGAAGTAGTTAAATGTATATTTTTTTAAGAAACCATATTTAGGATTATCATATTATCTATGTATATAATTTCAATTTATATAAAGTATTTATCTATGTTGAGATTTTACATTATGATTCATAAATTAATTTAGTGTATACCATTATTTGGAAATGGTTCCTAGTGGAAGGAATGGAAACCGCATGAACGCATGTGACCCATATAGGGATTTCCCTCCTATGCAAGATAATGATATTTTCTACAGTTCTGTGACTGGTACTAAGAAACTTATAACTAAATTGGGAAAACAAACGCAGTTTGTGAATAATAACCCTAATCGTATGGATCATATGGATCCCCAACGTGGGGGATCTATATAAGATCACTTTATGCAACAAAAACCTCCATCATTTAATGGGACTACAAACCCATTCTTAGAGGAGCAGTGGATAAGATCATTAGAGATTATATTTCTTGCTTTGGGGTGTAAGAAAATTGAGAAGGTTTTCACAGTGATTTATCATCTATTGGTAGATGCATATCAGTGGTGGTATTTAATCCATAACACAAAGGAGGAAGAAATTGAAGAAATTGAATAAAGATATTTTAATGAAATATTATTTGAAAAATAATTCCCCCGTGAAAAATGATAAGATATAGAAAGTTAGTTTCTGAATCTGAGGAAAAAGAGGATGATAATTTTTCAAAGTATGAAGCTAACTTCATACGGTTAGAAAGACATGTTGCATACTACATACGTAAACAAAGGAAAAATATTGATCGATTCTTTGATGGATTTAAACCATTCCTCTAAAAGGATATAGTCTCCCAAAGTCTCTCAACATATGAATATATAGTCTCAAGTGATATCAAGATGGAAAGGAAATTATCTAAGTCTTGTGAGTTTAAGAGAAAGAAAGGGAAGAGGATGGCTAATGAAAACTCTATAAAATGAAATAAGGAAATAGGGAAGAAGGGAAGATTTGACCTTCTACACTATAATAATTATGGGATGAGACACCTTGGTACTTCCCTGAAGTGTAGGAGTGTTTGTTATATGTATGGATAAATGGACACTTATACTGAGATTTTAATGGGATGCAAGAAGCTACCAATGTTCAATGACACAATTATATAGAGATGAGGCATTATGAAAATGGTTGTTCTAGACTTCAAGGAAATGTTCCCCAAAAAACACAAAAGGAGTAACTCCAAGATTATGCAATCACAACTACTGATATTAAAGTCCCTAAGGATGTGGTGGTAGGTACTTTAATAATTTTATCAAATTTTGGAAATTCTTTATTTGATTGTATATCATAACATAATTTTATGACTTCCCAATTTTCTAATAAAATTAGAGATGTTCAATTTGATTTATTAAATGAGTTGTTAGTCAAAACTCCTAGGTAATTTATCATTGTAACAAGATGTGTCGATTAGTCCCTTATGACACATAAATGTGCTTTAGTTGCTAACCTTATCATCTTCACAATGATTTAATTTGATAAAATCTTTATTATGAGATGGATTTCACATTATGATATTATGATTTATTGAAAGAAGAGAGAAGTTACAATTTTTTAGAAAAGTGTTGAATTCCTTATCATTAGAGCAAAAACCTCACCAGCTGATTCTTATCTAGATCCACCCCCAATATTTATATTTAATTCCATTATTGGGGAGGAAGGTAATGCAATATCAATGGGTAGGAAAGGAATGTTCAAATAGATGATGTACCTATTATGCAAGAATATGTTGATTTTTTTCCAAAGGATTTACATAGACATCCTCCAGACTGGGAAATTGAGTTTTCCATCAACTTAATTCCTTATTCAAGGCCATTATCAAAGTCCTATTAGAAATGGACATTGTGGAATTAGTATAATTTCATAAAAAACTAGAGTAATTGAGTGATAAAGGATTTATTCACCCTAGTGTTTCTCCATGGGGATCCCCTTGTCCTTTTTGTTAAGATGAAAGATAGATCTATGAGGTTTTTCATTGACTATAGAGAGATCAATGCTATAGCAGTAAAGCAATAGTATCCCCTCCCTCACATTGATGATTAATTTGATCAACTTCATAGAGACTAATATTTTTTTAATATTGACCTTTGATCTGGATATCATCAGCTGCGAGTAAGGAAAGAATAAATTCAAAAGATAGTATTTTGAACCAGGTATGGGAATTACGAGTTTATAGTAATTCCTTTTGTTCTGAATAATTCACCCTATGTCTTCATGGATCTAATGAATAGGGTTTTTAAGTAATATCTTGATGAATTTTTTGTGGTATTTATTGATGATATCTTAGTATACTACAAAATCTAGGAAGATCATGAAAATCACTTGCAAGAATATTCCGAGGACTCTAAAAAATGAATTATATGGGAAGAATAGAAAGTGTGAATTTTGGATTCAATTAGTTTTCATTCATGGCCTCATTATCTCTATAGATGGAATATCTGTTGATACTATGAATGAAAAGGATATTCAAGAATGTCCTAATCCAACGTACATAACTGGGGTATGTAGTTTTATTGGTTTAGATGGTTATTATCAGTGTTTCATTCAGAAATTCACCCATTTATCCAACCCAATGATGAAGCTTACATGTAAAAGGGTTATGTTCATATAGATAACAGAATGTGAGTATTTTTTCAAATAATTGAAGATGAAATTATTGAAGTATCTAATCCTAACTCTACAATCAAGGAATGATGAGTTTGTGATCTATAGTGTTGCATTAAAGAATGGACATGGTTGTGTCTTTATGCAGAATGATAGAGTCATTACCTATTCATAAATGAAGTTTAAAATTAATGAAAAAAACTATCATACTCATGGTCGTAAGTTAGATTTTGTGAAATTTTATCTAAAAATATGGAGACACTATCGCTATGGGGAAAGATGTAATATATACACATCACAAGAGTTTGAAGTATATATTATCATAGAAATAACTCAACATGAGGAATATGTGATGGATCTAACTACTCAAGGATAATGATTGTTCCATACACTACCACTGAAGAAAGGAAAATAAGTTAGTTAATGCATTGAGCAGGAAGGATCATGGAGTTTTAAACAAAATGAGGATTGAAAGGGATCCAAAATTCATTAATCTAATAATTATGGCCATAAAAATTATCAAATAAGATGAATCTTCAATAATTTTTCAATTGGTTTCCCAACCATATTTATTAGAATGGATTAAAAGATCTCATCATGATGATGTGAACCTTCAAAAGAAAATTAATGTTGTGAAGGATGGTAATTTGGATGACATCCTATGTGAAGATTAAATTTTAAAATTTGGGAAGAGGCTATGTGTTCCCTCTATAATCGATCTGAAAATGGAGTTATTGGATGATTCCCATTGATCGAATTTCTCTAAACACCCTGTTATCACTAAAATGTATAGAGACTTGAAGGAACATCTCTTGTGGGATAACGTGGAACCAGAAATTTCTGATTATGTATCAAGATGTTTAGTGTGTCAAAAAGTGAAGGCCGAATTAAAACATCCTAGAGGAGTCCTAAAACCTCTACCTATCCCTACATGGAAATAGGATGACAACACCATGGATTTTGTTACTGGATTATCCAAAACTCCAAGAAAAAATTATGCAATATGGGTAATTGTTGATTGCCTTACTAAATCTGAAACTTTCAACACTATAAGGGAGGATTTTCCACTGGAGTGGTTTCAAAGACTCTATATTAATGAATTTCTAAGACTTCATGGAGAATCTATTTATATAGTCTCTGACTAAAATCCTCAATTTACATCTATATTTTGGAAAATTCCTCATAATGCTTTGGATACTGAGCTTTATTTGAGTACTTCTTATCATCCTCAAATTGATGGGAAATCAGAAAGGATGATCAAAATAATAGAAGACATGTTGAGATCATGCTCTCTCTACTTTCAAGGTGTGTGGGATCAACATTTACCCTTGGTGGATTTTTCCTACAATAATAGTTTCCATTCCAGTATTCACAGGGCACTATATAGAGAATTGTATTGAAAGGGATGTCGTACACCAACATGTATGGATGAATTTGGTGAGAGGAAGATAGTGGGCCTAGATCATGTAGAGGAAACAATAATGAAGGTAAATACTATTCAAGGACATATAAAAGCATCTCAAAGAAGAAAAAAATGTATGCTGATAATCGAAGGAAGGATTTGGAGTTTCAAGAGGCAGATCATGTTTTCTTAAAAGTATCTCAATAGAATGATTTTATATGATTTAGGAAGAAAGGGAAATTGATCCCTAGGTACATATGACCTTTTCATATTTTGGAGAGAGTTGGAGCTATTTAATATCATTTGGATATACTTCCTTGCATGTAAAATCTACATAATGTGTTCCATGTCTCATTGATATGAAAATACATGATAAACCCAACACAAGTCCTCACTTATGAAGGTATAGAATTAGACCCTACCCTATCATATTTTCAATAGAATATCTCGATTCTAGACAAAAAAGAATAGGTGTGGAGGAATCAGATGACTCGACTGGTAAAGAGAATTTTGAAAAATCATAAAATCGAAGAGGCAACATGGGAGCCTGAGGAGCTTATGATGAAGAACTACCAAAATTATTTTGTGAGGTAATATTCTAGTAATTTCGAGGATGATATTTTTGAAATAAGGGGAGAATGTAACACCCCAAAGATATATAAATAAATTTATGAAACATTGGGTCTCCATAAAACACCTCTTTTTTATAAGATAGCCAGTAAACATAATTTTTCTACATATGTGATTTGAATTTCAAAAAACCGACATATAGAGTTGGATTCAAAAAGATATTTAGAGTCTAATAGGAAAAACATATTTATTGGTGAATAGTAACATATAATTATGAATGGTAATATAAATAGTAATATGACCCTTATGAATAGTAAATCAAATTATTATTTTATTTTCATAATGATATAAGATAATGATATCTTGGTTAATTTTTCAAGGTGATATAAAACGAATTATAGTTTAAAAATTGTTATTTGGCAAATAAATTATGATTTTATTTTAAAATTCAATTAATAATATTTAGAAAATTATTTTAAAAAATTAGTTCATTTTTGAATTATAAACATTAAAAAATGGTCAGGGTGAATTTTGGGATTTTGTTGAAATACTCAAATTTTCCAATGAATAGTAAAATATGGTAATTTACAATATATATACATTATCAGTTAACTAACTATTCCTAGGAGTATTTATAATGTAATAACACATTTTTCAAACTCACGTGCACTATTTACTATTATGTGTCACATGAATCAACAATATTGGTTTTCTCGAGGGAAATAATAAAATAATGAATATGTTATTCACAAATCACCCCTCTCCTCCAATATAACCCCCCACTCCTTCTTCTGTTAACTCCTCTCAAGCCTTGTTACTTTTATAAATTTTGAGAAAATATGCTCCTAATCTCCTTTCCCAATTATAGTATCCCTTGGTCTCATAATATGACCCAAAACACTCCCATAAAGAGGCCCTCAATGAAGATAACTTCAAGAGGTAAATTCCTCTTTTCATTTCCATTATTCTATGTTCCTTTCTTTTCATTTTTATTTCATCACCTCATTTCATTCAAATGTTTTGGTGACTCCATTAACTTACATGTATTGTAATTTTATTATGATAAATGAATAATTCTTCATCATCTCTCATTTCCCCTACTTTTATATTAGAAATGAAAACACCATCCGAGATGTGTTAATTTATCACATTCAAGGACGATGGGTTTTCAATTTCTATTATCATAATCAATTTGGGGAATGAAACCATTTTTATGATTGAAACATAATATAATATATGTATTATAACTTATGTAATGTTATATAATCCTTGTGTACACATTATTTTAATTTATATATCAAAATTAGTTCATTGAGATAAAAACCCACCGATTAACCAAAAAAATTGTCATTAAAGTTTTATATAATGATTCATCTTCACCCCCAAAAACCAAAATAAATTTTATAACCATGTAATATTCTAGTTGTTCATTAATAACATACAAATTATATTATGGAAAACCATTCTCATCCTATATGTTTATCTGTACTTCAATATAAGTAAACAGATCCTGAAAACTAAGGAAGAAAATGCTCCCAAATAATGGAATTAGATTTCTTAACCCTTGAAAAGGACATCAATGAACCTAATATGGTTATAATAAATCCATTACATTTAGGGTATGTTCTGGAATTATTAATTTACAAACCAAAATTTTATTATTTCTGTCATTAAGCTCAAGTGAGGAACGCCTTTAGGATTAAGGTAGGGGTTTTCTACTTGAATTTCCATTTTCATTCAGGTTACTCTTATTCTGTACATACCAAAATTAAATTATCATTTATTAATATTTACTCTGAATAAATTATATGTGAATTTTCTATATATGGGTACCAACCATAATCATGCTTTCATTTATGGGGAGATATATGTTTTAAAAGAAACATTTAAAAATTCTTCCCGAAATATAAGCCCACATCAAGGGAATTTCTCATATTCTAACCACTTTTCAAGGGCACTATATAGTCTATTTTTAGAAACCATTATATTTATAAAATCACAAATATTATAATGAATATACTATCATTCTTAACTTATGGTTTTATAAAAATATTTTTCTTAAATAACACTTCTTTTTAATGGAAAAGAGTATTTATCTCAAGAATTACTCGATAATTTTATAAGAGTATCTTCATTTATTTCCAAACTATTATCGATTATTATGTATCATATCATCTAAATATTTAATTTAATTTTTTATGATTTGTTTGACTATGGCTGTACTATCTTAAAACAATTCACCAATTTACTCAGAATGGTTATTGTTTATGCTTAATGATGGAAAAGTTATATACATTTTATATGTTTTTCTAAATATGAATGTGTATGTTGTTTATGTTTATCCCCAATAATATGAGGAATTTGTTATAATTAATATGTTATGAGTGTGTCCCACTTTAGACACATGATGCATCGGTTGGTCTCATGAGACTAACTATGGTCTTGGCACATAGCCTTGATAAAATAATTATTTATGGTCCTGGAATAAGGCCTTGACAGTATGGTTATGATGCCTAACATTATGAATTTCCACATTATTAAACTAATAATTTAAAGTTCATGAGGTTATTTTACTAGTATAATACCCATGATTATAATTTATTATGGCATTATATATTCAGCCCTCATTCCTGTCATAAAGTGGTCAAGTTCATTTTTAAAGTCTTGGGTTTTTTGTTATTCACCATGCCTAATGTTTATGTTTATGATATATTCCACTGTATTACTTACCCTTTATTGAAATTTGAGATCACCACTTTCTTATGTTTCATTTTCCCAGGACATGAAGAGGTATATTATGAATGAAATGCAGAAATAGCCCAAGAGTTGTGGATGTTGTCAAAAGAGTTTCTAAATAGTTTTTCCTTTCAAGTTGAATTGTTGAACTTATGCATGTATCTAGTTTTCCAAAACTACTTAAATATTATTTCCTTTATGATATTAATTTCTTGTAATCAAGCCAACGTAATCAAATAAGGCATCAACTCCCGGAAATCGGGGTCGGGTCTTTACATTACCATTCTTTGAAGTTGATGTTTTATTTTTTATTTATCTTAGAAGAATAATGAATTATAAATTATTACTTATAACCTAATTATTACATAATATCCTTGTAGTTATTTTAATAAGATTTTATTTGACTGATCGTGGAGCATAAATAGGAACTTGGATCAAAAGTTGTGGTTTGTTGTTGTGGAAGTCCAATTTTCAACATCTATTTGAACATTAATAAGATATTATTAGTAGTAAATAATGAATGATTATTAATTATTAAATATTTATAATATTTATTTTTATATACATATATATATATAAATTACTATTATATATGTTTTAAAACATTTAACAGATTTTGGTGTGGTTTTTAAAAAAAACTCTCAAATGAAAAAAAACAAAAAATTTTATTTGTTGAGGATATAACAATGGTTTATAAAAAATCAGCACTAAAAATATCAACCAACATAATTTCTTGAATTTTTTCAAAACCACTACTAAACTCCATTTTTATAGTGTTTTTAGGAATTGTTTTCTGGGTATGAGGAGTAGAATATAGGACTGGTGATATAGGTTTTCTGAAAAGGTGGGTGTTGAAACTAAAGATAGTTCTTGAGTGTGTTACTTGTTATAGATCATCATTTTTGGATAGTCATTTACCACTATATGGATTTCTAAAGGTAAGGGTTTCTTTGTGTGTCTAGTAATGCTTGTTTTCTATTTTTTTGATAAAAAATTGATGTTTTTTTTGTAATATAATATTCATGAGTCTATTTTTGAGTTTGAGTGCGTTTTTTCATGGTTTTCCATCATGAAATCATGCTCAAGGTTGGTGGACTATACATTCCCATGTGATATGTGGTTATTTTGGGAGTCATTTATTTTATAAAAATACCATTTTATTTTTATATAAATAAGTGTTTTGAAGGAAATCATGGTGCTAGAAAAATATTTTGACCCCTTGCGTAATTTATTTATTTTATTTATACTTGTTTGTTCACTTGGGAAATTTCATGGTAAGTGAAAAGAAGGTTATTAGCATTGAATGAATTATAAATCAATTATATTACTTATATTTTTTATTATGGCAGGTTTTTAATACACATTTATATTAATTTGTGTACAATGATTTCATGTGTGAATGTTGTAGCACACTATTTAATATTACACAATATTAAGCACTACTATTTGTCAAAACAAAAAAATGATAACAAAGGGTCTATTATATAAATTATAATGATGTTAATAAAAGGAACTTTTATGAGTGATAAAAATATCCCGGATAAAAGATACCCTTTATCGATTAGTTTTTTAGTGCTAAAAAGGATACCTTTTATCATATACTTTTTTAGTGTTGATAAAAGAAATCATTTGTTAGTGACATTTCCACTAATAAAAGACACCCTTTGTGAGATGTTTTTTTCAACACTGAAAAATGCCTTGTTTATCATTACATTTTTAGCACTCATAATCGCATCCTTCGTAACAAAGATATATATTATTAAAAATATTATTTTAATATAATATTTGATTTTATATTTGGGTAAATATTATTTATATAATACTAAATATGTATCCACAATAAAATTATATTATATTTAGTGAAAAACGGTTTACAAAATAATACAAATTTTATATTAATTAATAATTTGACAATTATCATCAAGTAAAATAAATTTAACAACAATATCATGATAGAAGAAATTTATAAATTAATCAATCTCTCAAAATATGTTGATAAGATGACTTGAACTTCAAACAAACATAACTTTTAATATGGGTATCTATTTGGGATCTACAAGATGTCAAATTTAATCATGTGAAGAGATCTAAATTTTTTGGATTAGAGGGAACCCATTACCTATTTTTTTGTGATAAAAAACTAGCCTTATGTCCCACAAAACTGATTTTTTTTTTCGATACCCAAATTTATGAACATTTTATGGAATTTTAGCTTCATTAAAGAGGTTCATCATGTCTTTTTTTTCAATGGTGAATTATTTTACTCACCGAGATTACATTCATATTAATATTATAGTATTTCCATTTTAATTTTTTTTCATATTTTAATTTTATTTATGAATTAATATATATATATACATATATGCCTATTTTTATATATTTACATATTAATATTTAATCTTGTAAATAAATATTTATTCATTTTTATATGAAAAATATTTTTTAAAATATATAAACGATATGGAAATGAAAATTTATTACTAATTTTATTTAAAATAAAAATTTAACCACTATAATTAGCTTATAAAAACTTATGAACACACACACATATATATATACCTATAAAAATGAATTTATAATTTTTATATATAAATATATATATGTGTATGTTAATAAATATATATATTTATATATAGTCTAATATATGTAAATTAATATTAAATTTTAATATACTCAAATAAATATAAATAAATATATTATATATATTCACACACATAGAAACTAATATATATATATATAAACACACACAAGAACACACACATAAACATATATTTTATAAATGTATTTAAAAATATTTATATAAATATATGGATTAGAAAATTTTTGTATATATATATATATATATTGGGAATTAATATAGATCAATTGTAAGGGAGGTCCTATGTTCGAATATAAGCACACATGGGTGAGCATTGATGGGGATAGAAGTGAAGCACTGTTGGGGGGGAGTACCGAAAAAAGAGGGTGAAAATGTTTTAGTGAGAGAAGGAGAGGCAACAAGCAGTCGAGTGCTAGTAATGTTGGGAAAAATCATTGTAACGGGGTGATGTTAGTGTGAGAAGAATACATAAATATTTTAGAAATATATTTTGATATATTTTTCATCTCTTTTTAGAAGTTGATAAATTCTCCATTTATTTTTTCTAAAAAAGCACTAATATAGGGGGTGTTTATTAGTGATTTATTTAGAACTAATAAGTGGGTACTTTATCAACATTGATAAAAGAAATATTTTTTTAAAGGTGCTCTGGACATCAGTGATTTTCTAACACTGATAAAAGAAACATCAAGATCTTTTAGAATCTTGGTCTATATCAGCAACCTTAGTTGTTATGAAAAGTAGATTATATATTGGGTTAGTTTAGTTTCCAAATTAACTAAGTATAATAACCATGATGGTTATATTTAATATTTCTAAACATACAAAAAAATTATGAAATGACGAAATGATTGTTGATTTGGGATATTGATTTTATATAATTTATTGATATATTGATTCCATAACAGTTTTTATTGAAACCTTTATATATTATGTAAATTATAAAATTTTATATATTGTATATAAATAGACACACTAATAACCTAGTGGACTAGGGACGTGTTTTGGATGATAAGAAGATCGAGTTTGAATTCAGTGGATGTTAATTTATTTAGGTAATATATAAGACACTATAATAAGCACAAATAGAGTAGAAAAAACACATGTAAATAAAGGATGACCTTGTTTCAAGAGGAACTGCGTTTGATGGGGTTTTTGGTACTTTATGTTGGTTTATGTCCTTTATGTCCTATTGTAATAAGGCCTTAGGGCCATGTGTAATAAAACAAAGTAATTAGAGTTCGGTCATCAATCAATGGATAATGGTATCCCATGCCTAAAAACTGAACTCAAGATCCCCTTAACATAATTGCTATAAATATCCAAAAACATTCATCAAATGACTAAAAACTCCAATTTTCATCCTTAAGATGACTTACTTGGATGCCACTCTTACAAGACTCAAATTACTAGGGCCACTCCTGAGATATTGTAATGCTGAGAGAGCCACCCCAAGCTCATATCCAATATGATATGGGTTGGTGTCTGGTTCTAAGTCGGAATATCTCACAAAATGAGAGGCCTTAGCCTATAAAAATTTAATAAACTCATTAATAATGCATAAGATAACCCAAAATTATATTAGGATGTATATAATCAAATGAACTGTATATCATGCATGCATGCAACAATGAATACAAATGTATACCACCCAAATATACCAGGGAAATATTATACTCAAAATTACTCCAAAATAGATTCATTGAGAATCTCCTCTATGTTACATGTACTCATGGATCACACTCCATCTACATCAGTCAATTCCACCACCTTAAATAATGATTCTCCATAAAACATCGCCAAGAATTTATAGGTGTCATCTCTATAAAATTCACACCAACTCCATGTCCACATTGACCATCTCTAAACTATTGTGTCATCTACACATATACAACACATTTTGGAACAAAACCCATACATGGGTAAACATAAACATACCTAGTATGATACCCTGAAAAAAAGGAAACACAAAGAAATAATTCAAATCGACTTCTAGTATAAGTGTTGACCAAGAGGAATATGAATGGAAAAAAATAACACCAATTGAACATAAGATCATGGTACTAAGGATTAAATAGATGAATGACAAGGATGGATAATCTAGATATTATCAACTATAATAAGTATCAAGGATTCACGAATGGTCTTAATCATCACTAACCTAACCCTAAATATTCACACCGCTTGAGTAACAAAAAGAAGATAATAATACTAAAGATACCACAAGGCCCTAATTCGATCATCAACTATGTACCGCATGTTAAATGAAACCCTTAGGGTGGAATGGAATCAAGATTACACCATAATTCTATACTACATATACTTCCAAGAGTTAGGTCACCACCACAATCAATGATGGGGAGGTCATTCATCATTGAATCATGATCGATAGACGAGGTTTCATTACACCCTCTAGTCGATCATTATCATGTAAATTGATCCTACATAAAAATTATCTGTGACAAATAATCCAGTAATCCCATGGGAACTATGGTGGGTATCCTACGCCTAGATGGAAGATACATCAGTCAAGGGAGAACCGACCCCCCACCATACATAATCTCTTAGACGGTGGATTAGAAACTCCACAGATAGTGTAACTCCACCCCAAGTGTCGTGGGAGAATAAAAATCACATCCATATAAATTGAATGGGTACTCGTACCTTGTTGGACGTCACCTCAATTGAGTGAGTAAAAACCCCAAAATCAATTTGAAGATCACACATGAACCTCATCATCAATACTATGGAAATAAATCATAAAACTACCTATATGATCTTAAAAATAAACTTAAATAACCAAATAAAATACTCCATTTTTATCAACAAGTAATAATACTGAGGATGGAATATTTATTTATCCAAAACTAGAAACAGATGAAACATGGAATCTCATCATATCAAAAATGTGTACTGTTACATGATGGGACTTAGGGATCATTACACAAGTAGAATTATAGTAATCAATGTCATGACCCCCTCCCCCAAAAGGTACACCTTCTAGGATGTTTGTGAGAGAAGGGAGACAATGATGCCTTAATCCCACCTATATTATCTAGGTCAATGTCATAGAATAAGGGCCTTATTTGGGTGGATAACATGAATTTTTAGTCTTAATTTACTTCTAAGTTTTTCTTTACACCATTAAAACGTCATTTCTAACAAAAATTTTATATTAAATGACAAAATTAAAAATAAAAAATGAGAAGAAAGGGATCTTAAAATGTAAATTAAAATTAATCTTTGAATAGATATAGAATCACCTCAATGTGTAATTCTATCATCATTGATGAATCAGTTGACTATATATTGTTGTACCATAATTATGTATTATGATCAAAGTGTATAATACCTATATAAGTGATCCCCCATGCACCACAATCTCAAAATGTCATCGTAAAATCTCCAGGTGCTAGCACGGAAAATCCCGGTCACTTGAATTATTCATGGTTGATCGTAACTGAATTCTTATCGAGGGGGAGATAACTCTTGATGGTCTCTTAATGGATTTATAGAGGATGGTAAGAGATAACTCTAGGTATATTGATTTATCTCTTAGTATTGATAGATTCTCACTCTATCCATTGTGAACAAAAATTATTATTCTTTGAATGTGATATAATAAGATATTTATTATGGAAGGTTTAGGGTTGGAAAATTTCACACTAAACCAATACCATGTAAATAATTCTTAATCAACCCCATGTACAATAATAATAATTTATTATTATTATTATTAATCACTATAAATGAAAAAATATTTAATAATATAAATAAATATTGTTGATTGAATTTCCAACAAAATAATCAATCTCGGTCTATGATCATCCTCCTTGGTATTTAACAAACCTCAAATAATTTCTATTTATTCAGTAAAATAAATACTACTACATTATTCACTAATAAATATAATTAATATAATAAATATAATAAATATAATAAAAATAACATTCTATAAACATAGAAACCAACATTTATTATTATTTAAATTAATAATTATTTCTAGTAATATTTTATTAAATTATGGTCCTAAACCAAACCTGAATAAATATTATTTATTCTATCCTACTAAATACCATACTTGAATTTAACAAAGATTATAGATACACTTAGTGTGTGACCCTCTAGGCCTCTTTCTCAGTGGAATTATGCATAATTTCTAAACTCCATCGTTAACTTCTATAAACACATCAAGGACCCCATAGAGAAATTATGTAACATCAAAAGTACATTCAACCTCCCACAAAATTATTATTTGTAATATAATCCCTTTATATTGAAATCAATAATCAAGAAGGTTGATTTTTAGTGTAATAAACTTATATACATGATGTCTTTTTCTTTGTCTTTTTGAACATGAAATCTCCCACAAAATACCATGTCCATGGATTTACATAGATATCAACTACCATATAGGGAAAAGAGGGACATATCCTTTCCTATAGTATCTATTAATACAACATTACTCATGATACACCCAACATATCCTAACTCGCCACTTGCATATGTCATTGTGGTATTCATTAATAATTCAATGTTCATGAGTGATTATATTCATTAATGAAAATATTAATACAAAAGGAACAATATATAAATTCATAGATAGGAAAATTTAATGAAACAAGTAAATGTGGAATTCTAATGGGAGGGTCTATTGTTATAAACTCCTATATTAGAGAACACCAATGATGAACACTAGGAGAACGCATCTCAATGTCTTATGATCCTAAAACGCATAATATACTATATTTTCAATATCCCATTAGACAATATCATCCTGTAATAGAAATGTTTTCATGAATAATGTCCTGACACTTCCAGGTTCTCATCATAGTGGGGAACTTACATAACCATTAAATGTGACATATATTCTAAAGAAATTATCACATTAAAATGTCATGTATAATAAAGTAATGATTTGAAAATAAAAATCCTTTATAATAAAAGATTTAATCATGTACTAAGAAAGTCAGTTCTAGGGTATCGACTCTAATGACTCCCACTTTCACTATAGCCAACTGATAACATCTTTCAGTCCAGTAGATCTCACATGATACTTGTGATTCTTATGAGATAAAGCCTTCATTAATGGATCGTCTATGTTTTAATTCATGGATACTATTCTCAATACAACTTAACCTCACTAAGAAAAATCCCATATGAGGTGAAACTTCCATAGTATGTGGTTTTTGATCTGATGTGACCTTGGATCCTTCAAGGGAGACACTACTAAAATGTTATAATATTAAAATGTGATAGGTTCTTTGCTTCTATGTACCAAATCTAGAACTTTTAAAAAGTTTTGAATCCAAAACGATTCCTTGGATGTAAGAAAAACTACAATATACTAAAAAATTGCTATAAAAATATTTAGAAACTAGCTACTTTGAACTATTCCATCTCACATCTCCTTTATTGAGACAAAAAAAAAATTAATACTGTGACTTAAAATCATTATGATATATCTTAAATCTATAATTTTTATAACCATTGATTAATATATCTTCATCTCTTCCATACAACATGAATATATCCTTGGGTTTCCTTAGATACTTATGGATAACCTTAACAACAGTATAATGTTATTAACATGGATCTTCATGATATCTTCTTACAATGTTCAAATCATAAGAAACATCAAGCCTTGTAAATAACATTGAATAAAAGATAGATACTATTTAAAAACAATATGGTACAATACTCATTATCTCACTTTCTTCCTGTGTCTAAGGACACATTTTCTAGGAATAAATATACTATATGGCATCTGAACAAATCCCATGTTATATTGTTCCAAATAGAACTTATTTAGTATCTATTTAATGTATTTACTTTGACTCTACCCATGATGTCTCTTGTATATATCACTCATGATATTGATCCCTATAATTTTGGCTTCTTCACCTAAGTCCTTCATGGAATATATCTTTCACAACCATGCCTTAACACCTCATAAGGTTGGTATATAATTCTCAATTATTAATATGTGGTCAACATTCACTACTATGAAACCAACTATACTCCCACCAAACATATTTTAAACACATTATCACATTAATTATTAATGAAACCATATTATATTATGGATTCATCAAACTGAATATTATATGAAATGGATTTTTTTCATTAATCAATAAATGTGTATTTACAACTTGAATACCTTTTTGGAATTTCCATGAGTCACAAACCCATCTAGTTGTGTGATTTAAAAATCCTTCTGAAGGTACATGTTAAGGAATGTAGTTTTGACATCCTTTTTCCAAATCTCATAATCGTATTATTCTTCAATATAAATCAATATTCTGATGAATTTAAACATAAAAACCAGATAAAAGTTTTTATCATAATCAATGACTTGACATTTTATAAAACATTTAGGCACATTCCATAAATTATAGTTATTTATTTTACCTTCCATGTCTATATTTCTCTTGAATAACCCTTTAAAAATAATAGTATTTACATCAACTAGTGGATTGATCATTACACAATCTTGGTTCCCATATAATGAATCTATTATGTAATTCTTGTATTCTTACCATCTTTTAGCTTTCGAGCTACATACTTCCTCCTTGTAGGAGTTAGGGGCATCCTTGTCTATAAATGATAATCCACTATAATCAATGACAAGAAAACCATATCTCTATGGTTCTCTTACCTCTATAGAACTCCTATAAAATACTAATGTTTCTAGATCAACATATTCCAAAATAAATTATGGAATATATTCATGTACTACCTCCCATGTATCTTGAGAATAAACATTATTGATGTTAATATTTATCCCATTATCTTAATTGATGATGTGCTCCCTCCCTAGAAATATTTCCTGTATCACACTTGTTACATTCTTATACAATGGGTTTTATAGTTAGTAAGCCATTATTTTCTTAGGATACCCTATAAAGATAAAATTTAGGACTTGGAGTGATTGTTTATTTCTTGATATAGCCTTAGCAGATAGCTTGCAACCGCATACATGAACATGTGAAAAAAGAGTATCTTTCCACTCTATAACTCAAAGGGAATATCACTTTACACCTTTGTTGGAACTTATTTTAGTAAATATAATTTCATATCTAATGAATATCCCCAAATGGATAATGGAATTTTTGTGTGACTCATCTTCAAACTCACCATAAAAAATAATTTATGGTACCTAATTTCACTAACACCACTCCATTGTTTTGTAAATTGTGGAGCGAGTTTATATAAAATTATATACTCCCATAAAAATTTTATAAAGTCTTTGTGAAGATATAAACCACCTCGACCTGATCAGTGTTACTTTTTCTTCTTACCAAGAACATTATCAACCTCATTATTGAACTCCTTGAATTTCTCAAAGGATTAAAACTTATACCTAATTATGTAGATATAACTATATCTACTCAAGTCATCGATAAAAATAATAAATTATGAGAATCCACCTATATCCTTTATATAACAATTTCGACGCACATTAGTTTGAACAAAATTAAGAAGATATAATGCTAATTCACCTTGACCCACAAATATTAGTTTATTAATCTTACCTAGTAAATGAGACTAACATATTTCAAGTGGATTATGATCAAATGAGTCTAAATAACCATCTTGATAGTGGTTTTTCAAACACTTCCCATTTATGTGACCATGATGGAGATGCCACCATTGGCTATTATATGAGTAACGTGTATTCATTTTTTTATTGATTACAAATATTTGGTTTTCATAATTCAATACATAAATACCATTATTCAACTATTCTATACCATAAAATATTCCATATTTATAAAATAGCAACCTTTATTTCCAATGTATAATATAAATCCATCCATATCTTATCTAGAAACCAAAATAATGTTCCTGATAACACTAGATATATAATAAAAATTATTTAAAACCATAATCAATTATGTATACAGTGTGAAATGGTAGTCTCTAATGGAACGAGAAACCAGTTTCACTCCATTGGTAGCCCATAGATCCACCTTTCCTCTTTGAACCTTCTAAAATCTACATGGTTTCTATATTTTGATAAAAATGTAAGCACCACATGTAGTATCTAATACCCAAATTATAGAAATTAAAATATTACATTTAATAATTAATGAAACTAAAGCTTCCAATTGCTTCTTTAGACAAGTGTTATTACTCTTATAGTGTCCCTTCTTTACATTTGAAAAACATACCTCATAATATTTGTTTCCTTAACTCTATATTTTCTTCTTCTTAGAATGATAGTTCTATAGAGATTTAGTCACTGATTGATTCTTCGACCAATTTTAATTTTTATTACTCTTATTATTCCTTATATGGACCAAGAGTTTTTTATGCATCGTGTCTTTATTAACCTGTTTAATAAGAGTAAGAAGTTATGATAGCGTCTTCTCACTATTTGTTTTATTATATTTCATAATAAAACATGAGATGTTTTTTTGGGTTGTAAGGACAGATTGAGATCTCTATGTAGGTTATCAGGGATGTTAAAACCCAAGATTTCTAGGCACTCAATATGGCCAATCATCTTAACTATGTGAGGTCTAGAAACCTCTGACTCTCTATGCATTCATGGGAATAGTGTGCTAATCTCTACTTCTCTTTATAGAGATACTAAACCTGAGAAACAATGATATATGCATCCATATCATCATGTTTAATTGGAATCTCATTGTATATAGATGATACCATGAACCATTGGACATTCATCTTATCATCCACATGCTTTATGTAGAGATACACTTATTCCATACTATCATCTTTGCAAGCAACTCTGAAATAGAGGTTTCTATAATGTTAAATTTCAGTTCATTCCATAGTATAACATTCAAGTTCCTATAACATTCTTGTAAATTAACACCAGTGAGAAGGTTATCCATATTGAGTATAGATGACGGTGATATTTTTGAATTCATCTGATTTTCCATTTCAAAAAATTTAAGTGCCGATAATTTTTACTTGTTTAGATTAAAATATTGATTAATAAATTTCTATTTAATTAAATTCAATTAATTTCCCTCTATTTTTTCGAAATCTAAAATCCTTCACCATCATTTTTATTGCTTTTTGTCATATAGGTATTATAGTGGAATAAATCCATATTTCTCTTCTCATAACCTAGAATTGGTCCTAATAAATTATTTGAATGGTTTTAGGTAGGCATAACATGACATCTAAATTAACTAAGAGTTCCTTGAACCGTTTAGTGGACTCACCTTTCCTGATATCCTATTTTAAATATTTCATCAACAACTTCCTCTTATTTACAACATGTCCCACTTAGGTAGTCAACCCCTAATGTGAACTAATTTATTTCAACACAAAACATTTTGTTATAATTTCCATGATATTTGAAAGAATATCAACATGGGTTGGGTATAAATTTTGAACTATGGTTATTTTTCTAATTTAGGCAGTGGAAGGCTATACTGACATAATATTTCAGTTAAGGTATTTTTATCCTTATAAATAAATAAAATTTTATCTTTTCATAGGCCTTGTTAATAGTAATTGTATTTAACTTAAGTGATTAACTGTGTCTTATAAATCATTTACGCATAATTTAGTTATATCTTATTACTTCTTGAATTCTTGTTAATTCATTTATTAGGTGACCGTGAAACGTCAACATAGATAAACAAACAAACATTCAACTACCAAAAATAAAATATTAGTGGAATGATTTTCATATTCTCTATAGGTTACTTTATTAATTTGATGATAAACTATCCCTCAACCCTAGGGGAAAACACACCTTGAACTGTAACTTGGTTCATGTTGAAGAATTCCACCTTAGATTCAATGTATCACCTCGATTGGTTTCACCTCAGCTACCTGACTCATACCCCCTCATCTGGAATGGGAGATCCATATTTATATAATATTTCACTAACTTGAAGGTGATAGGATCCAACATAATGGATAATAGGGGGTTTATATAGAAGAAACTATGAGTACACAGACCCTTACATAATAAAAAGAGGGGGTGATACACATTCCATCATTTTAATTTAATCAAAATAAAATAAAAAACAACTATCAAATAATAAAGGATAGTATAATATCATGATCATACAAATATATTGAAATGATAATACATTTAAAATCCTACTACCAGTTACATAGATTCATTATATAATTATGATAATGCTCCCTGAGGTAATCCAACTATTCGATTATCTTAATTCCATCCAAACATCCTTAACACACCATCATTCCTTGTTTTAATCTAAATTAATTTAATTTATAATTAATGGACTATACAAGTACACTTGGAGGAAACACCGTGTGTTTATCCAAAATTCTAACAAGGAAATAAATTTAATTTATAATTATCAATCTTATGACATGACATATACTATTTCAAATAAATATCAAATAGAATAATTTTAATAGGTTCGATTATAAAATTAAATTTTCTCTATGAAAAATTGGGAATACTTTTTGAAACTAACTACATGGTGTATATATGTATATATGACATGTACTTGTCTTCTTCTCATGTCTGCAGCACACACCTTGGGACCGGGCATGTTTCCTTCCTATAGAAAACCTTGAGGTATATGGTATGTATGTATAATATAATTGAAATGTGACCTCATAATGTCCTAACATATATATCCCAATGTAGTGTATTTGATAGATGGAACACTTGGGACACCCAATGTTCTCTTATATAAGAAACCAGGGCTTAGACATCACGTATAGTTGATATACGATGTGTTGTTCTTCAAGCCATGTTCCAGTCTACATGGATCTACACAGCGATCTGATATATTTGGATCATATATATGATTTTATCATATACGGATGAAAAAACAAATACACACAGTGTTTATGTTGGTCATACATGTCGTGTAACCAAGTTTTGCCTACAAAGAGCCTTTGAAACCTCTAGATGGTATGAATTGAATGCTTCTTCATTTTTAATTTTTAATTGGTTACTAGTTATGTTATTGAAAATGGAGAAAGGAAGAAATTATGATATATGTACAAGTAAAATAAATATTTTAGTAAAATAATATTCAAAGGGATGAAATCATTAAATGAATAATAAATAATTATAAATTAATCATGTGTTCACTCTGATACCACTTATAGGTTCTAGGAAAAACATAATCTCCTTGGTTGGGTTCCCAAAATGGATTTTCAGTCTCAATTTACCTATAATAATTGCCACATAAAGAAAAAATTCCATGTCTAATGAAAATAATATAGTAATTGTCAAAATTAAAATACTAAAAACAAAAGTGAAATATCTTCAAAAGAAATTTATAATTACTTTTTGATTAGATATAGAATTACCTCAACTCATTATTATATCATAGTTGATGAATCAATTGACTAGATATCATTGTAAAATTATGGAATTGTTGGACCCAAATGAAGAATACCTCCACTGGTGATCCACACATGCACCACAATCTCATAACATCATCGTAGAATCATCATGTGCTATCACCACCGATCATGATATCTTCCATTTTTCATGGTTGATCACACCCAAATTCTTCATGAGGGAGAGAGAAATCTTGATGATCTCTCAATGTATTGATAGTGGAGGGTAGGAGAGAAATCTTGATCTCATTATCTATCTATAGGGAATGATAGTGTCTCACTATATCCATTATGCACAGTAATTACGATTTTAGAATGTTATATATTGATATATTTATAATATAATATTTAGAGTTAGAAAATTTCTAATTAAACCCTTACCGTGTTTATAATTATTAATTTAAACCATGTCCAATTATAATAAAATAAATATTATTATTAATCTATTCACATTCAAAACACTTTAAGAATATAAATTAATATTATTTACACCATTTCTAACTAGACCATCAATCTCTGTTCACACTTAACATCTATTTTATTTACCGAACCTTGAATAATGACTATGTCACGACCTGTCCCTCAGAGCTCGTTCCGTGACTACCCCAAGCCATCCTTCCTTATGCTAGGGCCGGTGACTAGAACCAAAGGTGTATTCCCTAAAACCGGGAAGGAATTGCCATTATAACATGTAAACACATGCAACTAAACACACAACAAGATACAAATGCAGGTCATCTACATGGTAAACAAGTGAGTACATTAAGTAAAAAGGGGACAGAATACAAACCCAACTGGAAAGTACAAGTACCACTGAAATGCAATAAAAATGATGAAAGAGAAAAGATTTACCCTTGATAGTCCTCCGAGGTTCCTACCTAAGGGTAGGTAAAGATCACCTCCTCAACACTCCACATAAACTCGTCACCTCTACGTACCATCACGTCGTATGGTCCACCTCCACGTACCGTCCAGTCCTGGTACTCTCAGCCTCAATGAGTGTTGTCCATCGTCTGCATCCAGCATAACAAGGTGTGGGCATAGCCCGTTCAGGGGTGAGTATTACGATACTCAATAGGGACTATGATACCCTAAGAGTCTCACAAAATTAACCAAGGACAAACCACAAAGTACGAAATCAATAGATAACCTTACTTATGTATATGCCCATACATATACCTATGTTATCTAGTAATCCATCTTAATCATGAGGAAAACACAAAGATACTAACTCAGATCATACCAGGATTTATTCTAGTGGTAGTATCATGTAACATCCCCAGTAACATCATCGAAAAAGATGGCAGTTGGAGAACTCCTCCTCTATCGAGTACAATGGGCATGACGCATCACATAGAGGAACTTTCCACTAACCTTGGACTACATAGGAAATCCTCCTGTCGAGTACCATGAATCTATCACGTCACCATGTTTCTCCCTATCGTGGTTCTGCTAAGTCACCAAGGCACTCCCCCTCGTAGCCTACTGAGGTACTCCTCCTGTCAAGTACCATGGTTCTGCCACGTTAGCAAGGCACTCCCCTCCATGGGTCTTCCGCGTCACCAAGGCGCTCGCCACTGGGCCAATCGAGTCACTCCAAGTCGAAATGGTCAGTAGTCGTCAAGTCTCAGCCAGTCATAGGGTTCCTTATGTATCATTCTTGGGGAAACCACTGCCCAAGCTACAGGTCAATATTCCAACTGCCATGAAGTCCCACGAAGAAGTATATCAAAGGTCTTCCACGTCATATGGGTCTCAACGCAATAGACGACGCGTCAATCAGATTCATGGTCTGTGAGTTATTAGCCCTTTAGTCCCGGTGGCCCAGTTGGATTCGTGCTCGATCCAACCTGACCATACCCAATCTTTATCCAAAACTGCCATGGGGTTTACTCAAGGGGACCATCTCGCTCCATGATTTCCATCACTGCTAACGGATCATCAAATGGATGTATGGTGCCAAGGTTATGGCCAAAAGAGCATAAATGGGTCTTTGTGGGCCCGGGTCTGGTCCGACCCGGACTGGCCTGCAGTGCGGCCCAACCCGTTGGGTCTGACCCAACAATCCGTGAGGGGAAAACGTTCATGGGAGGCTGTGAGGGCGTGAGGCCGTGGGGCGGCTCGACAGGGGCATCTCGGAGAGCTGGCAGGCGGCGTGAGCTGGCGCGGCTTGGAGGGCCGACTGGCGGCGGCAGCCGGGCCAGCTCGGAGGGCCGTCGGGCGGCCCGAGACGGGGTGGCTCGGAGGGCTATTGGGGGACGCGAACCGGAGCGGCTGAGAGGACCGTCGGACAGCGCGCACTGGGATGGCTTGGAGGGCCGTCGGGCGGTGCGATCCAGGGGAGCTCATAGGGATGTGGCGAGGGCGGTTGAGCCAGGAGGCCAGAGTGCCATAGTGGCACGGGGCTGATTTAGCTGGGAGGCCGAAGATCCGGGGGGCGCAGGGCTGGTTCGGATGAGAAGCCGTGGGGGGCGCGGAGCGCCGCAGGTGGCTCGGCCGGGGCGCGTAGCCGGTGTGCACAGCCATTTCGGCTGACAGACTAGAACGCAGTGGGGGCAGCCCAGGCGGTGTAGGTCGCCGGTGGCAGCGCCATTGCATTTGTCACCTCCATCGCCTTCCTCACCTTTCTCCATTTCGAAGAGTACACCAATGAAGAATGGTGGAGGGGTCGTGCCATGTTTGTTTGGCCTGCACCCTCTGCGCTTAGAGTGATAGAAAGTGGTCCATAAAGAACGAACAATAAACGTGTATGGAAGATATGTTAAATCATCATTTCACACAACCCTCATCAATCTCTATTCCCAAATTCTGCAAAATAATTAGAAGGGGAGAACATGGGATGTGATAATCAATAAAACCCTACATGTTCGTTGTAGGTGTTGGTGTGAAGAAGAAGGTGAAGTCGTTGACATTTGTCTTGTCGGCCACACACCTCTAATCCTGGGCTCATGCATCTGTTTGTCATAGTCAAAGATGTTCCTTGTCGGCATTCTTCATGGAGGAAGCGTTCTTCGTGGAGGAAGCGTCCATCGTGGAGGAAGCATTCTTCGTTGGAGAATCTTTCTTCCAATTCCAACCAAATGTAAAGTGGTGATAAAATAATATATTGACCCCTATATTTTTCTTGTTGTCATAAATTCAAAATGTATAAATTAATGTGGTGTGTTGGCATAATTAAGTTTGCGGATGGTTGGCATAATTATGTTGGGAGAATAAGAGGTTTCTCTCCACTTAATTATGGATTTCAAGAGGTTTCATTCCATGGGTGGTCCCCACCAACATAATATCCACAAGGGAGTTAGGCTCGGGTGGTCCCCACCACCGAGGAATCAAATTGGAGAGTCAAACTTGTATGGTCCCCACAACCATAATATCCACAAGAGGGTGGTTACTACAAAATAAATAAAATATGTGCTTATTTTATTTTATTATTTCCACGAAAAAGATAAAAATTATCTTTCATCCTTGACGAACTGTCATCAAGGTGAAAGTCTCCTTAAGTGAAAAACAGGGCTATGAGATCAAAGGATCTCACAGATTTCAATTCCAAGCACCGGTTCAAATGATATAAAAATCTTCTCGCACGTTTACTGAACCTACACAAACAAAAGTTCAAAAATTCATTCCGGGCACTTCAGGCCTCAGAATCACACGCCGTCAATTTTTACAGACTCGTAAAATTCCCATTTATTTTAAAAAAAATCACATGGAAATTAAGGGTCTTTACATTCTCCCCAACTCTAGGATCTACGTCCCAATAAGAAACTACTAAAACTAGGTAATCAAGTGGGGGTACTAAGCACGCATCTGAGTCTCCCACTCCCATGTGCTCTACTGTATGTTCTCGTGCTTCCAGTGTGCACCATAGGTATCTCCCATCCATGAAGTACCCACTCTCGTCGAACCTCAATCTCAACTAGATCATCCTTAAATGTTTCCCCATCGTCGAAGTCCATCTTTCCAAGGTCGTTGATGTTAGAAGGGTCATGCACGTATCTCCTTAGTCGGGATACTTGGAAAACGGTGTGCACCCGGTGCAACTAAGGGGGAAGAGCTAAGCGGTATGACACCTCGCCTACTCTGATGAGGACCTGAAATGGTCCGATGACCCTCAGAGATAACTTTCCATTTTGGCCAAATCTCCATAGACCTCATCGGGGAGAGACCCGTAGAAAGACATGGTCACCATTATCAAACTCTAGAGGCCTCTAACTCCTATCAGTATATGAATTCTGCCTGTTATGTGTAGTCTTCATCCGCTCCTAGTTAATCTGAACCTTCTCTGTGGTAACCCGAACCATCTCTGGTCCCACTAGTGATGACTCCCTGGGGTCAGTCCAGCAAAAAGTCGAGCTACATGGTCACCCGTACAATGCCTTGAAAGGTGACATCCCTATGGTGGAGTGATATTTGTGGTTGTATGAAAACTCCACCTAAGGTAAGTGATCCTCAGAGATGCAACCAATGTCGAGGAAACAAGCACGCAGGATTTCCTCGGGGGTCTGATTGGTCCGCTCAGTCTGAGCATCCATCTGAGGATGGAAGGCGGTTCACAAACAAAGATCTCTCCTAAAAGCCTCCTGTAACCCCTTCCATAGCTAGGAAGTAAAACGTGAATCAAAAACATAGATAATCGTCAATGGTAATCCATGTATCCGAACAATATCCAGCACATAGAGGCATCCCAAGCTCTCTACTGAACCCTGCTCTTAGATCGTTAGGATATGGGCCGACTTGGTGAGTTGGTCGACAATCACTCAAATTGAGTCATGACCCTTAGATGTATATGTAATTACAATCACGATTTCCATTGATATCCCATCCCACTTCCACTCTAGGACCTCTAAGGGCTTAACCGTGCCTGCAGGTACCAAATGCTCCGCCTTCATTTGCTGACAAGTGAGGCATCGAGAGACAAACTCGACAACTGATTTCTTTATTCCTGGAAACTAGTGCTGTCTTCAGAGGTCTTGATACATCTTCTCCACTTCTGGATGTACCACTAGAGGTGATGTGTGGAACTCCATCAACACTTCCTCTTAAAGTGTCACTGGTACCATGGTACATATTCTGAAGAGGATGATGTGCTCCCCAGCTTCAGAAAACCCATAAGGTTCCTGCGTTGTGGATATCTGAGCACATAGAGCCTCATAGTTAGCGTCCCCACTTTGCGCCTCCCTGAATTGCTGATGAAGTGGGGGAGTGACTGTAAGAGACTGCAGAAAAGCTGCTCCATCTCTTTCCACAAAGAATATCTATAAAGCCGTGAGCTACTTCATCACATCGCCTAACAGTTGTATACTAGATCTTCTGCTGTGTGCATCTGCAACAAAGTTCCCCTTCTCAGGAGTATAGAATATCTCGAATTCATAGTCCTGGAACAACTCAAGACAACGCCACTATCTTAGGCTCAGGTCCTTCTGGGAGAAGATAATCCTGATACTGTTGTGATTAGAGTACAAATTAAAACGCGCAACCATCATATAGTGTCGCCACATATTCAAGGAGAATACCACTGCTGGTAACTCTAGGTCATGGGTAGTGTAGTTCTACTCGTGTTGTCTCAGCTGTCGAGAGACTATGTGATCACTGCTCACAACTGCATCAGGACACATCTGGTTTCGGTCCTTGATGTGTCGCAGTAGAATATGTACCCTACACCTTCCTTTGGAAGCCTCAAGATGGGGGACCAGTAAGCCTCTGCCTCATCTCTTGAATGCTCTTCTAGAAACTCTACGACCACACAAATGGTTGCCCCTTCTTCGTTAAGGCTGATAGTGGTGTTGTAACTCTAGATAAATCTAGCACAAATCTCCAGTAGTATCCAGCCAAATCCTGGAAACTCGGTACCTCTGTCACAATCCTGGGTGCCTCCCAAGAAAGTACCGTGTCAATATTTTCTGTATCCACTACAACTCCAGCCTCCGAGATGACATGTCCCTGAAAGTGAACCTCTCGGATCCAGATCTGGCACTTCGAGAGCTTACCATAATGTTGGTTCCCTCGGAGTGTTTCCAGTACTACCTGTAAAAGTTAGGAATTCTCCTCACTAGTAGTCGAGTATATCTAAATGTCGTCGATGAGGACTATGAAAAATAGATCATGGTATGGCTGAAAGATCCTTTTCATGAGTCCCATGAACACTGCTGGAGAATTTGTCACACCGAATGGCATATCCAAGATCACGTAATGGCCGTACCAACACCTAAAGGCCGTCTCCCGCACATCCTCATCATGAACGTTGAGCTAGTGATAGCCTGATCAGAGGTATATCTTCAAGAACTCCCATGATCCATACATCTGATCAAAGTGGTCGTCAATCCTTGGGAGTGTGTACTTGTTCTTCACGGTCACCTAGTTTAGGCGTCGATAGTCGACACAAAGTCTTAAGGTCCCATCCACCTACTTGGATAACAAAATCAGGGATGCCCAGGGAGAAACACTGGTCTAGATGAATCCCTTCTCCTACAAGTCCTCCAGTTGTACTCGTATCTCACGAAGCCCTATGGGAGCCATCCGATATGCTGGTGTAGATATCGGTGTTGTCCCAAGTATAAGTCAATGTAAAAGTCCACATATCTATGAGGAGGTAGACCATGGATATCATCAAAGAAAAAATCCGTGTAGTGTTCCACCACTACTGGATAACTCAGACTCTCCACTTCAACCGCTCCGAGGGTAAGGCTAGCCAACTATTGAGTAATCGATTGCACCCTCCTCTGGGTAAGTGTATCCTATACTGCAAAGGGTCCCTTATCACTAGTGAAGTTAATCCCAGTCCAATCCATGCAGACACACCACACTTTGTGCCTAATATTACTAATTTGAGCATGTACTATAGATAACTAGTCCATACCCAAGATGATATCTTAAGGCCTCAATGCCACTACTAGGAGATCTCAGCTGAAGCTCTCGCATCCTAGAGTATGCTCACACTACCAGAACCAGTGTGCAGTTGTCAAATATACTTCCATAGGAGTCTCTAGTCATAAGGATCGAGCCAATGGCTCCGTCAGAATCTCTGAGCTCCGAACCAGGGCAGTGGCAGTAAAATTGTGATGGGATCCTATGTCTATAATAACTACAACTAAGGTGGTGTAGAAACAAATCATACATAGTGTCATCTTCGGAGCACCATGATTGTAGGAATCAATTGAATGTAGTTGAGCTCTCCCATGTCCACCTACTCCCTGTCATCGGGGTGGACCACCTGGTGTAGGTGGCTGTAACACATCGAATCGTCACCCACCGCCAGATGCATGGCCAGCTCCTCTTCCACGTCCGCCTGCTCCCTGTGGACCTCCTCTATCGAATATTTGTCTATGTCTGGTTAGTCCTTTGACTGTTTTCTGATCATCTGAATGGAAGGTCAGATAGTCATGAGCCATGTGACCATGCCTGCTTCATGTGAAACACTGCCCGCTCCAAGCATGTCTGTCTCAGCCTCGGGTGTCCCACACAACTGAATCTGAATCATGCGGTCGTCCCCCTGTAGGTCTGGTCCTCTTGGACCTCTGTGATGTTTTTTCGGCTACTAGATACAGAAGACTCTACTACGTGATGACTGTTAGTGGGTCTTTCCACTGGTGACTGCTCGGCAAGGAAACTCTCAACCCAGAGGGCTCTCTCTAACACCCCTACCCGCGTCAAGATGTTGTGTGGTACCATCGAAGATCTAATCTCCCACCTGAGTCCCTGATCGAAGGTCTGGGCCCAAAATTATGGGTCCTGCACTATATATGTGGAGTAGCATGAGAGTTCAGGGAACCACGCTGAGTACTGAGCCATATTCATGCTACCCGGCTGCAGATGAAGAAGCTCCTGTATGCGAATTGTACGAATAGTTTTGGGGAAAAAATATGCCCGAAACAGGCTCTCAATTTCTTCCCAGAAAAGTGTCACCTCGTCGTGGACCTGAAGCATCATGCACCACCATCTTCCTGCGGCTACCTGTAGAAGGTTGGCGGTAAGGATCTCCTTGAAATCAGCTGGTGTCCCTACCAATTGGAAAACTCTCACCATGGACTCCAGCCAATCCTCAGGTGCATGTGGGTCCATCTCTCCCATGAACCTGGGTGGGCTCTGGCATTGTAACACATGCAATGCGCACATGTGGCGTGCACTCTCTGCTACTAGGGCTGGTGGATTCAGTGGCCCAATGTCTAATGGTACCGCTAGTGCCTTCGCTGGTGCCTCTACTAGAGGAGGGACCTACACCCAGGCCTCATCGTTTGGAGGGCTATTAGTGCGTACAACACTCCGAACTCTAGCTGGATGTATTTGTGGAGGCATCCTAAAAAGAAACAGGAGTGCCACGGTCAAAAGTTATACCAGGTGATCTAAAAGTTATACCTGGTGAGATTACTCAAAAGATCACAATGAAAACTCTTTAAAACACACATGCAATCAGTGTTTTTGTGTACTAAGTCAAAAAGCAAAAGTCAGGGTCCTTGTGTATGGGTACGTCAGCCACTGCCCCAACACTGGACTCCCTAAACTGAACATCGCACCTATTACCCTTAAAATTATTGCTTCACAATAAAATATCAGGGTCCTAGTTTTGTGGTAGAACCGAGTCCTCTGATACCAATTTTTCATGACATGTCCCTCGAGGCCAGTTCTGTGACAACCCCAAGCCTGCCATCCATAGGCAAGGGGCTGGAGACTAGCACCAAAGGAATATTCCCTAAAACTGGGGAGGCATTGCCTTTATAACCTGTAAACACATGCAACCAAACACACAACAAGATACAAATGCAAGTCAACTCTATAGTAAATAGGTGAGTACAAAAAGTAAAAGGGCCCAGAGTACACGCCCAATTGGAAAGTAAAAGTGCAACTAAAAATAAATACAACTAATAAAAGTGAATAGATAGTTACTAGATCATACTAAGAGGTTCCTACTTAAAGGGTAGTTACAGATCACCTCCTCAGCACTCTACGTCCACCCGTCTTCTCTGCGTACCGTCACCCTGTATGGTCCAACTCCAGGTACCGTCCAGTCCTGGTACTCTTAGCCTCAGTCAGTGATGTTCATCGTCTGAATCCAATACAACAAGGTGAGGACATAATCTGTGTAGGGGTGAGTATTAGGATACTCAGTAGGGACCCTGAGACCCTCAGGGTCTCACAAAATCCACCAAGGATGAACCACAATGAATGAAATCAAGAGATAACCTTACTTAGGTATCTGCCCATACATATACCTATGTTATCAAGTAATCCATCAAAATCCTGAGGAAAACACATATATACTAGAGCATCTCATACTAGGATTTATTCTAGGGGTAGTATCAAATAACATCCCCAGTCATATAGTCGAACACCTCGGCTGCTGGAGAACTCTTCCAAAATCGAGTATGGTGGGCATGCCGTGTAACATAGATGCGCTTCCCTATAGCCTTGGAATGCTGAGGTACTCCTCCATTTGAGTACAGTGGGTCTTCTGCATCACCAAGGTGCTCCCCATTGTGGTTCTTCCACGTTACCAAGGCGCCCCCCTCGTTGCATGTTGAGGTACTCCTCTTGTTGAGTACTGTTGGTCTGCCACGTCACCAAGGCGCTCCCCAACATGGGTCTGCCACATCACCAAGGCGCTCCCCAATTGGCATGTCGAGTTACTCTGATTCGAAACGGTCATTAGTCATCAAGTCTCAGCCAATCGCATGGTTCTGTATGTATCGTACTTGGGGAAATCGTTTCCCAATCCACCGGTCAATATTACAACCTCCACGAAGTCCCACGAAGAAGTATCTCAAATGTCTGCCATATCATAGGTGTCTCAACTCAACAAATTGCGCGTCAATAGGATGCACGGTCTATGATATATTAGCCTTATAGTCTCAAGGGCCCTTTTAGATTCGTCCTCAATCAAACCAGACTGTACCCCATATTTTGTCAAAACTGCAGTGGAGTTTACTCAAGGGGACTGTCTCGCTCCAAGATTTCCATCACTGCTAACTGTTATTCAAACGGATGTCTGGTGCCAATGTAATGGCCAAAATAGCGTAAATGGGTCTTAGTGGGCCAAGGTATGGTCCGACCTGGTATGATTGAACCAACCCAACCTGACCTGGGCCAACCCAGCTTAGGTCAAGCCAGACTGACCCACTGGGTCTGGCCCAACCCACAGTGCGGCCCAGCCCGTTGGGTCTGGCTCGATAGGCCGTGACAGGCAGTGGAGGTCCACGAGGGCACGAGGCAGTGGGGCGGTAGGGCTGGGGTGGCTCAGAGGGCCATCGAGTGGCGCGAGCTGGGCGGCCCAAAGGACAGCGGGCGGCGCATACCAGGGAAGATCAGAGGGCTGCGGGAGGTGCGAGCTGGTGCATCTCGAAGGCCTGCAATGAAGGCAGTGTGCCTGACGCGTGGGGCCAATCCGGACGGGAGGCCGGAGTGCCGTGGTGTCGCGGGGCCGGTTCGGTCAGGAGGCCGGAGCGCCATGGGGATGCGGGGCCGGTTCGGATGAGAGGCTGGCGCACCGCGGGGCGGCTCAGCCATGGTGCAGAGCTGGGGCACGCAGCCGAGAGGGAGGAGTGTCGTGGGTTTCTCGGCTGGGGAGCAGAGCTGGGGCGTGCGGCCAGTTCCCCCGGGAGACCGGAATGCAACGATGGAGGCGCGAGCCATGGAGGATGCAGGTGGCGGCGTCGTTGCCTTTCTCTCCTTCATCCCCTTCTTTTCCCTACTTTATTTCAAAGAGTACATCAATTAAGAATGACAGAGAAGTCGGGCCATGGTTGTGTGGCCCGCACCCTCCATGTTTAGAGTGATAGCAAGCCATTCAACAAGAATGAAGCATGAACATATATGGAAGATATTTTAAAACATCATTTCCCAAAACCCACATCAATCTCTATTCCCAAATCCTGAAAAAGAATTATAATGGGAGAACATTGGAAGTGATAATCAATAAACCCATACCTATTCGTTATAGGTGTTGGCGCAAGGAATAAGGTGAAGTCGCTGACATTTGTCTCGTCTGCTACACACCTCCAATCCTGGGCTTGGGCGTCAGTTCAACGTAGTCGAAGACGTTCCTTGTTGGAGTTCTTCATGGAGGAAGCGTTATTCGTGGAGGAAGCGTTCTTCGTGGAGGAAGTGTTCTTCGTTGGAGAATCTTTCCCCCAATTCCACCCAAATGTAAAGTGGTGCCAAAATAATAGACTAACCCCTCTATCATGTTGGTTGGCATAAATTCAAAATTGGTAAATTTATGTGGTGCGTTGGCATAATAAAGTGGGGGAGGGTTGGCACAATTAAGTGGGGATCTCAAGAGGTTTCTCCCAACATAATTGTGGTGTTCAAGAGGTTCCATTCCACGGATGGTCCCAACCACCATAATATCCACATGGGAGTTATGCTCGGGTGGTACCCACCACCGAGCATTCAATTTGGAGAATCAAACTTCTATGGTCCCCACCACCATAATATCTACAATAGGGTGGTTACTACAAAATAAAATAAAATATGTGCTTATTTTATTTTATTATTTCCGTAAAAAATCCAAAAATTATCTTTCACCCTCGACCAACTACGTCGAGGTGAAAGACACCTTAAGCGAAAACCGACACTGTGAGTTCAATGGTGCCCTCGAATTTCAATTCCGAGAACTGATTCAAAAGTTAGAAAAAAACCCACTTGCACTTTTACTGAATGTACCAAAACAAAAGTTTAGAAATTCATTTTAGGCACTCCGGGCCTCGGAATCACGCGCCGTCAATTTTCACGGACTTGTAAAATTAACATTTATTTTAAAACAATTACCTGGAAGTTTTGGGTCTTTACAGACTATTTATTTCATAAAATATATATCATTAAATTATTATCCAATATATATAATAAATATTATATTTTTCAAACTTTAAAAAAACAATTATTTTTATTATTTTACCCACTCATTTATTTGAATAATTTTTTTTAAATTGTAGAGACCAACCAAACCCAAAACACATATTACATATTCAATCCTAATAAATTAGACACTTTATTTTAATTGATATTGTGGATACACATAGTGTGTACCCCTATAGTCTTATTTCTTATTGGAATTAGGAATAATACCTAGTTTACAAGCTTTTCATTTATAAACATGATAAAGAACCCATAGATAAAGAAGTTAACATAATTATGAAATCCAATCTCCCATGAACGCTTACCATGTAATATAATTTATTTATCATTACAACTCGAATCAAGAAGGTTTAATGATGATGGCATCAACCTATATACTTGATGTCTCTATATTTTAATTTTTTGAAATGAACACACCCAACAAACCACATGGACATGGATTTATATAGGCAGATCCATTTCCATTAATGGGCTTGATATACCAACATCCATTTAGAGATAGAAATTATAAATACTTTCTTTCATTATACATTAATGCAACATAACACTTGATGCACTGAAGGTATCCTACCTCACCAGGAGCATATGTTTTCATGGTTTTTTCAATACATGAACGCACATTATTGATGATATTCATTAATGATATTAATAAATTATAAGGATCAATATATACATCCACATATAGGAATATCTATTGACACATGGAGATGTGGATTTCCTATTGGTGGGTATGTTCTCATAACCTCCTATATTTGAGATTACCAAGGGTGATGACCATGAAAAGGTGTATCAAATTATTATGATCCCCTTACCCTTGATATCTTGTATATTCTATATACCATTAGACAATATTATCTGTACATAGAACTATATTCAAGAATACTATCATGACACCTCCAGGTCCACATCATAATGGGGAATTGGTATGCCATTTCAATGCGATATATATTCTAATAATATTTCCACATGAAAATGAAACACATAATAAAAATTATTATGTGATAAGAAAACTTATTTTATAATAAAAAAATATAATAATGTTCTAATAAATTAATTTATAAGGGACTGACTCCAAAAAATTGTCCATGAGTTGGTATCAAGCATTGATGGTATATCATACACACAAATGAGAGGCATTAAACTCAAATAAAACCTGAGAAACAAGAGATAATATAAGTATAAAAAATCAAATAACTCCTTTTCATAAAATAGAACATGAAATTCAAATACATGATATGAATGTAATTACATACAAATAAGAAAACGGAAAAACTATAAAACAAATCCTCAGCAGTGACAAAAAATCTCTAAAAACTCCTCAACCCCTCCTTGGAAAAAATATTTTTAGCTCAATCACCAAACAACTCATGCCAAAATAAAAAATTGTTTATATACACTCTGGGCGAGAAAAATATGTATACTCGGTAGGATCCTCCCTACAACTTCTTTTGAAAAATTTGATAGAAGCATAGTAAATGCTCATAAGAAAATAAATGAAATAATATCATCACCTATAGAGGTTTAATATTTTTTTCTTGGCCTCACTATGGTTATCGTTTAGAATGTATCACATACAATATATCATATTATATGAAAACAAAAAAGGGTACCCAGCTACCACTTCCACAATAATTTGATACTCTCACACCCCAATGTCATATATCCTAGGGCTTCCATATCTTTCATATAATCATTACTAAAGACACTTGGGACAACACATGAAGTCTCACCTGAAGACACTTGGTCCATCATATTATATTTTACCTGAACACACATGGGCCATCACATAACTTCTTGTCCAAAAATACATAGTCCATCATATCACATATCAACTACATCCATAACCAGAATAGTAAGGTATCGAATATATGAAGTAAATGAACCTTCTTATATCCTGCTAACATGCACAACCCCCACCATGTGCCACATAATCATCGCACAAATCATCATAAAAAGTGTACTATAACTGTAATCCAATGAATCTTGTGCATAAAAACCAAAAATGGAAGTGATTATGGGGATGAGAGGGTATCTAGTCATCTGTCCACACCATAAATATAGTGGAATGAAACCCTAAAACATTTAGGTTTCAGTAGAATGTAATTGGAATGGGTGGGGTTCTTATAGAAACCACAAAACATACATTATATATATTTTTCACAACCCCACTATAAGAAACTACATAGCCTTGAAATCATCTTCAGATAACATCTTAAGAGATTCTAGACTACCACTACTAAGGCCAAGGCATCAAAATAATATAAGTACGACGATCAAAATTAATTAATTAATTATCTGTTTCTTAATTATTACCATTATCATGTCCTAGATTAACATTTTTGTTGTCCAATTAAAATGTCAATGGAACTATTAATTATTTTCTTGTATTCTTAGGTAAGTCATAATCATAATAAAGAATAAACAACCAACATCCCACTTTAATTAATTCGTTTACCATTTCCTAAAGATTTGGGTACTACATGACTCTACCCAAGTAACCATATAAAATATGTGCTCACTATTTATAGTATCAAACTACTTTCCATAGTTTGAAACTAATTATATGGATATAAACCAACCACTAACTCTTAAATAATCATAAAAATTATCAAGAAATTATCCCATATTTTTATATAATAATATTGGGTAAACCAAGCTTTAACTTGTTCCATAATTAATAGTTCCATCCTTGATACCACTTTGCATCATAACACATCCAACAACGCATTACAACATCATCAATATCATAACAAGCACCTTGTGCCACTATTATATCCTCATGAATTCCTTCCCATAGGATCACAATAAAAGGAACCTCATACCACCATCATAGCCTCAGGTATCCTCACTAATGTCCTTACTATAATCAGTACCTCCTTCCACAATCACACCCTTATGCATCACCACCCCATATCATCACCATAACCATCACCCCATTACCCTATCATAGCCTCAAACATCCCATCACATATTCTAATTGTAAAAGTTTATCATTTAATCATATCAGGGGTCTAAGTATATATAGCATAAATGAATATTTAAATGTATTATTCCATACATAATTCCAAGTCAACAAAGAAAAAAAATAATGAATTCTAGGATTTGTTAAATAACATCGGGTAAACTCATTCCCAAAGAAATGATTTAAGAAATCATTCATTTTAATTACCAATTTTGAATTATTAGATTTATAATGGCTAAATGTCAGTAGAAATATCTATACAAATTTACACAGCTAAACATTATTTATTCCATCCAGTATTCCACCTTATGTTTCATTTTCATATATTAAAAAACAATATAATAACCATTCAATCATGCCACTTTTAATATAATCAATGAATTAACAAATTTAAGTAATTGTAAAATTTCTAATCATATCAATAATGATTAACAACCATAATAATAGATAGGAAAAAATGTATTAAATATCATAGAAATTAAATATATTTTAAAAACATGTTGATATAGATACCCAAATATTCAAACAGGGATATTAATATTTCCACATGCATTAATTATTACTGTTCTACAATTTAGTTAAATGATAACATATGATAATAATATCCAAGAATGAATAAATTTATAATTAAGAAATAGTTTTCTTTAGAAAAATAATAGAAATATTTTCACATGAAACAAACTCTATTTCAGTTATTTAATATCCAAAATTATAAGTGTAATTATAATCAATAATATTTAGTGATTTTATCCCCAAGGCATTTAATTTATCTCTTTCTCTATCTATTGGATAGTTTATAGAACAATTATGATTATTCTACATCATGCAATAAATTTTTTCTCTTTCTTTAGATAATATTATAGATAATCAAATATTTTTATCTACTGTCTATGATAATTAAATAATTTACATTATTATAATTATTATAGACACTGTTTATTGTATGTATCATTCAATAAGAAAATTCTATATTCCTTGATAACTATACTTCTATTGCATGAAATATTATCCCTAAATCAATTATGAAAAATTAAATAGTAGTTGGTTAACCATTTTATATAAGCAGTAAACTTGAATTTAATTTTTTTAAATAATACATCAATTTTTCTGCATGAAAATCCAGTATTTAAATAAGAAAACTTTTTACCAACAAAATTGTCTTCAATTTAAATTCACAAATTAATACAATTTCATAATCATTGACATAATTATAAATCATGTATTTTATCCTGCTATTTATGTATTATCACATTTTCATTCTTCATATGATTATTTTCCATATTTTTATCATATTATGGTTGATTTAATATTTTTTTAAAAATAATCTAAAGTATTGTAAACTCACATTTTTATAGAATGAAAAAAGAAAAATCACCAATCCCATTCATGGTGTTTTCTCTTGAAAATCACTAGAACCAAAAAAGTGTAGAGAGAATGAGATTTATTCATACTAGAAACACATGGTTTGTGTGAAAGGAAGAATATTAGATAAAATATATATTCCTTTTAATGATTTAAAAGGTGGATTTGATTTAGAATCAAAAAGGAAGAAATAGTCAAGGGTGGATCTGATATTTTAGAATATATAGATATAGGTTCACACAGATATTAATTCCATATAAAATTTGTTCCCAACTAATTCCCACAACAAATAATTCCTAACTCTAATAATTTAGGAGTAAAAATATCACATTTAAAACTCTTAACCAAAACAACATCCAATGGTTTTTTTTAATAAATTCATTCATTCGTGTTAAAAATTAATTTTAAAGGTGGTTTTGGGAAGAAAATGGGTTTTTATTAATTTTCTAAATCCCATATATGAAAACCATGCACTGTATAAGTTTAATGTTCGTTTCCCCTTGTAACACCCCGAGATTTTATAAAAAATATTCTTTTTAATTTCATTAATGTCTTGTGTTGTACGCTACACCAAAAGGAGCTTTCAAAACACGCATCTCTGACCTGGATTGAATTACACGTAATCACGACCTTCCACGATAGCGTGTGTTGTACGCAAGACCAAGTTTCGCTAAACAACGATATGATATTAAAATATTATTAAAACTAGCCGTTATTAATAATAATAACAAATTTTTGAAATTTTGTAAATTTTATTTTTCAAAATGGACTTCATTTTTGGATTCGGAGTATGGAATTTAGCCTAAGGTGAAATTTTGGTACTTTTCAGATAACTTTCATATTATGATGAATAGTGAAAATTACTAAATTTTAATTAAAAACAACTTTTTTAATTGAAATAATTAATAGTGATAAATTATTAATTTTAGTGGTTTTAAAGTATATTTAGAATATATTTTTACAATTTAATACAATGTTGGTCATTGGATGTAATTTCACATTTAAACCAGTTATAAACAAGTGTCAATCATTTGATAGTTATTATCTCTTAAAAACGCAACATTTGTTTTGATGACGGGAATTAATTTTTAAATTATTTAATGTAACTGATATGTTTTGAATTTGGTAAAATAGACATCATTTTTGAGTTCATAATATCAAATATATCTTAGGCCTAATTTTTGGTATTTTTCTGTAAACTTTCAATTTTTGATGAATAGTGAAACCACTAAGTGGTAGTTAAAAAAACTGAATTTTTCATAAAACTGAATTTTACCGCTTCTATGAGTGGAATTTCGAAAATCCGAGAGACACGGTTGTTGTCAGTAAGTAAAATGTAGTTCAATGAGATGAAAATAATTTTTTGGTGAATAGTAACTTTTTACTTTCTTTTACCACGGTTAAAAGTAAATAGGGTAATTAAGGGTAAAAATAATATTATTATTACCCTAACACATGTCCTAATTCTATTGGACAAGTGTAATTCGACCAAAAACAACCTTAGAAATAAAATATGACCATTTAGGCCCACATGGATTAGATTTGGACATTTATTATTAATTTATTTAAAGAAGGGTTAAAATAGTTAAAATCAAAGTTTAATAAGTAAATAATTTTTAATATGGGGTTATACATAAGATAAATTCGACTATAAATATTCATTAGAAAGCTAAAAATATTTCCGACATAATTGTCTTTTATTTGTAATTTTTAGACATTAAATAATTATCATTTATTATGACACAAAGATGATGTAGTAATTGTCTTATTAATGAAATATTGACATAATTGATGTTATAAATGCCCAAATAAATGTAATTTGAGACTTTTTATGACTTACATTAATTTTATAGGTTAATATGACATGTAATTGTTGATATAAGTAACTTTTTTGGAACTTATAATTCATTTATGAATTTCATAAAAATCATGTACCAAATAGTGTCAAAATTGACGTAAATTAGTTTTTAAAAAAATATTATATTATTAATTGTTATTGAATTCCTAAAAATCTAAGGTTCGTCCAAAGGACTTAGATAAGGATAGATATATTGATAATAAACAACTTGGGGTTCGTGTTTCTTGTTATGGTAAGTTTATTAACCATATAGTGTAAGAAAACAAAAAGACACGGTAAAAGTTAAATTATTTAACTTAGAGTTAAATCTAATTGATAAGGTTAAAATAATAACCTAAACTTGTCTAAATACTATTGGATGAGAGGATTTCGACCCATCCCTACCTTAGCCTCGAAATAAATCAATTTTGATCTATTTAAAACCGAACTTGACTTTATAATAAAATAATATTTTTAGTTATTCCAAAGGTGCCCCTCTCCTCCCTTATAAAAGGGCACCTCCTCCCTCTCTTCCTCACACAACATTGAGCCTTCAAGCTCGGACAAACCCTGCCAAAATATCTTCAACAATTCCCTAGTATCGTCCTAGAGGTCCTAGTCTTTATCAAAGACCATCCTTAGTTCTTTATGTGAAGGTTAAGAAAAGGCGCGTCAAAAAGAGGTAATATCCATTACCGATCTTTTTCAATTTCTTTCTTCTTCAACTTTTTCTTCTTAGGTTGTTTCATTATGAAGTAATAACATCAGTATCACTCATATACTGATATGTCATTATATGTATGAAACTACCCTATTTCACCATCTATCCATCCTACGGAAAAAGAAAGCACCGCGCGTGCGTACGTACGCAATACCGTCTCCACGCCGTGGTGTAATCTATTTTCCACCACCATCTTAAATGGATGGGTATAATGGTGTAAAGAATAACTATACATAGTTATTGGAAAATCATTTTATTATGATATATTGTATCAACCACTCCAATTCAATTCAATAATTATGGAAATGATATCATCGCTCGTGCGTACATACGGACTACCGTCTCCACGACGCGATGAGATTCATTCTCCATGTTAACCATTTAATAATGATTATAAAGTATATATAAGAAATAATAATGAAATATATGACATTATAAAGCTACTGGATTTATGTATATATTTATGTCATCTACATAATTCCATTCAACTCAATAAGGAAACGAAAACAGTGTTCATGCATACGTATGGCCTACCGTCTCCATGAACGGTGTATTTCTTTCCATTTATCGATCCATTATATATATGTATATTCTGAATATATATTATATGTAAATCATGTTTTATATTCTGGAATTAAGTAATCATGATCTAAGTAATCATATGAATAATTACAAGTTAAAACACGAACGACAGATGAGATGATTTTACCCAAAATGCTACTTTAACATGAATTTACAAAAGAACGGGTAATATAAAGTCATAAGTGAACCATATATGATATAATAACAATGAATATGATTATTTAATAAGTCAATGAAATTATTTAAATCATTATACAGGAGGTTCGGACACTTACTAAGCAAATCGAACCTAAGGTAAGGGAAATATCACAATCTCATTTTTATCCATGATTGTTTATACTTTGGCATTTACTGGGGTGTATTTTATCATCCACATCCATGTTTCCTCAATATGTAATATTTATATCCTTCTACAATATTTTATATTCAATTTTACCCTTCGGTGAGTTTTTAGTAAAAGATATGAAAGGAATCTTTTGTCGTTTTTCATACGCGATACTTTTTGACTTTTCCGACAAAAGTACGAGAAGAATGTTTTTTAACTTATACGGAACGAATGGATTTTTAAAACATTATTTCCAAGAAGCTTACTTTACAATTTTTCAAGTTTATTTTTAATCAACTTATTTTAGTTTATAATTGTACGACATGTTAAGAAAGGAAAAGTTTTTTTGAAGCAGAAAGGATATTTTCCTCAAGAATGGAGTTCAAGTGTTTTATCAAAATTATTTTCCATCTAAGATAATAAAGGGTTCTGTTTTTATCCCTATTATTACATTGATTTGATTATGTTGTGATGGAATTATATTTTTATGAATTCCTTTATCTTATATGAATTGTTTTATAATGTCACGATGTTTAAGATTCCCATTTTTATTACATGGGTTATGCAATGATGTATGATTTAAGATTTTGTGGCACACATAAGAATGGTATCATTATGAGATGGGTGGGACCTATATCTCCCTCCAATGCATTGGGTAAAGATTTTATATCCCATGAGATAGACATGGCTGGAACGGTAGGTTATACCGGTTCAGTGAAACAGGACTCAAACGAGGGTGACTCGGTTCAGAAATGGACTTTATCCACTAAGATAGTCTTGGCAATGAGTCTTGACTAACAAGAAATGATTCTCTATGATTATGTGTGTATGCCACAAAGTTTCATGTTTTATGTTATGATTATTGGGATTTCATTTCACTACTATGATTTATCCCATGTTATGAAATTATGCTCTCTTTTGCAGGTTAAGATTTCCAAAATGTTATGTTCTTATGAATATGATGTGATTGATATTTTTTTTTACCTTTACTGAGTATTTGAGCTCACCCTTTTATGTTTTCTTTTCCCCAGGATATAAAAAAAGGTTTTAGGTAAAAAAAGGGAAGATCTTTATTGGATATGTTGAAGATCTTTCACCAAGATTAGAAGATTATATTCTGAGTTTCCAAAGACACTAAACTATTACGATCCTTGTGTGTGTGTTTGTTATGTACTAAGTATTCCGCAAAAGTAATGTAATGTCCATGTACGTCAGGCTTTGGGTCTTTACAGTTGGTATCAGAGGAAAAGTTTAGTCAACCTTTGGAAACTAGGATGTGAAAACGTTAATGAGATCCCTAGAGATATTTCTAAGGTATGTCTAGGGATGTCCCTAAGGATAAGTATACGTATAGGATATAGTCCTAGAACTATGGTAACGATATTAGATTAAACCAAAGATGTTAGATATTGAAGTTACTCCCCCTTTATTATGATTTTTACCTCTAACACTACTCTTTCTGGGTTTTAGAAAATGGATGGAAACAAGATGATTCATGATAATGGAGGATATGATGGACAATGGAATGATATTCTTCATGAGCAACCAAATGAAATGGGATTTGGAAGTCCAAACATCATTATTTTTCTGAATCAGCAATCTCATAATATGATCAATAAAGTAAAATTTGGTAAGTTTCCTGACTCGGCTAATAAGAGAAAGATGGAGATTCATGATGATCATAGAGGAATAAAAGTTCAATTTCCCCTATGTAAATCATGTGGGAAGAGGAATCAAGGAGATTGTTTCAAAGGAACTGGAACATGATTTGGGTGTGGAAATGAAGGACACAAATCCAGTAAGTGCAAAGGAAAAGGTTCAGTTAACACAAGGGATGAGGATAATGGTATTTCTACGACATCAACAATGGTTAAATGTTTTAAATGTGGAATGTACAGGCATTATGCAAACCAATGCCCTAAGGGAAAGTCTCATGAAGAGAATCAGTATGGCCGTATGAGTAGTATTTATGTTGATGTTGATGAAGAGACTACAAATGATATGTGAGTTGAAAGAATTGTTGAAGCATTTCCAATGGTTTAAGAAGGTAGTGGAATGATTACAAGTTTATCAAGTGTAATGTTGTATAAGTAATCTCATGGTACTATGGAATAAAGAGACATCTAAGGATTGTTACACTGTTGTCTTTCCTTGAGTTTTGAAAGTGTATGATTAATTGTACCGGTATCCATTAAAGGTTATTCAGATATTTTGGAATATAGATGATATGCGCATAATGAAGGGATAAGGAGAAAATTAAATGTTTGATAGTATTCATGAGCTCATGACTGATGTAAGGAGAAGGTTATGTAATGGATTGAGTATATAGAATTTTTGGATTTTGGTATGTGGAAAGTGTTAACTTTTGACAGCCTTCATGTTTTCACTAAGGTTTAATGGGTATTAATTTTTCAAGAGAATACATGATTAAGGTATTCACATGATTGGAATGTGACCAACAAGATATATGGGGGATAAATGATGGTATTCACATTCTTGGTTGATGACATTTCAAGTAATAATTTTCTTTATATTATGAGATTGGACCGAAGTATTTTAGATAAGCCTAAAGATTGGAATGGATTATGTTGGACATAAGTTAGTATTGCTTAAGGATAGAACTTTTGATATTATTTATGTGATGTTATAGTAATGTAGTTTTAGAAAAAGGACAACCTGCAGGACGGGCGACAGCCCATCGTGTCGGACAAGGCTGTGGGAATCGAACCCACAACTGAAGTGCGACTGGCCTTTATCGCCTACCACTGGCCTACAGGAAGTACCTGGTTAGTATAACTTAGTTTTATTTTATTAATCGGTATGATAGATGAAGTATATGTACATTTTGGAACGATATACAATAGATGGACTTATGTATATTTGATAACTTTTGATAACATTTTCTTTGAAACAGATGGAATGACCCATCATTCTATCACATGATCTATTAACACTTCATGAATAACAAATTCAACTTCATTTCCTTAAGAGATGAAGTGGAAATTGTTCAAAGCACGAACAACAGTGAGATTGTACCACAATAAAGTAAGTATTTATTCTAATTCAAATTCTTTAACTTTAGGGAAATGATCTTGAAAACCAAAAATGTTGTCCTAGTGCCCATATATCCGATGAATCAGATGGCACCCTAGATCGTCACACATTTATGGCTTTATGATTGCTGGATTTTCCATAGCCATGTTCTCTACCACTCTCCATCAGAACATGATGGTTAGATTTCTCTTCCATATCCATATTTTCACCTATGTGGAAACCCAGTGATTAGTTTATTTGGGTAACCATTACTTTTCATACTTTTGTTTTTAAATATTGGTTTTGGTATTCCTTTTTACGATGTGGGTTTCTATCAAATAAACTTTCAAGTAGTAAACCATTTATAACCCCGGCGAATTTTGAGGGCGAAATTCATTTTAAGGGGGGTAGAATGTAACACCCCGAGATTTTATGAAAAATATTCTATTTAATTTCATTAATGTCTTTTGTTGTATGATACACCAAAAGGAGCTTTCACAACACGCATATCTGACCTGTCTTGAATTACATGTAATCGCGACCTTCCACGATAGCGTGTGTTGTACGCAAAACCAAGTTTCGCTAAACAACGATATGCTATTAAAATATTATTAAAACTAGCCGTTATGAATAGTAATAACAACTTTTTGAAATTTTTTAAATTTTATTTTTCAAAATGGACTTCATTTTTGGATTCGGAGTATGGAATTTAGCCTAAGGTGAAATTTTGGTACTTTTCAGATAACTTTCATATTCTGATGAATAGTGAACATTACTAAATTTTAATTAAAAACAAATTTTTAAATCGAAATAATTAATAGTGATAAATTATTAATTTGAGTGGTTTTAAAGTATATTTAGAATAAATTTGTACAATTTAATAAAATGTTGGTCATTGGATGTAATTTCATATTTAAACCAGTTATAAACAAGGGTCAATCTTTTGATAGTTATTATCTCTTAAAAACGCGCCATTTGTTTTGACGACGAGAATTAATTTTTAAATTAGTTAATTTAATTGATATGTTTTGAATTTGGTAAAATAGACATCATTTTTGAGTTCATAATATCAAATATATCTTAGGCCTAATTTTTTGTATTTTTCTGAAAACGTTCATTTTTTGATGAATAGTGAAACCACTAAGTGGTAGTTAAAAAAACTGAATTTTTCATAAAACTTAATTTTACCGCTTCTGTGAGTGGAATTCCGAAAATCCGAGAGACATGGTTGATGTCAGTAAGTAAAATGTGGTTCAATGAGATGAAAATAATTTTTTGGTGAATAGTAACTTTTTACTTTTTTTTACCACGGTTAAAAGTAAATAGGGTAAGTAAGGGTAAAAATGATATTATTATTACCCTAACATATGTCCTAATTCTATTGGACAAGTGTAATTCGACCAAAAACAATCTTAGGAATAACATATGACCATTTAGGCCCACTTGGATTAGATTATGACATTTATTATTAATTTATTTAAAGAAGGGTTAAAATAGTTAAAATCAAAGTTTAATAAGTAAATAATTTTTAATATGGGGTTATACATAAGATAAATTAGACTATAAATATTAATTAGAAAGCTAAAAAGATTTCCTACATAATGGTATTTTATTTTTAATTTTTAGACATTAAATAAATATCATTTATTATGACACAATGATGATGCAGTAATTGTCTTATTAATGAAATATTGACATAATAGATGTTATAAATGCCCAAATAAATGTAATTTGAGACTTTTTATGACTTAAATTAATTTTATAGGTTAATATGACATGTTATTGTTGATATAAGTAACTTGTTTCGAACTTATCATTCTGTTATGAATTTCATAGAAATCATGTACCAAATAGTGTCAAAATTGACATAAATTAGTCTTTAAAACAAATATTATATTATTAATTGTTATTGAATTCCTAAAAATCTAAGGTTCAACCAAATGACTTAGATAAGGATAGATATATTGATAATAAACAACTTGGGGTTCTTTTGGCTTGTTATGATAAGTTTATTAACCATATAGTGTAAGAAAAACAAAAAAACACGGTAAAATTTAAATTATTAAACTTAGAGTTAAATCTAATTGATAAGGTTAAAATAATCACCTAAACTTGTCTAAATCCTATTGGATGAGAGTATTTCTACCCATACCCACCTTAGACTCGAAATAAATCAATTTGGATCTATTTAAAACCGAACTTGACTTTATAATAAAATAATATTTTTAGTTATTCCAAAGGTGCCCCTCTCCTCCCTTATAAAAGGGCACCTCCTCCCTCTCTTCCTCAAACAACATTGAGCCTTCAAGCTCGGCCAACCCCTGCCAAAATCTCTTCCCCAATTCCCTAGTATCATCCTATAGGTCCTAGTATTCTTTAAAGACCATCCTCAGTTTTTTAAGTGGAGGTTAAGAAAAGGCGCGTCAAAAAGAGGTAATATCCATTACCGATCTTTTTCAATTTCATTCTTCTTCAACTTCTTCTTATTAGGTTGTTTCATTATGAAGTAATAACATCAGTATCACTCATATAATGATATTTTATTATAAATATGAAACAAACCTATTTCACCATCTATCCATCATACAGAAAAAGAAATCACCGCGCGTGCGTACGTACGGAATACCGTCTCCACGCCGTGGTGTAATCTATTTTCCACCACCACCTTAAATGGATGGGTATAATGGTGTAAATAATAACTATACGTCTTTATTGGAACATCATATTGATTCTGATATATTGTATCATCCACTCCAATTCAATTCAATAATTATGGAAACGATATCATCGCTCGTGCGTACGTACGGACTACCGTCTCCATGACGCGATGAGATTCATTCTCCATGTTAACCATTTAAGAATGATTATAAAGTATATATAAGAAATAATAATGAAATATATGAAAATATAAAGCTACTTTATTTATGTATATATGTATGTCATCTACTTAATTCCATTCAACTCAATAAGGAAACCAAAACAGCGTTCATGCGTACGTACGGCCTACCGTCTCCATGAACGGTGTATTTCTTTACATTTATCGATCCATTATATATATTTAATTTCTGAATATATATTATATATAAATCATGTTTTATATTCTGGAATTAAGTAATCATGATCTAAGTAATCATATGAATAATTAAAAGTTAAAACACGAATGACAAATGAGACGATTTTACTCAAAACGCAACTTTAACATGAATTTACAAAAGAACGGGTAATATAATGTCATAAGTGAACCATATATGATATAATAAAAATAAATATGATTCTGTAATAAGTCAATGACATTATTTAAATCATTATAAAGGATGTTCGGACACTTACGAAGCAAATCGGACCTAAGGTAAGGGAAATATCACAATCTCATTTTTATCCGAGATTGTTTATACTTTGGTATTTACTGGGGTGTATTTTATCATCCACATCCATGTTTCCTCAATATGTAATATTTATATCCTTCTACAATAGTTTATATTCAATTTTACCCTTCGGTGAGTTTTTAGTAAAAGATATGAAAGGAATCTTTTGTCGTTTTTCGTACGAGATACTTTTTGACTTTTCTGACAAAAGTACGAGAAGAATGTTTTTTAACTTATACGGCATGAATGGATTTTTAAAACATTATTTCCATGAAGGTTCCTTTAAAATTATTCATGTTTATTTTTAATCAACTTCTTTTAGTTTATAATTGTATGACATGTTAAGAAAGGAAAAGTGTTTTTGAAGCAGAAAGGATATTTTCCTCAAGAATGGAGTTCAAGTGTTTTATCAAAATTATTTTCCATCTAAGATAATAAAGGGTTCTATTTTTATCCCTATTATTACATTTATTTGATTATTTTTTGATGGAATTATATTTTTATGAATTCCTTTATCTTATATGAATTGTTCTATGATGTCACGATGTTTAAGATTGCCATTTTAATTACATGGGTTATGCAATGATGTATGATTTAAGATTTTGTGGCACACATAAGAATGGTATAATTATGAGATGGGTGGGACCTATATCTCCCTCCAATGCATTGGGTAAATATTTTATATCTAATGAGATAGACATGGCTGGAACGGTAGGTTATACCGGTTCAGTGAAATAGGACTGAAACGAGGGTGCCTCGGTTCAGAAATGGACTTTGTCCACTAAGATAGTCTTTTCAATGAGTCTTGACTAACAAGAAATGATTTTCTATGATTATGTGTGTATGCCACAAAGTTTCATGTTTTAAGTTATGATTATTGGGATTTCATTTCACTACTATGATTTATCCCATGTTATGAAATTATGCTCTCTTTTGCAGGTTAAGATTTCCAAAATGTTAAGTTCTTATGAATATGATGTGATTGATATTTATTTTGTTTACCCTTATTGAGAATTTGAGCTCACCCTTTTATGTTTTCTTTTCCCCAGGATATAAAGAAAGGTTTTAGGTAAAAAAGGGAATATCTTTATGGGAGATGTTGAAGATCTTTCACCACGATTAGAAGATTATATTCCGAGTTTCCAATGACACTAAACTATTAAAATCCTTGTGTGTGTGTTTGTTATGTACTAAGTATTCCGCAAAAGTAATGTAATGTCCATGTACGCCAGGCTTCGGGTATTTACACCCCAAATTCACCCAGTTACCCATACATGATTCACAAACCCTACATAAGGGTAACACAATTTTACCCTTACATAGATCACTACCCTTATATAGGTATAGGAAACTCACTATCACCCATAAAAATGTAAGGATTTACCTTTACTCGAGTAGGGGGTACCCTTAGATGAAGAATACCCTACTTTTACATGGGATTATGGAATCACAACATAACTTTAAATGACTAGTGGAACATACATATCACCCTTACACAACTAGTAATATACTCGACTTAACCATCCATAAGGAACACATGCCGTTATGATGTTTCTGAGAAAACCATTTAATCCATATATAAATCAAGAAATCACCATAACACCCTTATATGAGCATAATAAATCCAAGGCTACCATTACATAGTTGAGGGATACCTTTATGCAACTAAATTAATCAAAAATATTATAATTATATAGCTAGAATATTACCCTTAAATAACCAATTTAAAACAACCCATAACCTTATATAGATAAGGAGATCACATATATAACTTTAAGAAATGTTTTAAAAACATGAATCACCCTTATGAAACTCCATTTCCATGTATAAATGTAAATATTTCACTAAAAATACTATATTTTTAATTTAACTAACTTATAAGTAATTAATAAATGGGTTTATTATTTGTTCCAAAATTCTAAAAAATTTATAAATTTTTGATGAAATTTAAAAAATGAAAATTAATTTCCCAAATAAACTTTTAGAATTCTATAATTAATTTCTGAACATGTAAAATTACTTTAAAATAAGTTCATAAATTAGAAAATCATTTTAAAACAACTTTTTAAATTTATGAAATTACTCTTAAACCATCATACAACCTAAAATAATAAAGGAAGACTTGATAAAATCCGGAACCTTACATTAAAAACCTCTCAAATAATTATCATCCTCGAGAATTCAAGAAGAAACTATAGGGGGGGAAAACAGTGGGAAAGTATTTAACCACTTCACGAGATAACTCTCAAGGATATATCTATATTTGGATCAAAAAACCACTATGGGAAAAATTTTATGGCTAGACACAACTTTAGAACAATCTCATGGAGAGATATCTCTCAAATAGGCTAATGTCCATTAATAAAACATTACATTATGAGGAGAATAAAAATGAAATATCAATACGAGATAAAATAATTCATCCCAAAAAATAACACATTAAATAACGTGGAATATTGGGCACGAAAATAAGGTCATCATTACCAAGTAAGTTCCCATAAAACTTATTAAATTTCCCTAAAAAACAAATTAGTAATGAATATAAAATCCAACAAACATATACATGTTTTCCTAAATTTTCCTTTCTTGATATTTGTTTGTCTAAATAGTTCACATTAAAACTCATTAAATTTCTAAACATGATGATAAAAACATCCCACCATTTTTTGTGTGTATGTAATCTGATAGGGTATGAAATATTCAATTGAAAATCATTTTTAATCCTTATCTATAACAATATATTTTTCAAAATTTTCATTGATAAAACCCTTTCAATGCATTTTATATCCCTATTTTAACGTAAAAGAATGTTTTATGGTAGTATTTCAATTTATTTTAAAGAAAACTTGTTATTAAAAATTTAATTTTTTTCAAAGGGTGTTAGAGAATATTATGATGAAACAGGAAAAAAATTGAGGATGGAATACTCATTGTATGTTTTCATTTTCGAAAAGAAATTATTTAAACCTAGTTCTACATAATTCACATACATAGGAAAGTTACATGAGTTCATCAAATTCATTTCTCATTAACCATTCATAGATATACCATGATTTTAGAAAATTAATATTAATTCACATTACTTCAAATTTAATATTATACAAGCATTAAAAACAATTCTTGAGTTTTATACAATCCATTGTATTTGGATTTAATTTTTTTCCATGTTTATTAACAAAAACATTATTTACTCAGAACACACTCATGGAAAAAACAATAAAGTGTTAAACCATCCAATTTCCATTTACCATAAGTGCATACCATTAATTTAAGAGTTTCATATAAACATGATATAAAATTCCTATATAATCACACACTACATGATGAATAGATCTATTAAAATAATATAAAGCAAAGGAACCCATCCTTCATACCTTGGTATTATCTTTTTTGGGTGGCACTGACATGCTCGCACGATTTTAAAATGTGTCATGGCATAACATGTCATGATGGGTGAAGTGTCCCCTATATTCATATTCTCACAGACTTAATATACGTAGAAATTATTATATAAAAAAACTTTGGATATTTAATCACACCAATCCACAATCATTTAATAATCAAAGACCCATGGACAACCCATAATATATAAGAATTTAATTCACAATAGAGGGAGTAATTAAACCATCACAAGGAAGTAATAAATTAAAGAAAAACCTATAATATTATACTTTTCTCAAACCAAGGCCCATATCACCTTGGACTACTAATGAGTATTTTTATTAAAAATAAGGATGACATGTAATAACCCTTCCACTGAACCAAATCTACACTATATTGGGCCCGATAGAAGAGTATAAAATGAATCTAATGACAGGAATCCATCCACATAGACCAATCAAGGTCCAATGGAGAGAGTAAGAGAATTATATAAAAAAGGTCATAGAAACACCTATCCTCAAACCACATTTCCATCTCAACACTGGGTTAGATGAATGAGATGTTCTTACCTTCTATGAAGATCGCTAGGTGTGTTTTAGAAAATAAAGCTTAAAGTAATAAAAATGATAATTGATTAAGGATTTTTTAGGTACATAAGGATGTTCCCATATAATCATTAAAAATATATATAAATAAAATAATCACAACAATATTGGTTATTCACAATATAATGCTAAAAATTGAAGGATTTTTTCTTAAAAGGAAATTAAAAAATATCAGAACACAATCTGAGTAGAAATTGGGAATTATGCAATGGAGGGAAAAATCACTAGAAAAAATATTCCCTTGATGTTTATGTAACACCCTAATCTTCCACAGTATGCTTCTCTTTTATTAATACAATAGCTTGAGTTGTACACAACTATGAGTTATATCACATCCCGACCAATCAAACTAGCCATTTAAAAAGGTACTTATGAATAGTAATATCCACTTTTTAAAATTTTATATATTTTATTTTTCAAAATGGACTAAATATTTGGATTATGAATGTAATAATTATCTTAAGGAGGATTTTAGGTATTTTTCTAAACTCTTTTAATTTTTGATTAATTGTAAAAAAAACTATGTTATTATTTAAAACTGATTTTTTATTTAAATAATTATTTTCAATTTAAATTTATTTTAAAATAAAAATTGGTACATAATACCTATATTAGTAGAATTTAATTCATTTGAGTGATTTTATAATAATATTAGATATATAAATTTTTATTGAACTTTTTAACGTGTTTTAACCACCTTCCAAGAACACTTGTAAATCGACATAAAATGTAATTTTACTAATTCTATGAATTGAGTTTCAAAAATCAAGGAGACATGGATAAAATCATTATGTAAAATTTGGTTCTATAGGATGAAAATAATTTTTGTTGAATAATAAATTTTTAATCTTATTTACCATGGTTAAAAGAAAATAGGGAAATAAAATGTAGAAATAATACTATAATAATATAAAATTACCCTAAAACATGTCCTAATTATATTGGATAATTTTTTTCGATAAAAATTAACCTTAGGACAAAAATGAGGTCCTTTTTGATCCATATGTGTTATATTAAGACAATTATTATATTTTCTTTAAAGAGGAGTTGAAAGTCTTAAATTAAACTGTTAATAACTAAACTATTTTTCATATAGGGTCATACATAAGATAAATTCAATTATAAATAGTAATTAGAAATAAAAAAATATTTCCTACATCATGTAATTTTATTTATCATTTTTAGACATTAAATTATTAAATTTATTTATAACACAATGATGATGCAACAATTACCTTATTAATGAGCGATTCCAATAATAGATATTATAAATATTAAAATAAATGTAAAGTGAATATTTTTATTCCATCCACAATATTTATAGTTCAATATGACGTGTTAGGGTTGATTAAATGCATTTTTTCGAAGTAATAAAGTTCTTATTACTTCAACAAAAACCAAATAATAAATAGTTTCAAAATTGACATAAATGAGTTTTTAAAACAAATATAATTTTATTAAATGATATAATATTCCTAAAAAGATAAATAAAATGATATATATGACATTAATGAACAAATTTAGGTTCTCTTGATATTTTATATTAACTATATTATCCATGTAGTATAAAAATACAAGAAGACACAATAAAAGTTAAACTATTTAACTAATTGTAAAATATGAAAGATAAGGTTAATATGGTGAACTAAACATTTCTAAACCTATTGGATAAGAGTATTTATACCCACAACCACAATATACTCTAATGAAATCCATTTGTAGAAATTATAAACCGAAAATTATTTTACAATAAATTAATATTACAAGCTCTTCCTGAAGTTCCCTTCACCTCTCTTATAAAAGATTACTTCCCCTTCTCTCAAATTTACACCTCCAAATTAAAATGGCTCAGCCCAGAACTACAAATATATCCTCCCAATACCATCAATTAATCCTATAGGCCTATCATTTATCATAATTTCAACCTAAGTATCCCTTTTGTTTAAATCAAAATGAATCACCTAAAGAAGATGTAATTATTCCATCACCTCTTTCAAAGTTCTTTTCTTCCTCCACATCCTCTTACTTTGTTATTTACATACTAAAATAATAAATCCAGTACCTTCTATATAATTTTATGTTATTATAAATATGGTAAAACCATATTCATTGTTATATCCATCCAATTAATCACAAATTCACCATACGTGCGTACGTACGACTTACCATCTCCATGTTATGGTGTAGTTTTTTGTTCAACACTTAATTATTCGGAGGGGTATAATAATTATTATAATTGATATAAATAATATATATAACATGTTAATTATTCTTCAAATATAATATACCATATAATTATATAAAATTTCACATTCAATAGAATGATATTGTCGCTCTTGCGTACGTACGGCTTACTGTCTCCACGATGTGATGAGATTTCATTCCCCATCATAAAAATTCAAGAATAATTTTCATTTTATGATTAAAAAAATAATTTTTAAGAACTTCATATTATTTTGGATATAATTCAAATATATCATATCTATAACAAACCCAACTTAAGTTACAAAACCTAATGTAAAATGAATTAGTTAACACCCAAAACAACGATAATACTAAAATATTATTAACAATGAAATTTTGAAGGATCATATATGACATAATATTTATGCATGTGGTTCTTGTATAATTTAATAACAATGATTTAACCATTATAAAGGAGGTTATTGTACCCCTGACTACAAAAAAGTACAATGTAAGGGTTAATTTTAAAATCATGTTATTATCTCAGGTTATTTATACATAAGTATCTACTAGGACTTATTAATCATCCACATCCATTTTTCTTAAAAATGTATTTCAAACAATTTTTAATAATTCATAGACTATGGGTTAAAGTCATTTATACCCTTTTGTTAATGTTAATAAATTTATTTGAATGTAATGTTTCCATAATTTCCCAAACGAGGTCCTTTATGACATTTTCAACAAATTAAGGAAATAATATTTTTTAACATATACAGCAAGTGCATCGATTTTTCACCGTTATAACACCTTCAAAATGTCCATTAAAATCTTATAAGAATATTTTCAAATTAAATTTTTTTATTTAACATTATTTGAATTTTAAATGATTTCAATGTAGGAAGAGATATTTCTCCCAAATAGTTTTTCAATTGATTTCATCTATGTCAAAATATAATTTACGATTTTGTTTTTAGTTGATGTTGAATTTTTATGATATGATATTCTTTATTGTATTTATAGTTTTATGATATCTTTGACTTTAGATGTGATATTTTTATGTCATTCATGGTTTATGGTTAATGTATTAACATTTCGTATTCTAGTTTAATTGAAATGTTTATGTTATGTTTCACCCTTTTTATATGAGGAATGCATTGGAAATAGTAAGTGACAGGCATGGCATGCTATAGCCCCTCGATGAATCGGTAGGTCTCATGAGTCAAACTATTGTATTGGCACAAGGCCTTAATAATATTTTTATTTACAGTCTTGAAACAAGGACTTGACGATGTGGTTATGATTTCTGCCAATATGCATTCTATCATTATGAGAATAACTATAGAAATTACATGTGAATATTCGATAGGAAGAATATATAGGTGAAAAAGTAAATGGAATTATTTGATTTATCTTTTCCAAGTTATACTGAATTTTATGTTTAAAAGGATTGTGTTTTAGTATTATACATCGCCTTAAATGTTTATTATTATTTATGATAGTTTACGCTATATTGTTATCCTTACTAATCATCTGAGTTCATCCCTTTATTATGTTTAATTTTTCATTGGATATAATGAAGTATTTTATGATTGAACTTCAAGGATAGGATAAGGGATATGAGTGTGTTCAAAGGAGACACAATGTTGTTTATTTTTTATTTCATAATGTAATGTAAAACTTATGAATGTATATAGTATTTCAAAGGCTACTAAATGTATCAGTATTTTGGGACATGATCTCTTGTGATCATGCCAATGTTATTTAATAATGCACCGACTCTGGGTAACTGGGGTTGGGGTGTTACAGTTGGTATTAGAGGGAGGTTTAGTATAAACGTTGGAAACTAAATTTAGAAAAAACATTAATTATATAACATTATTTTAAGATAGAATTTGAGGATTAGTATATACGATCATCATTTTTTTCATAATAAAGATGTTATGTGTGTTTTCAAGAAATAAATCCCTCTTTGTATAATATAAGTGGATGTGGTTCTGGAACAGATGTACCTAAAAGTGAAAACACTAACAAGGAGTTTCGGTATTTACCCAAGGTATCCTGGTACACGAAAATGGGCCTTACTACACACCTAGTTTGACACTCTTGGGGATATGATTGGGATAATTCAAATTTTATTTAAAAAGTATTATGAAGGATTTATGAGTAAATACTTCCCCAAAGAAAACATTTTTATCATTATGGATTATATGCATAAATATTTCAATTTATGTTAAGTATTTTAAAAGTTGGGAATTATGCATTGCGATTCATGAACTAATATAGTGTATTCCATTGTTTAGAAATGGATACTAGTGGACAGAATGGAAAATATATCAACACACATAATCAGTGTCGGGATTTTCTTCCTATTCTAGATAATTATAGTGGATCTGGTGACTCAACTGGTACTGATCAGCTTATAACCATACTGAGACAACTCAACAGAGTATGAATACTAACCTTACCCGTATGGAGCACCCTAATACTCAATTTGGAGGATAAATGTTAGAAACATTCCTGAGGAAACAACCATCAACATTTAATAGGACTACAAATCCATTTGTAGATAAATAATGGATAAGTTCCTTAGAGGAATTTTTTTATGTTTTAGGGAGTAGCAAAAGGAAAAAGGTGGTCATGGAAATTTATCACCTTTCAAGAGATGCATATCAATGGTGGTCATAAATTCAAAACACAAAGAAGGATTAAAAAGTATCAAATATGGAATGGATGGAGTTTTAAAAGATTTTAATAGAAAAATATTTTCCTCGTGAACATCGAGCTGATATGGAAAGGAAATTTTTGAGTCTGAGGAAAAAGAAGGATGAGAATGTAAAAAGTATGAGGTGAAAATTAAAAGGCTAGAAAGGAATGCTTCATATTATATACATTACCCAAGAATTAATATTGATTGATTCTTTTGTTTGTTAAAACCATTTATTCATTGAAAATTATTCTCATAATCCTTTTCGTCTTACGAATATATAGTCTCATGTGCTATCAATATATAAAAGGAATTATCTAAGTCTTATGACTTTAAAGAGAATAAAGAGGATAAGATATATTATGAACACTTTATAAAAGGAAATAAGGGGAAGAAGGGAAAAGTTGAATTTCCATTATGCATTAATTGTGGGAAGATATTCCCTGGTACATGCCTAAAGGGGATGAGAGTTTGTTACAAGTGTATAGAAAAAGGAAACTATGCTCGTGATTACAAGGGGATGAAAGAGGCTATCAGTGTGAAATGCTAAATTTTTTAAAGAGATGGGGAATTATTCAAATGAATGTCCTAAGCGTCATTGAAACTTACTTCAGAAAAGGCCTAGAGAGAAAGCATAAGATTATGTGTTTACTTATACTGAGGATAAAGTTTCTAATGATGTAGTGGTAGGTACAATAATCATTTCCTCAATATTAGCTGATGCTTTATTTAATACTGAATCATCACATTCTTTCATATCTTCCCACTTTACCAATAAAGTTATATATTTCCAATTTGACATAACAAGGGGGTTTCCAGTCAAAACTCTTAAGGGAAGTATCACATCAACATTGTTTTTTCAATCAGTTTCCACTATGGCATATACAAAAGATTTATCTGATGATCTTATTATCATACCCATGATTAAATTTGATATAATCCTAAGTATGGATTGTCTTTCAGATCATGATGCAAAAATTTATTATAAGAAAAAGGAGGTTTAAATTCTTGATGATTATAAAGAATCCATTATCTTTAGAGAAGAAACATCACCATCAGATTCTCATCTAGATCCACCACCAGTAACTCTACTAAATTCATTTATTGGGGAGGAAGGGAGTGAAATAACTATGGTTGAGGAAATTAATGTTCAAATAGAGGATATACCTATTTTGAAAGAATATATTGATGTGTTTCCATAGGATTTACCAAAACATCCTCCAGAATGAGAAATTGAGTTTTCTATTGATATAATTCCTAGTTCACAACCCGTATTAAAGACCCATTATAGAATGGCCACTATGGAATTAGTGGAGTTAAAGAAACAACTAGAGGAATTGAGTAATAAAGGATTTATTCACCGTAGTGTTTCTCCATGGGGAGTTCCTTTTCTTTTATTTATGAGGAAATATGGATCTATGAGGTTATGTATTGACTACAAGGAGATCATTTCTATAATAATAAAGAACATGTATCCTCCACCTTGCATTGATGATTTATTTGATCAAATTCATAGTGGTCAATATTTTTTAAAGATTGACCTTCAAACTGGATATCATCAATTGTGCATGAAGATTAAGAAATTCAAAAGACAATATTTCAAACCAGGTATGGGCATTATAGGTTTATAGTAATGCTTCTGGACTGACTAATGCACCCTCTATTTCCATGGATCTAATGAATATAGTTTTCAAGGAATATCTTGATGACTTTTTAGTGTTATTTATTGATGATATATTGGTATACTCCAAATGCTACGAAGATCATAAAAATCTCTTAAACACTATCCAGAAAACTCTTATATGAAATCAATTATATGGGATGTCTAGAAAGATTGAATTCTGGATTGAAGAGATTTTTTTCAAGGCCATATTTTCTCTAAGGATGGAATCTATATTGATCCTTTAATGGAAATTTCAATCCATGAATGGATATCACCAACGAGTATAACTGAGGTACACAGTTTTATTGGTTTAGTCAGTTACTATCATCATTTCTTCTAGAATTGTTCCTGATTGGCTAACCCATTAACAAAGATCACACGTAAAGGGGTAAATTTTGTTTGTAAACATATTATGAACAATGTTTTGAATATTTGAAGATAATATTAGTCAATGCTCTTATATTACTCCACCATTGAGGAATAATGGGTTTGTAATTTATAGTGATGCATCAAAGAAAGGGCTTGGTTGTGTCCTTATGTAGAATGATAGTGTTATTGCCCATCTATCACAATAGCTAATAATTCATGAACAAAACTATCACACTCACGATCTTGAGTTAGCATCGGTAATATTTGATTTGAAGATGTGGAGAAACTATCTCCATGGTGAAAAATGTGAGATATATACTGATCACGGTATGAAGTGTATTTTCTCACAGAATGAAATCAACTTGAGGAAAAGGTTATGGCTCTAACTACTCAAGGATTATAATTTTATAATACACTACAACCCATGGAAGGAAAATAAGGTGGAAGATGCTTTGAACAAAAAGTATCATGGAGTTTTGAACAAGATGAGAGTTGAAAGGGATCCTATATTCCTGGATCTAGTAGAGACGGATATAGAAATAACCATGGAAGGTGAAAAATAAATACCTTTTAAAATGGTTTCCAAAAAATCATTACTATAAATGAAAAAATGTTGTCAAACTGATGATGAAGAGTTTCAAAAGAAACTTAAACCTGTGAATGATGGGAGATTGATTGAATTTGAATATGAAGAAGGAATTTTGAAATTTGGGAAGAGGCTTTGTGTTCATGATAAACCATATCTAAAAAGGGAATTGTTGGATGATGCATAGAGCTCTAATTTCTCTATACACCATGGTAGCACTAAAATGTATAGATATTTGAAGGAACATTTTTTTCTGGGACAACATGAAGAGGGAGATTTCATATTATGTTCCAATATGTATGGTTTGTCAATAGGTTCGGGCTAGAAGACAATATCCTAGAGGAGTCATGAAACCTCTTCCCATACCTGAGTGTAAATGGGATTATATTACATTGGAAATTGTTATGGGGCTACCAAAGAATCCAAGAAGGAATTCTACAATATGGTTTATTTTTTATCATTATACAAAGTCAGCACATTTTCATGCTATAAGATAAGATTTACCACTTGAACATTTAGCAGAACGATACATTAATGAATTTTTAAGGCTTCATGATGTACCCATATCGATTGTTTCGGATTTCAATCCCCATTTTTCCTCAAGATTATGTAAAAGTCTTCAGAAATCCCTAGATACTGAGCTTAGTTTGAGCACTTCCTACCACCCTCAAACTAATGGAAAACCAGAATGGACTATTCAAACCTTAGAAGATATGTTGATATATTTCTCACATGACTTTCAAGGTATGTGGGATCAGTATTTACCTATGGTATAATATTCCTATAACAATAGCTTCCATTCAAGTATTTAGAAGGCACCATATAAAGAGTTATATGGAAAGAGATGTTGTAATGCCCCAACCCCAGTTACCCGGAGTCGGTGCATTATTGCGTAACATTGGCATGATCACAAAGATCAAGTCTCAAAAGTCCGATTAGTTTAGTTTCCATGAAATACTAGATACATTCATAAGTTTTACATTACATAATAAAGTAATACAAAACTACAAAAACATGTTGTCTTCATATGCCCTCATATTATCCCTTCAGGTCATTCATAAAATACTTCTTCACATCCTGGAAAAATTAAAACAATGGATGGGGTGAGCTCAGATACTCAGTAAGGATAACAATATACCGGAAGATTTTATAAATAAAAATTAACATTTAAGGCAATGTATAACTAAAAAAAGACTTTTAAACTTGAACTTCAGCATAATATGGAAAAAATAAAATGAAATAATTCCATTTAATTATTCACATTGATATTCTACAAGTCGAATAATCACATGAAATATCAATTACCACTTTAATAATGATGGATTGAAAAATGCCAGACTCTCATAACCACGTAACCAAGGCCTCGTGCCAAGACTACAAATAAGATTTTGTCAAGGCCTCGTGCCAAGACACTAGTTTGTCTCATGAGACCTACCAATGCATCGAGGAGTTATATTGGGATCCACCCGTCACTTATTAAGTCCAATGCATTCCTCATATGAATAGGTTTAAATATATCATAAACCATAACATAATCGTATCACATAAAACATGAATAAAGGAAACATAACATTTCCACATTTCAATCACAGGATATTAATACCACACATTGATATAATAAAAACATTATCAAAACCATTTTCAATACCTAAATAAATGAAAATTAAAACTTGGTATTTATTTTTCATTTAAAAAAAGTTATGGCTTGTAGAGGAAGCTGAAACTCAAATAATGGTCATGGCGGCGGAGAAGTCATTGTCGCCGCATAAATATGTCAAGAAAAACATTCCTTTTTGTCGTTTAGTAAAACACATCATATGAAAATATTCCTGTTGAATAAACGTAAAAGTCAAATGGGTTTATACACCGTATAGAAGGAATTTGTGTATAAAACAAAATATGCCTCAATGAATGGAGATTGAGACGAAGTCCCTTACAAAGATCATTTTTTTTAAATAAAATAAATCTATTATGTGTATTCACTATAATTACACATAAAGAAAGTAAAAATACAAGATATCACATAATAATATCATGACATAATTTGAAATTTGGAGATTAACCCAAAGAATAGAAATTTGGTTAAGAAGTTCCCTTACCTCGTGTCCGACGTGACTTGACCGTTCTTTAACCTCATGAATAATAAACTAGATTTAATTTGTAATTTCTTAAGAACCTTTTTCTAGTTTATTATTCCTTTTATATCACTTATTACCATGTTATGAACATTATGTAATTATTTTTGTAAATAACGGTCATTTTATCGATCTTTGGTACTTGAGTCAAAAATATACTTCTTATAATCATAAGTTGTTCATGTGGTAAAATATCTATTATATCCAGAATTATAGTCATGATGTAGATTTCATATATATAATATATATCCAGTATATACAATCATTCATAATAATAAATAACATTTATAGGTAAGAAATGAAATGCACCGTTCATGGAGACGGTAAGCCATACGTACGCATGAACGCTACTTTCATTTCTATTTCATTTTTAATGGAATGAAATAATAATGACATAGAGTTGTATTATAATTACAGTATAATATCATATATAATATCATTTACTCCATCCTTTATACATCCCACATATGGCATTAATGATTAAAATCACTTTGAGGGGACGGTAGTCCGCACTTCCAAAAATGAAATTATCGCGTTTGTCCATAATGGAAATCATAAAGGTATGCCATAAATGAGAAATACAGAATCATAAGGAAAACATAAACATAATATATATATATCATATATGAAAATAGTGTCAACAAGATGGTCACCATTATAGGTGTTAAAAGAATATTGAACAATCATCGTTTCGTGAGGCAGTATTTCGCCACCCACAGAAATAGTATATTCTTGAACCTCTAGACGAAGGTGTGTGTAAGTGTAAATAAAATAATTATCATAACAACATCCTAGTATATTTTAAATATTTTTGTTTTTACAAAAATAATGTAATAAAAAGAATTTAAGGTGTTGGAGAAGCAAAATAAAACAAAAGAACATAAGAGAAGACATTACCATAAAATCGGGTAACTCTTTTTGATTTGAGCCAAAGGCATCCTTGGGAAGACTTCTTCCCAATGTGAGGCTTCTAGGAGTAAGAGAGGGAATTTGAGAGAGTATTTTGGCAGAGGTTAGTAGAGCCAAATAGCTTTTATGGTGTGAATAAGGTGGTAGTGGTGGGGGCCTTTTGTAAGAGGAGAGGAGGGGCACTCTTGGAAAGTCATGAAATGTTACATTATTATGAAATGATTATCGGATTTTAAAGGTCCCACAATGATATATTTATAGGATAAGGTGATAGGGGTTATAAATATACTCATACAATAGGTTTTTGAAATGTTTATGTCTTAGATTTTACATTATCGTTTCATTTTATTTAAATTGTTAATTAATGATGTAATCGTCGCATCATCATTGTGTCATAAAACATTTAATTTATTTAATGTCTAATTTTTTTTAAAAAAATTACCATGATGTAGGAAATTTTTTTAAATTTCCAATTAATATTTATAGTTAAAATTTTAAATTATATAACCCCATGTAATAATTGTTTTATTAAAACAACACATGTTTGTGACAATTTTATTTTTACTTTAAATTTAATGTTTTTAATGTCATTTTCTTACCCATGTGGATCCATGGGGACCCCAAGTTGACCCATGGATTGTCTTGGTCGGCATGACTCATCCAATAAGTGTAGGACAAGTTTCAAGATATTTTAATATTTTTATAATATCATTTTTACCTTAAATTTCACTAATTACCTTTATTCGTGATTAATAAAACATTAAAGTTACTATTCACCAAAAAATTATTTTAATCCCATTGAACAAAATTTAACTTCCAAATTACAACCATGTATGTCGGATTTTTGAAAATCAAATCATAGATGTGGTAATGTTTCATTTACACAAAAAATTAGTTTTTAAACTACCATTTAGTGGTTTCACTATTCATCAAAAATTGATGTTTTTCGGAAAATTACCAAACATTCACCCTAAGCTATAATTTATATTATGAATTAAAAAATGGTGTCTATTTTAAAAAATTCCAAACATATAAGTTGCATTAATTAATTTTATTTTTAATTCTCATTTTCAAAACAAATAGCTTGTTTTTATGAAACAATATCAATCAAAAGATTGACAATTGTTTGTGTCCAATTTCAAAGTGAAGTTTATTATAATGACCACGATTAGATAAAATGGTAAAATTATATTCTAATTATACATTAAAACCACTAAATAGTATAATTTATCACTATTAATTATTTTTATTAAAAAAGATGATTTTAATTAAAATTTAGTAATTTTCAATATTCATCAAAATATAGAAGTTATCCAAAATGTTCCAAAATTTCACCTTAGGCTAAATTCGGTTTTTCGAATCCAAAAACGAAGTCCATTTTGAATGATAAAATTTATAAAATTTCAAAAAGTAGGTATTACTATTCATAATGGCTAGTTTGATTGGTTGTGGTGTGTTAGAATCTCGAAGTTGCGTACAATGCAAGCTATTGCATTATTGAAAGAGTAGCGTATTGTGAACGCGTGGGATCTTACATTCTACCCTACTTCAATAAATTGTTTCCTCGCAATTTTAAAATGTTATTCGAAAATAAAAGGTTGAAAATAGAAAATAACTTTGTGGAAAACCCACATCAGAAATAGGGTTAATAAAAATACAACTTTAAAAGAATGAAAGAGAAGTACAAAGGTCACCCGAGATAGCCCATACTGGGATTCAATGAAAATATAGATATGGAGGAAAAACAAACCATCAAGGTCTGATAGAGAGTTTTACAAAACATGATTAGGAGAAAGTTAACCACTAGAAAATCACAAACATGTGATTGGTTAAACGGTCATTGAATCCCCAGTTGGAAAAGTTAACCGACAACGTTTATGTTTTAAGTTACCTTTCAGAAAGTTGAGGAATTTATTTTGGAGATTTTCTAAGAACATAAAGAAATATACTTACTTGTCACAAATTTTTTCCACAAACCCATCTTTCACTCAAAAATGTAATATAACTCAAAAATACTCTATTTATCATAATTTTATAAGGTTCAAAATATTAATACATACCATTTAGATTAGGAAAAATATTTTGTAATAACCAGGGACTTCCTGAAGGTTAGTGGTAGGCAATAAAGGCCTGTCGCACTATGGATGTGGGTTCGATTCTGGTAGCTTTGTCCGACGCGACGGGTTATCCCCCAACCTGCAGGTTGTCATTTTCCTAAAACTATAGTATTATAATATTCTTAAAATAATATTCAGAAATTTTTTAACCTTAAACAATACTATCCAAAGTTCAACTTAATCCATTCCAACCTTTATAGTTATCCAAAATACCTCTAGACAGACATTCTCTAAAAGTTCTTTAAATTCCAAAATCAATTGTATCATCAGATTCCTCAAAAAAACTAAAGTTTCTCTTATTGTCACATACAAAAATATGATTACCTTCATCATATTAAAACCTTAATGAAAACAAAAAGTACTGTAGTTTAATCCTTATATATATCACATTATTCTTATAACCAGAATATAAATCCGTGAGTCCAAAAGCACCAATACATTAATTATTCCACTTCAACTGTAGTAATAACATAAGATTGTCCTTGATCCCTTGGCCTTTTCTAAGGTTTGTTTCCCCGAATCTTAGGACATTCATTTTCATAATTCCCCATTTCCCTACAATTGTAGCATTCAACATTGATAGCCTCTTTATTTCCCTTGAAATCACGGGCCTGGTGACCTTTTTCTCCCATTACATTTAGGCAAGTACCAGGGTTACTCTTCCCACAATTATCGCATAATGGAAAATCATTATCTCCCTTTTTCCCTTTATCTGTCTCTTGTTCCACCTTTCTCTTCTTCTCTTACTTTACTTTATTGTCATAAGATTTAGATAATTCATTTTCTATCTTGATAGCACATGAGATAATATTTTCATACAACGAGAAAGATTGTGAGACTAAAGCTCGACAGAGAAACGGTTTTAACCCATCAAATAAACGATCTATATTACTTCTTAGGGTACGTATATAATCTTCTTCATGCCTCGCTAACCTTGTAAAGTTAGCCTCATACTTTACGACATTCTCATCTTCCTTTTGTCTCAGAATCTGAAATTGTCTTTCCATATTTTCTTGATGGTCACAAGGGAAGTATTTTTCTAAGAAAAGCTCCTTGAACTCTCTCCATTCCATACTTGATACTTCTTCATCTTCCTTTGTATTTTGAATCAATGACCACCATTGATCAACATCTCCAGTGAGGTGGTAAACTTCCATGATAACCTTTTCCCTTTCACTACTCCCCATGGCATGGAATATTTTTTCAATGGAATTTATCCATTGCTCAGATACTAATGGATTTGTACCACCATTAAATGTTGGCGGTTGTTTCCTCATTAAGCGGTCTATCATTGATCCTCCACGTTGCAGATTAGGGTGTTTCATACGAGTAAGGTTATTATTCATAACCTGAGTGAGTTGTCCCAGTATGGTTATAAGTTGATCAACACTAGTTGTATCTCCAGCTCCACTATATTTATTTTGAGCAGGAGGGAAATCCCTAAATGGAGTGCGTGCATTGATACAGTTTCCATTCCTTCCACTAGGCACCATTTCTAAACAATGGCATAAACTAGATCAGTTTATGAATCAAAATACATAATTCCATACTTGTAAAACATTTAAAATAAATTGAACTATTTATGGATATAATCCATAATCATAAAAATGTTTTCATTGAATAAGTATATACTCATAAACCCTTCATAATGGTTTGTAATGAAAATGAGAATTATCATAAGCATATCTCCCGGGAGTGTCGTAACCAAGAGGGCAGCAAGCCCCGTTTTCGTACACCAGTTCCCGTTCTAGTCTAGCTCAAAGTGGTGTTTTCGGGTTTTACCCCTAGGTACATCTGTGCCAGAGCCGCCTCTACCTTCTCGTATACAGACAGGGATGTATTGCTTGGAAAACTCATAAAATCTTTATAATATCAAAATTCTAGGAAGTTCTTCAATACTAATCCTCAAAGTCTATCTTTGGGCTATGTGCTCTAATCAGAGTTTATCTAAATCTAGCTTCCAAGGATAGTACTAAACTTCCTGTGATACCAATTGTAACGCCCTGACCCCAGTTACCCAAAGTCTGTGCATTATTGCGTAACATTGTCATGATCACAAAGATCAAGTCTCGAAAGACCGATTAGTTTAGTATCCTTAAAACACTAGATACATTCATAAGCTTTACATTACATCATTAAGTAATAAAAAATTACAACAACATCTTGTCTTCATATCCCCTCATATTATCCCATCAGGTCACTCATAAAATACTTCTTCACATCCTGAAAAAATTAAATCATTAGAAGGGGTTAGCTCAGATGCTCAGTAAGGATAACAATATAGCAAAAGCTTTCATAAATAAACATTAACATTTAAGGCAATGTATAACTAAAACAAAATCCTTTTAAACTTGAAATTCAGAATGATATTGAAAAAATAAAATGAAATAATTCTATTTCTTATTCTCATGGATATTCTACTAGTCGAATAATCACATGTAATATCAATAACCATTTTCATAATGATGGAATGCATAATTACAGACTATCATAACCATGCAGCCAAGGCCCCGTGCCAAGACTAAAAATAAGATTATTTCAAGGCCTCGTGCCAAGACAATAGTTTGTCTCATGAGACCTACCGATGCATCAAGGAGCTATAGCAGGCTCTACCCATCACTTATTAATTCCAATGCATTCCTCATATGAACAAGTTTAAACATATCATAAACCATAACATAATCGTATCACATAAAACATGCATAAAGGAAACATAACATTTCCACATTTCAATAAAAAGATATCAATACAACACATTCATAAAATAAAAACATTATCAAAACCATTTTCAATACCTAAAAAATAACCTTAAAACATGGTATTTATTTTTCATTTAAAAAAAGTTATGGCCTGTAGAGGAAGTCGAAACTCAAATAATGGTCATGGCGGCGGAGAAGTTGTTGTCGACGCATACATATGACAAGAAAAACATTCATTTTTTGTTGTTTAGTAAAACAAATTGTATAAAAATATTCCTTTTTAATAAATGTAAAAGTCAAATGGGTTTATACACTCTATAGAAGAAATTTATGTATAAAACAAAATATGCGTCAATGAATGGAGATTGAGACGAAGTCCCCTACAAAGATCATTTTTTGAAATAAAATAAATATATTATGTGTATTCACTATAAGTACACATAAATAAAGTACAAATACAAGATAGGACATAATAATATCATGACATAATTTGAATGTAGGAGATTAACCCAAAGAATAGAAATTGGGTTAAGAAGTTCCCTTACCTCTTGTCCGACTTGACTCGACCGTTGTTTAACCTCCTGAATAATAAACTAGAGTTAATTTATAATTTCTTAAGAACCTTTTTAAAATTTATTATTCCTTTTATAACACTTATTACCATGTTATAAACATTAGGTAATTATTTATGTAAATATCGGTCGTTTTGTCGATCTTTGGTACTTGAGTCCAAAATAATCTTCTTATAATTACAAGTTGTTCATGTGGTAAAATATCCATTATATCCAGAATTATATTCATTATGTATATTTCATATATATAATATATATCTAGTATATACATTCATTCATAATATTACGTAACATTTAGAGGTATGAAATGAAATGCACTGTTCATGGAGACGGTAAGCCGTACGTACTCATGAACGCTACTTTCATTTCTATTTTGTATTTAATGGAATGAAATCATAATGATATAGAGGTTTATTATAAATCCATTATAATATCATATATAATATCATTTACTCCATCCTTTATACATCCCACATATGGAATTAACGATTCAAATCACTTTGAGGGGGCGGTAGTACACACATCCTAAAATGAAATTATTGTGTTTACCCATAATGGAAAACATAAAGGTATGCCATAAATGACAAATAAATAATAATAATGAAAACATAAAAATAATATATATATCATATATGAAAATAGTGTCATCAAAATGGCCACCATTAGAGGTGTTAAAAAAATATTGAACAATCATCGTTTCGTGAGGCAGTATTTCACCACCCACAAAAACAGTATGTTTTTTAACAATTAGATGAAGGTGTGTGTGAGTGTAAATAAAATCTATGTCATAAAAACATCCTATTATATTTTAGATACTGTTTTTGTTACCAAATAATGTAATAAAAATATTTTAAGGGGTTGGAGAAGAAAAATAAAACAAAAGAACATAAGAAAAGACATTACCTTAAAATCGGGTAACACTTTTTGATTTGAGCGAAAGGCTTCCTTGGGAAGACTTATGCACAAAGTGAGGATTCTAGGAGTAATAGAGGGAAGTTTAAAGAGTATTTTGGTAGAGGTTGTCTGAGATAAATAGCTTCTATGGTGTCAATAAGGTGGTAGTGGTGGGGGCCTTTTATAAGAGGAGAGGAGGGGCACTCTTTTAAAGTCATGAAATGTTACATTATTATGAAACGATTTTTGGATTTTAAAGGTACCAAAATGGTATATTTCGAGGATAAGGTGATAAGGGTTCTAAATATACTCATCCAATAGATTTTTTACAAGTGTAAGTCCTAGATTTTAAATTATCTTTTCATTTTATTTAAATCATTAATTAATGAGGTAATCGTTCCATCATCATTGTGTCATACAAAATTTAATTTATTTAATGTCTAAAAATTATAAAAAAATAACCATGATGTAGGAAATATTTTTATCTTTCCAATGAATATTTATAGTAAAAAAAGTAACTTATATAACTTCGTGTAATAATTGTTTTAGTAAAACAACACATGTTTGTGACAATTTTATCTTTACTTTAAATAAAAAGTTTTAATGTCATTTTTTACCCAAGAGGCTCCATGGGGTCCCCAAGTTGACCCATGGATTGTTTTGGTCGTCCATTACTCATCCAATAATTGTAAGTCAAGTTTCAAAATATTTTCATATTTTTATAATATCATTTTTACCTTAAATTTTACTAATTACTTTTAATCGCGATTAATAAAACTTAAAAGTTACTATTGACCAAAAATTATTCTAATCCCATTGAAACACATTTTACATCCTAATTACAACCATGTATGTTGGAGTTTTCAAAATCAAATTACAGAAGTGGTAATTTTTCATTTAAATGAAAAATTATTTTTTAAACTACCACTTAGTGGTTTCACTATTCATCAAAAAAATGATGTTTTTCAGAAAAATACCAAAAATTCACCCTAAGATATAATTGATATTCGGAATTAAAAAAAGGTGTCTATTTTACAAAATTCCAAACATATAATTTTCATTAATTAATTTTATAATTAATTTCCGTTTTCAAAACAAATTGCGTGTTTTTAAGAAACGGTATCAATCAAAATATTGACAATTGTTTGTGTCCAATTTCAAAGTGAAGTTAATTCTAATGACCACCATTGGATAAAATGATAAAATTATATTCTAATTATACGTTAAAACCACTAAATAGTATAATTTATCACTATTAATTATTTTTATTAGAAAAGTGGTTTTTAATTAAAATTTAGTAATTTTCACTATTCATCAAAATATAAAAGTTATCCGAAAAGTTCCAAAATTTCACCTTATGCTAAATTCGATATTATGAATCCAAAATCAACGTCCATTTTGAAAGATAAATTTTATAAAACTTCAAAAATTAGGTATTAAAATTCATAACGGCTAGTTTGATTGGTTGTGGTGTGTTAGAATCTCGAAGTTCCGTATAGTGCAAGCTATTGCATTATTAAAAGAGAAGCGTATTGTGAAAGCTTGGGGTGTTACAGATGTCACATAACCACTTATTGGGATGATTTTGGTGAAAGAAAACTCATAGGACTAGAACTTGTTGTGGAAACAATGGAAAATGTAAAGATTATATAAACCAACATCAAAGCCGCTCAAAGTAGGAAAATGATCTATGCTGATAACCGAAAGAAGGATTTGGAATTTCAAGTAGGAGATCATGTTTTCTTGAAAGAATATTCATGGAAAGATGTCATATGATTCAGTGAGAAGGGTAACTTAAGTCCTACGTACATAAGTCCTTTTGGAATTCTAGAAAAAATTGGAGTTGTAGCATACCATTTGGAAATGCCGCCATGTCTCTTTAAAGTTGATGACGTGTTCCATGTATCACTTTTGAGAAAATACTTGCATGACCCAATGCATGTACTCACCTATGATGAAATAGAACTGGAGCCCGATCTGTCTTATTGTGAAGATTCTATCAATATTCTTGATACCAGAGAACATGTGTTGAGAAACCAGACGACTCATCTGGTAAAAGTTCTTTGGAGAATCCCTAAAATGGAATTGGCAACATGGGAACCAGATGAACGGATGATGAAGAACCACCCAAATATTTTTATAAAGTAATATTCTAGAAATTTTGAGGAAAAATTATTTGAAGTATAAAAAATCTAACTCACCAAGCTTCCATGGTACACTTCTCTTTGAGTAAAACAATAGCGTGCACTGTACGTAGCTTGAAGTTCTACCATATCCCAACCATTCAAACTAGCCGTTTAAAAAGTAGTTATGAATGGTAACACCCAATTTTCTAAATATAATAAATTTTATTTTTCAAAATGGACTTCATTTTTGGATTTGTAATATCAAAATTAGCTTTGGGTGATTTTTTGGTAATTTTCTAAAATCATTAATTTTTTGATGAATAGTGAAAAACACTGGATTATTGTATAAAACTGACTTTTTATTTAAATAATTATTTTTTATTTAAATTTATTTTAAAGTATAAAAAGAAACATAGTACCTATATTAGCTTAATGTAATTAATTTGAGTGATTTTATTCTAATATTAGATATATAAAAATTTATTGGACTTTTTAACGTCTTTTACCCACCTTCTAGGAATATTTGCAAATCTGCATAAACGTAATTTTACCACTTTTGTGAATTGAATTTCAAAAATCTGAGACAAATTACTAACATCAGTAAGTAAAATGTTCTTGAATCAGATGAAAATAATATTTTGTGAATAGTAACTTTTGAATTTTATTTACCAAAGTTAAAAGTAAATATGGTAATTAATGTTTTAAATAATACTATAATAATACAAAATTACCCCCCAACACATGTCTTCATTCAATTGGAAAAGTGTTTTTAGACCAAAATATACCTTAGTACAATAATGATATCCTTTTTGACCCATTTGGGTAAGATTACAATATTTATTATATTTTATTTAAAGAATATTTAAAAGTGTTAAATTAAAATTTTAATAACTAAACCATTTTTAATATGATGTTATACATAAGATAAATTAGACTATAAATATTAATTATAAATATAAAAATATTTCCTACATCATGGTTTTTAATTTATAATTTTTATATTTTATATAATTAAATTCATTAACGACACAATGATGATGGAGTAATTATATATTTAAGGAGATATTAAAATAGATGGTATTATAAATATTAAAATAAATGTAAATTGAAACTTTTGATGCCATCCACTAATTATCTAGGAGAATAGGAATTTTAACGGGGGATGAAATTTATTTTTTTAGAATTAATCATGTTGTTATGACTTTCACAAAAACCAAATACTATATAGTGTTAAAATTGACATTAATGAGTTTTTAAAACAAATACTATTTTATTAAATGATATAATATTCCTAAATATATAAGATTCATCTAAAATAATTATATAATGTTATATATGTCATTAATTAAACACTTCAGGTTTTATTTGAATTTTATAGTAACTATATTAACCATATAGTATAAAAATACTAGAAGACATGGTAAAAGTTAATCTTTTTATCTTGGAGTTAAATCTAAAATATAAGTTTAATATGGGGACATAAACAAGTCTAAAACGTGTTGGCTGATATTATTTCTACCCATAACATCCTTATCCATAAAATAAATCTAGTTGGATCTATTATAAATAGAAAATGTTTTTATAATAAATTAATATTTTGAACTCTTCCTAAAGTTCCCCTCACCACTCTTTTAAAAGGGTACTTCCCATTCTCTAAAATTTACACTTTCAATCCAATTTGGCATGGACAATCCTAGATCAAATCCCTTCCCAAATACCCTCAATTCATCATATAGACCTTTCTTCTATTAGAAATCCTACCGAAATATATTTTTCATTCAAATCAAAAGGAAACACCTGAAGAAGAGGTGATTATTTCATCACCTCTTTCAAAGATATTTTCTTCTTCCACTTCCTATTTATTTATTGTTTCCATTATAAAATAATAACTCTATAAACTTCTACATAATATGGTTCCATTATAAATATGGTACAACCACATTCATTATTATATCCATCCTGTGAAAGAAAAAGTCACCATACGTGCGTACTTACGACTTACCGTCTCCATGTCGTGGTGTAGTTTGTTATTCAACACTTCATTATTTAGATGGGTATAATAATGAGTATAATTTATGTAAATAATAAATAAAACATGTTAATGATTATATATATATAATATACCATCCAATTACATACAGTTTGACCTTGAATAGAATGATATTGTCGCTCGTGCATATCTACAGGTTACCATTTACACGATGTGATGAGATTTCATTCCCCATCATAACCATTAAAGAATAATTTTCATTTTATGATTAAAAAAATATTGTTTAAGAACTAAGTATCATTCTAGATATGAAACAAATACATTTTATCCATAAAAACCATAACATACATAACAAAACAGAAAGGAAAATAAATTAGTTAACACCCGAAACAATGATAAAACTAAAATATTATTAACAAATTTTTTTTAAAGGATCATATATGATATCATATTTATGCATTTGGTTCTTTTATAATTTAATTACAATGATTTAACCATTATAAAGGAGGATAACATACCATCTACTAAGGAAGAGTACAAGGTAAGTGTTAATTTAACAATCTCTTTATTATCTGAAGTTGTTTATACGTAAGAATCAACTAGGACTTGTTTATCATCCACATCTATGTTTCTTAAAAATTCATTTCAAACCATTTTTACTATTTTCTAGACTATGTGTTAATTTCATTTATACCCTTTTTTTGACTTTTTATAAAATGTTTTGACAAGAATATTTTCGTCATTTTCGAAACGAGGTCCTTTATGACCTTTTCGACAAATTTAAGAAAGATTTTTTTTAACTTATACAGAAGGTGCACCTATTTTCCACCATTATAACACATTTAAAGAATCTATCACAAGATTATAAGAATATTTTTAAAATAAATGTATTATTTTAAAACTATTTGACTTTTAAATGATTTCAAATTAGAAAGAGATATTTCTCCCAAATAGTTTTTGGATTGATTTCATCTACGTCAACATCTAATGTGGGATTTTATATTTAATTGAAATTGATTTATTATGATACAATATTCTATATTGTATTGATAATTGTATGATATCTTTGACTATGGATGTGTTATTTTTATTTCATTTACAGTATATGGTTAAATTATTAACATTTCATATGCAATTTTAATACGAATATTTATGTTATGTTTCACCCTTTTCATAAGAGGAATGAATTGGATGTAGTAAGTGACAAGCGGGGCCCACTATATCCCCTCGATGCATCAGTATGTTTCATGAGAGAAACTAGTGTCCTGTCATAAGGCCTTGACAAATATGTTTATTTTTAGTCCTGGAATGAGGCATTTATTATGTGGTTATGATGTCTGGCATTACGCATTCAATCATTATGAGATTAAAAATGATATTTAAGGTGATTATTCGACTAGTAGAATATCCATGTGAATAAGTAAATTTAATTATTTGATTTATCTTTGAAATATTATGTTGATGTTTTTGTTTAAAAGTTTGTGTTTTAGTCTGATACATTTCCTTAAATTATTATTCTTATTTATGATAGTTTCCACTATATTGTTATCCTTACTGTGCATCTGAGCTCACCCCTTTCTTATTTTTTATTTTTCCAAGTATGCGAAGAAGTATTTTATGCCTATCTTAAAGGTATAAGAATATGAGTGTGTTAAAAGTATACAAAATTTTGTTTATTGTTAATTTTATAATGTAATGTAAAATATATGAATGTATTTAGTACTTATAAGGCTACTAAACAGATCGGTCTTTTGGGACTTGATCTCTTGTGATCAGCCAATGTTATTTAATAATGCACCAACTCTGGGTAACTAGGGTCAGGGAGTTATAGTTGAAGAGAGATAATTGGCCTATAAAATATCCTTAGAACACCCCACACAAAACAACCAACTCATCACAAACCCTAAGGAACAAGAACCATCACTATCGAGCTGATCCATGAAACATTTTCATAGATAACAAAGATCAATGCTCTATCTAAACATTATTAAAATAAAGGATATCACCACCTCATCTACCAAACCACTATCCTATAATTTGAAATAGATCCCTCATACTTCTTAATACTATTGAATTTGGACTCTCATAATTTCCTCCTCTTAGTATTTTCTCCATCATTGTCAACACTATAGTGAGTTATTAACACATATTATTTAATACCTTAGCATGAACCAAACAAGGATGTCAACCTAGAGACACACCTGAAAAAGAAAAAACATTATGGATTCTAAAGATGGGACATATATTTTTTATGTTTAACTAGTTACTTCATTTTTAACCGTTCCCCCATTTCCCTCCCAATTCAAACATAGGTGCATACATGGATGATTAATGATCATTTCCTATGTCTCTGCCCTGAATGTAGCATCACATGACTTAGAATATCTATTAATCATAAATGTACTTATGTCAGATCACAATGGCACATAAAACACTCTTCCCCTGCTAGTATCCCTTGTTTATAACTTGTACTAACCTCATATGACACTATTTAACTATCTATCAATGTATCCTCACAAGTTACAAACATCAAATTTATCCTATATCTCGAAATTCACCTTTTGAAAAAACTTTTTCATGAACCCCTCCCCACAATGGCACCCCTCCTTGACTAAAAATGACAAAATGTAGATAATGAATCCAGAAGCACATCTTGAATAGGCCATGGGTTAGAAAAAAGTTCAAAGGGTATATCATACACACAAATGAGAGAAATTACCCTCTTAGAGAACACGAGGAACAAGAGATAAGATATGTACTCCCAAAAAAACACCAACTTACAAAAAAAGAAGAATAAATCCCAATAAATTATGTAAATGTATTTAAATATAATGGAACAACTTAAAAACATTAAAAGAGATCCTTGGTAGAAACCTAAAATCTCCATCAGATCCTAAGAAACTTCTCAAACTAGAAATGCCTACTTTAGTCACTTACTAACTCCCATTGAATTGAAAATTAGTTTATTTATACATGTTCATAATAACATATATACTCAGTAGGATCCTCCCAAAAACCTTTCATAAAAACATTGAATGAAGAATACTAATGCATAGTGAGATAAAAAATGAAAACATCTATGTTGGCCCAGAGGATATTGTTATCCACTATCTCAAACAATAATGATGTAATTATCACAAATCCTATCATATATTAACATATATCATACCTCATGATATATCCTAAATTATTAAAATATTATCTTATATAGTAGATCATTTCAATCATATATCTATTTATGATTATCTGTGTGTAATTATGGTATTAACACTTTCTAACTTTGTTGTACAATAAGACATACAGAACATCTAAAATTATCTAAGTATGAATCAATGACACCGAAAAAAGAACTGAGACAACCTACCAATGCGTATGAATCACCAAAACAAATGAACTACCGATGCATGTGACTCACCGACACAGAAAACCTACCATAATATATGACTCACCAATGCAGACAGCCTACTGATGCATATGACTCACTGACGCAGACTACCTACCGTTAGTCGATGTGACCTACCGATGCATGGGGATACTGACATAAGGACTCACTAATAGTTAAAATGAGTCACTAATGGATTCAGTAACTTACATATGGAACGACCTATAGAATGAAATACTGACAGGTTGAGTCACTGATAGAAGGTGATACAGACAGACAACTCACCGATAGACTGACTCACTAACAGATGAGTCACCGATAGACTGTTTAAATTTGAATTTATTAAAAATATTTATAACAATCATATTTATGTCATTAAATGATACTAATATATTTAATAATCTTTTTTACAACATTTAGTAGACATTACGAGGTATGATGTACCTATTCAGGTGGAAAGAACATGCTCTTTTCCGCCCCTCATGAAAAAAAGTAGTTTTGAAGAGAGAAGAAATATAGAATTGAATAGAAGTGGGGTGTTCATGCATGTGATACATACAGAACAATATATATTTCTCTCATATAGACACTGTGAAATCAATAACCAATGTAAGAACACATGTGGAAATTTCAATCGAGTTGTAAATTGAATTGACAAACTTCATCCGCATATCAAAGAAGGAGAAGGATATACCTGAAGAAACAAACTTGTACATGGAATCCAGAATACAACACTATATTTTTGTGTCAAATCCTAGAAGAGGACTAAAAACTCATCTCAGCTACACCTAAAGAGTCCAAAGTTGCATCCTAAGGCACATATAGCCTTTTAAATCCTTTCTTATATTTATTTTCACTGTTGTGTTCTTTTTTACAAACTTTTGAGAAGTGTGTGTATATTCCTATAAAGCACACACTGGTTAATATATAAAACTGATGGATACAATATATCCTTCCACTCATAGATTATTAATCCTTTTTACTACCACGGATAAGTGTGGAATAAGTCCTCGTGTGACCTGGTAGTTTGTACCCATGAAGAACTGTGGTAGAGGCCTTATGACCAAGAGAGCCTGGGTACTGTTGTGAACCCCAATCCAGGGTGTGGATCCAAAAAAAAATTCAAATTAAACTACATGGTGGTAGGTGATCAACAAGTTGAAAGGATTAGGTCTCTACTTGATGTTGAACCTATTGATTCATTTACGCTATGTTTTTAATTTTTATTTTACTCTAACTTATCACATATTTCATAAATCATAATTGAACTGTGATAGTCAGTATTAGAAAGTTTTTATAATAGTATTGAATTATTATTTTAGTTTTAAATGTTGTATTAATTATTAAATTGATATAATAGAGAACTAATCACTCTTTTGATAAATTAATCGTATATTCCCTCTCTTATAAATTCACCACTGGCTGACTAGTCAATTAAATTTTATATTTGGGGGAATACCAAATTATACTTTTCAATAGAAATTTTATAGGAGCTCCATTCACCCCTCTTGATTTTCATAATCCGACCATCATTTGGTATCATAGGTTTTGGAATTTTTAGTTTTCAAATAATTTTCAAACTTTTCTACTATGATTTTAGTTTTATTTCAAAGATATTAAATTTTTTATTAATACTAAATTTTTATCTCTTTAAAATCTTTTTCTAAAATTTTATTATGTAAAATATTATTGAAGGCTTTTCTACCAACAAAACTCCATTATTTAATGGAAAAAAATATGCACAATGGAAAATTAAAATGAATTTTCACATTGAATGTATAATTTTGGAAAATTGGTTTTCAATTGTAGATGATTAAAGATTACTACTACTGCTGGAGGTACTTGGGATGAACCAAATAAGGATTCTTATAATAATAACATTAAATCCATGAATTCCTTATACTGTTATTTAGGATATGAAGAGTTTAAAATAATTTTTTCATGTAAAACATCCCATGAAATTTGGGATACTTTGTTTGTTTCACATGAAGAAACTTTTATGCTGAGGAAATGAGACTTATCACATATACAATAAATATGATAAAAGTAAAATTAAGCATGATGAGCCCATTTTTGACATGTATATCAGTTTGAATGAAATTGTGAACACTATGATCTCTTTGGTAAGAGATGTTACTGCCCGAGAGAAAATTATGAGGATTCTCATATTCTTACTAAATATATGGAGATTAACTTCTTTCTCCATTAGATAATCACGTGACATCATCAAAATACCTATAAAAGAACTCAATGGAAAGCTGATGATGTACAAAGAATAGTTGAAAGTCAACCAAGAAGAAGAGCATGAACCAAATAGAAAATATGTAGCCTTCAATACTACTATATCTATGAACAAGGAAAAAGAGAAGTTTCTAGCCTCTGTTTAAAGCTCTAGTAATGATTTATCAACATCAGATAGTGATAGAGAGATGGCTTAGCTATCTAGAAGATTTGAGAAATAAAATGTTCTATAGGAATCCCAATATTAATGGAAGATATGATAATAAGGTAAACTAGAAAAAGGATAGGAAACAAAATTAAAAATAAGAGGATATTTTATAATATGAATGTAAGAGGAGAGGACATGTCAAATCTGACATCCCAAAATTAAAATACAAAAATAAGTATGAAAGAAAAGATAATAAGTATAATAAAGCTATGAAGTCCAGCTGGAGTGCTTCTGAGAATAGCTCTAGTGAATCAGCATCATCTCATTATGAGAGAGGTTAAATGGAAAATATATTTATTATGAAAAACACATCTAATGTAACCGTAGATTCTCTTGTACACACTTCTAACTATTATGGAGATGAAAGTGATTATAAAAATAAGAAATGTGATGAACTATTTGAATATTGTAACATGTTGGCGGATACATGAAATGAATTGAAAGATAAAAATAATTCCTTAATTAAATAGCATACTCTCACTGTAAATATTAAGATTTAACTGACTATAGAAAAGGACAAGAATTATCAAATGCTCAATGAAAACAATGAATTAAAAATGTCTAATGAGAAATTAAAGTAGATCTAGAAATTGTTACCAATGGGAAAAATACTATTACTAAAATTATTGGTAAAAAATAGCTCCAAAGTACACTTCTAGTACTGGATATCATCATGGATAGAGATAACATTCTAAAACACATTTCGTATCTAAATCCAGAAAATCTATTTTTCTACCTAGAAATCAAAATTCTACTGCTAGTTCCAGTTCTGGAAAAACATTTACTACCTCTAAGTGTACTAGAACAAATAGAGTCTATTTTTAAAAAATGTTATATAATGATTATATTAAAACCATGAAGAAAATTTGGGTATCTAAAGCATTGATTACTAATGTTACTCGACCCAAAAAATAATGGGTACCAAAATCTGTTTTTGTTTGATAACTCTATAGGAATGATGCCTAAAGAGATCTTGAAAGAGTTACTGGTACCTGGAAATTTGATGTTCAAGACTTATTATAGGAGACTATTCAATATTCAGGAACCTAATCATGATGGATGGTGGATATTCCACCTTTGGTGACAATGCTAAATGAAAAATAATTGTCTTAGTCCATATTGGAAACACTAATAGAGTTTTAATTTCTAAAGAACTTTTGTTGATGGAATAAAATATAATATTCTCATAATTTCACAATTATGTGATCATGTATTTCATGATAAATTTCAAAATGATGCTTGAAATGTTTTTAACTCTAAAAATGAATTATTATTTTCTCATCTTTGGAATAAAAATTTATATACTGTTTACATAGATTCTTTAGCCTCTAAAATTTTCTCATGATTAAGTGTATTTCACAGAGAGTCTTGGATTTGGCATAAGGTATTAGGAAAATATAATGTACACTCTCTTATAAATATTACTGGAATAGTTCTAATCATTGATCCATGCAAACATGAGTTTTGAAATGAAAAATTATGTAATCCTTGTTAAAGGGGTAAACTGAATAAGATATCTTCCAACTCAAAGAACGAAGTTTCAACTTATCAACAATTATAGTTGGTTCACATGGACTTGTTTGGGCTATCTTGAGTTTCTATTTTAAATTGGAAGCACTATATCTATGTCCTTTTAGATGACTATTCTGGGTATACTATTACTTATTTCTTATGTCCCAAAAGTGAAGCATGTACTTACATCATTAGGTATGCTAAAATGGTGGAAAATATAAGTGAACTTAGAATAAAATACCAAAGAAGTGATCATGGATGTGATTTTTAAAATAAATAATGTGAATATTTTTACTCGAAAAATGGCTATAATCATAACTTCTCTGCCCCTGGGACACCTCAACAAAATAGGGTTGTGGAAAGAAGAAATAGAACCTTACAAGAGAGAAATGCTTAATGAATTTGATCTACCTGTCTACTTTTGGGCTAAGGTTGTGAATATAGCATTCAACATAATTCATAGAATCTTAATTAGACCTATCCTTGACAAGACTCCTTATGAGATATAGAATTATTGAAAACCAAAATTTAGTTACATTAGTGTTTTTTTGATTCAAAGTATATATCCTTAATACAAAGGACAATATTGAAAAATTTGTATCCCAGATTGATGAAGAAATCATTCTTGGTTACTCAATCTCTGGTAAATCATATATAGTCTTTAAGAAAAGAACCATTTGTGTTGAAGAATATGTGCATATAAAAATTGATTAAATAGATCCACATGAGCCGAAGACTACCCTAGACAACCTTGAAGATGATATGTCAAATTTGGACATAATTGCAAAATGATCTAATCCTCTGGTCAAGAAATATGTAAAAAAAATAGTCATATAAATTCTTTAGACTCTGGACATGATTAACCTGAACATCTAGATAAACCTAAAATTACTATCCCGACCTTTTCTAGACCAACTATAGCTCACAATAACCATCCTTTAGTTAATGTTTTTGGATACTTAGATAAAGGGACACAAGCAAGAGCTTCTCTTAGAAACCAGGTTGAACATCAAGCCTTTTTGTCCGAGCATGAACCTAAAAACATCAATGATTCAATTAAATATTAATTTTGGATGATGTCTATGTAATAAGAACATAATCAATTTGATAGAAATAATGATTAGAAACTTGTGGATATACCCAAAGACACCATGACCATAGGCACTAAGTGTGTTTTTAGGACCAAAGTAGATGAATCTGGTAATATTGTTAGAAAAAAAATCCTGATTGGTTGCACAAGGTTATAGTCAAGAATAAGTCATTAACTATGATGAAATATTTTCAATTATTTCTAGACATGTGGCCATCAAAATCCTTCTTGCTTATGCTTCCCATCTTAATTTCAATCACTATCAAATGGATCTTAAAAGTGAATTCCTAAATGGGTATATAGTGGAGGTTGTTTTTGTCAAAACAACCCCATGGTTTTCCAAACCCTCATTTTCAAAATCATCTTTATGTGGTTTAAAACAAGCTACAATAGCATGGTATGATAGACTATGTACTTTTCTAAATACAAAAGGTTTTACAAAAAGAATTCATGATCCAACAATTTTAATAAAATGACTTTCTAAATAAGTTTTAGTAGATCAAATTTTTGTAGATAATATTATGTTTGGATCTTCTAGAAATTCTTTATGTAATTATTTTTCTAAAATTATGAAAAGTGAGTTTGAAATGATTTTGATGGATGAACTCAAATTCATTCTTGGATTTACTATTTATCAAAATAAATAAGGTATCATTTTAAATCAATGTAAATACGAAAAATAACATTTAAAAAGATTTGGGTTTGATATCATTAAAAGTATTGACACTCCAATGAGTACTACTTGTAAGTTGTATCTTGATGAAGATGGTAAATCTATTGATCAAACCACTTATAGAGAGATGATTAGAATTTTTATCTACATGACTTCAAGTAGGACAAATATAATGTTTAGGGTGTGTATGTGTGCTTGTTTTCAATCTAATACTAAAGAATATCACATAAATGATGTTAATGTTTTTTCAAATACATCAAATATACTATCAATTTATGGTTGTTTTACCATAAAAGACAATAATTTAATATAGTCAGTCATTTTGATTTTGATTTCTGTTGATAAATGTTATATATAAATAGAACCTCTGGAACGTGTCACTTCTTGACAATGTCTTTGGTTTCACGGTGTAGTAAGAAACAAAATTTTACTACATTATCTACTACTGAAGCTGAATAAATAGCTGCAAGTAGCTGTTGTGCTCAGATTTTGTGGATGAAACACACTCTTTTAGACTATGGAAATTTATTTAGACATGTACCTATAATGGGAGACAATAGAAGTTCTATTATCATTTTTAAGATAATATTTTCTCATTCTAGAACACAAAATATTGATGTAAGACATCAATTTTAGAGAGATCATTATCCAAAGGGTGATATCACTTTAGAATTTTTGGCACCGAATCTCATCTTTCTAACATATTCACTTAGCCTTTGAACTCTGAAATAATGAATTACATCTGACATGACTTAGGAATGGTATATCTATAAAACCATATCTTGTTATTCCATTGATATTTTTAAGTGAAGTTTCCATTCCGACACCAACATTATGTCATGCCAACATAGTAGTCATGCTGACATCAATGTTATGTCATGAGAACAATGTTTTCATGTCGGCCTCGATGTTATGTCATGCTGGCACAATTTTCTTTCCAACACTGATACGTTGTAATGGTGACACCATTAGTGTTTTCATAAATATGTCATGCGGACACTGATGACTCACTGTTTTTATATAGTTTATGTTTATATCAAAATGAAATGGTTTCATTATTTTTTTGAACCCAGTTCAGGTTTTCATGATTGTGTAATTTCAAAATCCCTAAATGATATAAATTTGAATTGAACCACTCCACTCCTTCACCTCTACACTCTCTCTCGGTCGTTTCTCCCTCTTTACTACTGAAATTTCACCTTCTAACCATTATACTAAATGGATTGAAATGACACATGTGATGCAATATCTTGATGATGGTGAGTCTTGTTCTTCTAAGAAATATAAAGGTGAATCGAGTATATCTACACCACCTATAAATCTTTTTCTATAAAATCATGTTGTAACTCTAGAAAAAGATGTCCTGGAGGAATGGATATTAGAAATTAACTATCTACTACTCAAGTTATTGCAAGATCACAGTTTTCTATAGTAGTTCTCAAATAATGAACGACCCTTTTACCCAAATTTAGTTCATAATTTTTACATGAATATAGTGTTTCTTATAGAAGGAGGTGATGTCACCTGGATTAAATCCATAGTTAATCGGAAGATAATCTCTTATTCTTCATGACATTGTGATTAATGTCTTAAATTTCTTCATGAAGGTATATTTGATGATTATCAAGGTACCTCTCCACCTGAAAGTAATATTTTTTTCATTGAGATAGCGTTAAAGGAACACACAAATAATAATGATCACAAAAGACCCATTTCTATAGAGTTAAGATGAGAACGTAGATTCTTGTTTAGGTTAATCCAACATCAAATCTATCCCTGGAAATGGGACTTTTCTTCTCGGAAATGTCAAGATGTCTACTTAGATTATCTACTGAGAAAATGGATCAAGGTAAATTTATGTAGATACCTTATTGTGCACAGGAATGAGATGATCAAACCTTCCTACAAAACTAATTCCTTATTCAAACCAAGGATTATCTCAACTATTATGAAAGGAAAAGGTTGGGTAGATGAAGGTGAGGATTTATTTTCCGATGAAGTGGGAATTGACTCAGTAAAGAGACTTGTAAGAGGATGAAAATAAACTAAACCCATGGAAGAAATAATGGGTTAGAGATGAAGATAAGATCTATGACAAGTTCAATCCAGTGGATCATCTAACTAGAACTAAGAATATGGATGATTCTTGTATTGGACCAAATGAGAAAGTTGTTTACTATTCAAAAAAAGAAGAGGAGCCTATCACTCTAGTTAGAGATCAAGGATCACCTATTGATGATACCAGTGATCCTTACACAACTGGACCTCGCAATGGTTTTTCTATTGGACCTCCTAGTCTTCCACTTACCTTAACATCTAATGAGACAACACTTGAAGATAATAAGGATGAGGAGATACAAGTATTATGTAGTGTGGAATATATAAGTAGATTTAATGGCTTTGAAGAAGAAGAAGAAGAAAGTTAGAATAGTGAAAGTGGTAGTGGTAGTGGAGAGGAAGGTGATGAGGAAGAGTGTGATAAAAATAAAAATATATAATTTATATCTAGACATGATGATGATGGATGAAATGGAAGTGATAATGACCATCATAATGATGATCAAGGTGATGATGTTGAAATGATTGAATTTGTGTATCAGGATCGGTTGGAAGAACCTTCTGAAGTTGTTTTTGAAGTGAGAGAAGATGCTGAAGTTTCTACTAAAGTGGAAGCTCATGAAATTTATGTACCTCCTTTGGATTATGAAAGAATAAAACCTCATGCTGAAGATGAGAAAACAATAAGGAAATCTCAGATTGAGGGGGACCTTCAAGAAATAAAAAATCAAGCTGAAGAAGAGAATCAACTTGGAAGAGTAAGGCTTAAACCTCTCACTCATTTGGATGATGATATATTGGTTGAATAGGAGACGAAACCTAGGTATGTGGAACTAATATTAGATTATGATGATTAAAAATTTGAAGTGTTTTAACTATTTAAAGGGAACCAGTGGCTGAAACAATTTCTTGTTACTATGTCACTATGACAGGCTTGTAGAAATTCAGGGAAGACATATGTTCATCAGTAATACTTTTAGTACAATATCAGATGAGATATGAGATTGATGAAGCTAGAATATAAAATAGTAAGAGGGCAGATAATTTGAGAGTTATCTGGTATATGCTTGAAGGTGAAAGAAAAACTAGAACTTCTAGTTATACTCTTGCCTCAACAAGGGAATCTTAAGCTGATGCTAGTTTAGTCTCACAGTTGGTCATAAATGAAATTCTGCAAAATTTTATTACAACTATCGAAACTATTTTGGAAAGCAACACCAATCTTGGGAATGAGATGATGAAGTTAACTATTGGAATAATTTATTTATCCACCAAATACAAAACTACAATGGATAGTGTCATGAAAGGAATTTATGATCTTGTTTCTCATCTTAAAATTCCCGATTTTTACAAACTCATAATAGAAATAAAGAAAATTATGCAATTTTCAACAACCTCAACTCCTACTGCTATTCCATCCACAAATGGTTAGACTTATCAGGCTCTAGATATTGAGGCAATCAGAACAATTTTCAAATAACTGCTTAAAGCTCTATTTGATCCTTTATCTTGGGTACCAAAGAAAAGATTGAGAAAAATACTGATCGTGTGCATGATATGGTCTTATTTTACAATGAGGAATCATTTTCCACTCAAGAATAGCTTAAAAAGAGGATAAATTCATATTTCACCATGATTTACTCTAAGAACCAGTTGAAAAGTCATTTTTTTTATTTGGTAGAAAATTTGACTTTACCCCCAGTTACAGAAGAATTCAAATAACAAGTCAATAAATTAAAGGAATTCACTCCACTATTGGATAAATTCATAGAGAATAAGGATGACTTTGAGAAATCAATGAAATATGGAGGTGTGTTTATTGATGATTTCATCAAACTGTTAAAGCCATATCTCCAGGTTTAGAGTGAATCCATTTTTATTCTAGCTACTACTTATATTCACTCTTCTCTGCCAATGACTTGCTTTGTAATGTCTGTTGCACAGGCCTTGACGCAAATTTGTCCTTTTATCACAGAACAACCACAACCTTGGGTGTTATCCCCTCTCAAACCATGCCTGGCCCAAAATGTTCCATCATGAATTCCTTTACCTCTAGAGAAGATACCTTCAGATGCTCCTGTTTCTCTACCACCACCTACTAGACATACGATTGATCCATCTGATAATGGTAAGGCACCTATGGACCCTCCAAATTATTTTGGAGTGATTCTGGGGTTGAGTTCTTATATTTTTTTCTTTTAATAAAATTTTATCATTTATTGCAATTCAATGTTTCTATTTTTCTATTTTAGTTTTTAAAATTCCACTATTTTCTAATCCCAAAAGGGGGAGAACATTATTAATATTTATTATGTGTTTATGAATTATTATTTTTTTATGTTACTAAAATACATTTCACTTCCCATAATTATTTTTGAGCCTATTCATCTTTATAGGAGCTAATAATAATATTGTTTACATTAGTCATTCTTTAATGGTAATTAATAAGTCCATGATTTGTGATCATCAAAAATGGGGAGATTGTTATACAATATGATATTGTTATCCACCATCTCTGACTATAAGGTTTTGATTATCACATATCATGTCATATATTAACATATATCTTACCTCATGATAGATCCTAAATTATGTCAAATATTATGTTGTATATCAAATCATTTCAATCACATAACTATTTTTGATTATCTATGCGTAATTATGGGTATTAACACTTTAGGACTTTGATGTAATATAAGAGATACACAACATCTAAACATATCTAAGAAAGAGTCACTAAAACCGACAGAAGAACTGAGATGACCTACTTATGCATAGGACTCACTAACATAAATGACCTACTGATGTATATGACTCACTAACATTTAAAATCTACAAATACATATGACTCACTGATGAAGACAACCTACCGTTAGTCCAAGTGACCTATCAATGCATGGTTCTACCGACAGTTAAAATGATTCACCGACATATGGAAAGACAGACAGTATGACTTACTATTGGGATGGGTCACTGATAGAAGGATATACCGACAAATGACTCACTGATCGACTAACTCACTGACAGACGAGTCACCGATAGACTATTTAAATTTTTATTTATTAAAATTATTTCTAACGGTTATATTTGTGTCTTTAAATGATACTTTCATATTTAGTATTATTTTTTATGACTTTTAGCAGACTGTATGATGTACGATGAACATATGCACATGGAAAGAACATGCACTTTTTCGGACATTAAGAATAAAAAAAAGGTTTTAAGAGATCAGAAATATTGGATAGAAGAGAAGTGTGGTGTACCCATGTGTGAGATGTACAAAAGAATATATGAAAGTCTCATGTAGCCACTATGAACTCAAGAACAAAAGGAAAAACACACAAGGAAATATCAATCGAGCAATACATTAAATTTAAAAACTTCTTTAGAACATTAATGATAGAGACAGATATACATGTAAGAACCATACATGTACCTGGAATCCATAATATGACACTCTGTTTTTGTGTCTACTTTCAGAAGAGCACTCAAACATCATCTCAGCTACATCTGAAGAGTGCAGAGCTCCATCCCATGACAGACAGAGCCATATAAATACTTTCTTATTTTTATTTTATCAGTTGTGTGAATTTTTACATAGTTTTGGGTAGTGTGTGTATCTATTTTTAAATCACACAATGGCTCCTATATAAAACTAAATAATACAATAAATCCTTCAACTCATACCTTATTACAACTTTTTTACTTCCACAGATAAGTTCGGAAGATGTCCTTGTGTGACCTGGTTGTTTATACCCACAAAGAACTGTTGTAGAGGTCTTGTTTCCAGTACAGTCTATGTGCTACTATGAAACCTAATCCTGTGTGCGGATCAAACTTTTTATTAAATTTGACTGCTTGGTGGTAGGTGATCACCAAGTGGAGATGATTAGGTCTCTTCTTGAGACTGAACCTCTTATTTCATTTTCACTATGTTTTTTACTTTTACATTTCCTCTAACTTATCAGATATTTCAAATTATTAAATTTAACATTGATAGTTCGTCTTATCAAGTGTGTATAACAGTATTGACTTAAGCTCCCGACATTCATCATCAACCAGATCCACACACGTTCTGCCAATTTCTAGTGGGGGAAGAATGATGGAAGGAATCGGCCCCACTGGATGGGCTTGGAGAAACTCTGCAATCCCAAATCAGAGGGAGGGATGGGATTCTGGAATCCGCGTCTCTTCAATGATACACTTTTGGCCAAGAAAGGATGGCTCCTTCTTAACAACCCATCATATATTTGTGCACGGGTTCTCTGGGCTAATTACATTCCCCACACAAACATTTGTACTTCCTCCCTTGGTCCCCGTCCTAGCTTCCTCTGGATAAACATCTAGGGGATAAAAAGCTCCTGGAAAAAGGACTACGCTGTAGGATTGGGTCTAGCTCATTAGTCAATATCTGGACTGATCATTGGCTTATCGATAAGGATGGTATGGGGGATACATCCCCCATACAACCAGGTTTTTAAATCTCCATTGTCAGCTGCCTTCTTTCCGACCAGGGACATGGGTGGTGTATGGAAAAAAATCCCTGATTGGTTTAATGAAAGGGATCAAAAAATCATCCTTATCAATCCCTGGATCCATGATGCTGGCCCCGACCAGCTTTTCTAAATCTATGATTCTTATAAAAATACATGGTGAGGTCCGGCTACAGACATGCTCTTGGCAACCACTCAGTCGACCGGGATGAGGGACCATGGAATTTGTTTTGGAAACTCAACGTTCCCCCTAAAATACGCCAATATGGGTGGTAGGTCTGCATGGGTACTCTCCCAACCATGCGCCTCCTCCCTTGCCAGCATATGGCCAGTACTTCTTTTTTCCCTTTCTTCCTGAACATTCTAGAATCTCCTTTGCATGTAATCATTCACTGCTCGATAGATGAGCTAATTTGGATTAAATGGGGCCCGACTTCTACCGCTTCAATGGCATCGGCCTCCGACCTTCCCGATCTTCTTACGCATTAGTTCTCCTCTCTTTCCTCAGGTTCTTCGTGTTCACTTTTCACTCTAGCATGGATTGTTTGGGTCCGGCGCAATGATGCTATTTTTCATCAAGATCAAAAACCCCTTCAATTCTGGATTGAACATGCCACCTCTTGGATTGAGGTATGGAAAGACCACAGTGGACATTTTATGCCAGGTGCTACCCTCTCTTACCCCCTCATTGGAATCCACCACTGTAATGGACCCTCAAGATTAATGTGGACGCGTCTCTCCCAAAGGATGGGCTTGTCTCCCAAGGCCTCTTGACCTGAAATCATCTGGGGAAAATCCTTGATGCAATGTATGAACCACATCAGGCTTTCTGGGAACCTGTACCTATTGAGGCCATGGCCATCCTTGCCAGTATATTGCTCTCCTTGGAATGTGGTTGGAGTGATATCATTGTTGAGTCTGACTGCCTTTTAGTAATCGATGTTATTCACCCCAATGATAGTGGGATCCAGTCATTTGGCATCATCATAAGGATATTTATCTCACTTTTCTAATGCTTCTCTTTATGCACCTTCTGCTTTATCGAAAGGGAAGGTAAAAATGTGGCCCATCAGGTAGCGGCCTCAGGCCCATTCGACTCCAAACATATCTGGCTGGACAATTTCCCCTCATGGCTTTTCTCATGTATTTTTGCTAACTTTAGTCATTAATGTTCCCTGTTTTAATAAAAAAATCATCCACCATGATCCATCTCATAATCTCATAAAACATCTCGAGAAGTGAACTATGACTGAAGGAAATCATATTCTCTAAAGACCACCCTCACATTGAAGATATAAATAGGAAGGAAGGGAACCCATTAATCCAAGCTCACCATCTAGATATTGGAAAATACAACCCCAAAACATTTGGGTGTCAAAACAAAGTGCTTGATGTTGGTGGGGTGTATATAGAAATCCCAAAAATACATGATATATATAATGTCCCCAACCACACTATGGAAAACTACCTAGACATAGACACCTTTTCACTAATGTTTCAAAGGACTCCCATCTGTCGCTACTAAGGCTTGGTTATCAAACCAATAGAATTACTAAGATCAACATTAATTAATTATGAATTGATCAATCATTACCATTATCATTTCCAATATTAACATTTTAATCTTACAATCCAAGTGTTGATGGAACTATTATTTATTTTCATGTATTATTAAATAAATCATCATAATAAAAAATTATTAATAACCAATCTCATTCTATCATTAATCCATCTACAATTTCATAAAAATTAGTCTACCCTATGACTCATCCCAAGATATCACATAAAAGATAAACCCATAATACATTGTATCAAAATACATCCTGCAATTGAAAATAGATTATATAGATATCAAACAACCATCAATTGTTAAACATCCATACTCAATATCAAGAAATAATCTTAAATTTCTACAAAAAAATAATGGTAAATACCATCTTCATCCCATTCCATCAATCATAGTTCTATCACCAACACCACTACACACCATATCACATCTGGAATCCCATTCCATCATCATCATCATCGTCATCATAATAGAAAGCTCATGCCATGATCATAGCCTCAGGAATCTCAACCCATATCATCACCATAACTATCACATCATTCCACCATCACATCCTTGGGTATCCCCACCTATATCATCACTATAACCGGAACCACATTCCAGTATCACAACCTCAAGAATCAAAACCCATATCATCACCATAACTGAAACCTCATTCCACCATCAGAGCCACAGGAATTCCATCCCATATTCCAGTTATACATGGTTATAATCCAGTCCCAAAAGGGATATAAATACATTGAGAATAAATATAGATTTAAAAGTTTTATTCTACACATAACTCTTATGCAACAATATCCAAAACAACAAAGGCATTCCAACCTTTACCGAACAACATCATGATCACTTAGACCTAATGAAATTATTTATATAATCATTCATTTTCATTTCCATCTATAATTATTTTACTTATAATGAATAAATTCTAGAACTAATAGACATAAAAATTTTCATGGATAAATATTAACTATTTTATCTAGCTTTCTTCCATAATATTATTTTTTAAATGTCATCAAACTCTATGTTAATCATTTCAACAAGCTTATTTTAATATAATCAAAGAAATTAAAATTTAAAATTTTTATAAAATTTATAAGCATATCAACCATGCTTAACAACCACAATAATATATGGGACACTATTTAGTAAATCTCAGAAGAAGAAAAAATATTTCGAAATCATATAATCAGACATCCCAAAATGTCCAAGAGTGAATTTTAAAATATCTTCATGTGATATTTTTTACGGTTCTAGAGTATAGCTAAATTCTGACAAGTGATAATCATCTCCAAGCATGAATAAATATCGACATATTCAATAATATTATTTATCAAAATAATACAATGATTTTCAAATGTCATAATTTCCATTTCAATTCTCTAATATCCATAATTATAAACATAAACATCATTAATAATATTTAATCATTTTGTCACCAAATAATTAAAATTTATCTCATTCCCTCTCTCCTTGATAATTTCTAGAACACTTATTATTATTGTACATCATTAAAATAAATATATTATCTTTTTTCAAATAATCTTTTAGATTATCTAATATTTTTATATACTTTATTTGAAAAATAAATAATTTTTATTGTTGAAATTGTTATCAATAATATTTATTGTACATCTCTTTCGATATGAAATTTCAGATTCCAAAATACCTAAATTTATCCACAGAATGGATAATTGACCCTAATTTAATTATCGAAATTAAAATGAAGTCATTAACCATTTTCCATAATAAGTAAAATTCCATTTCATTACTTGAAATAAAACATCAATTCTATTACAGGAAATTATAGTATTAAAAAAATAAAACATTATACTATATAATTAGTATTCAATTTATGATACTAGAATTAATAATATTTCCTCAATGTTAATATAATTACACATTATATATTTTGTCTTCCTCTTTCTAGATTATTACATTTTAATTCTTAATGTGATCATTTTCCATATTTTTATCCGATTGTGGTTAATCATATACATTTCGAAAATGAATTTAAATAATGGTAATTTTTCATTTTCATAGTATAAAAAGGAGTCACAAATCCCCTACCAAGTTACTTCTCTTTTAAATTGTTTTAACCAATATAGAGGAGAGAGAAGATGATTTTTTCTTCTTAGAAACACATGCTTGGTGCATGAAGAAAGAATCCCAGATCAAATAGAGAAGTATTTTCAAGATTTCATGGGGGGAGGGGGTTGTGATCATCTAAACATGATAAAGAAGAAAGTCTATTAAAGAAGGAGATCTGATATCTTGTAATATATAGATATAGGTTCACATGAGTATTAATTATTTATAAAATTATTTCCCATCTAAATCCTCACACACCCCATTCCAAAATCCTAAAATTAGTAAGAGTCAAAATATAAAATGTAAAACTCTTAAACATAATAAAACCCATATATTTCTATATTTAATTACTTCATTAGTGTTAACAAATGTTTCATATGAGGTTATAGGAAGAAAACATGTTTTTTAGGAATTCCTTTTACCTATGCATGAAAAGCATGCACTACATAGGGGTAATTTTATTTTACCCATACGCAACTATTTATCCTTAAAATAGACACACAAGAACTGTGTAAGGGTAACATAGTTTCACCATTATGTGACTTAGTACCCTTATGTCGGTATAGGAAATTTGTTACCACACTTACGCAGGTAGTAATCTACCTTCACACATGTAGGGGGAACCCTTACATGAAGAATAGACTACCTTTTCCCATGATTAAAGAATATCAACCTACCTTTATGTGAGAAGGGTAAATTTCAAGATAACCTTATGTAGCCATTAATATAAACACCTTACCCTTCTTTAAGGAACCCATTACAGTTATGCAAGATTTGAGAAAATAGTTTGACCTATTTGAAAACCAAGAAAGAACTAGTCTACCCTTACGTAAGTAGAATAAATTTGGGAATAACCTTACACAACATAAGGTTACCTTTATAAAACTAAAAGAAACCTAATATTACCCTTACACAACTAGAATATTACCCATACACAACCTATTTTAAATAGCAATTACCCTTACATAGATAAGGAAAATTCATGGTTACCTTTATAAGGCCTTTTAAAAACATAGATCACCTATATAAAAATTCATTTACATTTGTGAAGGTAAATATTTCATTAAAAATACTATATTTTTAACTCAAATAACTTATAAATAATTAATAAATGGGTTTATTATAACTTAAAAAAACTCAAAAACACTTTTAAAATATTATATCCGCTTTCAAAACATACAATGTAATTTTTCAAAATGACCATTAAAACGTTGAAATTACATTCATAACTTGTAAAATTACATAAAAATTATAAATTAAAAAATTATTATAATATAAATTAATAAATTTAAGAAATTACTATATAAAATACACCTAGAACATCAAAGAAAGGGATCAAGAAAATCAAGACCCTTACAACCAATATTTTTCTTAAATCATTTGTATTTATGTATAGGTTATGATATTGTATATGATTTTTCAATATTATGTCTTGAGATCAATATAACCCTGAAATAAGGAATCCAATATAATAATAATAATAATAATAATTTGAACTACTTATTGTGGGTGTAATACCACCAAACAACTCAAACAACCGAAAAAATCTTATACTTGGCATCTTATTAGGACCCCATGGTATGAGAACCTAGTATATGAACTTTATTAATATATTGCGTTGGATTGAAGTCCCTATATATATTATAATTATTCTTTTAAGGTCCCCAATATATGGATCACAATCCCCTATTAATTGGCCGATATGCCCATGATTCATACACCAACATTGATATCTGCATGTAACCACGGAGGGTAATCTATATCAACACCTTGTGAAATTACATTGAGAGAACCTCCTATCATACATCATTTACACGAGCCACAACTTCCGACCCTTCACATGACCGACCGCCATGACCCTCATTGTCAGTGTAATCAAACCGGACTTAGTCCCACTATCACTGGACAACCTCCTTGGAAACTCTTCCCACACACCCCCCTTCATTAATACTAGTATTCACACATATAAAAATTTTAATTTAATTTAATTTTTAGTTTTTATTACCAAATTTCATGGATACACCTTCCCCCTAGACATGTTATCCTCTTCCAATCACGTAAAACTCTTCCCTTTCACCATACATAGTGGGCCTCCAACACAACTGTTATCTTGTTCCACATTCCCCACCACACCACCATTTTCCATCTCACTATCAATGCACTATTTCACCCACCACTCTCCACAATTTCCCAACAAGTGTGGTTCTAAGTCCTTAGCATGGATCCGCCTCTCACCTACTATCAAGTGATTATCTTCCTTTGTATTAACCACCAAAGCCAGGACTCCACTCCACTCACTACTATTGGCCATCCTTAGAGTTGTAATACCTTTGTACAAATGTGGAAGAGGGAGTTATGTGAGAGATGAGGGAATGATATGAGAGAGTGAGAGATAAAGGTCCAGCCGCTATGCTTGAGGTTCCCTATAACCACACTCCCGAGTCTAGTAATAAAACACTTTCTTTAAATATCAAATATAATACCAAGTATGATGACCCAATATAAATATAAATTTATTTTACTTAATTTACAAAAGCTAAATATTTAATCACACAAAACCAAATAGTCCCAAGAATATAAGGTTTTAGGATCATGTATATGAGAATCATATTTTACAATACTTGTAAAATTTTCTATATAATCGAACCAAACTCGATCCCATTCTAGAATCTTTATAGGTTATAATCATCCTCATAATCTACAAAATGATAATATTGGAAATGGATTATCAAAAATGATTAGCAATGAAAAAAATATCAAAATATCATCATTTTTTAGAAAATATGATTATAAGAAAACATAATCATTGGATTAATATCTCATTAACATGACACAAAACAATAAGAGTTGTCTATATTTCATGATAACAAAACATGTAATTTAAAATGAACAAACATGTACCATGGAATAATAGTGTTTGAAAAACATGGAATCATCTAATAAGTGGATGATATAAAAGTTCTTGGAATCATAAATATTTGGAAATAACATAAGGCTTGACATCAAACGTATAAGTCAAGTCTCTTAAGTAAGAAAACACTACATAATGTGATTAGGCTAACTACCCATGAACTTTATAAGGTCTCTCATGGGATGAACTCATTACCCAATGCATTGGAGTGATATCAGAGCAAACCCTTCAAATAACGAAAACTATACATATTTCTTCCATAAGATTTCAATCATCATATCATAAAAATCATATGTAAATTAAAATGGTTTTCAAATACTTTTGAAATGTTCCCTCATAATGCATCATTCCTAAATTCACTAATAATCAAAACATGATAACCAATTGAAATTTTGTTGGGGTAAAATATTATTAGGTACCCTTATAGGTAAATGCACTTTAATTAAGATGATGAGGTAAATGGTATTTACACTATAAAGATATAGGGTATACTATTTAGTCAATAATTTTCCAATCAATCAATGCATGAGTATCTAAGTGAACACCCTTCAATAAAAGAAAGTAATCTTAGGAAATTCATAGAGGAAAATCATAGTAATAAAAATCATGTTTATAAATACTGTATTATTGGGTATGACAAATCAGTGATGGATAATTTTTCATATATAGAGTGAAATAGAATTGAAACCATGAAAATATTTTTCGTAGAAATTTTTTTTCTATAATAACTGTAAAAAGTTCTCATTGTTTAGTCACCTTAAAAAAATTAAATTAAATGGATGAGAAGTGTTATTACATTATTGCTTTATATGAAACACTAATAATAGTTCTATTAAAATAAATAAATCTTAAATTCAAAATATATAATACAATAAAAAAATGAGGGCATAAATTAAATTAATTTTTTATATTTAAAAATATCATTCATGAAACCCAAATTGTTATAATGGATAATGAAACAATATTTTAAAAACAAGAAAGTAGATATATTAGGATCACATAAGATAAAACATATTTGATTTCAAAAATATAAATTGTTAACATTGAAAATAATGAAAAATATAAACATAGAGGAGAAAACCAGAATAGAATGTATGACTATTAATCCTAAAAATGTGCTAACTTTAAAGAAGAAATCAAATAAAAAATATTTTTTTTGAAAAATAATTTACCCCAGTTAAAAAATTATAGAAACAACAAAATAAGAGGACATAAAAAAGAATATTTAAGAAATATATCCCAAGAACCAAATAGAAATACAATTGAGTCAACAAACCACTTATGACTTATTTATCTTTAAAATCAAAAAGTTGTAAAGGTAGAACATGAGATGGATTTTTAAATCCATTATAATTCCTTATAATAATGATAAAATAAATCCAATATAAATATATACATCAAAAAAGGGAACAAGTGGTGAATTTATATCATATCTCAATAATGAAAAATTGAGAAGTGAAAACCCTTACGTTAGGTCTTGATTCACTCTACGCATACTCCTTACTATCTGAATGATCAAAATAATTTTATTATATACTTAGTAATTATTTACATGCATATTTAAAATTTTAATGTCTATTTATTATCATTTTTTCTATATTATATATTTTTCTTTTATGGTAGTTACTTGAGGTGGTTTATTCAATTTCTCAGAAACATCCTCAATATCATGACCGTGGTCAAATATTTTGTAAAATATATTCACAATATCCATAATTTTATAGTTTTGTATATTTAATTAATGAATAATCAAAAAGATTATACAGTTTATATGTTTTCCAAAATGGATTCAAATTAATATAGATTCATTGATATTTTCATTATTTAGAGGTTAATTTTACTATGAGAGTGTATCATTATTATCAAATATATAATGTATAAATATAATATTTCCATATTTTTAATAGTGATATAAATATTATTATTAAATAAAATTTTAAAGGAATCCATGATAAAATTTGATTTTTCACGGAGGAGGTAGTCCACAAATACACATAGGGGTCACTTTAATTTTCCATAAAATGAGAGGAGGTAGAAAAAATAAAATAATTATCATTTAAAAATATTAATAATTCTATTAATAATATATTTTTAATTAAAGAACTATTGTGGACTATCCAAGTAAGTTGATTATGAAAAATAGAACATTCCATTAATGGGGGTGGTAGTTCGCACATACACAGGCCGACAAATTTATTTTTCAACTGATTTTAGAGGAAGGAACAAAATTTACATTACATTACTATAATAACATTTAAAAATATTAATAATACATATTTCATCATAATTTAATGGATATAATAAATTTTAGAGGGTACTAGAAGAAAATAATTAAGAGAGATCGGTTGAGAACATTGCATTTTCCTTTGGATATACTTCTAGAGTTAACACCTTAAGAGACCTTTTCTTGGACTTTAGGAAAGAAAATTCCTTATAGGATAAGGGGAGACATTTTAAAAGATAATAGGTTTGTGTTTTGGTTTATAATATTCTTTATAGAGAGTATATAAATTGAGTGACCAATGGTGGTATTTATAAGTGAGAGGAGAGGCATTTTGGTAGTAATATAAAAGGTAATGTCGATATTAAAGGATCAAAAGGACCCAGTAATATAAAATACTATATTAAGGGAAGGTTAATATGGATATAACAGTCATGAACTCATTTTTAGACATTTTTTAAACATTTTTTAGGCCCATTACCCTAGGTTAAAACCTTTTTAACTTAATTTACATTTACAATGGTAACAAATATTTACCAATGTAATTTAATCTTAATGGTTGAAAATAAAATTGAATTTATTTCATAATTTAGAAATGGTGATTCCAAAAATAAAATAAAATTTTTAAAATATAATTTTTATATGTGACAAAAACTAATTTAAATGTTAGCGAACATAACGTGTTAAACCCCATTTTTAGAAAAAGTGTTTTTTAATCACAAAATTTTATTTATGATAGAATTGTAAATTTTTATGATAAAATTATCGATGTTAATGATTTAAATGAAATTAATTAGTTCATTATTAAAAAAATAAGAGTTATAGTTCTTAAAAATAAATCCAAAACGAAATTATACCTTGTATTATCATAATTAAGGAAAACAATTTTAAAAGGATTTTTATTAGAAAAAAATATTACTTAAGATTGAAAATGCTAAACATGAGTTTTGTAAATTCAAAATAATATTTTTAAATGAATAATTATATTCCGTAAACACCTTCTTGGTCATAGAAATTTTTTATCAAATGATTATATCATGATAAGATCATGATAAATTCAAAAATGAAATAGTATTAATAAAAATTTTATTTCTCACAATTCACCTAAAAAATCAAATATTTTTGAAAAATCTAAAAAATTAACCTTATCCCAAATTATTCTAAATAAAAAATTAAATTTATTATTTGATATTCAAATTCTAAAATTTAGTTATTTTACATTTAAATAAAAACAAAAAAAATATTATGAAAATTCTTTTCATCGGAAAATAAAATTTTAAAATTTTAAATATCCATATTATTATTTTATTTAAATTTCTATTTAAATTTTTTATATTATCCATGTGAATAACATATTTTATATATATAATTTTTAGCTAATTATTCTGCATAAAAATAAAATTTTTAGAATAAAAAATATATTTTTAGAATTGAATGTTCTTATTAGTTACTTAAATACACTATGTGAATTAGCATTAAAAATGACGTTAATTTTTATTTATATATTTAATAATTTAGTAAACCCTATTTAAAAATTCCAATGAAATTTATGCTTTAGAACATTTATATTTATCTTGAAAAAGATTCACATTTTATTTTGGATCGATGTTGTGTGTGAAGGAAGTCTTTCAACATATTATTTAAATAGAGGAAAATATATACTAAAATATTGTGGTGTTTAATTTTATTCATCAAATGTTTTTGTAATCCTCACTAAAAAACAAATAGAATTAGGAAAAAACCATTCTACCCTTTTATACCCATGGGATGAGTTTTATTGGGATTATAAATAGAGAACAACAAACCCAACAGTGTTCTAAAAAGATAAAACAATAATACACTCTAATCAATTAATGATGAATTATAGTTTTAAAATTATAAAATTTAATATGAAATCTCAAAATTAATAGAGAAATTTAAAACAAAAAATCAAAATATTATGCATGGTTATATTGTTGGTGAATAACAATCATGTTTATTTATGAAGCTATGATCTCATTCATCTAGGTTGGGAAGTCTGATCTTTTTCTTCAAGTAGATGTTGTGGTTGTTGACATCTAACTATCCACCCTTTCCAACTATTTAGACTTTACATTGTAAAAAATATATAACCATAGATAGGGTCTATATCTTGCATTAAATAGAGGAATCTACTTGATCCAAAAATTAAATAATTGACTCAATTAATTATTCAACTTATTCTTCTAACTCCATTCCAAACTGAATACTATCAAGGGACCTAATATGAATAAAAACAACATCACCCATATTTTAAAAGTACAGTTTTTTACTCAACCATTCTATCAGTTTTAACATTTGGGAACCCATTCAAGAGTTATAATAATTTCATCACAAATATGTGCATGTCATCTAAAAATAATATAAAATTTTTAGTATTTTATTATCAATCCACTATATAGGTTTAATTTCAAGGTCGACAAGATTTTTCATCCAAATTTTGAACATAGAAATATTAAAAATAAACAAACACTAAAAACCAATGTCATTACATCACCAATGAGCTTGCAGGAAAATTATTTATTTTATAAAAATGATATAATATACCTTAAAAATCAACATGATCGTAATTTCACCAAAATCATATTTGTTGGTAAATATGGCTCTTTGAGATCAATTGGATTAATATATTTTAATTTGAGGTCATCTACTATGTTAAATTTATTGATTTACCTTTGGGTAGGTCGTATCGTTATAAAAACTAAAAATTGTTCTAAGTCTAAATCAGAATATTTATGGATAACTATAATTCTACATCTTTAACTATTTTCTCATCCTTGGATGTGTTGATAATTTTTCTATTAATCAATATAAATGGTAAAATTATCATATTCAACATGGAATTATTTTAAATTCATATTTTTTTTTCAGAGAAAAAATATTTTTTTTAACGAATTATTATTCATCATATTCACTTTTAGTATATTCATTGTGATAAATTACTTAGTTTTTTGAGTGATTAAACACCTTTACATATACACTATCCACAATATTCCCTATATTTCTATTCCAAAAAATATAACCTCTTGTATCTAGATGATAACCATGAAAGATACCTTCAACTCCTTTTTTCGTTCAAACTTCCCCAGATTTTCATATTTCTTCTTGATAATACATGGGCTATATAATACCCAAAATTATTTCAATATTGGGGTGTCATTATAATATATTTCATATAGTTTCTTAGATAAATTATTTTTGAATAAAAAATTCTCTCAAATTTAAAATATTGTACTAATTTCTTACCTCTAAAAAAATCAAGACATATCATGCTTTTCTAACATGGTATGAGCCATATTCACCAAACTCTTTTTCTTCTTTTAACCCATATAAGTTTTAATGGGTTTCCCTTACATTTAATATATTGTTAATGATAAGAATTTCAAGGAATGATTTAAACATAAAAATTTTGTATTCAATGACATTATCTGTCAGTAACTTCTTCAAAGTGAAGCCACACTCATTTCCTATACTTCATTTAAAATTATTAAAAAAATTCAACCCACTGTATTATGTTTCATAAACACAATATATTAAATACAAGTGAGTTCATTAATAATTGAAATAAAAAATATATATAACTTTTTTTTATTTAATATTCATAGAACAAAAAACATCATAATTAATAAGCTTCAAAGGATGAGACATTTGAATATCCACTTTCTTCTCTAAATAATTGACACTCTTCCCAATTTGAAAAAAAAAATAAAATCCAATTTATCTCTTTATTTTGAATAGTCACTTAAAGAAAATTCCTTGGGTAATAGTAATCATATTTTTTTATAAAATGTGTCCAAGTATTCCATGTCACAATTTGTTTTCTTCCTTTATGTTCATGTAAAATATATTTTGAGCATCATTAACCTGATACAAATTTCTTTATTTCTAGTATCCTCTAGTAAATATACATCCATCTTTAAATATCATCACAAAACATTAATATTTTTGAAAAAACCACTTTATTTGATATATAAAATAGTTGAGATGAACAAAATAAGTTTTATTTCAACCCAAAAATGAATAATGTGTTCTTTAACATCATCTTGTCTTCTCTAATGACTGTTAAACAAAATCCCTCTATTTTAAGTGACCTACCATTTCCAAAGGTCATTAATCCTTACATTGTTGTTTTGAAATATTTTATTAGCATAAAATATATTTTCATATATTAATAAAATCCAAAAGTATTGAAATTTATTTTCAACCATTAGTCCAAAATTTTATGATTGTTTCTCTTCACAATAATTGCAGTAACATTAAACGGTATACTTACCTTGGAAAAACACTTAAATTATTTAATTATAATCCTACTATCCTTTCTTTTTTCCCTATAATCCATGTTTTAGTTCCCTAAAAAAATTATGGTTGACTCCCAAAAAATATATTTATTATATAAACCATTCAAGACCTTTTTAGACAACTATTTGAAGGAGATTTTTATTCCAAGTCATTATTCCTGTAATTTTTAGATTTAGAAGAATTAATTTTATTTTCCATAATATAAACTTTCTCCACCTATCTATTCAAATATTTTTTAATTAACCTCATATTCATGATTTTTCAAACATCATAAATATAATTTTTTAATGTTGAATTTGAACATGTCTAATTCCTTTTCCACATAAATAGATTTTTGTTTGAAAATTATAAACTCCTTATCCTTTCCATTCTCCATTAATTCCCTAGAAACATTTCAATTAATATATTAAATGTTTAACTTTTTTAATTTTCTAATTTCATTCATCAACTTTGACTTATTTTCAACATGCAAGACATCATTGTTTCCTGATGATTGACATTCTTTCTTTTGATTCCTGTTTTCTTTCTCTGGACTTGAAATCATTGAAATAAATATGTTGATTTATTAATTTATCATGAACTATATTTGTGTTTCCTCCTCACCTTCATCATTTTATCTATCATCATAGATATTTTTTTATCTATTCATCATTGGAATTAATTTTTTTTTTCACCAAATTCACTAGATATATCAACTTATTTCTCATACTCACTATTATAATTGTCTTCATACATAGATATAAAATTTCTTTTACTGAATTTAGAAAAATTAATACCTTTACTCATTAAATAAAAAATTAATTTGTCAAAATTTACACATTATCCCTTAATTAACTCCATATATTCTCATCATTATCTTTACAAACTTCATCTTTTTTCTTTATTAGGGAATTTTTAAACAAAAATGCCTAATAGATCCACAATTGAAGAACTTATATGTAAATTTCCTTGATACATCCTTATGTATATTCTTACTCTAATTAAAATGAATGACATAAGTTTATAAAATTTTATTTCAATATTCTATTCTTTATTAGAACATTCTCCTTCTCCATCAGCCTTTTTCCTACTCTTTTATTATTTTAATTCTTTAAAGGATATTTCCTAATCACTCTTGCAATTATTCAAGGAATAAATACCATTTATAATTTAATAAGAATGTAATTTTCTATATAAATCATCCACTAGAAACATGTTAGGACTCTAGTATTTATGAATCGATACCCTTACTTCAAATTTTTGAATCCACAACCTTGAATTTATTAATTTATTAAAAAATTTACTAATATTATTATGTTCATTTTTTTCTGTATTTTTAATTTTTTCTAAAAACATAAGAATTTCATATTCATATGGTTGGAATACTATTCGTGAAAACTATACAATAACTAAGAAATAGTATCTATAATATTTAATAGAACCATTTTCATTGTTTTCACATGAGTTACCTAACTTTGCATTCAAAAAATACATTATGCTAAGGTTTGTTTACTTCCATATGTATGGATTGGAAAATATTGTATACAAACCATCCAGATTTCACATATTCATTAAAAAAATGATTTTTTGTTTATACCCCTTTAGGATTTTACCCTCTATACATCCTTATTCCTTATTATTCATCTCCTATAAGCCCAACAAACCTTCCCCTTTGATTATTCCTCCGATGATAGGGATTTCATGGTGATTCATTCATGCTTTATGCTAGTTTCTCAATGTAATATCATCCAAACCTTCTCAAATACTCCTATATTTTTTCCCACTATTGATCTTTCCCTAGTTTGGTTTTAGTGAAATAGGTTTCCTTGTGGTTAATATTTTTATTAGTGTATTTTTATAGGTTTTTGGAATTTTAGGGATTTCTTTTCCTTGTTGATGTGGATAAGAATCACGATTAAAAAAGAGACATGGTTAAGGCAGTTTTATCCATTCCCAAACATTTAAATTTAATATAATTGATTTATAACTTGTTATTTAATTTTATTTGGTCTCTTTAAATTTATATAATTTTTTTTAAAGATTTATGTTTGAGAAAGTTAGTATCTATTGGTTTTTAAATAGTATGATGGATTATCACCATATTTACATGCTCAAACCCCTTTTTTATATTTTGTGAGTACACAAAATTCTTATTTAATTTACTAATATGCTTCTTGGAAGAAAAATGTTTCAATTGTGAAAAGGGTATGATTATTCTTTTTAACTTAATGTTGTATATAAATATTGGACTTGGGAATCATTTGAATTAATTTAAGACTTCTTAGTTGTTATGGTGGTTTTTGATGTTTTTAAAATGATGTTTCATTTCTAAAGTGATTTTCAATGTATGTTTTAATGGTTGGTTTTCAAATAGTGATGTGACGACTTTAAATTACAAGTGTAGTTGTCAAATGATAGGTTGGAATATTATTAAATGATTTTTTATGATGTTTTTTCACCCTTTTTGTGAGATCCTTGTGTAGTAATTTTTATCTTTGTTTCTAATTATGTGAAGGGGATATTTCTTAAGAGGGTGTTAGAGTAGAGATGAGGTCATTATGTATATTTTATTATTGATTAATGTGATTACCTTGAAGTTTACTTATTGTTTATCTTATACATTTAGTTATATCTTGGTAACCCTAGGTAGCTTTGTAGAAGATCATAATGAGTGATCCACTAGTATAAATTTTGAACGGGCTAGTGTCTTAGGCATAATTCTGTTCTACTATGGGTTACCTCCCGATGAGACCATGAGGGTAAGTCAGGGTTGATAATAAAATATTGTCCCTTTAATAACTCATAATTATTAGTTTAATAGAAAGGATTTAATTTTCATAAATATCGATGTTATTTTAGTTTTATAGTTTTAAAGAATGATGAAATAACACTTATATATCAAATGCCAACAAAACAAAGTGGACATATTCACTCAATATACATTTTTATACAAAAAAGGATTCATAAATTTAAACTCATGTTTCATTGAAAACATTTTTTTCATATTTTATGTAGAATTAGCATAGAGGAAAGATAGAACAGAATATTGTTCATACTCATCATCAAGGCTTGTGAAAAAACATTTTAAAATGTGGTATGAGCAAAAAAATTTAAAAAACGGATGCAAAATTAAAATTCCTCTTAGTCAATTTGGAAAATAAAAAAAACCATAATAAAATTTTACCCTTTTTACATAATAAAAATTATTATAAAAATAATAATTACTTATATATTAAATCATCTTCAAAGAACAATGTTTTTTAAAAAAATTAATAAATTAATAATTTAAAATTATTAATTAATAATCATAATCATGAAATTTAATTATTTATAAATTATAACCCAAGAAATAACATTCTTAAAAAATATACTTTTAACCATTAAAAGTGTCCTAAAAGCTTCTTTAAACATATAATAATTATCTTACCTTATAAAGTAAAAATAATTCTTTTCAAAATCATTTAAAAGAATATAAAATTATTATAGGTACCTTGGGAAATCATATTTATATCACTATATGAAGAACTCTTATAAGCACTGTTTCAAATTTAACTACTTATCGGTTAATTCCAACATGTATTCTATAAAGAAATAAGTCATTACTCAATGAATTAGAGAGTTATATCCAACTCACCCATCATCATGAATAATTTAAAAATATAATAAAATACTTAAAACACATAAAAAACATAGAAAATTATATTTCAACAATTAAAATTTAAATTTTTTTTTTCTTTAACCCATATATAGAAACACTTTAGAGATTCTCATAGAAATAATAACATAAATCATTTTTCATTAAAAAATATTATTATGAAAATCTCCCTATTGAATGGGAAAAGTATTTATTTTCAAAAATCTTGAAAAATTATAGAGGAATATTTTTTAATAATAACAATAATGAAAATAGGAAATTATACTAATGATTTATGTGTTAAAAAAATTTCCCCCTACACTTTTGTAAAAATATAAAAAATAACCTATTTGAAAAACATTTAAAATACATTTTTGAAAAATCAAAAATAAAATCAACCATGGTTTAGAATGAAACGAAAGATAAATTTCAGAATATTAATAATATACATTAAATATTTTAAAGAATTTGGATATGGAGGAAAATGAGAAGATTTTTTTAAATAAGGATTTAAAGAAAAATCTATTAATTCGAGCCCAACCCACCGAGTACATACATTACAAAATATATAATAAACTTATATAAATTTTTAACATTATTAATAAGCATTAAAATTTTATTCCCATATAATTATCCATTTTATTTCATTTATTACCAAGTCTTATATATTTACTAAATCAGTTAAGTTCACGTCAAATTTTATGAAGATGATAGGTTCAGAATCCCAAAAAACATTTTTTGGATGACTATATTAAAATGGTTCATAATTACTTCATCCCAAAAATAATAATAATGAAATTATTATCATATTTATACCTTCAATAAAATTTTATAACCACTCATGTAATGCATACATGAAAATAAAAAAAGTATAGCTTTGTGAGGGTGGTATTCCACACTTATGCACGAGCAATGTTATCATTTTCCATCAAGTGGAAGGTTAAGAAGATAAGTAAAATATTTTTTTATATAAATATATTTATTTCATTAATATCATATATAATTATTAAATGCATAATAATAACCTAACTTGTGTGTTGGTGATTAAAAACAAAACACATCGCTTCCTGGATGTGGAAATCCATACTTATACACCAGAGAAATTTTTATTTCCCAACCCGGGTTTCCATTTAATAGTGCTCCAGACCAGTTGGCCAATGGGACTTAGGAATGGATCCTAGAATACCAACAGATTATGACTAACAGTGAGGGTCTAATTAGGTGATAGTGGGGAGATTATACCCTTACGTGCTGATAATAATAATGGTTCATATATAAATAACATAGCAAAATAAGGATAATAAACTAAAAAATAATCAATAAGACTCAGCATAATAATAATAAACAACCATTGTAAAATAAATCCCAAAGTTACAGTACAATTTTTTGATTTATAGAACACAAGTCCCAATAGGTTATACATATAATAGATCAGTTGGGTCACCTGTGGCTAACCATATATGTTCCTATATATATAACATGTCAAAATTAAACTCTATCTCAATGCATAAATGACACGTTCCTATAATGGGGTATAAAAAACTAATGCTTCCTAAGTTAAAATTTACTATATTGGGTAAACATGGATATCTCTAGAGATTTTTGAAAAAATTATATTTTTCACTTTAATTTGAGAAATATGTAGAGGTTGTTATTGAAATTGCTAAAGTTTAAAAATAAATATGGAAATTAAAATAATTTTTGAAACAAATTTGATGAATACAGTGATGGGGTTAAGGTAGGATAAAACTTTTAATGTTAAAATCATCATAAATATAATTCACCAACACTTCCTATTTAATTAAAAATGATAAACTCCTTGATCTAGTTGTTAACCACATTTGGTTGAAAGAAGAAATAGAAACCAATCCTGTGTGTATAAAAGTTCATAAACCATTTCCAAAAAACTAAATAAATTTCCATTTGTTAAATTGTTTTCCTTATTAATATAAAAAAATTTCACTTTTTACACAAATATGAAAACAATTACTATACACTCACCACCTATTACAATTTTCTCGATCGAGACAAACTGCACAAAGTGGACAGAGTTCAATGATCTTTAATCAAAGTTATAAGAAAAGAATAAAAGAAAAATCTAAAATAATATTTCATTATTAGAATTAGAAACCACTTAAAATAGATATCATTCAATAAAAAATAGTTTTTTATATTATACCACAAGACTCCAACCTTACAACGTGAAAACACCCCTTTCCTGGTCACTCATGATTTTTACCCCTCCATATGAAGGGTAATAGAGTTAAATGGGGTATAAATGAGAATTATAAAAATAAGAAAATGGAAAAGAGAAAATCTAAATATACTTAATATTTGTATAGTTTATCACATCCTATCCGTATTCTCCTTTAACAACACCATTTAATGGAAGTAACACACATATTTACATGCTTGAGGGGTGTTGAATTTTACCTCTAGATTCAATCATCTGATTTTTTGATTCCATTTAGAATAATAAATGGATGAATATAGAGAATGATTATTCATTAATGTTATTTGTCTCTATCTTTATCATTTGATCACAAAATCATAGTGTATTTGGACAATTTTACAAAATTTTATGCCTAAATTATTGATGATGACATTTTCTGATCGAGGAGATTTCTCAACACCATCCACTTTGGCACATGTAATTGATACCTTAATTAAAAAATTTATTCATGAAATATATTTTAAAGATGGGGCACATTTTCCTATTTCCAATATAGATATAGTCACTTCATTTGGTTGTATGTAGGCTTATGTTGGTTCAATAACTAATATGGGGTCTTTCTATTGGCCATCAACAATTTTCCACTTAATTTTTTTTTTAGGATATTGTGTGTTGAGTTGGTTATGATTAAAAAAGAAAAACATTAATCCCAAAAACAAGGAGAACCTAAAAAATGAATCGGTCAATTTGGATCAAATTTGTAAAAGATATTCCCAAAAAACATAAGCAGCATAAAACATATAAATTCTCAGAATTAATCAATTTCCACATTTAAGCCTAAAATTCACCAAAATACTAAAATGATGCAAATAAGATCACATTGATTATTTTTAAGGAATTAAATAATTTAAATACATTTGAAAAATAATGAAAATATTAACTCTATAAATTCCCCCACACATATCACTTGGACTTCAGGACAAGTCAGCATCAAATCAAAGAAAATTAAAAACACATACCCATGAGATCCATGAATTCCAAACCATGAAACAAAAGATATCATGCCTTATCAAAAATCATTATTATAAGTTTACCATTTAGATCATTCAATATTTTTCCTCTTCATGTTGTCTCCCATGCACACAATAAACCTACCTCACATGAATTTTCCCTCATCTCACAAATGTTAATTTTCAACAAGGTTTTTCTCATCCAAACTAAAATAAGAGTCACCATAGGATTGATTAATTCTTACATCTCCACCCAATGCGATTTAAGGACATCTATGTATCATGAGGATATCGTTTGGTTTTTCCACAGCCTTTGGTTGGTAGGATTATTTTTCAATAAATTCTGAGGTTGAATGATGAAGACTTGTCTCTTTTTGAAGAAAAATTGAAGGATTCTAATTTTCACTCATGTATGGTCTCCTGTACACTCCAATTAGAAATAAATCAACTCCTTTGTAATGAAAATCAAGGAATTTTCACACCATTAATCATTTAATTAGTAAAAATTTCAATATTCTAAAATAAATTTTTTCTTGTAAGCTCCAGATAGGCATAAATTTCTTTTTACATTAGAATATATAGAAAGGCACAACTTATATTACGATGAAAGAAACAAAAAAGGAAAAAATTTCAAAAAAATGAATATTATTTCCGAAACAATCACATGTTTTAACATTTTATTTTCCAACCATTGTATCATAAAAAGAGGTAGTAAAAAAGGAAACTTATCCCTACACTTATGTTCAACTAGATCAAGCAATTTCACTTTAAGAGTAGATTGGATAGAGAAAATTATCATATAACACAGCTAAGATAATATTTAGTTCATGGATTCTAATGGATAAAACGATTAAATGTACATGGAAATATTGGATGAAAATGATTCTATAGAAAAAGGGGGCTTTAAACTCCAAGAAATGCATCAATCATTCAAAACAAAATTACCTAAAAACCTTATGTTTTGAAAAGAATAAATAAAATTCTAGATAAATTAATCTGGGTTTGGTTCTCTCAAGAATTTAGGTGAAAGAATATAATATAAAAACAATGGTTTAAAATCCTCATAAGAAAGTGATTTCAGATATAAATATAATGATATGTGGCATGGGATTCAAAAATTAGATAACTTCTCATGAAATTACGAAATATTTTAAAATGGAATAATGTAATTTTTATTATTCATTTATGATCAGTTTCATGTAATAAATTGTTTCACTCATCTAAATGAGTTTCAAAACTGTAAAGGATAATCATTTCAACTAAAAAGTTTCAAAAACCCACAAAAAACTAAAAAAAATACAAAAAAATTGGAAAAATGCACTTCAATTTAACAAAATAAAAAACAAGAAACAAATGAAAATAGTAAAATAAAAATGTTCCCTCCCCCAGAACTAAATGATATAGTGTCATCAATGCATTCAATTGGATTTTTCTTCTAAACAGATTTTAAATTGAATCACTACAATAATAAAATTTTAAAGGATAAGTACGACCCGATGGATTTTATTGATAGACAGGATGGAGGAGTGTGATATCCTTCACTTGATCTAATGGAATGATACCTTATAATTTATTCAATATCTCCCCATTAATAGTGAATGGATCCTAATATCTATTATTCAAAACCTGCACAACACCAAAATGATATATTCGAGTATCTGTAAATGGAAATTCCCATCTTGAACAACAAATACCCAACATCAACTTGAGTTTTGATTTGAATAATAGAAATTTCTCACTACAATAGGAGACTTTCAGTGGGATCATATTTTCATGAGATAATCTTGTTCTTTCTTTTTAAATATTGGAAATCTCAAAATATTCCCTTCAAATATTCTTTAGATCATACAACTATAATCATATATCATTCCCAATGCTTTCAAGATACAAATTTATCTTCTTCACAGCCTAATACTCCTTATGATCAAATTCTATAGGCAGGTGACATTTTTTCCATAAATCAACCTATATGGATTCATTCCAATCTGGTTCTTGTAGGTTATCCTTTTATCCCATAATGTGTGTTCTAACCATTGGATATAATCCTTCCTATTTGGATTAATATTCATTTCAAAGATTCATTTGATTTCTCTATTTGATACTTCAGATTTCCCATTAGTTTTTGGATGATAGGGAGTTGATGATTTAGGATGCACCCCATAATAATTCAGAAAAATTATCTATTCTCCTATAAAAAAATTGATTCCTTTTATCACTGATGATGGCTATAATCACTCCAAACCTACAAAATATTTTATCCCTGATAAAATCACAGACAAATTGTCATTGTCAGTCATGAGGGATTTTTATTCCATCCACATGGAACCATAATCAAATGAAAGAAAGATATAATATTTTCCAATTAAATTGGGAAGGTTCTTATAAAATATACCACATAGACATAAAAAATAAAACACAAATAATGTGGTTTTTGGGGAATTTCTTGTCTCCTTAAAAAGTTTCCTAAAAACTGACATTTGTTAAACCTTTTTCTAAATTTATGAGCATATTTGAAAAGGGTGGGCCAATAAATTCTAGATTCTAAATCCATCCTTGCTATCCTTTTTGGTCCAAATTGGCCTTCAGAAGCTTAAGTTTTACAAAACTCAAATATAAGACCAATTTAACTCTCGGGAAAGCATCTTCATATCACATGGTCATTGAAAATCATCCAAAGAAATAGATCATCCCAAATATAATACCTATAATCATCTTGATGTTTATGAATTTGGTGAAAATTGAAATGATATTGGAACTGAGATGTTACTAGATAATTGACCATTTCAGAAAACCTTATCACTTCTCCATTAATAAAGTAAAACTGATCTCCTGGAAGATGGTCATTCAATGGGTTTTTTCTGGAATTTCAACTTCAATAGTGTTGGGCAGTTGGCTTAAATGATCATCCATAGGGTTATCATATACCTACTTTCCCTTGATTTCTATATTGAACTCCAAAAATAGTAACATCCATCTCACTAGCCTTAGTTTAGCTTCATCCTTCTTCATCAAGTACATAAAGGCTAAATGATTAGAAAAAATAGCAAAATTAGTTCGAAGAAGATATGATCTAATAATTATATGGAAAAGAAAACTACTAAACACTCTTTTTATATGGCTATGTAATTTAATTGGGTTGCATCTAAGGTTCTTCTAGAATATTCAATGAATTGTGGAATTCCCTCAATTTATCAAAAATGGACTAAACTAACTATATGGTTAAAAATATCACAAATTATCTCGAATGGTTCTCCCCAATTTGGGGGCTGCATCACTAGCGATATAATCAATCACCTCATAAACACATCAAAGGATTACCTACATGATCCATTGAAATAAAAATCATTATCATTTGAAATAAATATATAGATAGTGAGATCAATATTACAAAAAATATACGATAAACCTCTTATATAATCCTATTTGTCCTAAAAATGATCTTACATGTTTCACACAATTTATGTAAGGAAATAAATTTATCACATAAATTTTTAATTTATACACTTTAATGCCTTTTTTTGAAATGAAATGTCCAAGGAAAATTCTTCTCTTAACCAAGAGATAACAATATTCAAAATTAAAAAGAATATTATTTTCAATGTAGGTTTTCAAAACATTTTCATGATTTTTCAAAAAATGGTTAAATTAATTTCAAAAAACTGTAAAATAATCTATGAACACCATCATGAAATCCTTAATGTGATAAAAAATACTTACCATGAACCTCTTATATATACCTGTAGCATTAAATAATTCAAATGTAATCTATTGTTATGAATATGTATTAAAGGTACAAGTAAAGGTTGCCTTATATAGATCCTCATGAGTAATAGGTACCTAAAAATATATCCAAAAATAATTACTGAGTTCTCTTTACTAATATCTCTACTAATTTTTTTAATAAAGGGGACGTGGAAATGATCTTTTCGAGTGACCTTATTCAACTTCCTAAAATAAATGCACAATCTACAACTCTTATGAATTCTCAGAGGGATTAATGCATTCTTTTCACCCCTCATAGTAGTTAGGCCAATTTTCATTGGAACTACATGAAATGGGATAACCCTTTATGAATGTAATCTGGTATAAATGATATAATCTTATAAGATCTTCTCAATCCCTTTCTTTAAAACCTCCATCAAGCTGGGATTCTTCCTCTTTAGGTGTTTTGTGATAGGTTTGAAGTCTTCCTCATGAATAACACTATGTGAGCATATTTTTATGTTTATTTCTGGGATATCACCTAAAATCCACCCAATTTCTTGAACATAATCTCTCAAAATATCAGTTATATATTTTTCTTCTGTTTATGATATATTATTTACAATTATCCCTGGTAATTTCTCTACCTCCCTATGGTACACATATTTAAAATCTGTGGGGAGTTTTTTTATTTCCATATTAGGGGATACATAATCAATGAAACTAAACCGAAATTACCCACATACAAATTATGTACCTCTTATACAAAAGAATTCATATCATCTTCTTCATCATCTAACAAATCATCAAAGAAATCATATTTTGCATTCTCTTCCCACATGAAATCATAATCTCCATAATTTTGGGAGTCCACATGTTCGGTGATATTTTTAGTAGAAACATTATTTCCTAAAGCTAAGAATTAATTGAATATACCTAATTTGTTAATTATATTAGTTCCAACTTCATTTTAGATTACAAAGAGTGAGTGATCATCTAATGGGTTCCTCATGGATTAAAAAATATGGATGTGGAGAGTGCTATATCAAAATTCCATGGTGAGTGTATCCTCATAGAAATTGATGATGGTTTTTGATAACTTAAAGAAAGGTGTCATGAAAATGATGGGTGATTGTGATGGGATCTTTTCTTCTTCTATATTTATCACATATATGTTAGCTATTAGTAAGAGATCTTTGAATTTTACCAGGACATCCCCTAGAACTCCTTCTAGGAAAACTATGGATCTATTTCCAAGATGGAACACCACTCTTGTGGGATTCAAGTCTCCCATATTCAAATAAGTGTATAATGAGTAAGGAAATATTTTAATTGAAGACAAAAACGTGATTCTACTAAATTGTACCAAACTGTTTTGAGTTCTAGGAAATCCTCTCAATCAGACCCTTGGCTTCTTTTAGTGAATTTTAAATCAACGAGCCTCCAGATGATACATCAAGAATGTTTCTGTCATTTTCCAATAAGACTTGATATATGAAGACAAAAACGTGATTCTACTAAATTTCTTGATTTGGGAATCTGGCATATAGATTTTTAAATCTTTTCCAATACTCGTAGAAGTTTTCTCTAGATGACTTCCTAGTGGCATAGATTTTTTTTCTGATGGTCATTCTTCTAGAGGGGGGGAAGAGTCTTTATATGAGTAATCTCACAATATCATTGCAATCATGAAAATATTCAGGTTTTATTCCGTAAAACCATTATTTTAAAGCTCCTTCCAATGAAAATGGGGATTCCTACCACTTTACCTACTCCTATGTAACTCCACTGTGTCTAAAAGTAGTGAAGACATGTGTTAACTATTTAATATGCATGTTTGGGTCTTCACCTAGAAAGCTATGAAAATTCTAAAGAAATTAGATTATTTAAAATTTAATCACAAATTTTTTTTTACTATGGCCTGGAATGTTGATTATTTTGATTAATGAATTGTGCATCCCATGGGTTTCTAAGGGTTTGGTTCAACTTTCCTGCCATGGTGACAGGCTCAGAGTGAACACTTGAAGTTTCACTAGTGTCTACAAGAGAAATTTCCTCAAATTCATTTTGAAAATTAAGGTTTCTATGTATATTTAACAAGGTTATTTCAATTTCATGATCTATGTGGAAAGTTTTAGTGTTTGATGTTATAGTCATAAAAATTTGAAGAGAATAGAAGAAAAGAAGGATAAAGAAGAAAAAAATTGATCGCACAACCTCTTCAAAAACAGTGCCAAGTTTTGACATTAGCGAATCAGGGTGTGTGTGAAAAAATATTTCATAAGTAAAAATGTTGTATAGTTAGAAAACATATTTCGTCTCTGGATAGGTGTTCACAAAAACCACATTTTTCACATTAATTTTAGAAAGAAGTAAAGGTTTTTTTAAATTGTTTGAGTACAAAAAGAAAGAAGGAAATTAAAAATGATGTTTTAAACCAAATTGATGAATATAGGGATGGGGTTAGGGTAGGATCACCTTTTTCAATGTCATAATCATTATAAAAATCATTCACCCTCTCTTCCTATTGAATGATAAATAAAAAACCCTGTATTGGTTTGTTAAATACATTTGGTTGAAAGAATAAATAAAAACCACTCCTGTGTGAATTAATGTTCATAAAAAATTTCTAAAAAACAATATCATGTACAGATCCTGAATTGTTGGTCCTTGTATATCTAAATATTATTCACTTATTCCAAACATGTTCCAATGATCCCTAGACCCTCACCACCTATCAGAATCTACTCGATCAAGACTTACAGTACTAGCTGGAGGGAGTTCAATGATCTTTAACCAAATATATAAATAATGAATGGAATCAAAACCTAAAATATGATCATATTAATAGAAATTGGAACCATGGAAAATAGATATCATTCAATATAAAAATATTTTTTTTATATTAAATCACAATAATCTGACATTACAAAAGGAAACTCCCCTTTCCAAGATCACTTTGGATTTTTACCCCTCTATTTGAAGGGTAATAGAGTTATAAGAGGAAGAAGTTAAAATTAAAAAACTAAGAAAATAGAAAAGGTAAAATCCCCAAAACATCTTGTTTCAAATCATCCAGCATATCCCCTTCTTCTCCTCCTTGAAAAACACCCTTGAGTGTAAGTGGACGCACATATTTATAGGATTGAGGGGTGTAAAATTTTCCTTCCATATTCAATCCTTGGAAAGTTTGAGTCCATTTACTATAATAAATGGTAGAATATCAAGAAGTCTTATTCATTAATGTTTTTCCTATATCTATTGTTCAATATCCCATAAAATATAAGTGTATTTTGAAAAGTTTCCAAAAAAATATTCCTGAATTATTGATGAAGAATTTTTCTGCCTGAAAAGACTGCTCAACTCTCTCAATATTGGTGCATGCAATAGATTCCCTAATAACATAATTTCTTCTTGAAATTTACTTTAAATATGATCTCGGATTCCTATTTTAATCTACCTATAATCACTTAATTTGGAGTTATATAGGCCAATATATGATTCAATAACTGTTTTAGAGTCTATTCTGTCAGCCGACATACTTCCCCCTTGATTTGTTTTTCTGGGACATTTTGTGTCTTATTGGATCTAGGTCCAGAATACAAAAATGAATCCATTGAACAATAGAATCCTAAGAAAAGGAATCACTCAATTTTGATAAAAAATTTAATGGATATTCCCAAAAATAGAATTAATAGAAAACTACTAAATTCCGATAATTATCCAATTTCTACATTGAAGCCCAAACTTCACAAAAAATAATTAAATAATTCAAATCAGATCGCATTGATTAATTGAAAGTGATTAAATCATTGAAACACACTTGAAAAAATATTGAATATATTATATCTATCAAATAACCACCATGGTCCATTTCCATCCATAGCACGAAAAATAAGTGCATCTACGATCACTAAGGTCCAACTACTTAGCCTGATCCCTTACCTAATCTTGAATAAAAAAACTTCACACGTATTTCAAGGGGACCATGTAGTATATGAGTATGAACCTAGTAGGCCACCACTAATGTGTTCTTGTATAACATCCACAATTATGTAGGTGTATATAGAATAAAATAAAAATGAATAAAGTATATATTTAATAATTAACCTGTATACCTTCTTCTCAAAAACCACAAGTAAGCATTTAGCTTCATCGGTCATCACTGGTATATATCAGAATACATGACCCCAAATATATTTATGGCATATAACACTACGGGAAAATGGGTATTTGCGACGGGGATAAATCTCGTTGCAAATAGCCCCGTTAAAAACTTATTTGCGACGGGGGTATTTGCCCGTCGCAAATAAGTAGCCTTTTGCGATGGGATTGCTTTCCCCTTCGCAAAAGAACTGGCGCGCTTTGCGCCCCAAATCGCGGGAAACATATTTGCGACGGGCGGTTATTGCCCATCGCAAATAACCGGCGGCAGTAAAAGGTATTTGCGACGGGAATATTCCCCCGTCGCAAATAGTATGTCGGCAGGTGGTTATTTGCGACGGGACCCGTCACAAATAACTATTTAACTGTTGACTGTAATAAATGATGGCTAAGGTATTTGCGACGGGCACCATCGCAAATAATATTATTTGCGACGGGTAGCCCGTCGCAAATAATCTAACCTATAAATACCCCCATCTGTTGTTTTCAATTCATTCTCAAACTCCAACTTCTTTTTCTCTCAAAATTCTATTTCTAGAGTTCAGCGTTTCTCAAATTTAATTTTTTTTCCGGAGTGGATATTGAAGTTTTCAAGAACGATGAGACCATGAGGGTAAGTCAGGGTTGATAATAAAATATTGTCCCTTTAATAACTCATAATTATTAGTTTAATAGAAAGGATTTAATTTTCATAAATATCGATGTTATTTTAGTTTTATAGTTTTAAAGAATGATGAAATAACACTTATATATCAAATGCCAACAAAACAAAGTGGACATATTCAGTCAATATACATTTTTATACAAAAAAGGATTCATAAATTTAAACTCATGTTTCATTGAAAACATTTTTTTCATATTTTATGTAGAATTAGCATAGAGGAAAGATAGAACAGAATATTGTTCATACTCATCATCAAGGCTTGTGAAAAAACATTTTAAAATGTGGTATGAGCAAAAAAATTTAAAAAACGGATGCAAAATTAAAATTCCTCTTAGTCAATTTGGAAAATAAAAAAAACCATAATAAAATTTTACCCTTTTTACATAATAAAAATTATTATAAAAATAATAATTACTTATATATTAAATCATCTTCAAAGAACAATGTTTTTTAAAAAAATTAATAAATTAATAATTTAAAATTATTAATTAATAATCATAATCATGAAATTTAATTATTTATAAATTATAACCCAAGAAATAACATTCTTAAAAAATATACTTTTAACCATTAAAAGTGTCCTAAAAGCTTCTTTAAACATATAATCATTATCTTACCTTATAAAGTAAAAATAATTCTTTTCAAAATCATTTAAAAGAATATAAAATTATTATAGGTACCTTGGGACATCATATTTATATCACTATATGAAGAACTCTTATAAGCACTGTTTCAAATTTAACTACTTATCGGTTAATTCCAACATGTATTCTATAAAGAAATAAGTCATTACTCAATGAATTAGAGAGTTATATCCAACTCACCCATCATCATGAATAATTTAAAAATATAATAAAATACTTAAAACACATAAAAAACATAGAAAATTATATTTCAACAATTAAAATTTAAATTTTTTTTTTCTTTAACCCATATATAGAAACACTTTAGAGATTCTCATAGAAATAATAACATAAATCATTTTTCATTAAAAAATATTATTATGAAAATCTCCCTATTGAATGGGAAAAGTATTTATTTTCAAAAATCTTGAAAAATTATAGAGGAATATTTTTTAATAATAACAATAATGAAAATAGGAAATTATACTAATGATTTATGTGTTAAAAAAATTTCCCCCTACACTTTTGTAAAAATATAAAAAATAACCTATTTGAAAAACATTTAAAATACATTTTTGAAAAATCAAAAATAAAATCAACCACGGTTTAGAATGAAACGAAAGATAAATTTCAGAATATTAATAATATACATTAAATATTTTAAAGAATTTGGATATGGAGGAAAATGAGAAGATTTTTTTAAATAAGGATTTAAAGAAAAATCTATTAATTCGAGCCCAACCCACAGAGTACATACATTACAAAATATATAATAAACTTATATAAATTTTTAACATTATTAATAAGCATTAAAATTTTATTCCCATATAATTATCCATTTTATTTCATTTATTACCAAGTCTTATATATTTACTAAATCAGTTAAGTTCACGTCAAATTTTATGAAGATGATAGGTTCATAATCCCAAAAAACATTTTTTGGATGACTATATTAAAATGGTTCATAATTACTTCATCCCAAAAATAATAATAATGAAATTATTATCATATTTATACCTTCAATAAAATTTTATAACCACTCATGTAATGCATACATGAAAATAAAAAAAGTATAGCTTTGTGAGGGTGGTATTCCACACTTATGCACGAGCAATGTTATCATTTTCCATCAAGTGGAAGGTTAAGAAGATAAGTAAAATATTTTTTTTATATAAATATATTTATTTCATTAATATCATATATAATTATTAAATGCATAATAATAACCTAACTTGTGTGTTGGTGATTAAAAACAAAACACATCGCTTCCTGGATGTGGAAATCCATACTTATACACCAGAGAAATTTTTATTTCCCAACCCGGGTTTCCATTTAATAGTGCTCCAGACCAGTTGGCCAATGGGACTTAGGAATGGATCCTAGAATACCAACAGATTATGACTAACAGTGAGGGTCTAATTAGGTGATAGTGGGGAGATTATACCCTTACGTGCTGATAATAATAATGGTTCATATATAAATAACATAGCAAAATAAGGATAATAAACTAAAAAATAATCAATAAGACTCAGCATAATAATAATAAACAACCATTGTAAAATAAATCCCAAAGTTACAGTACCATTTTTTGATTTATAGAACACAAGTCCCAATAGGTTATACATATAATAGATCAGTTGGGTCACCTGTGTCTAACCATATATGTTCCTATATATATAACATGTCAAAATTAAACTCTATCTCAATGCATAAATGACACGTTCCTATAATGGGGTATAAAAAACTAATGCTTCCTAAGTTAAAATTTACTATATTGGGTAAACATGGATATCTCTAGAGATTTTTGAAAAAATTATATTTTTCACTTTAATTTGAGAAATATGTAGAGGTTGTTATTGAAATTGCTAAAGTTTAAAAATAAATATGGAAATTAAAATAATTTTTGAAACAAATTTGATGAATACAGTGATGGGGTTAAGGTAGGATAACACTTTTAATGTTAAAATCATCATAAATATAATTCACCAACACTTCCTATTTAATTAAAAATGATAAACTCCTTGATCCAGTTGTTAACCACATTTGGTTGAAAGAAGAAATAGAAACCAATCCTGTGTGTATAAAAGTTCATAAACCATTTCCAAAAAACTAAATAAATTTCCATTTGTTAAATTGTTTTCCTTATTAATATAAAAAAATTTCACTTTTTACACAAATATGAAAACAATTACTATACACTCACCACCTATTACAATTTTCTCGATCGAGACAAACTGCACAAAGTGGACAGAGTTCAATGATCTTTAATCAAAGTTATAAGAAAAGAATAAAAGAAAAATCTAAAATAATATTTCATTATTAGAATTAGAAACCACTTAAAATAGATATCATTCAATAAAAAATAGTTTTTTATATTATACCACAAGACTCCAACCTTACAACGTGAAAACACCCCTTTCCTGGTCACTCATGATTTTTACCCCTCCATATGAAGGGTAATAGAGTTAAATGGGGTATAAATGAGAATTATAAAAATAAGAAAATGGAAAAGAGAAAATCTAAATATACTTAATATTTGTATAGTTTATCACATCCTATCCGTATTCTCCTTTAACAACACCATTTAATGGAAGTAACACACATATTTACATGCTTGAGGGGTGTTGAATTTTACCTCTAGATTCAATCATCTGATTTTTTGAGTCCATTTAGAATAATAAATGGATGAATATAGAGAATGATTATTCATTAATGTTATTTGTCTCTATCTTTATCATTTGATCACAAAATCATAGTGTATTTGGACAATTTTACAAAATTTTATGCCTAAATTATTGATGATGACATTTTCTGATCGAGGAGATTTCTCAACACCATCCACTTTGGCACATGTAATTGATACCTTAATTAAAAAATTTATTCATGAAATATATTTTAAAGATGGGGCACATTGTCCTATTTCCAATATAGATATAGTCACTTCATTTGGTTGTATGTAGGCTTATGTTGGTTCAATAACTAATATGGGGTCTTTCTATTGGCCATCAACAATTTTCCACTTAATTTATTTTTTTAGGATATTGTGTGTTGAATTGGTTATGATTAAAAAAGAAAAACATTAATCCCAAAAACAAGGAGAACCTAAAAAATGAATCGGTCAATTTGGATCAAATTTGTAAAAGATATTCCCAAAAAACATAAGCAGCAGAAAACATATAAATTCTCAGAATTAATCAATTTCCACATTTAAGCCTAAAATTCACCAAAATACTAAAATGATGCAAATAAGATCACATTGATTATTTTTAAGGAATTAAATAATTTAAATACATTTGAAAAATAATGAAAATATTAACTCTATAAATTCCCCCACACATATCACTTGGACTTCAGGACAAGTCAGCATCAAATCAAAGAAAATTAAAAACACATACCCATGAGATCCATGAATTCCAAACCATGAAACAAAAGATATCATGCCTTATCAAAAATCATTATTATAAGTTTACCATTTAGATCATTCAATATTTTTCCTCTTCATGTTGTCTCCCATGCACACAATAAACCTACCTCACATGAATTTTCCCTCATCTCACAAATGTTAATTTTCAACAAGGATTTTCTCATCCAAACTAAAATAAGAGTCACCATAGGATTGATTAATTCTTACATCTCCACCCAATGCGATTTAAGGACATCTATGTATCATGAGGATATTGTTTGGTTTTTCCACAGCCTTTGGTTGGTAGGATTATTTTTCAATAAATTCTGAGGTTGAATGATGAAGACTTGTCTCTTTTTGAAGAAAAATTGAAGGATTCTAATTTTCACTCATGTATGGTCTCCTGTACACTCCAATTAGCAATAAATCAACTCCTTTGTAATGAAAATCAAGGAATTTTCACACCATTAATCAATTAATTAGTAAAAATTTCAATATTCTAAAATAAATTTTTTCTTGTAAGCTCCAGATAGGCATAAATTTCTTTTTACATTAGAATATATAGAAAGGCACAACTTATATTACGATGAAAGAAACAAAAAAGGAAAAAATTTCAAAAAAATGAATATTATTTCCGAAACAATCACATGTTTTAACATTTTATTTTCCAACCATTGTATCATAAAAAGAGGTAGTAAAAAAGGAAACTTATCCCTACACTTATGTTCAACTAGATCAAGCAATTTCACTTTAAGAGTAGATTGGATAGAGAAAATTATCATATAACACAGCTAAGATAATATTTAGTTCATGGATTCTAATGGATAAAACGATTAAATGTACATGGAAATATTGGATGAAAATGATTCTATAGAAAAAGGGGGCTTTAAACTCCAAGAAATTCATCAATCATTCAAAACAAAATTACCTAAAAACCTTATGTTTTGAAAAGAATAAATAAAATTCTAGATAAATTAATCTGGGTTTGGTTCTCTCAAGAATTTAGGTGAAAGAATATAATATAAAAACAATGGTTTAAAATCCTCATAAGAAAGTGATTTCAGATATAAATATAATGATATGTGGCATGGGATTCAAAAATTAGATAACTTCTCATGAAATTAAGAAATATTTTAAAATGGAATAATGTAATTTTTATTATTCATTTATGATCAGTTTCATGTAATAAATTGTTTCACTCATCTAAATGAGTTTCAAAACTGTAAAGGATAATCATTTCAACTAAAAAGTTTCAAAAACCCACAAAAAACTAAAAAAAATACAAAAAAATTGGAAAAATGCACTTCAATTTAACAAAATAAAAAACAAGAAACAAATGAAAATAGTAAAATAAAAATGTTCCCTCCCCCAGAACTAAATGATATAGTTTCATCAATGCATTCAATTGGATTTTTCATCTAAACAGATTTTAAATTGAATCACTACAATAATAAAATTTTAAAGGATAAGTACGACCCGATGGATTTTATTGATAGACAGGATGGAGGAGTGTGATATCCTTCACTTGATCTAATGGAATGATACCTTATAATTTATTCAATATCTCCCCATTAATAGTGAATGGATCCTAATATCCATTATTCAAAACCTGCACAACACCAAAATGATATATGCGAGTATCTGTAAATGGAAATTCCCATCTTGAACAACAAATACCCAACATCAACTTGAGTTTTGATTTGAATAATAGAAATTTCTCACTACAATAGGAGACTTTCAGTGGGATCATATTTTCATGAGATAATCTTGTTCTTTCTTTTTAAATATTGGAAATCTCAAAATATTCCCTTCAAATATTCTTTAGATCATACAACTATAATCATATATCATTCCCAATGCTTTCAAGATACAAATTTATCTTCTTCACAGCCTAATACTCCTTATGATCAAATTCTATAGGCAGGTGACATTTTTTCCATAAATCAACCTATATGGATTCATTCCAATCTGGTTCTTGTAGGTTATCCTTTTATCCCATAATGTGTGTTCTAACCATTGGATATAATCCTTCCTATTTGGATTAATATTCATTTCAAAGATTCATTTGATTTCTCTATTTGATACTTCAGATTTCCCATTAGTTTTTGGATGATAGGGAGTTGATGATTTAGGATGCACCCCATAATAATTCAGAAAAATTATCTATTCTCCTATAAAAAAATTGATTCCTTTTATCACTGATGATGGCTATAATCACTCCAAACCTACAAAATATTTTATCCCTGATAAAATCACAGAAACCTTTTCATTGTCAGTCATGAGGGATTTTTATTCCATCCACATGGAACCATAATCAAATGAAAGAAAGATATAATATTTTCCAATTAAATTGGGAAGGTTCTTATAAAATATACCACATAGACATAAAAAATAAAACACAAATAATGTGGTTTTTGGGTAATTTCTTGTCTCCTTAAAAAGTTTCCTAAAAACTGACATTTGTTAAACCTTTTTCTAAATTTATGAGCATATTTGAAAAGGGTGGGCCAATAAATTCTAGATTCTAAATCCATCCTTGCTGTCCTTTTTGGTCCAAATTGGCCTTCAGAAGCTTAAGTTTTACAAAACTCAAATATAAGACCAATTTAACTCTCGGGAAAGCATCTTCATATCACATGGTCATTGAAAATCATCCAAAGAAATAGATCATCCCAAATATAATACCTATAATCATCTTGATGTTTATGAATTTGGTGAAAATTGAAATGATATTGGAACTGAGATGTTACCAGATAATTGACCATTTCAGAAAACCTTATCACTTCTCCATTAATAAAGTAAAACTGATCTCCTGGAAGATGGTCATTCAATGGGTTTTTTCTGGAATTTCAACTTCAATAGTGTTGGGCAGTTGGCTTAAATGATCATCCATAGGGTTATCATATACCTACTTTCCCTTGATTTCTATATTGAACTCCAAAAATAGTAACATCCATCTCACTAGCCTTAGTTTAGCTTCATCCTTCTTCATCAAGTACATAAAGGCTAAATGATTAGAAAAAATAGCAAAATTAGTTCGAAGAAGATATGATCTAATAATTATATGGAAAAGAAAACTACTAAACACTCTTTTTATATGGCTATGTAATTTAATTGGGTTGCATCTAAGGTTCTTCTAGAATATTCAATGAATTGTGGAATTCCCTCAATTTATCAAAAATGGACTAAACTAACTATATGGTTAAAAATATCACAAATTATCTCGAATGGTTCTCCCCAATTTGGGGGCTGCATCACTAGCGATATAATCAATCACCTCATAAACACATCAAAGGATTACCTACATGATCCATTGAAATAAAAATCATTATCATTCGAAATAAATATATAGATAGTGAGATCAATATTACAAAAAATATACGATAAACCTCTTATATAATCCTATTTGTCCTAAAAATGATCTTACATGTTTCACACAATTTATGTAAGGAAATAAATTTATCACATAAATTTTTAATTTATACACTTTAATGCCTTTTTTTGAAATGAAATGTCCAAGGAAAATTCTTCTCTTAACCAAGAGATAACAATATTCAAAATTAAAAAGAATATTATTTTCAATGTAGGTTTTCAAAACATTTTCATGATTTTTCAAAAAATGGTTAAATTAATTTCAAAAAACTGTAAAATAATCTATGAACACCATCATGAAATCCTTAATGTTATAAAAAATACTTACCATGAACCTCTTATATATACCTGTAGCATTAAATAATTCAAATGTAATCTATTGTTATGAATATGTATTAAAGGTACAAGTAAAGGTTGCCTTATATAGATCCTCATGAGTAATAGGTACCTAAAAATATATCCAAAAATAATTACTGAGTTCTCTTTACTAATATCTCTACTAATTTTTTTAATAAAGGGGACGGGGAAATGATCTTTTCGAGTGACCTTATTCAAATTCCTAAAATAAATGCACAATCTACAACTCTTATGAATTCTCAGAGGGATTAATGCATTCTTTTCACCCCTCATAGTAGTTAGGCCAATTTTCATTGGAACTACATGAAATGGGATAACCCTTTATGAATGTAATCTCGTATAAATGATATAATCTTATAAGATCTTCTCAATCCCTTTCTTTAAAACCTCCATCAAGCTGGGATTCTTCCTCTTTAGGTGTTTTGTGATAGGTTTGAAGTCTTCCTCATGAATAACACTATGTGAGCATATTTTTATGTTTATTTCTGGGATATCACCTAATATCCACCCAATTTCTTGAACATAATCTCTCAAAATATCAGTTATATATTTTTCTTCTGTTTATGATATATTATTTACAATTATCCCTGGTAATTTCTCTACCTCCCTATGGTACACATATTTAAAATCCGTGGGGAGTTTTTTTATTTCCATATTAGGGGATACATAATCAATGAAACTAAACCGAAATTACCCACATACAAATTATGTACCTCTTATACAAAAGAATTCATATCATCTTCTTCATCATCTAACAAATCATCAAAGAAATCATATTTTGCATTCTCTTCCCACATGAAATCATAATCTCCATAATTTTGGGAGTCCACATGTTCGGTGATATTTTTAGTAGAAACATTATTTCCTAAAGCTAAGAATTAATTGAATATACCTAATTTGTTAATTATATTAGTTCCAACTTCATTTTAGATTACAAAGAGTGAGTGATCATCTAATGGGTTCCTCATGGATTAAAAAATATGGATGTGGAGAGTGCTATATCAAAATTCCATGGTGAGTGTATCCTCATAGAAATTGATGATGGTTTTTGATAACTTAAAGAAAGGTGTCATGAAAATGATGGGTGATTGTGATGGGATCTTTTCTTCTTCTATATTTATCACATATATGTTAGCTATTAGTAAGAGATCTTTGAATTTTACCAGGACATCCCCTAGAACTCCTTCTAGGAAAACTATGGGAGACTTGTACCAAACTGTTTTGAGTTCTAGGAAATCCTCTCAATCAGACCCTTGGCTTCTTTTAGTGAATTTTAAATCAACGAGCCTCCAGATGATACATCAAGAATGTTTCTGTCATTTTCCAATAATACTTGATATATGAAGACAAAAACGTGATTCTACTAAATTTCTTGATTTGGGAATCTGGCATATAGATTTTTAAATCTTTTCCAATACTCGTAGAAGTTTTCTCTAGATGACTTCCTAGTGGCATAGATTTTCTTTCTGATGGTCATTCTTCTAGAGGGGGGGAAGAGTCTTTATATGAGTAATCTCACAATATCATTGCAATCATGAAAATATTCAGGTTTTATTCCGTAAAACCATTATTATAAAGCTCCTTCCAATGAAAATGGGGATTCCTACCACTTTACCTACTCCTATGTAACTCCACTGTGTCTAAAAGTAGTGAAGACATGTGTTAACTATTTAATATGCATGTTTGGGTCTTCACCTAGAAAGCTATGAAAATTCTAAAGAAATTAGATTATTTAAAATTTAATCACAAATATTTTTTTTACTATGGCCTGGAATGTTGATTATTTTGATTAATGAATTGTGCATCCCATGGGTTTCTAAGGGTTTGGTTCAACTTTCCTGCCATGGTGACAGGCTCAGAGTGAACACTTGAAGTTTCACTAGTGTCTACAAGAGAAATTTCCTCAAATTCATTTTGAAAATTAAGGTTTCTATGTATATTTAACAAGGTTATTTCAATTTCATGATCTATGTGGAAAGTTTTAGTGTTTGATGTTATAGTCATAAAAATTTGAAGAGAACAGAAGAAAAGAAGGATAAAGAAGAAAAAAATTGATCGCACAACCTCTTCAAAAACAGTGCCAAGTTTTGACATTAGCGAATCAGGGTGTGTGTGAAAAAATATTTCATAAGTAAAAATGTTGTATAGTTAGAAAACATATTTTGTCTCTGGATAGGTGTTCACAAAAACCACATTTTTCACATTAATTTTAGAAAGAAGTAAAGGTTTTTTTAAATTGTTTGAGTACAAAAAGAAAGAAGGAAATTAAAAATGATGTTTTAAACCAAATTGATGAATATAGGGATGGGGTTAGGGTAGGATCACCTTTTTCAATGTCATAATCATTATAAAAATCATTCACCCTCTCTTCCTATTGAATGATAAATAAAAAACCCTGTATTGGGTTGTTAAATACATTTGGTTGAAAGAATAAATAAAAACCACTCCTGTGTGAATTAATGTTCATAAAAAATTTCTAAAAAACAATATCATGTACAGATCCTGAATTGTTGGTCCTTGTATATCTAAATATTATTCACTTATTCCAAACATGTTCCAATGATCCCTAGACCCTCACCACCTATCAGAATCTACTCGATCAAGACTTACAGTACTAGCTGGAGGGAGTTCAATGATCTTTAACCAAATATATAAATAATGAATGGAATCAAAACCTAAAATATGATCATATTAATAGAAATTGGAACCATGGAAAATAGATATCATTCAATATAAAAATATTTTTTTTATATTAAATCACAATAATCTGACATTACAAAAGGAAACTCCCCTTTCCAAGATCACTTTGGATTTTTACCCCTCTATTTGAAGGGTAATAGAGTTATAAGAGGAAGAAGTTAAAATTAAAAAACTAAGAAAATAGAAAAGGTAAAATCCCCAAAACATCTTGTTTCAAATCATCCAGCATATCCCCTTCTTCTCCTCCTTGAAAAACACCCTTGAGTGTAAGTGGACGCACATATTTATAGGATTGAGGGGTGTAAAATTTTCCTTCCATATTCAATCCTTGGAAAGTTTGAGTCCATTTACTATAATAAATGGTAGAATATCAAGAAGTCTTATTCATTAATGTTTTTCCTATATCTATTGTTCAATATCCCATAAAATATAAGTGTATTTTGAAAAGTTTCCAAAAAAATATTCCTGAATTATTGATGAAGAATTTTTCTGCCTGAAAAGACTGCTCAACTCTCTCAATATTGGTGCATGCAATAGATTCCCTAATAACATAATTTCTTCTTGAAATTTACTTTAAATATGATCTCGGATTCCTATTTTAATCTACCTATAATCACTTAATTTGGAGTTATATAGGCCAATATATGATTCAATAACTGTTTTAGAGTCTATTCTGTCAGCCGACATACTTCCCCCTTGATTTGTTTTTCTGGGACATTTTGTGTCTTATTGGATCTAGGTCCAGAATACAAAAATGAATCCATTGAACAATAGAATCCTAAGAAAAGGAATCACTCAATTTTGATAAAAAATTTAATGGATATTCCCAAAAATAGAATTAATAGAAAACTACTAAATTCCGATAATTATCCAATTTCTACATTGAAGCCCAAACTTCACAAAAAATAATTAAATAATTCAAATCAGATCGCATTGATTAATTGAAAGTGATTAAATCATTGAAACACACTTGAAAAAATATTGAATATATTATATCTATCAAATAACCACCATGGTCCATTTCCATCCATAGCACGAAAAATAAGTGCATCTACGATCACTAAGGTCCAACTACTTAGCCTGATCCCTTACCTAATCTTGAATAAAAAAACTTTACACGTATTTCAAGGGGACCATGTAGTATATGAGTATGAACCTAGTAGGCCACCACTAATGTGTTCTTGTATAACATCCACAATTATGTAGGTGTATATAGAATAAAATAAAAATGAATAAAGTATATATTTAATAATTAACCTGTATACCTTCTTCTCAAAAACCACAAGTAAGCATTTAGCTTCATCGGTCATCACTGGTATATATCAGAATACATGACCCCAAATATATTTATGGCATATAACACTACGGGAAAATGGGTATTTGCGACGGGGATAAATCCCGTTGCAAATAGCCCCGTTAAAAACTTATTTGCGACGGGGGTATTTGCCCGTCGCAAATAAGTAGCCTTTTGCGATGGGATTGCTTTCCCCTTCGCAAAAGAACTGGCGCGCTTTGCGCCCCAAATCGCGGGAAACATATTTGCGACGGGCGGTTATTGCCCATCGCAAATAACCGGCGGCAGTAAAAGGTATTTGCGACGGGAATATTCCCCAGTCGCAAATAGTATGTCGGCAGGTGGTTATTTGCGACGGGACCCGTCACAAATAACTATTTAACTGTTGACTGTAATAAATGATGGCTAAGGTATTTGCGACGTGCACCATCGCAAATAATATTATTTGCGACGGGTAGCCCGTCGCAAATAATCTAACCTATAAATACCCACATCCGTTGTTTTCAATTCATTCTCAAACTCCAACTTCTTTTTCTCTCAAAATTCTATTTCTAGAGTTCAGCGTTTCTCAAATTTAATTTTTTTTCCGGAGTGGATATTGAAGTTTTCAAGAACGATCAGAGATCAACCTCAGATCAATTTTCAAGGTATTTATATTCATTTTAATTTAGTATTTATTTTAAATTTTTTATTAGTTTCAATTATTCTTAATTAGTTGTAATTTAATTATGTTTACATTGTTTTGTTACTTAATAAATTTAAATTATTAGTATTGTTCATAGTTAATGGTAATTAGGAATAATTAGTAATAATTTTCAATAATTAAGAATAAATATTAATAATTAGTAATAAATACCAATAATTAGGAATAATAACATTATTACATTATTAGTATATTTTATTATTAATATTAAAATAATATAATTTTTTATATTATATACAATTCTCCTTTCATCTGTGTGTTTTCTGTCTCCACATGTATTATTTGTATGTGGAGACAGAAAACACAAAGATGAAAGAAGAATTGTATATAATATAGAAAATTATATTATTTTAATATTAATAATAAAATATACTAATAATGTTTTTATTCCTAATTATTGGTAATTATTCCTAATTATTGGTAATTATTCATATAATTAGTAATAATTAGGAGTAATTACCAATAATTAGCAATAATTAGGAATAATTACCAATAATAAGGAATAATTACCAATAATTTGGAATAATTACCAATAATTAGTAATAATTATCAATAATTACCAATAATTATGAATAATTACAGATAATTACCGATAATTAGTAATAATTAGTAATAATTAGGAATAATTTGTAATAATTACCAATAATTAGTAATAATTACCAATAATTACCCATAATTACCGATAATTACCAATAATTAGAAATAATTACCAATAATTAGGAATAATTACCAATAATTAGGAATAATTACCAATAATTACAAATAATTAGTAATAATTACCAATAATTAGTAATAATTAGGAATAATTAGTAATAATTACCAATAATTAGTAATAATTAGTAATAATTACCAATAATTAGTAATAATTATTAATAATTAGTAATAACTAGTAATAATTAGTAATAATTAGTAATAATTAGTAATAATTACCAATAATTAGTAATACTTAACAATAATTAGTAATAATTACCAATAATTAGGAATAATTACCAATAATTACCAATAATTAACGGTAAATAGTAATAATTAGTAATAATTAGGAATAATTACCAATAATTAGTAATAATTAGTAATAATTACTAATAATTACTAATAATTAGTAATAATTAGTAATAATTACCAGTAATTAGTAATAATTAGCAATAATTAGTAATAATTAGTAATAATTGCCAATAATTAGTAATAATTACCAATAGTTAGCAATAATTAGTAATAATTAATGATAATTACCAATAATTAGTATTAATTACCAATAATTAGTAATAATTACCAAGAATTACCAATAATTAGTAATAATTAGTAATAATTACCAATAATAAGTAATAATTAGTAATTTTTTAGTAATAATTAGTAATAATTTCCAATAATTAGTAATAATTAACAATAATTAGTAATAATTAACAATAATTAGTAATAATTACCAATAATTAGTAATAATTACCAATAATTAGTTATAATTAATAATAATTAATAATAATTACCAATAATTAGCAATAATTACCGATAATTACTAATAATTAGTAATAATTAGTAATAATTACCAATAATTAGTAATAATTCGTAATAATTACCAATAATTAGTAATAATTAGTAATAATTAGTAATAATTACCAATAATTAGTAATAATTACCAATAATTAGTAATAATTAGTAATAATTAGTAATAATTAGTAATAATTAACAATAATTAGTAATAATTACAAATAATTATGAAACATTACCAATAATTACCGGTAAATAGTAATAATTAGTAATATTTAGTAATAATTTTTAATAATTAGTAATAATTACCAAGAATTAGTAATAATTACCAATAATTATTAATAATTAATAATAATTAGTAATAATTAGTAATAATTAGTAATAATTACCAATAATTAGTAATAATTAGTAATAAGTACAAATAATTAGTAATAATTATTAATAATTACCAATAATTAGTAATAATTACCAATAATTAGTAATAATTACCAATAATTAGTAATAATTAGTAATAATTACTAATAATTACCAATAATTAGTATTAATTACCAATAATTAGTAATAATTACCAATAATTACCAATAATTAGTAATAATTAGTAATAATTAGTAATAATTAGTAATAATTACCAATAATTAGTAATAATTACCAATAATTAGTAATAATTAGTAATAATTAGTAATAATTAGTAATAATTAACAATAATTTGTAATAATTACCAATAATTAGTAATAATTATCAATAATTAGTAATAATTACCAATAATTACCCATAATTACTGATAATTACCAATAATTAGAAATAATTACCAATAATTAGAAATAATTACCAATAATTATGAATAATTACCAATAATTAGTAATAATTACCAATAATTAGTAATAATTAGTAATAATTACCAATAATTAGTAATAATTTGTAATAATTACCAATAATTAGTAATAATTACCAATAATTAGTAATAATTAGTAATAGTTAGTACTAATTAGTAATAATTACCAATAATTAGTAATAATTAACAATAATTAGTAATAATTACCAATAATTAGGAATAATTACCAATAATTACCAATAATTACCGGTAAATAGTAATAATTAGTAATAATTAGTAATAATTTGTAATAATTAGGAATAATTACCAATAATTAGGAATAATTACCAATAATTAGTAATAATTAGTAATAATTACCAATAATTAGTAATAATTAGAAATAATTAGTAATAATTACAAATAATTAGTAATAATTACCAATAATTAGTAATAATTAACAATAATTAGTTATAATTACCAATAATAAGTAATTATTACTAAATATTAGTAATAATTAGTAATAATTAGTAATAATTAGTAATAATTATTAATAATTACCAATAAATAGTATTAATTACCAATATTTAGTAATAATTAGTAATAATTAATAATAATTACCAATAATTAGTATTTATTACCAATAATTAGTAATAATTACCCATAATTACCAATAATTACCAATAATTAGAAATAATTACCAATAATTAGGAATAATTACCAATAATTAGTAATAATTACCAATAATTAGTAATAATTACCAATAATTAGTAATAATTACCCATAATTAGTAATAATTACCAATAATTAGTAATAATTAGTAATAATTACCAGTAATTAGTAAAAATTACCAATAATTAGTAATAATTACCAATAATTAGTAATAATTAGTAATAATTATTAATAATTAGTAATAATTAGTAATAATTACCAATAATTAGTAATAATTAACAATAATTAGTAGTAATTACCAATAATTAGGAATAATTACCAATAATTAGTAATAATTACAAATAATTAGTAATAATTAGTAATAATTACCAATAATTAGTAATAATTAGTATTAATTACCAATAATTAGTAATAATTAGTAATAATTACCAATAATTAGTAATAATTAACAATAATTAGTAATAATTACCAATAATTAGGAATAATTACCAATAATTACCAATAATTACTGGTAAATAGTAATAATTAGTAATATTTAGTAATAATTTGTAATAATTAGTAATAATTACCAATAATTAGTAACAATTACCAATAATTAGTAATAATTACCAATAATTAGTAATAATTACCAATAATTAGTAATAATTACTAATAATTAGTAATAAATACCAATTATTAGTAAACATTACCAATAGTTAGTAATATGTAACACTAATATTAGTACTATGAAAATAAAAAAAATATAATATTAAAATTATCAATATTTGTAACAGGTTTTGCTTTATTCTCAACAAATTTAATTCTTAAATGGTCAATTTTTAGGTCTATCTCAATAAAAAGTTTGCGTCAGTCGTGTATGATGTAAACTCTATAATTATCCTAGCTTGAGTGTTTTTTCTAACAAATTATTCAAAACCAGAAATGCTTTTATATTTTATAGAAAAATATGGAACAACGAGGTCGTCAACAATCATTATTAGGTGACCGCTTATGGATAAATCAACGTAGAAATCCAAACGGTTCTGGTTTAAATCCAGTATATGTAGAGGGTGTGGAGGCTTTTTTATCATTTGCGGCATCAAATCCAGAATTTGTTTCAGAATGGAAAATAAAATGCCCTTGTAGAAAATGTGCATTGAGAACGTTTGACACGTTTGACAAAGTGGGGGAACATCTCTTGCGTTTTGGTTTTCAACCAGATTATGTTTTTTGGTATCAACACGGTGAACGCAGTTCCAGAGCAGGTGATTCCAACTTGATTGTGGATCCATCCCGGTTTCAAGATTTAGTACATGATGTTGCAGGTTCATCTGTTCAACATACAGAAACTCCGGCTGATATAGCTTCAAATCCTGAGTTGGCACTGTCTGTATTTTATGAGTTGTTGAGGTCTGCTGAGGATGCATTATATCCTGGCTGCAAGATGAGAAAATTAGAAGCAGTTGCAAAATTTATGGCTATCAAATCAGATAACGGAATGTCAAACACCTGTTTTGACCAGATATTTTCTTTTCTTAAAACACTGTTACCCGAAAGAAATGTTTTGCCTGCAAATTACTATGAGAGTAGGACGCTGGTTCGAAATTTGGGACATACTTGTCAGAAAATTCATGCATGTTCAAATGACTACATTTTATATTCTGAGGAAAATGAGTCGTTGGATAGTTGTCCCACATGTGGGCAACTGAGATATAAAGAAGGAAAACATGGGAAGTCTGGTTTGATTCCTATAAAACAGTTGAGATATTTTCCGCTTACATCCAGACTTCAGCGTTTATTCATGTCTAAGAATACAACGACAATGATGTCATGGCATAAAGAGAATATTTCAACTGATAAAAGCTTGAATCATCCAGCCGATGGTGATTCATGGAAACATTTTGATAGAGTGCATCCGTTCTTTGCTTTAGAAGCTATAAATGTTCGACTGGGCCTTTCCACTGATGGTTTCTGTCCGTTTGGATCTTATGGTAGTCAATATTCATGTTGGCCTATTTTTTTAAGTCCGTACAATTTACCACCATGGATGTTGATGAAGGAGCCATATATCTTTTTGACTTTACTAATTCTAGGACATCCGAAGAAAAATATTGATGTTTATTTGAAACCATTGATTGATGAATTAAATTTATTGTGGAGTACTGGAGTCAGTACATATGATGTTGCAACGAAACATAATTTCATACTGAGAGCAGCATTGATGTGGACAATTAGTGACTTCCCGGCTTATGGTATGTTATCTGGCTGGAGTACACATGGTCAGAAATCCTGTCCTTACTTAATGGGAGAGAAAAAAGAATTTATGCTCATTCATGGAATGAAACCTTGTTATTTTGACTGTCATCGAAGATTTCTTCCAGCTGATCATCCTTTTCACAGAAACAGATCTCATTTCAGAAAAGGAACAGTTGAAAGGGATGGAACTCCAAAAATGCTATCAGGTTTGGAGTTAAAATCAGTTGTATTTTCATTACCTCCCATCACTTTTTGGTCCCACAATAAACCAACAGAAAATTTCTGGTTTTGGGAAAGAACACAATTGGATTAAACGTAGCATATTTTGGGATTTTTTATATTGGTCTGATTTGTTAGTCTGACACATGTTAGATGTCATGCATATTGAGAAGAACTGTTTTGATAATTTGTTTCATACAGTTTTGGATACGCCAGGAAAGAGCAAAGACAATGTAAATGCACATTTAGATCTTGCCCAAATTTGCAGGCGTCCAGAATTAGAACTGTTTGAGAATGTCAGAACAGAAAGGTTACTGAAACCAAAAGCAGCTTATACACTGTCTAAAGAAAACCGTTTATTATTTTGTCAGTGGATTGCAGATTTGAGACTTCCAGATGGTTGTGCTTCCAATTTGGGTAGATGTGTAAAGAATGGTCATATTACTAGATTAAAAAGTCATGATTGTCATGTTATAATGGAAAGGCTTCTACCCATTGGATTAAGAGGTCTGTTGAATTCTGTGATTTAGGATTCCATAACAGACATGTCTCATTTTTTTAGGAAATTTGTGCGGCTACAACAGATTATGATTCTCTAGGAAAACTTGAAAAATATGTTGTTGTAATTATATGTAAACTGGAAAAAATATTTCCGCCGTCTTTCTTCAACTCAATGGAACATTTGATGTTACATTTGCCATATGAAGCCAAATGTGGAGGTCCAGTACAGTTTCGATGGATGTACCCATTTGAATGATTCATGCAAAAATTGAAAAGAAAAGTACTTAACAAAGCATCTATTGAAGGATCTATTGCAGAAGCTTATTTGCAAGAGGAAATATCTTTTTTATACTCCCATTATTTTGAATCTGAGTATCCTTCAAAACACAACCGAATGGGACGGAACGAGAGGAATATTGATGAAATCGACAATCAATTATCTTTTATCAACCAGCCAGATCTTGGTTTTGGTGGATTTTATGAACGTTGGCTTTCAGATGATGAACATCATAGAGCTCATATGTATGTTCTGCTCAACTGTGAAGAGATGAAATTAGTTGTATTGTAAGTGTTTAAATCACTTATTCTATCATTTATGTTACAGTAAATAACATTGTTTTTTATAGGTTGTATGATAATCATATCAAGAAACAAATTCCACAAATTACAGCAGCTGCTCTCGAAGAACGTCGACTGAAAAATTTCTCTCAGTGGTTTCAAAAACTGGTAACATAAATTCTTTATCTTTTAGAAACTCATTCAATGTATAGTTTACTATATTGATAATTATTTCACAAATTTTCAGGTGTCTCGACATGCTGATAAAATTGACAAACGGCTGTGTGTATTTAGTTACCCACCTTCCAAACTTGTTAAAACTTATAATGCATATTTGGTGAATGGATTTCGATTTCACACACATGCATACGGGGAATCGAAAAAAACAATGAACAGTGGAGTTAGTTTGAGAGGATCTCATCATCGAGAAAATGAAGTTGACTTTTATGGCATACTTGATGAAATCATTGACCTCTGTTATCTTGGACAACATTACATAACCATGTTCAAATGTCGGTGGTTGGATACAGAGAGAGGCGTGCGTGTTCATCAGACTCATGGAATCATCGATATTAAATGTAAAAGTGTTCTCGTAGTAAATGAACCATTCTTATTGTCTCAACAAGAACATCAAGTTTATTACGCAAAGTACTGTGCTACATCAAGAGACTTGACTGATTGGTGGAGTGTAATAAAAATCAAAATTCGAGACAATCAGTTTAGTCAAAGTGAATGTGCTTTCACTGATGTGCAAAGAATTGATGTTTTTCAAGAGAGTACTCAAAATCAATCTTTTATACAAAGAGACATGAGTATTGATGACGACACCCCATATTTAAGATTCGGTGATGACGATGATGTTAATGATGTCACATATGAATTTGAAATGGTAAGAGATGAAGTAACTGTAACTCAAATGGATATCGATGATGTTGAGGAGGAATATGAAGATGACATTGACATATATGAAGATGATGATGAAGATGAACACTGATAGAATTCCATGGTATTTATATACAATCATAATATGTATATATGTATAGATAATAGTAATTATCAATTATTTGCTAACAACATTAACATTTTCTGTTTCAGATGGATGACGCCACATTTCGTGAAGTGGCGGATGATGACCTGCCTTTCGATGCAGATGAGTTGCTGGCAGATGACCCTCAGCATGCAGGCCCTCCAGGGAGTACGCGGAGGGGGCGTGGTCTTGCACAATTGATGATTCATGACCCCGTCCCCGAGCGACGTCCACGTCTTGGGTTTGATCCATGCACACAGAGGTGTGATAACCTGTATGATAAACTGTGGATTTGACTAAGATTTCATTAATCTATTCACATAATAAATGTTTATTATTTTTACAGTTTTCCGCACATAGCAGTCGGACAGGGCAGCGCTATTTCGCGCAACTATTTCTCTCAGCCGTGGACCACATGGGAGAAGATTTCCATTGATGTGCAGTAGGCCATGTTCGGCCATTGGTTGGTATGTATGTAAATAAATAATTTTTGTTTTGAAAATTATTTCATTTCTAACTTGATATTTTGATTTATTTGTAGGGTTTATGGTATCCAATCAAGGATACCATGCATGACGCCATCCACGAGGCATGGGAGGTGGCCATGCATGATCGCCTTCGTCAGTTTTTGCACAATTTAAGAAAAGCTGCCATGAAGAAAGCAGGAGTGTCATATTTTCATGAGTCATGTAGAGCACACTGACCAGAGTACATTTCATCCCATGTATGGGATGGATTATGTGCACACTGATTGAGTGGTGCCTTTCAGAGGAGATCATCGGTGGGGAGGCAGAATCGGGGGAGATAGGAGGTGACTCATCGAGCTGGGAGTCGTTCTTTCAGTACTAATAGACAACATCTGGTACATACATTATTTATAAATATTTTATATAACTATAAATAATAACATTTTATTTTTTATTCTTATAGGCTGTCGAGCACCCCGATATTATGGAGTACGACGTATATAGGAGGATGTATAGTGATCCTGCTACTAGGGAGCTCAGAGGTGATCGTCAGCATCACATCGTGGTCAGTATTATTTGTTTTCAAGTTCAAAAATTAACTGCATATAATATATTCACAATTTTAATTTTAAATTGCAACTACAGGAGTCATATGAGGCCGCAGCGTCACAGGCCCGGCCTGAGAGTCAGGCCGAGTCATCAGATCAGACCACTTCCCGTCAGTTTGATGAAGCGGCATGGATGCAGGCCACCCAGTATGCCTTCGAGAAGGGCCGGGTAGTTGGTATCAGCTCTCGACTGACTCCCAGAGATTATTATGGCAGTGCTGCGATGTCAGCGTCCAGCTCGAGAGGAGCTCGTGCATCTTCTTCTGCTACACAGTATGAGGATCAGTTGCGATCTCAAACTGCACTGATAGAGAGTCTCCGACAGGAGCAGGAGCAGATGCATCAGCAGTATGAGGAGGAGCGTCGACGCCAGCAGCAGCTGTACGAGGAGCAGACGAGTCGGTGGCAGCAGCAACATCAGGAGCAGATGGAGTACATGCGCCGACTCACTCATGCTTTAGGGATGGAGTTTCCTCCACCACCATCTGCAGATCCCCCCTCCCCCCTCCTTCAGATTAGAGTTTCTTTTTATGTTATAAAATTTGTGAAATCAAAATATGATTTTTTTTCTATTCGTAGTTTTTGTCTCATTATAAAATATTAATAATATTATATTTTGAAATAACAATATTAATATAAATAATAATATTATTTATATTTTATAATATTAAATTATATATATATATATTAAAATTTTATAATATTATAATTTAATTATATTTTTTTGTAATAATTGAATTATTTTAATATTTGAATGTAAAATAATTCTATTAATTTTATATTAATTAAAATAACATATTAATATTTTTTTTATTTATGAATTATAATTCTAATATTATTATATTTATTAAATCATTTATTAATATTCTATTATTTCTTATTTTTGAATTATAAATCTATTATTATTATGTTAATTAAAATAATTTATTAATAATTTATTATTTTTTATTTTTGAATTATAATTGGATTATTATTATATTAATTAAAATAATTTGTTAATATTTTATTTTTTTATTTTTTTAGTATTTGCGACGGGATACTATGCCAGTCTCCAATAGTATTACTATTATATGCTTTAAAATAATTTATTAATAATTTTTTAGTTTTTTTAAAAATAGTTTTTGCGACAGGTCCCGTCGCAAAAACTATTTGCGGTCGGACCATCGCAACAGGTATTTGCGACGGGGCCCGTCGCCATTACTATTTGAAAAGTTTTTTACAAATATATGGAGTACTATTTGCGACAGGGAGAATCCCCGTCGCAAAAAAAGGCTTTAGCGACGGGCCCGCCGCAAATAATTGTTGTTGCGACACCGTTTTCAGCAACGGGCCATTTGCGACGGGCCCCCGTCGCAAAAAGCCATTTGCGACGGGATCCTGTTGCAAATGACCCGTCGAAAATACCTGTTTTTCTAGTAGTGTAACACATGAATTTATATATATATATATATATATATATATATATATATATTAGTGAGGACCCTTGTCTTAGTTCCCATGGTGTCCCCCAATGAAATTCATACATAGAGGGCCATCGATCACCTCCCATAAATACATCACCAATACCATGCACCATCAATAAATTACTTAGAGTCCTATCAACATGCCCATGAAAAAATACCATGTTCCTTGGAGTTTCATATAAGTAATACTTATCAGATCAGCAGCACGACGTCATGAGGAATGAAGATATTGAACCTCCAATAAATAATAATCAATATCCTATCAATAGATGATGTCAGGAGGGACAATTATTTCTATCCTCCAATAATCCCAGAACATTAGCCTCAAGTGTTACAGTGAGCCTCGACCCCCAACCAAAGGTCTCAACCCCATATGTCGATGGTCTATCACCTTCCACATTGGATATCTATGGTGACCACCTCCAACATACCTGATGGTCAACACCACCCCCTAAGATACAATAACTAAAGAGGCCTCCACCCAAAAAGATTAGTCAACACCACCTCAACTGAGTCCTATCCATGTGGACATGACTTCGATGGAATATTGGCCAATGACGACGAGTGGGAGTCACCAACATATACTTAAGACACATCATAAAACACCTTGTTCCCCTATTACAATGTCATTAAATCCTGATTGTCAACACCGTCTCAATTCACATAGGACATTCCCTCATTTAGATGGTATTGTCACAAAAAATACCAATAACCATGTCAACTCAACATGGTTATGATCATCACCCCATGTCTCTAGAGCCTCTCCCTCAGGCTGATGACCATGTCTCCTTATTCCCAGTGATCAAAATCACCCATGTGAATCTGTCCCACACCCAAAATGTTACCATAGAACCAATTTCAAAAATATATTATTAAATTATTTTACAATAACCATCAGCCTAACCCACCTAGTTGGTCATTGAACCCTCATCTAGATTAGTACATCTATACTTGCAAGTTCATTCCCATCGATATCTCATATCATCAATTAAACAATTAAAGAAAAACAAATAATTTGTTTAGGGTTTCACTCGATCAACCCAAAATGTATATTTAAGTACACACCTCAAAACACCCCTAAAATTAAGGATAAAGATTAACCACCTACCTTAAACATATAGGTACTCGCTTATCTGATATCAGCCTCTACATAAAGCTGAAACAATTGAAATAAGATATTTAACCAAATTCCATGAATATAGGAAAAATTAGATCAGTGAGTTTTATAATTATAAATGGAAATTTAAAAGATAAATAGGGACAAGAGGATCAAATACATACCTATAAGCTTCTAATTATACTGACTACGATCAATTCAGATCTCAGGTGAAGAGATGAGGCCAATGCCTATGTGAGGAAGGAAATGGTGGAACTTCATATGCATGTGATTGAATGAGAGAAGAGGGAGGAAGAAAATTATAAATATAAGGGATTATAAAATCCATAATTTTACACTTTTGAGGGAACCACATGCTTTGGATACATGGTTTGGATAACCATAAGGCAACCATGTGCTGCTCACTATCCAAGCACCACACTAAAAATGGTTAGGTGGAACATTTTCAAAATAGAGAGCAGATCATGTATATCACCTCTATTAAAGAACATATAATATCCAAATGACCATGTACCCCCCCATGCATGATTTGACAAACTATGTCTAGTGAAATAGGTGGGCCGCACAGTTACTCTGGGGATGATGCATGGATTGGTCAAAATATGTTCCTATATCTGCTCTTTCACAAAACTAATTTCTTAGGGACCTATGTGACTAGAATTCATCTGAAACCCCTATTCACTTGTTTATCCTTAAATCCCATCTCAAAATAAATAATTTCATTAATAAAACTCTTTGAATTAGTTTCCTAATACCAAAAATTCCAGTTTCCCCATCCAGTAACATAAAAATTCAAAAAGGTTTAAAAATCAACCCACTCAAAATATCATGGTCTTAAAGTCTCCCCACCATATAATAGATCTACCTAGATATATGAACGTTTACCCAATGATGGTACCAAACATACCAATCCCTTTCATATCAAACCAACCTAACACCGTCATTAGTTTTAGGAAATTCCACTTCAGGTGATGGTCACCATAAGAATTTCCTACCCAGTCTCTTCCAAACCCAAAATGTAAACATTTTTATGGTTACACCGAATATCCTCAGACATAAAATTACCCCATGATATATTTTCATTCTTGTACCTCATAAGGTTCTCAATTCATTCCCATTTCATACCTCACACCCATCAAGTCTGGCATCTCATCAATTAACAATAAGTACTTTTTCTATACACATCACTCATCGAAACCACTATCTAATTAAATTTCCATCATAATATTGATGCCTATGCACCTAATAAAATTCACACATCCACGATGATGACAATAATAAATCATAGTCCCTACATACCTCACACACAAACACACACACACACAGAGAGATATATATAGGTATATATCATACATCAGAATTGATTCCAACATAATAACCATTGCAGGGTTAGACTAAAAATAGCACACATGCACCTCATACAACAAAATAGACATTACAACACAAAAAGGGTCATTCACATAATCACGGAATACCTCTAACCATAATATTCTCCCCAGATTACTATACACCTTGCATCTCAACTGCATGCACCTGGCCTAAGGCCCAAATTATATAGGCTTGGCCTATATGTCTGCGCAATCTACTAGTGACTAACACTATTGATGGGTCTCACTATCCCTTACAAAACCTACAGGTTTAGTGGAATCCTAAATACCAGCTCTTGGAACAACTCCAGGTCCAACCATAGACCCCTGAGTCTGACCCAGTCCATGGCTTGTAGCTGTCTAATAAGTTTTTTTGTAGTACCTCTCCAGATGCCACATATGACCAAATTATTATCACTTCATTAGAGTATTGTCATATTGAGTATTAGAATTCCCCAACTGGACACCTTGGAATCATATGTCGGAAGTGACACTCTCCGAGAGTCTTCCCTAGTCTCAAGCCTGGTTGCCCTACTAAAGCTCCTCACAGCCTCACTTCCAGCTATAGGAAAAATCACTGCTCAACTCACCAAATGCCATCAACCTGCTCATATAAGACCGGTTCATCGTGTTTACCTTGTCTATTATCACTTTCTTCACTACCTCAGATAAAAATGTTATCAAGAAGATATTCATTTGAACCTTGGTGGCATGCCGCAATCCATCCTCGAAATTTCATTCCCTGGTGATGACATCGCCCACCATAGAAGGTGAAAAACGGGATAAGTATATGATGTTTTACACATATTCTAAGATATATGTGTCTCCCTATTATAAGTTTGTCAACTCATGGGATTGATCCACCCACAATATAGGATGGAATAAGTTCTTGAAGAACATGGACTTGAAATCATTCCATGCCAGTCCCTCATGTCTGTCTTACTAAACCTGTACATCCATCTAGAAAATTGTTAGTCCTATAATCATATCAATATCCTATTTTACTCTATGACCTAGGGGATTCTCAAGATTATCATAATAGTCCACACTAATTATATCCAGTTCTCTACTACTTTCAGTCCATACTCACTTTGAAATTATGGTGGGTGCTAATACTGGAACTCGTGAGTAAGATATGTCGTTGACATATTAGCTCCTTGAGATCACCTTTCAATACCCTGTATGACCCGAACCGAGATCACCTTGATATTTTCATCAACCCATGGTCCATATTCAACCATCTAATGTTGTTTTCCTTCCTATACTAGAGCTTGTACCTATGGATCATGATAACCCTAACCCTCAGGGCCCTCATCCCATGCATAGGCAGGCGTCACCATATATCTCTCCCCTCCTAATGCTCCAACAAAATAAATCATTGTGTAATCAAACTAAATATGAAATAATATTTTCAAATAGCCATTAACAGTCATATATATATATCACAAATATAGAAACTTGTAACAGGTAGTGCATGTCAGCACCATTACACTCCCCTACCCCACCCATGTCCCATGATATCCAACCTCGTGCCCCCATACATACCCATATCATAGTCCGGTATCAATTATTATTCAGCATCATATCCCCCTTCCTACCCACAATAGAGTCATGAATTATATATCACATGTATCAGATATCATTAATTTTGGGGGAACTGAGTCGAACGAAACCAAAAAGGCTAAGTAGGAAAGCTCTATTTCAATTATTTGTTTCCACTTTAAAAAATCACCACCTTTTACCATTCTTACATACTCATAATAGATTCAGACCCATATATCACATATCGGTCTCACCAGGAACCACATTCTTGGGATGGATGAGTATAATGAAACAAAAGAGGATAAGTAGGAGAACACTATTTAGCTTCTTCATTGACACATTAAATAGACTAACCCCTCTTTGCATATTCTAGGTTCAAATATATTATTTTAGATCACAAAAATATATCATGTCCCCCAATGTGCCTACCATGATGTATAAAAACCCTCACATTCCATATTAGGAAAAGTGTCAAACCCCATAATTGAGAAACATCACACCCAAGTGCGCCACTCAATCTGGAAATTTATCAACTATGAAATCACAAAGCATAAAATAAATTTCCCACTCCTAGAAACTTGGTATGTCCCATGTGCATGGGGCTACAAACACCCAAATACAATCTCTTTACCTAGTTATAACTATATCCAAGTCTCAGGTCTATAATTGACTAAATAGGTATACAAGAAAGGAAAAAAACTCATCTGATACCATTTGTTGTGTCCTAGCATGGTTTGACAATCAACAGTGCTTTGGGTTGGTTGTTCATTGGGCCTGAGGTGCACCTCCCCATATGCCAAAGGCTACTGACTAGCAGTGAGGGTCTGGTGAGGTGATAGTGGGGATACTATACCCTCAGGAAATGATAATAATAATAATAATTCTATATATATATATATATATATAACATAGTGGAAGTGCTTCCATAAACCAAATAATCATCAATAACACTCAGCGGAATCATAATAAACAACATCACTAAAATCATTCCCAAAGGAATAATACCATTTGTAGATGCATATAACACAAGTCAAAACATGTCATACACATAATAAGTTAGTTGGGTTTCCCATTGATGATCATAAAAGTACACACACAGAGACACAAAAACACACATACACATATATAAACTCAAAAGAAAATTCTAGCTCAATGAAAGAATGACTATGGTCCATTTCCATCCATCCCATCCAAAAGCAGTACATCTATGATCACTAAGGTCCAGCCCCCAATCATAGTCCCTTACCCAATCTCAAGGACATAAAGTCTACATTCATCCCAAGGGGATTGTGTAGGGTGTGAGTATGAACTCAGTAGGACACCTCAAATGTGTTCCTTTCTTACATCCATAGTTATTTAGGTTTATAAAGAATAAAATAAAATGTCAAAGCACACAAATTTAATAATTAATCTGTTTCCCTTGTATTCAACTACCATAAGAATGTGTTTACCTACTTCATTAATAACCCACATATCTCTGAATACGTTCCCCCAAATATATATGGTATATAACACATGTCTACATATATATATATTTTAATTCGAGAGAACCTATGGATTTGTTCCATAGACATCCCCTAAAGAAATTCATACCTAGAGATCCCTTGGGAAACTCTCATAAATACATCATCAGCACCACATGCCATCAATAAAGTACCTAATTTCATAACATCAGGCCCATCCCAAATCTTAGGTTCATATGATCTCCATAAAAATATTACACATCGGCTCAGTAAGCCAACATCCCGAGACACAATAATATCCATCATCCATTAAATAATTATAACATTCGGATCAACAACCGATGTTCCAAGGCACATTTTCTATCATCTAATAATCTCATCCCCTCAACCTCAAGTGTAATGGAAAGACTCAAACCCCAACAGATGGTCTTAACACCAACTCATAATGGTCTATGACCATCCACCATGGCTTTCGATGATTTTCACCTACAACATAACTGATGGTCAACATAATCCCTTAAAATGAAATAAATATGTAGGCCCCTAACCATAACTAGTTGTCCACACCACCTCAATTATGTCCTATTTATGTACACCTGACTTTAACAACACTTTGACCAACAACGTTGAGCATAAATCAACAAAATAGTCCTAAAAATATCATCTGGCACCTCGCGTGCTTGTGACCGCATTGCTAAATCTTGATCTTAAACACCATCTCATGTCACATTGGACATGCCCTCATCCTGACGACCTCATCACCTCAAATATAGATGACACTTCCACCTCAACCTGGTGATCATCATTGCCCCATATATCTCAGGATATTCCCTCATCCTGACAACCATGTCGCCTCAGTCTTGGTGATCAACATCACCCATGTGAATTTGGTCCATGCCCCACATATTACAAAAAAATGCAAGTATATATTATTTAATTAATTCAAAACTACAATATGCCTAACCCACCTAGTCAGTCATCATCCCCTTACCCAGCATAGTCTATCTATATGAAGAAATGTCATTCCCATCATTATCTCATATCATTAATTAAATAATGAATTAACAAGAAACAAAATATTTATGTACTCACATAGTCTACCCAACATGCGTATTTACGTATGCACCCAAAAAAACAAGTAAATTAAAGAAAAATCGAGTCATCAATTGCCTTATACAACCAGTAAAATTCTAATATAATATTTCCTTCTAAATTGGTCTAATATGACAGAAATTGAAGATTTAAAAAAACTCCATGAACATAGGCTAATATATCCCACATTGAATTAACATTTAGTATGGATAAATAAAATATAATAAGAGAGAAGAAGATTTAAGGCCTTACCTATACACTTCAAAAGAGACTGAATGTGATCAATTTGGAGCGTAGAAGATGGTAGGAGGCCAAATACTAGGTGAGGAAGGAAATGGGGGAACCCCCTATGTGTGAGAGTGAATGGGAGAAGACGAAGGAAGAAAATGAAAAATAGAAGGGAGGGGAAATCCAACATTTCACACTTTAAATGAACAAAATGGTTTGGATGGAAGGTTTCGATTACCATGAACTATTGGTTTAGATCTCAATATACAAGAACTAAAATATTAACAATTAATCATACAATTTTACAAACCATGTATAGACCATGCATATCCCTTCTGTCAAAAACTATGGACATGCAAAATAGTCATGCACCAACACCTGCATAGTTTGAAAACAAAATCTCTAATGAAATAGTTGGTTCACACAGTTACTCATGGGAGGCCACATAATATGATCAAACCCTACTTTTTTGTCTTCAATTTCCCAAAATTGAGTTTCTCGGGCTTGATGCACTAGAAGCTCATCTGAAACCCTATGTAAAATATCATGCCATAAACCCCGTTTAAAAGCATTTACCCTAGTAAATCAAACACAGAGAATTTGGTTTCAATGCCTAGAATTCATCTCGGACCATACACCCACACAAAAATTCCAATAGGTTAAGAAATTTAACTCTCTCAAAAATCTAGGATGTTACAAATTGTACTTGTGAGGTGGTGATTAAAAATAAAACATGTCGCTTTATGGAGGTGGTATTCCACACAAGCACAAAAGTGATGTTTTTATCTCACATATGATATAAAAAGATATAAAATGGGTCATTAAAAAAAAGAAATAAAATTTCTATCTATTTAAGATATATATGTTATTATATCATCTTAGTTAATAAATATTTTAAGGAGGTATAAGATGAAATAAACATGATAACTTGTTATTAAGAGATATACCTATTATTTAAAAACTACTTTTCGATTACACATTAATCCTTTTAGGTTTTGGAATTTGGTGATACTAGGACACCTAAGAAGTGGGGAGGGATATTGGTATGGAATTTGGGTAGGAATGTTTAAAAAAAGGCTTATGTGGTGTTAATAAGAGATGATAGGGAGTTCTTTTTATAAGATAAGGGAATGTCACGTTTGTAAATATTAAAAGTTTTAAAATAATACAAAGTATTATTCCTGGGAAAGTAGAAATTATAAAATTTAAATTATAATATTAGATAATAAGGATTTAAATCCTCTCAAAAAATAATAATTAGGTTAATATTTTGTGACCTTTTCACTTCGTCTAAACATTAATAAAAACCGTTTTACCCTTTTTACCCTAGCGAAAACATTTTTGCCAAGGTTAATATTCATAATTACCAAAAAAATTAAATCTATGTCATTACATAATTAGAAAAACTAATTAAAAATTTGAAATATATTTTTTAAGATTAAATTTGAATATGTTCTATAAATTACTTTTAATATATGTACACAAAACGAAACAAAAAATTTGCTTTACAAAAATTGTGTTTTTAATCCTAAAAATGAACTTATACCAACATAAAATATAATAATTATTCCCATGGAATTAATTATATTATGTTAAATCAAATGTAAATCATTCCAATTGAAAAAAATAAAAAATTGAATGATACTATTCAAATAATTTATTTAAATATAAAATATCATTTTTGAAAAAATTAGCATTTTTCACTAATCACTCAAAAATAAATATTTTCACAAAAATCCTAAAAAAATCACACTAAGATAAATTTAAATGTATATATAAAAATCATAGTCTGTTTTATCGAATTAAAATATCAAAATTTATAGATTTAACTTTTAAATAAAATAATATAATATATGGAATACACATTAGTTAGAATTAAACAATTTATTTTTCAATTAAAAATTAAATAAAATTATTATAGTGAATATGGATCCCTATAATATAACATTGAATATTAATAAGCCATGAAATTGATTTACTATTAATATTATCTAGGTTTTCACATTCTTACCCTCTTAAATAAGTAGTGTCCTTACACGTTTATTCATCACTAAAATAGGTATGGATATTTTTAAATCATAACATTTTTGGGTTCCCATGTTATTATTCCTCCATATGGGTTTTACATAAAACCATAACCAATTAAATTACATTATTTTGTAAGAACATCAATCTATTATCTATAATCTTCATTTAATTATCCTCATAAGAAATATTATCTTCCAAATTTACCACCTTAGGGCTCAAAACATGTGATTCATATGGTATATATTTCCATGACAATGAAAAATGAATCACATTGTGTGCATAAGATAAAATCATAGAAAAATATATTCATTATGAAAATGATCCCAACATTTCCAAAAAAAATTATGGATCAATAAAAATTCGGATTAAGTTTCCCCATTTCAATGAATCGCCTATAACCTTTCCAAGGTGGTATTTTAAGAAATATGTGATCATAAACCTCCAATGAAATATCTTTCGTCCTATATATATATATATAATATTTAATATAGGATACCCTAATGTGTTATTGAATCATATTAATCTTATAAACCATTTCTTCTACTAGTTATAGTTCCAAAAAATTTCTTTTACTGACTTCATCCCAATATACTGGAGTCCGGAATCGCATTCCATATAATACCTCAAAAGCCACCATCAATATACTATAATTAAAACTATTATTATAATAAAATTCTACTAAATAAGTATAATAATAACAAAATACATGTTAATCTAGTGAGAAATCCAAAATAATATCCTCCAATGTTTGAATCATCCAATCTGTCCGTCCATCAGATAGAGGATGTAAAGTTATACTAAAACCTATCTTTGTACTCATCCCCTTTTGAAGTAAATTCCTAAAATTTAATATGATCCTAGGATAATTTTTAGAGGAAACAAAAATAGGTAATACATTTTATCTAACTAACTCTTTAATATAATCTCTTTCAAGTTGATCTAAAGACAATTTATCATTAATAGTCATAAAATAAACATATTTAGTAAAACAATCAACAATCACACAAATAGTATAATCAATGTGAGATTTATTTGGTAATCTCACAATAAAATCCATGTATATATTCACTAAATTATATTTGGTCACTATAAAAGGATGAATCATCCCATTCAATAGTTGATGCTCAACTTTAACCTATTGTCAAGTCAAAAGTTTCATTATAAAATCATCCATAACCATCTTAGTTCATTCACACTAAAAATATTCTCAATGGTCACTATAAATATTAGTTTTTCTGGGGTGAATAAAAAACTACGAACTATGAGGTAGACTCAATAATTCCTTCTTATATTTTAGAATCACTCAAAATAAACAATCACATTCCAAATATAATAACACCTTCTTTGTTAATGTTAAATTTAGGAAAATTTCCCTTCCGAACCAACTCAACACTTCTTTATGAACCTCGATCTTACTTCTGAGCATTCTAAATTTTGTCTGACAAGGAATAATTCACTAACACCTTAACCAAAATTGTGGGAGTTTCTTCATGTAAAATTTCTAGTCCTATATTCATTTAATCAATAACCAATATATCATGTTCTAAATATAGAATATCTAATGATACATTCTTATTTTTAATAAAGTCATTGAATACCATATTTTCTTTACCTAGATGATAATGAATTGTGAAATCACAATATTTAATTAGTTCCAACCATCTTATCTACCTCACCTTAAACTATATTTGAGTGCATATATACTTTAAACATTTATAATCAATATTATGTTCATATTTTAACCCATATAAAATATATCTCCAGATTTCTAAAGTAAATACTACTACATCCAGTTCAATATCATGTGGAGTGTAATTCTTCATATGGATTTACACTTTTTATGAATCATATGCAATTACACTATCATCTTTCATTAATATAACCAAGTCCTTTCAAAGAAACATCACTATAAATACAACATTCTCTATTTCTGGATGGAAAGGATAACAATGGTGAATTATCTAATATTATTTTTAATTCTTGGTAACGTTCATATCAATATTTTATATAGACTAATTTAACAAATTTTTGTGTTATCATAGTTAGTGGGCTCGAAAACTAAGTAAATTTTCTAATAAACTATTGGTAAAAACCTTATAATCCAGGAAAAATTTGATTCTCTGTGACATTTTTAGATTTTTTCCACTCCTAAACCACTTTATTTTTAGTAGGATCAATAGTTATTACATCTTTAGAAACAATAAACCCAAAGAAGGAAATCAATTGTAATCAAAATTGAAATTTTATAAATTTTCTATAGAACTTATAGTATTTTAATTCGTGTAATGTTTTTAATGTTTTTCATTAAATTTAGAATAAACTACAATGTCTTCAATGAAAACCATTACAACATTATCCAAATATTTTAATAAAAACACTAGTAATAAGACCAATGAATACATTGGGTATGTTTTTAAAACCAAAAGGCATAAACACAAGCTCATAATTCTCATAACTAGTATAAAACAACATTTTCAGAATATATTCCTCCTTCAATTTAATCTAATAATATATATATCTAATATCATTCTGTGAAAAATAATTCACTCCCTGAAGCTGATAAAATAATTCATCTATATGAGGTTACAAATTCTTATTCCCAAGAGCAATGTAATTTAGTTATCTTTAATCAACATAAAGACATATTAAAGAGTAATTTTTAATATAAAAAATAGGGGAATCCTAATGAAAATTACTAGGATGAATGAAACCCTTATAAAGATACTCTTATAAATGATTTTTAAATTCTAAAGACTCTAATTGGGTAATTTGATATGGGCGTTTATGAAATTTGATTAGGTTTTGGAAATAAGTCAACAATGAATTAGTCTTATTGAAAAACATAATAAAAAACATCATGAAATACATAAATATATTCAATTACTATTAGAAAATAACTAATCTGAACAACTTCACTCTTTTTGACTAGATGATCAATATAACTTTCACTTCCATTTTTAATCAGTTTCTCAACTTTTTTATATGATATCATTTGTATCAAATCATTATTATATAAATGATCTAAATAACTATGAAATTTGAATATAAATACTTTATCTCTATCATATAACTTATCATTATAAAATTAAATCTAGTCGATTCATGGAATAACATCAAAATAAACTATGGGAAATATAATAAAATTCACAAGAACAACCATTCTATAGATAATAAAAATATGATTATTATAAATATTTGTTTTCTTAATACTCATACCATATGTTTTTATGAAAATTTCATTCTTTCTATCATGAGGTAATATTTCCATTTTACCATAAAATTCCCCATTAATAAAATAATTTATAGACCCGAATCAAGAAATTCTTTGGCATAGAATGAGTAAACAAGTAATGTACAAGTCACCAATTCATTCATCCATCTTGTATATTCCAAGGTAGTCATGAATGAATTTTAAAAAATCATATTCTTAGATTCTTGATGATTATCATTATTTAAACTCAACTTATTACACACATCAACATAACATCCAATAACATTGAATTTAAAAAATATCACTGACTACTTATCATATTTTTTCTGACCATTAACATGATTCTTTTCATTGAAATTATGAGGAACCTATCACAGAATACAACATATATAATACTTTATATATTTTATAAGAAACTCCCAAGGATGTGTATTTCCACAGTAATCATAATAATGAAATTTATACAGATAACCATAGGATTCTTCGACGAATGATTTACCATTGGATACCACCTAGACCACTTCTAATCTTTATTGTTGTAAAAGTTAAAAAATCATATCATGACCATATGATCACTCTATAAAACTTTATAATTGATTTTAAATTCATGAGAGGAAAATTATATTCCTCAAAATTGTTTCATTCCCTGAGTAAAACATTTCAATTAAACCATAATAGTCCATAAGGATTTTTTTACGTGCATAGAAAATCTAATAAAACTGCATCCATATGTTGCAACAGATTCCTCATCCTCTATATTAATTTCCTTAAAATGTATTTATATCCTAATTTAAAAAAACATAATAAAGTTAATCTCAACTAAAATATCTTTAAATATTTTCCACTCTATGGAATCAATCTAATCTTTCACCTTAGTATTCATAATGAGAGACCCCCACTAATAGACTTCACCTTTAAAATGATAATTGGAAGGAATTAACATCTGATGTTAATAAAACCCCAACACAACAAATATTAATTCCATATAATTAATCTATCCTTCATCTACCACTAGATTGATGGTACCATTAAATGTAAGAGGGTGCAGTTTTACAAAATGCTCTATTATAGACATATTCCTCTATAGAGAGTTTCATATCCCTTTGGCATGGGAAACACCACTAATTGTCTCCATCAACTGAGTTTACGTAGCTAAAAAATTATCTATTCCATTTTATACCATTCTAGTTTATTTATTCAAAAGTATATTATCCTTAATATGCCTTTCCAATTAATTAACAAGGTTTCCTCTATAGAAAACCATTCTAAAACAGACACTAATTAGATGAAGAAGCAAGGATACTCTCAAAATTTTTATCATGGTAATATAATTTATCGATTCAAATCTCATAAATATATTTTCTTACTTGAATCATAACCAATAATTTTATCTAAACATTTCTCTGATACCAACTACTACATTCTATACCATTAATAACCCATACATTTTCGTTGAATTGGAAGGATTAATTTTTCTTACATTCCCACGATCTTTTTGGTTTATAATTTATGGAATTAGGAAAAATTATTAAATATAAGACAAATAAAAAAATAAATTGGACAATTTTAATTGATATATACTTATTCTAAAAAAATAATTCCAAAATTTAAACCCTTGTTTTATTCAAAATATGTTCTCTTTTTTTAGATTAATCCTCATAGTAGAAAGATAAACCTTGATATAAGCCTTTATCATCCTTAAGCCCTATGAAAATGATTTTAAAACCTCATATGATCATAAAAATCTCAATAAGTTATAAAAAAATAATCAATCCCATTATTCCATTTGTAAAATCACGATGTCCAAAAGAAATCTTCCCCTTTTCTACATAATAAACTTTTTCCTCAAAATAATCATTATTTACTTATGAAATAAAATTAAAATTCTTAAATTTCAATAAAAAATAAATGAAATATTATAGGAAATTTAATAATCTTTATAGTTACTTATGAAAACAATATAACTCAAGAAAACATATCCTCTAAAAACATTCATTTCACCCTTAATGGGGGCCTAAACATTCCTTTAAAAATATTCTTATTAGTTATCCTTATGAGATAAATATACATACCTGAAAGATCATTTTAAATAATATAAAATTTATGTGGCTTCCTTGGTACATCATCCATATATCACTCTTATAATCACTCTTACAAATGGAATAACATACAAGTTAATTACAAAATATATTCCCCAGAGAAAAAAATCATTACCTAGTTAATTAGAAGGCTACATTAGGATCAAACATAATCATAAACAATTAATAATTACCACAAGTTAAATAAAAAAAATAAACTCTTTCATTTATATTACTAAATATTATAAATTATTCCATTTAACACATATGTGATAGCACTTTTGAGATTTGTGTAAAAATAAGGATAATAATCATTTTTCATTGAAATAACTTAAAAATAAAGTTTCAAAGAAGAATATAAAATAATATTTTCTTTGAAAACCAATAAAACTATAAAGGAATATTATTAATGAATAAAAGTGATCAAATTGGGAAACATTACTTATACCATATATTAAAACAAGATTTTATTCACACTTTTAAAAAAATATCAATAATAACCTATTTGGAAAATGATAAAAAGGATCCATTAAAAATAATAATGAATGTTTTAAATGGTTAAAAATTACATAGAAAATATATTTATTTATATTAATAAAATATCTTAAACATTTTAAAGAACATTTATATGAAATCAAAATAAAAGAAAAACTTTTGAAATACGGTTTTAATGAATATCTTATACATCGAGTTTGACTCACCGTGTATGCACTTTAAATCATGTATAATACAATAATATTAATTTTATAATTTATTAAGAACATTTTTGTTGGTTTATTCCCTTACTAATATACTTTTTTATTTATTACCATGTCTTATATAGTTAATTAATCAATTATGTTCATGTTGAACGTTTTCAGGATATTCAATTCAAAATCCAAAAACAACATCAGTAGGTTGAGCATGGTGAAAGGGGTCATAATTCCATCATATAAATAAATTTAATAATGAAATAATTATTATTTTTATCACTTAAATACAATTTTAAAACCTTTAATTAATGGAAAATATGGAAAAATATCACATTGCCTTGTAGAGATGGTTGTCCACATTTACACATGAGGGACATTATCATTTTTCAACGGATGTAATGGTAAAAAGGAAACTAATGTATTATATTTAAATAATCATAATTATGAAATAAATATAATATATATTCATTAAATATATCATAATAAAAATCCTTGTGAATTTGTTATGAAAAATGAAACACATTGCTTAATTGAAGTGGTAGTCCACACGTACACATGAGAAAAGTTTTTTTTCCATTGGATGAAAAGTAATTGAAAAGGGTTGGGTCATGAACATAAGAAAATTTACCTATATGGAATTTACTAATGTTATTATATAAGAATAGTAAAATTTTGTTTTATGGATTTATAAGAATAAATAAACATAAAAAACACTCAGTTATTTATTATAACATTACATTGAAAACTTTCTTTTTTGTATACCTAATGACTTCTAGGTTTGGTATTTGGTTATACTAGAACCTATAGGATGTGGAACTAGATTTTGGAAAGTTATTTGGTTTGGGATACGTTCATGAAAAAAATTCTCAAGAGTATTAAATAAGAGTTAATAGGGGGTTCCCTTTTATACGTACAAGGGTGTCACTCTTGTAATTATTCAATGATTCAAAATAATATTTAGTCTTATTCAAGTGAAATTAGCACATAAAAATTTAAAATTTGAATACAAGTTGATGTGGTCTAAAATAAACTCTTCCAATAAGAATTAAGACAATATGTTATGTTTTTAACACTTATTTTTGACATTAATTAACCTCTTTCACTCAATTAACCATGGTGACAAATTTTTTACCAATGTTACTATTCATAAAAACGAATAATGAAATTCACCTCATTAATAAATTATAACCTCATATTTATAAATTTTAAATCCTTTTTTCAAGATTCAATTTGTAGTAGTTTTTAAAATAAATTTTAATATAAGAACACAAAATGCAATGAAAAATAGTTTTTTAAAATTATTTTTTAAGCCAAAAAATGAACTTATACAAAAATAAAATATAATGATAATTCATATGAAATTAATAAAATTATTTTAATTAAATTGGATATTATGTCACATTAAAACAAAATAAAAAATATAATTATAATTTCAAATTAATTTCTATAAAGAAAAACTAGAGGTTTTCCCAGAATCATTTATAACTATTAACTAAACAATAAATATTTTCAAACAATATACAAAAAATCACCCAAAGATAAAATTAAAATTATTATATAAAACATTTATCCTATTTTATCAAATAAGGGATATTTTATTTAGGTATTTAATTTTTATATAAAACCATATAATACAAGGAAAACAATTTATTTAGAATAAAACAATTTCTTTTTCAATTGAAAAATTACATAAAATTATTATAACGAATATGACTACAAAAAATATAATCATAAATATTACTAATACATAGAATAAATTTATTATTAACCTCACCTCGTTTGTCACATTTAGTGAAAATATGTTCACATAGGGTTGATAGATTCCCTATGAGGTGTTCCATAAGTGAGGTCCATTATCATTTTTAGTTATAGCCTAGTGAGATTCCTATGATACCTATTTGTTGTTTATGACTTTATTAGAGGGACCACACTCTATAATTTTGTTGTATCCTCATTTAGTTTAGTGGAAATATGTAAATTCTTATTTTTATTTTATGATTCATAACATGTGAGTTCCCATTATGTATATATTATTTCTTACAAATTGGTTTTGTTTTTAAGTTGGGTTAAAAAGGGGGTTTTGAGAAAATTAATGAAAGGAGAAAAACGTCTTTGTTTCATTTCATAAACCTAGATTCCCACCATCATTATTATTCAATAATTTTCCCATTTTAAAATTTATGGATTCCACCCCTTGGTAAGAAGGGGGATTTAAAAGGGGTTATTCTCATGTTTAAATGAAATTATTAAAAATATTGATAACATGTTTTTTATTTTATATAAAAGAGAGATATCAAATTTTTATTTTCATTTAAAACTGGAATAAAATGGATTTCATTTTAATGGTTATATATGTGTTGTGAGGAGGTTACTTACTTGGATTTTTGGCTCATTCTTATCATATTATGGGTATGGTATGGGTTCCTGTTGGATGGAAAAAAATTTCTTATTTATTTTGGTTCAATTATTTTGGTGGAGACAAGTGAGGGTGATTAAAATGGACTATAGATATGGGTAGTGGTGTTTTTAGTTTAATTGTCTATATTATTCTCTCCTGAGGTATCATGCCATGTCAGAATTCAAATTTCGGCCTCCCATTATGGGTTATGTTTTAGATATTCTTCAATTCGTTTTAAATTATATTTTGGATTGTAATGGATGTATACTATATTCATTTTTTCATTATTTGTTCTTGTTATATGTGACCAATTTGTTTTAAATTTATTTTGAAAACTTCATACATTATATTTGTGTCATTTCAACATAAAAAATGCTCATATGGGACTTCTATGTTGATGTCTTATACCTTAATTATTTTATTGTACGTAAAAACATTTCCAATGTAATAAATTTTATTCCCCAACACTAGTTGTCATATGATGGGGATTGGGAATGCTCTTTGGGACTAGTGATGGATCAAATCATACAGTTTTTTGGTCATATACTGAACCGATTCATTACAAAATATACCTTTAAAGATACTTAATATCATTTCAAAAACATTATAATCATCCAACTTCTCACCCAAATCTATGATGGTTATCATAACCTCATTTAATCCAATGAAGATGTTATCCACTAGTTCATCATCATTTCCCTTGGGATACTCAAACATCAATATCTAAATTTATTGATTATCTTTTTTCAACATTCACATTACCTTCATAATTATTTTCTCTATTATTCCAAATACCCGTTTTTTATCTTGATCTCTTTAAATTTGACAAACTGATAATATAAAAGAAAAGATATGATGGTATGTTGATCATGAACATCATTATCCATGTTCTTTTTATCTATTTTCATCCTGAAAATACATTTAGTGTGAGGAATATCCTCCAATATATCCAGACTCATTGATAGATGATATGATAATATTTGATATTTCTAAATATAATAATTATTCCCATCAAAATTGGGGATCCCATTTTTTTACTAAATCATTTTTTTCTATGATCAAAATATAAATTTAGATATTAAAACATCAAACATAGATGAATACATTCTTTTAAACCACTAAATAGTGGATCATAATTTAAGGGAAACTGGATGGTCTGATACCAGTTGATATGGCCCTCACTGATAGTGATAATTCCATGAGATGGTGGGGGTGAATCATTGAATTTAATCATTTTTAAATTTCTCCTTTTAAAACAATTTAACACCTATTATGGTGTAAAAAAATATTTACATAAAAACCACTAATTATTCAATACACAAATATAATAAGAACAAAAAATCTACAAGTTTTACTTCACAAATGTACAGTTACATGTTTTTCATGATCTAGAAAAAGAAGTGATCACACATTCCACTATAATCACCATTTTGATTAGGAATGATCATGGGTTCTCCTTGAAATCATGATAAAAAATGTGTATCATGACTTGTGTAATGTTATATATCTCAAACAAATATAAATAATATTAATTTTAACAATAGAGAGTCTTCAACCATGATATATTTCAATAATTTATTATTTATTATTCTTTCTCTTCTTATTATTTTTCATCCTCTTCCTATTAATCTTCTACATGAACATTAGTAAACACTCATCTCTACTTTTTCTCCTACTATACAACATGGTATCATCTCGATTAAATAACATCAAAAACCTAATTCTCAATCTAGTAATTCTAAATTTCAAATTAAAATTCAAATATATAACTTCCATTACCTAATATCACTCCGTTTTTATCATTTAGATTTATTAAATCAATATATCATCCCAGGGATATAATTAGAGTCCATAAATATTCAAGTGATATTAGTCCCTGATTTTGGTATCAATTGCACAATGGTAGCTAGAAAAATCAGGAATATAATTTTTTTATGTTATGATCAATTTTCTAATGTCATAACTAAGATAAGAGCTACCTAATTACAACCTGAGGACCTTCACATGAAATAATTAATCAAAAAATTAAAATGATCATTTACCTTGTTTGATCTGAATCTATATCAAAAAACTACTCATTGCTGGTGGTCATTGCTTGAAATAATTAAAACTAGATCCCACTAGATCATTCTCACATGATTATCAAGTTTTTGGGAGCATTTTTTTATCAAAATCAATGTGCTAGAAAAGAATTACGATAATGCCTTATACATCTCAATGATCACCACAATAGCAACCCATCGATCAGTGAAGAAAACCATTGATCAAATAATTCGTTTTATTTTACTTTTTAAACTTTTTCATTGATATTTAATATATTTTACCACATGGTGTGTGGGGACATACATGAAATCGCCTTCATGTAATTTTTTTTTGATAAAGATCCTCCTAAGGCATTGATTACATTGGAATATTCAACCAATTCCCTTATGTTTTCTTTTGATATAACTCCACTATCCACACTTGTAGAAACAACATACATCACAGTAGTAATGAAATCTATATATAATTATTTAATGTAGTTTTTCATATAATTTTTCCATATCTAAAAACAGTTTAAATCAATTATTAGAATATCTTTGTGATTAACAACCTCCATTGAAACCACAGGGAGAGAAACAATAATTTTAACCTTTCATGATGACATGTGTTTTTTCCCAACTAGGTTGAATATCTAAGACGGTGGGTGAATAAGGGTATGAAAAAATAAAGAAACTGAACATTAAGATATTTTTTACTATAAAACAAAAAAACCTTCTCTCCATTTTCTATAGAAAAGTATAAGAAAAAATGAAAATACACACATGTTAAATTAATTTTAGTTGGTCCACCCTCACTGGGATACATCCGAGGAGTATACATAGAAAATGTTACTATGTACCAGACCCACTAAAGCACATTGTCATTAAAATGTTTGTAGTAGACTCATTTTCCCTCCTTGTTCAGTACCATTCACTACTTGAAATCACACAGCTCTCTTAACTGATGTATGCTCACTTCTCCTTTATAATATTATTCCATTAATCACTTGATTCAATATAGTTTAAACCTAATTTGATTAATCCTGAAACTCTAATTTCACTCACTTGATGAATACCTATATACCATATAATTATAGTGAAATATCTTCTTATTCTTGTAATAATCACTTTCACAAATCCCCATTCTCAACTTTTAAAAAACTACCAAAATATTTTTAAAAAATTTCAAACCATCGTGAAACTTTTCTATTAAAAATACACACAACCCTTCACAAAACTTTCTAATATTTAATTAAACTCATTACCGTTAATGAAACTTTATCTTTCATTAAATTTAACAATTCCACCTTGTACACAAAATTTTTTCTGCCAATATCAGAGCATCCATATTTCTGTATTGAATCATTGCCAACATATGTAGTCCACAATTATGCTATAACTCCAAAAATAACATTTTCATACTTATTATTCAACAAAAAAATAAACCCAAAAACACTAAAAGGTTCCCATAAAGAATTTTCCAAAAAATTAAAATATATTACATGATAAAAATGAGTGATTAATTTGAGTCATCATTCCCACAAATATTAAATGAACCATAAATATTAAAATAATATTTGTTCGTATTATATTTTCCCTATATTTACTTTATTAATTGTAAATAAATTAAATAAATTAAAATTTAATTATTTTATACTTGAATAATTGGAATTTATTTATTCCTTGGAGATCATATATTTTTGTACATTACTCAAACCATGTGTTGGGTCCCACCATTTCCAATGCACCTATTCAGTAAAATATGGTAGAATTTTATACAGTTTTAGTGTGTGAACCTCAAGAACCTTATCTCCATATTAGCGAATACTATTAAAAAACTAGAAATGGAGTCTAGAAACCCATCAAGGTCCATAAGGAGAAAGTAAAACTTATAGCAATTACAAGATTTCATATGGACACACGCTGTGTAGTATAATATATTTAACTTACGATATCCCAAAAAGCATGACGCACACTTTGAGTCATCAAGCTTTATTGATGTATTATTCATTGACCTAACTGGATAGACTTGCCTCCTTTTATCATGGGTACGGATTTAATAAAGGCACCGCTATCCGGATCTACTTGGTCTAACATATCACTTCCTTTCATAAGAAAGAAATATTATCTTGATTATTCAGTCAATGTCATACCAACAATGATGCACTCAATGCATGTTACCTCACTAAAACATCAATACTATAGTATCTATCTTTTTTAAATGTATGTGATCATATATAATACACTGATAGTAATATAAAGTTAAGATACCATTACATGTGTTCACATATAGAATGTGAGAAAGAAACCTGAAACATGTTATGTTTAAATTGGTTGGCCAGTCCTCATGATCTCATATACTCTATATTAGTAAGTGAAAACATCATGAGAAGAAGTATTAATGTTTATGATCCCCCAACACCAGATACTCAAACATCATATGTGTCTAGACTGGAAGGTGTATCTTTACCATAAAACATATGTTTACGATCATTGTCATAGTATCTCAAGGTCTTCATTATTACTCGAGATCTTCTATATCATTTTTATATGAAAATTATTCTATGAAAAATGTAATATAAATAGTTGATGTAGAAATACCAACACGTTATCATAATTGTACAGAATTCACAACTCATTGTATACATGATGTAGTACTCGAAAAGTATTGTTTAAGTTGGGTAAAGGGAACCCACTATTATAACACTCTAATTTTACTAGAATAAACTTTATAACCGACCTTTTTAGATATCACATAATAAAAACATTATTATTTTGAGATAAGGATTTAGTTAAGGGGAGTAATGCATCTCCACATAATGGAAACTATCTCAAATGTGACTTCACCTCCTTGAGTAATACTCCTCAAGAGATGATATCCCTATGTAAATTCCTTTTTTCCACTAGAAAAAATTAATTCATAGATAGTACTATTTTTAATATTATCATAATTTATATTATGATAAGACCTTACTTTCCTATTTTGATTCCTAGAACAACAAAAAATCATTTCATATTAATAATTTCTTCATAAGTTGTATCAAAAGCCTTACCACATTTGGTATTTATAGATATGGATACAACAAGCTTCAATGAGATTATGTTTCTCATTACCTTATCCTAAATGTTAAATTAGATCCCATTGATCCAATGTATGACTAGTTTGTGTCCCATTAAACTTGTTTCATTTCTTATATGTATACTAGGAACATATCTCTTGTACTCTCTCATGTACAATTGGATATTATTGATTACTTCACGTGTAGTTCTCCAGGATATAGATGATATTTACTACTATGAATTATATATTGTAAATATCATATCTTCTACATAATATGGAATGTGTGATTTATCCATCACATAATCGTATGGAATTCAACTCACCACATTAATCTACTCCTATGTTTCATACATGTATTCTTAGAATGATTTATTCCTTGTTCATGGCTAACAAATCTCTCTTCAACTTCTCCAACTATTATTTTTAATACCTTTTCATTATATATACATTGAATTTATCAAAGAAACCCATATGATCTACCTCATTAGCTCTCATTTCCTACAACTTAGGTTGCTATGATAATTTTATCACTATATAGTTACTTTCGTTATACTCTTAAATAACTATAATACCAATAACTATTTCCCATATTTTATTAACATATTATTCCTAGAAAAAATGGATCACCGACTAAAATCTAATAGAAACAATATGAAAATTAATTTCAAGTGATTATTATTTTATTTTTCTTCTTACTTTTATCTAAAATATGATTTGAGTAACTTGAAACCCTAATTGTCATTCCATGGTTTCACCAACAATTTCTCGTTATGTCATATAGAATCCTTTCAAGATTGGTGGTATTAACATCCAATAACACATTTAATAATCATAGAAAGTAGATATAAAAATTATAATTATAATGTATTTATGAATAACTACTTTTTATTACTAATTGAGCTATTATTATTACAATTCTTGTATAACCTAGGTATAATCTCACTTGAATACCCACCAGAGTAATCGAAATAATAAGCACGTAGATTTTGATACATGGAATCCATTATTTTATTTTTATTGATCATATAAATCATAGTTGATTTTAATTCACTTTCTTTGTAAGAATATATATTCTCAACTAAATATGTATCATTGATTGTGGTGAATGTAAAACCTCTATCATAGTTTTAACCTTCTTATAGAGTATGTGTCTCTATAACATTCCTTTTCTACAATATGTTTTTTGATCTTATACTGATGCCAAAAACTTATAAATATTCAATATTGTCTAAAACCAATTCAATATTTCTCCCACTATCTCAAATAGATATGTCCACCCATTTATATAAATATAGTCTTTCACATTACTATACCTTTCCTATTATATAGATATCTATCATATCATTAGAAAACATTAGGATAATTAATATAGATTCACTTTGTGTTTTTCTTGATGTATGTTTGATAATATTCATAAAACACTCTTTGAAACTAAACACATGTTAAAAGGACATGATTTATTTATATTATACTATTTATCATATGAAATCCATTTTTCATTATAGTGGGCATATGGTTATGGGATAATGCCTCTATTTGCAAAGCATGTCTTGAAATATAACAAAGGTATCTACAATGATTATTTATCTTAAAATTGATTATCATTTTACTTACCTCATGACTCTTATGTGTAGAAGGGAATATTCATTTATTAATTACTCCATGATACATTTTTAATGATAAATATTTTTATGTAAGACTCATCATCAATTATCTTTACTAACATTATAACTTTGATGTGTATAGTGAAATGTGGGTTTAGGAATAAATCCACTCTACATTTCATAATCGATTAATGCATGGTCAATATATTATTCAGCACATGGTCTCAATGCAACTAATATATTTTAACCATTCGTATACTATACTCCACTTTTACATTCCTTAAATATATTCATGGAGTCCTATTAAGTATATTTACCAGTATAATTTCCTTGGAATAGTTCAATATCTGTAGTTGAACTAATTCCAAAAGCATTGGGGCTTATCTTTATTTTTAAAAGGTTTATTTTCCCAAAACTAAATAAGTTTATATGTTGATAATAAATAAGATCTTTATATCCACATAGTATAAATACCATAATCGGTATATACAAGGAAATTCATTTTATTTTTACAAGAATTATCTTTCCAAAACTGGATATAATTGAGTCTTACATTTTATATTATCCATTTATTACCAATGATTCAATAACTACATAACTATTAGTTAAGTGTTAGACGCCACAAAGAATATTTATTCCAAAATTGTAATAATATATCCTTATTTCTAATGGACATGTGAGATGAATGTGTTCATTATACTCAGTAAAATTTTAAGTAGAATCATTAATGTTCACAATTAGAAGTTGTGCGCTTCTCACAATCGACTTTAGAATCACCCTTTATCATCTCCTTGGAGAATTCAACTTACTACTAGTAACATTTCAATACATGGTTATTATATTTAAATAAACTTGCGTGATAGGAAAATTTTATTTAATACCCAAGTCATACAATTTAAACATCACATACAATGATTAATATACCAAAAGAATAAGTAAATAATTGATTCCTCAATTTAGTTCTTTAAATTTAAAATTCAATAGACTTATTTCATGTCATGCAAAGAAAATAAACTATTACATGATGATCAACCTTTATTTTTTTAGGGAAATTTGTTAGGTTACTTCGGAACCACATTTTCCATTTTCCCTTTTTCATTATATTTCTACTTGTTCACCGTAAGAACTAAAGATTAATATTTCTTTAAGTTCTCATTTTAATAGATAACCTTACCGAAAAGGTAATGTAAAATATTTCTACATACTATTCCCTTTTTAATCATAAAAAACTGGAGTAAATGGGTGGTAAAGATATTATAAAGGTATGTATATAAATATTATGATACATCTTTCAATTTAAACATTTCCAATGTAATCATCCCCTTATTCATATTTTTCTTCATTTTCTACACATTTACTTTTAGTAGAAGAGACGACATGTGAAATCATCAATATCCTGATATTTTTTCCACAAATTCATCATACATGAGTCTCATTAAGTATCTTTCTCACCCTAACTTCCTGATTTAGATCAACATATATAAGGGACTCTAACACCTTGAATTTACTATATCTTATTACTTTGCACAATCTCCCATACTACTATTGGAAAATGATGTTAGTAAGTACATGGTCATATTCCAGGACTAATCGCAGTGAATTTGTGATTTGACTTGTCATTATTCTAAAAAATAAAACATATAAAGATAAGTACTTTTATCTTGATTACAAATTAGATATTACTGATTTATTAAACCATTAGATGTCTCTCACTATTTTATCAAACCCTATTATCCCCCACTTCAAGATTTAGAACACGTAGTCCCTTATATAATTTTATTCGAAAGGATCCTTGAACCTATCATCATAGTCTAAGCTATGGATATACCACTACTTAGGGAGTTTCAATTAATGCATTTTACTGGCCAACCACATTAAATCATGGCTCCCAAAATTGTTGAGTGAAGTCCTGACTTCTTGAAATCATAAACATTATTAAAAAAAATATTTTTCTATAAATATGAAAAAATATAGATATGGATACTTATTTGTAGCCATATTTAGTTATTTGAATTCATAACTATCATAATAACTCACTAGTTGTAGGATGCACCCTCAACTAGGGCTAATGAGCACCCTGTACACCCAGTTTTGTTCAAATTCAAACAATGGAATCTAGAATGACTTAATATTAATTTGTGGGATTTTAATATTTCTCTATGAATGAATTCATTTTTTATCTGATATGCATATATTATGTGATCGCACAGAGAACCTGACTATGAAGTAAATAGAAAAATATTCATTATATCTTGATTCATTTCAATATATGCATTTAGTTTATTATGTTATGTGATCTCACTCTCTTACATGCTGAAAAATAGTAAACAACTCATAAATTAAATAAGCTATGTGACTAATGTTTAGCATTTGATGTTGGTTGATCCATTTACTATTAATAAATCAACTATGACGCTATGGATAAAATACATGAGTTGTCTCTAAATGTTATCAGAACTCACACCCCGATCCAATGTGACAATATATCTTATAGAATACCACATGGTCTTGGTGTGGTCCCCATATTATAACATATTCATCAAAATACATAAATACATTCATGTAGGCGAGGGGTCCTCGAAAGTGAAAAATAAATTCAAAACAATAGGGATTAATGTGAATACCCTTATACATATTTGAGGCCTCATATAAAGATAATGATAAGGATGATAAGGCATGAACCTCCTTTTAACCTCATATCCCAACATGCATCAAAAAGGTATGTGAGTCCACCCTGAAAGGGGTTACTTGTGATTTGAGTGGCAATACTAATTTTCAACATGAGATGGTGAATTAATTGAGTGATATTACTGACTAGTATGTCACTATTTCTCATATTTAGTCACATCCTATAATAGTTCATCAAGGACCCATTATTCGGGACTCTACTATAGGTAATGTTAATATGTATTGTTTATAGGTTTCTTGTGAATGACCAGTGGAGGGACATGCTACTTCTATTAAGAAAAGACACATTGATGAGTATGTAATTTATGATAAAGAATGTGATTATTGGGATCCATCTAATACGAAATTGGATAGGTGGGATTGATCACCTATTTCAATCAAAAATGGAAGAAAAAAATGATGTTGAATCCTGTGTGCATGTTATTACGTCTAAAGCGGATGAGGAAAAGAGGTGAGACACGCTTGTTGAGGATGTCATGGATAGACAGGGGCGGGGGGAGAATTCTTTTATTGATGTGGTGCAAGATTATTCAGGTCCATGTTTAAGGAATTCTGGTAAAAAAATATTATGTTAACTAATATTTTATATAGGTCCAAAAGTCAGGCACTATTTAGTGAAAAATTTGAATGTGTGCATGGTGCTCTCCCAATTAGTGGAAGGTCTTCAAGCAATGAGACTGTTAAATAGGTCTTGGAGGGATCGAATCTGGTAGAAGATACAATCCCATAAAATGATAATGTAGGTGAATGGAAGTAGTCCAAAACATATAGGACGAGTCTTCATCCATGGGGGAGGTGTGGTGGTCGATCCCATAGATGATTTCAAATTTTCCTTGAGGTATTTCTTCACATGTTCTTAATAATAATCTTTTTTTATCCCTTGTACTTTTGTTATTTTATTTTCAATAAATTTCAGAATCATGGGTTCATATCCCATGGTGTTCACTATTTTGGGTATACCCTAGAATCTATTATGTTATCATAAATACTTATAAAAATAAAATAAATATATTTAAATAATAAATATATTTATTATATTTATAATTATGAAATTTTAATTATGTATAAATACTTTTAAATATATTTATTTCTAATTAAATTATATTAGGTACAAGGGGGTGTAATTACATTCAAACACACACACACACACCACACACACACAGTTATTAAAGGCAGGTCATATCCCCCCAAGGGATAACCCACATAACCATCCACTTTATTGCATAATATATTTATGGCCTAAAGGCCTAGTGGGAATGATTCCCATTACATGGCCAGTAGGCCCACCATTAGAAGGTCCAAAGTACCTTCATGCATCATGCCTCCATCACCACATGCACGTTATGCCTGAGTCATCTCCCCTTTGATGGCCCAATGGCCCAGTATCCCAAAATCCAAATCCACATGAATAGTAATGGTGCTATAGTACCGCGTTATATTACTTGTAATAGTACATTGCAAATTTATTCCCACATGGATATGAACCCAGATCTAATGCAGGATTGCAGGAATCCTTTTACCACTAGCGTATTCCCCCAACTACATTTTTAAATATTAATTATAACAATATATATTTAAATAATTAAAAAATTATAATAGATACATCTATTATAGTTATACATATATATATATATATCGAAGAGGTTTAGGAGGAAGGCAAGCGCGGTCCTAAAAATTTATTAGAAAAAATTTAAAGAAAATAAAGAGAAGTCAAGGGGTCAAATAAATACATAATACCTCATCCAAATAAGAAAATAAAAAATGAAAAAATATAGGTTTATAAATCATCAACAGATTCCCACTCTGACTGTGAATTATTTTGTTCTAAGAGCACTGAGTACTTCTCCCAGATCTGTTATTGTTCCATAGTGAGTTGTCACGTGGAACGACCACAGTCTCTTGCATCCAAATCATCACAGCCACATCCTCAACACCGAAATTTTGTATGATGACCGCATTTCAAAAAATTGGGTTTTTTATATACCCCCTTTGTTTCCTTCCTTTAAAATGCATCACCTTTATCATCAATGTATTGTGCTGCATTCACTTTCTTGTTTTTTGAACTAGTTGCACCTTGTTACTATAAAGGGGTTGTAACTGCATCCTCAGTAAATCCAGAATTTTTTACCATAAAAGGGAGGACAATTTCCTACTTTTTCCCATGATTTTATAGTATAATTTCTATCCAAAAGATGAGAAGGTTCTTTCATTGGGGATGATGTTCTAAACAAAACTCATCACTTCTCAATTCAACAGTGGCTTGAAGTCCTATGAAAATTACATCATGAAAGGAAGAAGTTGTCTCCTTACCATTACCAATGCCACAACCTTTATGTACAGAAAAATATAGGGAACTACCCCTCCCCATTGAAATAAAATCAGTTATTTCATCAACACATGAATATTTTTGTAGAGCCCCTTCCTGCACATCCCTTTATGAAGTCCAGCAAGCTAATCTACTAGCAGATCTTGCACCTGGACCTTTTCATTACCACCACTTTTTATGTTCTTTTTTCCTTGGATATATTAAGACATTCATCTGAATTTTCATCACCTTTATTCTTTCAGAAACATCATTCCCTACCAATCTAACAAATTTACAAAATGTAGGAATTGACTCATATTCAAAATCAAACTAAAATTTCCCACTATTGGCCACCATTGTATCACAATTAGGTAATGTATTCATCATGTCTGTGTCAACTAAAACACTGAAAAAGTAACCAAAATTACCATGCAATGTATTATCATTCATTTTCAGAGGGATACCAATGCAAAAAACTAAATAATTCAAAATCAACAGATGCTAAATCACCCATCTTAAACCATGAAATCTATCACAAATTCGAGCATTTGAATGTTTTTGTAGATAAGGATTAAAATTTAAATCCCAATTATAAATTTGAAAAAATTTTATATTAAGATAGTTGAACCCATTTCTATGTACCCTCAGTTTGTCAATTGGAGTGGATAAAATAAGGTAAAGGTAGCCTCTACTAATATGAACTATCCTCTAGTCTGAAAAACTGCAAAATTTGAGAAAGCCTGATATTTAAATCCATAGTATTCATTAGTTTATCACCTATAGAGAGTAATAAATTCCCAATGAGGGAGAATATCCAAGACTCAAGACATTCCTTGAGTGCCACTGGAAGAGTAATAACAGTAAATCTCCCATCATCAGATTTGGAAATCCAGGAGTCCCAAAACCCATGGGGTCCGTATTCCATGGATGAAACAAGGGCTTCAGAGAAAAAAACACTCTTACTCAATGGATTCAAAGAAATTTGAGAACTTGTGGAATCTTTTTCATCATGGACAACGAACCCCCAATGCCAGGGATAGTCAAACCTAAGGATGATGGCGAGGACACTCTCCCCTTTAACACCGGATCACATTCAATGCAGTCATCTCGATCACCCACCCTCCTTCTTTCCCCGCATCGGTGGTCAAACCCTCACCACTAAGATTCATGGAATGCTCCAGGACAAGATTCTGGAGTAGAACCAGATCCAAGGCTGACAATGAGGATGACCCTCTCCCTGTTAACATTGGATATTTTTTCATATGTACGTCTGAACCCTCACTGCTAGCATTCTAAGTCTACCCATCAGAGATATCTGATGCACTATGGAAGAAGATGGATCTATGAAATTCTTGTGAGATCGATGTGATCCCCTTAAAAAAGAAATAAATATATAGATAAATAAAATTATAAATATAATAAATACAAATATTTAAAATTACAATTCTAAATAAATATAGATACAATTAAATAATTAAAAAATTATAATAAATATATTAATTACATATATTTATAAAATTATAAATATAATAAATATATTTTTTACAATTGTATAATTTTTTGAATTTATAAATAATTAAACCTATAAATAAATATATATTTATTATAATTTTTTAATTACAAATAAATATAAATTTAATTATAGTTATAATTATAAATAAATATATAATTATTTAAATAATTATAAAATTATAAAAAATATATTTATCATTACTATAATGTTACAAATATATATTATTAAATAAATATACTTATAAATATATAAAAATATTTTCAAATAAATATAAATATTTATAATTATAATTATAAATAACTATAGATATATTTAGATAATTATTAAAATATAAAAATTATATAAATTACTAAAATTATAAATATAATAAAATATATTTCATATAATTTTATAATTTTTTAATGAAATAAGTATATTTTTTTATTTATAATCAAGACTGTAAATAAATAAATGTTTATTACAATTTTTCAATTATAAATAAATAAATATTTATTTATACATATAATTATAAATATATATATTAAAATAATTATAAATTTATAATAAATATATTTATTTTACTTATAATTTTATAAATATATAAATATATAATTAAATAATTATATTTACAAATATATATGCCAATGGAATGTTAGCCGAGTGGTACCCATTAGTTGTACCCCTTGCTCTCCATGAGAACTATCTCGGGATAGAGTCTCGCCAGGCTTGGACACTATGTGTATTATACATAGGATGATTCGCATTCATTGCCTAGCTAGGGAATGTGCGGTGTGCTCTATGATAGGTGGGGTCCCTAGTGGGAGGCGAGCATTACCCTTACACACTTTTTGTAGTTGGGGTTTGGATTAGTGGTAAGCAACCTATATTCCTACATGAAAAATGGGTGTTCAAAACCCATTAGGCGTAGGATACTATAGCAGTATTGTAGCAGCACTGTAGCTGTGGAGGCAGTGTAGCAACATCGTCACTATCGCGACAAAAGGCTTTGATGCTATAGTAGTGGCGGACACTGTAGCAATGATGGTACTGTAGAAAGTACTGTAGTAGTGGTGGTACTGTAGCATGCACTATATCAGAGGGGATACTATAGCAGTACAATTTATATAATGGGTGTTTGGACAATATTTTAGGCCTATGAACCATGTAATGTGCAGAGACCTAAGCCCGAGCGACAGGACTCAGCCCTTGAATGAGATCTTTGTTTTTTATAAAATGGAAGTTAATAAATACACAACATTTGATTTTCATATCAGGATCTTTTACCTGCCAAGGTTTTGGGGAATTAGAACCCAAAAATTCATTCAAATACAATTGTATAAATATTATAAATTATTAAACAACAAATCATTAGTGCACCACCCCCATTTTATAAATTTATCTTAGTAGACCAAAAAACCTGTAAGAATCATTTTAATACATGGGGTGAGATAAAATCCCAGTAAAGGGATTTAAAACAACCAATAAGTTCCTTAAAAATTTTGTGAAAATGAATATACATACTTAAAATTTATTTTCACAATAACTTGAATATATATACGAAAATTGTATTTCACAAAGAAAAATGTACTTGAAATTCCATTGGGAATCTACTATGAAAATATTATTTTTTTGTTGTTCATTAATGGTACTCGGAAGAAAATGTATAAAATCCCTAAATAACGCCACCAGTCAATTCATAAAGCTACGGGTTCACTCCCCACAACGTCACTTATTTGACCGATGCTGAATTTTTTGAAAACATTTCCCTATTGCATGCTTTTCTCATCTATTTTTGAAAACATTTCTAAAGTACCTATGTAGATCAAAATTACCTTTGAAGGAATTAAAAAAATCCCATGTCGCCCACATACTCTCAAAGATTATAGTCGTTTAAGAGATAATTCCATGTATGAAAACCTTTTAATAATTAGGAGACATAATTTCTAGATGCATGGGTTAAATGAGTACATGTCCTTATAGTGTTGATATTATCATGTATGGACTAGATGACAGACATTTATATCCATGATTGACTGGAAGATGATGAAGATGGAAGTAAACACATAAAAGGATACATTTTTTATAATTTCACATAAAATGATAAGATTTATCTCATGTAGTTGAGAAAACAAAGTGTTTAGAATAGTTTAAAATCCCTAAACATTAGTTTTGAGGTTGATAAATATCATTTCTGAATAATAGAGAATGAACATCTATACTGAAGTTCATTATACTTAAATTTTTATATATGTATATATATATATATATATATACTTATATATGTGTATGTGGTTTTTTTACATAAAACTCTTTCAAAATTTTAAAATAAGAACCCTCCCATATGAACACACACACCAAAAAAATCTTGAAAAATAAATTCAAGTGTATTTATCGGCATTAAGGATTACACATATACTCACATATATATATATATATAGCCCTTATACATATAAATTTTGAAAACCAGGTTAATACATAAGTTCTTAGATTTAAGATTTATAGTGAAGAAACCCTTAACATATATATATTTATTTATTTATTTTGAAAATATTAATCTATATACATGTATATACTCATGTATGTACACATATATATGTAATTTTAGTCAAAATAACATAATTCATAAATTATGTTTCATTCTAAAAAACATAATACGTTAAATATAGAAAATCTAAATAGAGAAAATATTTCATATATACCATTTTGGTTTAAAAGGATACTGTATAGAAAAACACACACATATATATATATATACATATATATATATATGTACATATATTAGTTTATTGGAAATTAAATAATAAAGTCCCCTTACATTGTTTAGATCAAGATAGGGATGAGGTTTCTGGAACTGAGATAGAGAGAGAGAGAGAGAGAGACAGAGAGAGAGAACTTGAGAGAGGAAATATTTGAGTGGCACTTGGGTTGCTAAGTTATTTTTTTTAAAAACCAAATATTCAATTGTTGATCAAAATAGACTTTAGATAATCAAACAAACATGTTGATTAGACCATTTTTACATGCAACAGGATTAATTGACATCCCAAATTATAAAAATGACACCATGAGGGAGATCTGAGTCAGGGATGGTGATTTATGGCTTAAATTAATCACCTCACTTAGAATTAATTGAAGAAGTCGCAATGAGGGTGGAAAGATGGTGTTATGGAAAAGAGGGGTTGGAGAGGGACCAACGGCTATAAGGTACGATGGGGCCTAGTTTATCTCAACGAGGATGAATATTTAATAAAGAGTAGATAGATCAGATCATTCTTGATGTAGTCGAAGGGCTAGAAATAACCCAGAAAAATTTAACAAAGGGGTTCATGTGGCTAAAGGACGAATGACTAAGATTTAGCTGTATATTCTATCAGATGGATTTGGTTGGTCCCCACATTATAAAATAGGCAGACGTCCACGATTAGATCATGGATCAACCTGATGGTTGTTGCTGATTTTCATTCTTAAAACGGTTCAACAGTCTAGATTGTACATCTCTATATGAAATAGTTGCGAAAAAACCGTGGTGAAGAAATACGGTGGTGGGGGTTTGAACACGAGATCAGCGAGGATGTCCAGGATCTCATGTGGCGAGATCCTATGGTTGAGATCATGCACAGTGATAAATTGAATCCCACTTCAAAATCGAGTGGGTTCCATTGCTGCCCTATAAGTTTCATCATGGGGTGCCATATCTCGATGACACAAGCATGCACACCATGCGGTCCTCATACATGGAATCCCACCCATTGGCCTCAGCCTGCCCCTGTGTACCCTCTCCCATGCACTAGTGCATGACTTGGGCTACCCTGTGCCTAGATCGATCCTCTCCTTACACACAGGCTTGCTCTTACTCTACATAAGTGTTGTGCTAGCACCCACCCGGAACTTGAGGTATTGGCCTATAAGGCTTCCCTCAATTGGTGGCTGCAACGCCAATTTTTTTATTAAATTTTTTTACGTAAATATTAAAAATTTCAAAAATATGTATGGCCTTATATGTTTAACTTACAGAATTATTTATTTTCTTGTTTGTGAATATTTCATTCCCATTATGGTCATTTCTATAATTACATCACTAATAAAAACATTAAATTATAGTAAACTAAAATTCATGTTTGATTTTTTAAAACTCCCACCATTAAAATAAAAATTTTTTAAAGAACATGAATACCCTTTTTTTATATTTTAATATCAAAAAATTAAATAATAACTCAAAATTGAAACCATTATATTTATTTAACTAAAAATTTTATTTCAAAATATTTAACTTTAAAAAACATAAAATACCCAATGGATATAAAACATCAACTATCACCTTGAAACCAAATAAATATTTATAATAGTCATTTTAGGTCATATAAATACCAATTTTAGGCATTCATAGATCATTTCTTGTTTTTAAGAGGATTGTTCTCTACATTTATTTGATGCTTAGTTTTCTTTCTTTACTACTTGTTGTAAAAAATATATTTATAGAAAATCCATGGTATGTAAACTACATCATCGACCTTCTTGTTATGATTGGTAGTTTACCATTTATTTTGTTGGGTCTTTTGAAGAGTTTTCTAGAGGAGTTTTAATATTTTGTATCCATGTAATATTTCAATGTTTGAATAAAATGTTCCTTATTATCTTCTGATCATTCATATTAAATAAAACCATTGACAATAATATAAAACATTAATAAAAAAAACTTATTATTATAGTTATAATTAGGATTGGGGTGTTTCATTCTCCCCCATTATAGAATTGTACCCTCACAATTCTATTGTACTCATACACTTCCACCAACAGCTACTCTCAAGTATCATCCTCGATGTCCCTACAAAACATTTTTTAGTTTTTTATTAACTTACAAAATTAGAATGAAAAACATTTAGTTTATACCTTCACCAGGTCTACCATCTTCAGATACTTTCTTTGTATGTTTTCCCGATGAGGTTGATCCCCAAAACATTTTTTAAATTTTCAATTTCATTTTCCCAAATTCTCCTCAGGCAGCTAGGTTTGAACTCATGTAGAAAAAAATTGGACCTTGAGAGATTAGCAAGAGAGGTCTAATGTTCATAGATATCGGAATGGACATGGTTCTTACAGACTAGTCATGAATCCTTGTTTTATAAAAACAATATATCATAATGTTTCCCAAACATACTAAAGCTCAGAACTTGAAACAGATAGGCTTCAGGGGAGGTCACCCACCTCTGCAGCTTCCCAATTTTTTTTAAATCCAGATAAGTCTTAGATAGGGTGAAACATTAGAAAATACCTTCATAGTATATTCCATTATGTGAATAATATTCAAGTTGTGAATAATATTCAAGTTGTGAATCTGACATAATGTGATATAAATGTTTCAGTCCTTGGTATAATCGAAGGACGTTTGGGTTGGTTGACACCTAGTACATGTTTTTGTAGGATAAATCCAGGTATGAGAAAGGTTGGTAAGCATATGAACATGATTTTAAAATTATGGTCTTGAGTAGCTCAATAATAAGAGACAAGAGGTTATTTGGTGAACCCTCATATTACCTCTAAAAATATAAGAAATGGATTTCACATAAGAAAAAATTATTAAATTTTCAATTTCATTCTTGTTTTCCAAATTTCACTAAGTTGTTTCTCTAATACTAACTGTAGAGACCTGAGATCGAGCTACCAAAATCAATCCCGAAAAATTTTGTCTATATTTTTATAAAAACAATCATAATAAATACACAACATTTCATTTTCATATCAGGATATTTTATAATTCCAGGTTTCGGAGAATTAGAAACCAAAAATGCAATCAAATAAAATTATACAAAACATGGAAATAATTAAACAACAAATCATTAATTCATCGACCCCACTTTAGAAATGTATCATAGCACGACCACTAAACCTGTACGAATCAATTTAATACATGGGGTGAGAACAAAAATACCTACTAAAAGGGTTTAAAACAACCTATAAGTTCATTAATCATTTATTACAAATGAATATACATACATAAAATAGATTTTCACAAAAAATTAAATAAATATATATATATATATTGAAATACAATATTTCACAAAATAATTGTACATGAAAAGATGTTGGGAATTCTCCTATGAAAATAATAATTTTCTATAGGTTATTAACTGTACTTGGAATACCATGCTTAAAATCCATACACAAGTCCACCAGTTAATTCTTAGACTTATGGATTAACTCCCCGCAATATCATATATTTCACCGGTTGGAGTTTTTTGAAAACATTTTCCCATGGCCTTTTCTTATCATCTCATTCCCAAAAAATTTCAAAATTAACTACATATTATTAAAATCATTTTAAAGGTATAAAAATCCTTCCATGTCACCCACGTACTCTCAAATATTATAGTCATTTAAGAGAGAATCACATGCTTGAAAACCTTTTAATAATTAAGAACCACAATTTCTAGATACATGGTTCAAATATGTTCATGTCCTCATAATATTGATATTATCATGTATGCACTAGATAATAGACATACCTATCCATGATTGACTGGAAGATGATGTAGATGAATGTATGCACATAAAATCATACCTGTTTTCATAATTTCACCTAAAATAATAAGATTTATCTCACATAGTTGAGAAAACAAAATGTTTATAAGAGTTTAAAATCACCAAATATTAGTTTAGAGGTTGATAAATAGAATTTTAGAATAATAGAGAAATAAAATATATACTCATGTTGTTTATACTTAAATAATTATATATTTATGTATCTAACTATACGTAAATATATATCCTTATATATGTGTATGTGTTTTTTTACATAAAACTCTTTCAAAATTTTAAAACAAGAACTCTCCCATATGAACAGAAACACCAAAAAAAGGTTTATAAATAAATTTAAGTGTATTTATCTTCATGTAGGATTACACATATACTTACATATATGTGTATCACCCTTATAAAAATAAATTTTTAAAACCAAGTTAACACATATGTTCTTAGATATAAGATTCATGGTGAAGAAACCCATAACATATATACATATATATTTTGAAAATATTATGTTATATATGTGTATATAGGATTGTATATACATATTTATGTAATTTTGGTAAAATTAACATCATTTTGTATTTAGATTTATTTCTTGAAACCATGATACATTAAATATAGATCTTCTAAACTGAGAACACATTTCAAATATACCATTTTTTTAAAGGATATCACAGACACACACACACATAGATACATTTGTATATATGTTCATATATTATTTTACACAAAACTAAATAATAAAAACCCATTAATTGACTTAGATAAGGAGTGGGATGAGGTTTCCAAAACTGAGAGAGAGAGAGGGATCTTAAGAAAGGAAATTGTCGAGTGGCACATGGGTTTACAAAGTGAAGTTTTAAACAAAAACCGAATTTTCAATTATTGATCTGAATATAAAAATCTAATCAAACAAAAATGTTGATTTGTGCAAATTCTATGTGCAATAGGGTTAACTAACAACCAAAAATATAAAAAATAAACCATGAGGGAGATTAGATTCTGGGATGGTGATTTTTTGCATAAAAAATCACTTCTATTGGAATTAATTGAAGATGTTGTGAGGAGGGTGGAAATATGGTGTCATGGGAAAGGGGGTATAGAGAGGGACTGATGGCTAAAAGGTGTGACAGGGCCAGGTGTAGGTCAACAAGGATGAAGACACAATAAAATTTGGATAGATCAGATCATTCTTGATCTAAACCAGGGGTGGAAATTACCATAAAAATATAAAGAAAGGGGTAACTAAGGGATGAATGATTAGGATTTAGCTGAAAATCTGATCAGAAAGTCGTGTCTGGTCCCAGTGTTTTAAAAGGAGGATGACTGATTTTAGATCAAGGCATGATCAGATATTCACTGTTGATTCTCATTTTTAAAACAGTAGTGGAGTCTAGATCTAATACAACGAGATCGAACGGTGGAGAAAAAACTATGGTGAAGGAATCTTGTGGTGGGGGTTTGAACGCGGGATTGGCATGGATAGTTGGAATATCGTGTGGTGAGATCATGTTTTGGAGATCATGTTTTGTGAGTAACCAAATCCCACATTGAATGACAGTGGGTTCTGGAGATACCTTATAAGGTTCAACATGCGGTTCCATGTCCCAATGACACATGAAAACACACTATGGGGTCCTTATACATGGGACCCCACTCGTGGATCTCGACCCACTCATGCATACCATCTCCTACACACCAATGCTTAGCGTAGGCTACAATATGCCTGGCTTGAGCCTCACCTCATACATGGTCTTGCTCATGCACTGCTTAAGTGTTGTGCTAAGAGCCCACATGGACCGTGAGGGCTTGGCCTATATAGCCGCCCTTGGTTGGTGGGTTCTACGCCTTTTTTATTAGTAAAACAATATTACATAAATATTAAGAAATACCGAAATATGTACATCCTTATATGTTTATCTTATAAAATTATCTATTTTCTCTTTTTATGTATATTGGTTTCCCATTATTTTTATCTCTATGGTTATATTACTAATAAAAACATTAAATGTTAGTAAATTAAAATTCATCATATATTTTTTTAAAACTCCCACTATTAAAACACCAATAATTTAAAGAATATGAATACCCCTGTTTTATATTTTAAAATCCACACATTAAATAATAACCCATAATTAAAAACCTTAATTTTATTAAACTGAAAATGTTATTTTAAAACATTTAAAGCATTTAACATTAAAACACTTAAAATAACCAATGGCTATAAAACATTAACGGTCACCTTGAAACCCACTGTCTATTTATAAAGGTCATTTTAAGACGTGTAAATACTCGTTCAAGGTATTTTATGATCATTTCTAGTTTTTAATAGGATGGTTCTCTACATTTAATTGATGCTTAACACTATTTCATTAATGCTTGTTATAATGTTATTTGTTACGATATATCCAAGGGATTTCAACTATTCCATCATCCTTCATGTTATGTTTGGGGGTTTATTGTTTCTTTTTGTTGGGTCTTGTGATGAGTTTTCTCGTCTAGTTGTAATATTTTGTATCTATGTAATATTTCAGTGTTTGAATATATTTTTCCTTACATTCTTTTATGAATTCATATTAAATAACACCATTGAGCCTAAAATAAGATATTAATAAAAAAACATTATTATTATAGTTATAATTAGGTTCGTCTCATTACATAAGGGGCTACATGTCCACTGGGCCTTCAGGCTAATTATATATAATTAAATATAGCAGGTGGTTGGGTGGGTTACCCCTTAGGGGATATGGCCTCACTTTCAAGCCTATGTTTGTGTGGTGTGTGTTTTTTATGTAATTTTCCCCCGGACCCATAATATATAAGTATATACAAATATTTATAAATATATACAAATATTTATAATACTAATTACAAACAAAGAGAGTTTTTTTAAATAATTATAAAATTGTAATAAATATATTAATTATATATATTTATAAAACTATACATATAATAAATAATGTCATTATAATTGTATATTAATATAAATATAAATATTTATTTATAGATATAATTATAAAAAATATATATTAATTTAAATAAATATAAAATTACAACAAATATAGTAATTATAATTTTATAATTCTATATATAAAATGTTAAAAATTTATAGTTATAAATATAAATAAATATATATTCATAAATATTTTTTATTATATATAATTATATATATAGTAAATATATTTATTATAATTTTATAATTATAAAATATTATATATTTAATCACAATATTTATAATTGTATAGATATATATAATTATATAAATATATTTATTATATATATAAACACAAATAAATATATATTTTCTACATATATTAACATAAATAAATAATTATTTATTTTTAGTTGTAATTATAAATAAATATATTTATTTATTATATAAATAATTTTAAATATATATATATAATAATATAAATAAATTATTAACATTATATCATTATGGGTTATTTTTTAGTGATGATAAAGATACACCTTTATGAGTGCTAAAAACAATGATAAAATGGTTCTTTATCAGCACTGATAAATACACCATTTATCAATGTTTTTTAGCACTGATAAAGGAATATCTTTATCATCACTAAATTGCATTGATAAAGATATGTTTAATCAGTTCATTCTATTTTAACACTGATAAAACATAGCTTTATCAGTGATTTTTAAGTTGCACCAAAAATTGCGTTATTTGGTTTTATTAATGAACTCTAGTAGTCAGCTTCTTCTCATGTAGACTTCATGCTCACACAGAAGCCGGATGTCATTGTGTCGCCGCTATTGTTGAACCCCGCTACCGCCTCTACTCTACTCTCTCCAAACCACACTAGCACAACCCTATCTCACCACCACTATTTCCGAACCCCACTATTAATGCATGTTGTTGTCCCCCAGACGCACTGCCTCAACGTTGTTGCTCTGGCACAGTCCCGACCCACCATCATCTCTACCTGCCTCATTGACCTCTCTCCCTACCCCACTGACTTCATTATACATCGTTATCATCATCATTGAGGCTCCCTTCCTTGTCACCATCTCTCCCACTTCCATCATAGACAATCTTCTTATCACTGATTTCTAGCCTATTATATTTTCTATTTGGTGATGTTTTTAGCTCTATATTTTCATCTTTTTCATCCTACATGATGATAATTATAAAAGTTGTGATATTCCCCATTGGTTTTTTTGTAAATCCATTCATACCCTAGATTGTAAATACATGTATTTGTATTCATATCCTACACCAAAATATCAATAGTCATTCTGACCATATCCTGAATTGAATATTATTCTCATATATTTTTGTTTCTCATTAGCGATGAAGTTCCTATGTTCTGTAAAAAATAATTTTTATGTGCTATATTTACACAACATTAACACCAAATATTTAGTGTATTCCTTTTTCTTATTCATAACCATGTTTTGGTTTTTGAATATATGATATGTTGATAAATGAATTTCTTTTCACAAATTGGTTCATTTCGGTTTTTATTCAACTATTGTTGATTTGTTCTTATTAAAATTACTTAGGACTAAATTTCATTTGTCTAGGAACAAATTTATTCAAATATTAGTATCTAACCTCTATGTATATTTCGAATGTACCTCCTTTTCATATTTAATTTCCCATATACATGATCTTTCATAAAAAAGAAGCTTCCTATATCTTAATGTTTTAATGGAAGATCTCCTTGAACAACAACTTAGAAATCCTCTCTTAGAAAAATAACTCATATATATACTAATCTTTCATATTATAAATGTGTTTCTTAAAGAACATGGAACATGATGAATTTTTTGAGAATTAAATAGAGAATGGGATGTTAATGTATTGTTCCTTGAATGTTTCCCTCATATTTTTTATATGAATATTAATACATTCCATTAATCATCCTCTTTATAAGTGGATTATGTTTCTTTTATTGATATACTTTGGTTAGATTTTATTTTCCTTCTCAGTACTTACTACATAATATTATTTTTATAAGATTTCTTATATACCAGGTTTCCTTACATTTTCATTGTCCTTCGTATTTTATTTATCTTTAAATTATTGTTGTGATGAAAGTGTTTACTTATTATAATTATTCCTATATGAGTGCCAGTGGGGGATAAATGTTGTTTTCCAAGTGGTTTTATCCATTTTTATGTAATAATATTCAATTAAATATGTTTGTGAAATTTCATAAATTAATTTTTTTAAAAGAATGATTTTGCTTTTAAAATTATTTGTAATCACTAACTCGATGTTTTAAAAATTATTTTTGTGTTAATTGAATTTTAAACAAATATTTTTGGTAATTTCAAAGTTTTAAAAATGCTGTAAAATGTTGTTTTATTTTTAATGTGGTCAGTAAACTCTTGTGATCTGTATTTAAAACCACTTTTTAAAAGGGTGTGTTTTCAAACGTGGATTGGATTTTGAAACTTATTGTAACAATGAATTCTTTTCAATGAACATTTTAAGGGAAGTGTAAATTCGTCTTTGTGATTCTAAGGTTTTTGGATAAAATTTGTCTGAATAGTAGATTGGTATGGCTTTTATAAATGATAAAATGTCTTTTAATTCAAAGAATGTTTTTAAAATAGAATACCCATTTGAAATTTTACAAAAAAATGAGTTTTCATAAATTGGTTGATACCCCCCTTAATCCCCTTTTCTTCTTGTTTGAAAATTGTATTTTGTTCTCCGATGTGCAGATGTATATTATTGATGACCAAGTTTGTGTGACTTGATATTTTGGTGCTTGACTGCATGCTTTATTCCTTCTTTATATGGTTTGATTATCATATTTTTTGAAAGGGGATTGGGATGGGTTTTAAAAGAATGAAAGAAGTAAATCATGATTTTGAAGTGTTTTAAAAAAATCAATAATGATTTTTAAAGGTATAGAAAAATTAGAAAAATTAGAATAGTTTGAATTTGAAACTCTAAGAATGCATGATTTCTGAAAATGGGTTTTTAGGCCTCTATTCCTAGGTTTATGGAAATTGTAGGTTTTCAATCATTTTTTAGAAAACTATATAATAGTTGGAAACCTCTTTTAGTTTTAAAATGTGTAATTTAAAAATTAACGTTTATGAAAAAAATTAATGTTATATTTTAAAAAAAATTGATTTGTCCAAGAGGTATTGGCCAAGTGAAAATGTATTCCAAGTGATTGTTTATATTTGATGAAAAAATTAGAAAATAGGTTTTAACATACTTTTATGTGCTAACACTTATTTAGTAAAAGTATATAGAAAGTGTTCATTTTTTTAATTTATTCCAAAAAAAAAATTTATGATGTAGTACAGAAGTGACATCTTAGATTTGGTAGGTTTTGGTGACCAATTAAACATTTATATCATTCTTATATTTTATAGGTGCATGTTGTTTCTTTCTTGTTTCGCTTACTTTGGATCTTATGAGAGTGATATGTATTTGGATGATGACCCTAGTTGAACATATTTTGTGTATTTATCTTCTTAAATATTAATATTAATGAATAAAATTATATTATTGTGAATAAAGAATAGATGGATACCGATTGTCTAACAAAATATTATGAAGATGGAGTGAATGAGTTCATCATGTTTGAAAAATATCATGAATATGACACTTATCAAATCATTTTCCCATGTTTATATTTTTTTTATTTAAGACTATTTATTCTTAAGGAGTTGGAAGAACACTTTATCTATCTAGGAATAGATCAATGTTAAAAATGTTGGAATAAACAAGGGGAAAAGCGAATTTAGCTAGTTGCAAGGATATAACTACATTTTATGGATAATCTAATATGATTTCAATTGTGGAAAATGAAGAAGATCAGATCAAGGATGTGATTATAGATTTAAATGATGATGAAGATCATATTGAAATAATAACAAGGGTAGTTGAATATGAACACCATGATTGTCCAAAATTGATTGAGAATTTAAAGAGTTTTTAAAATACACTGTTGTATTTTGGTTTAACTAAATATACATAATTTTCAGCCGTACAGACGCTATATAATCTGAAAGAAAGCTACAAATGGAGTGATTCCAGTTTTATGGAACAAATTCTCACTAGAATGTCATGCTCGCATAATATAATGATCTCATGAACCAAACATTAGACCCCAAACAAATGCTACACTCAATGGGTATGATCTTTGAAAGAATATGTGCATGCCCAAATCATTGTATACTATTTCTCAAGGACCAAAAATCACTTATATATTGCCCAATGTATGGTGCTTACAGATACAAGAAAGATGAATATGGTCCTATGAGAGTATCATGGTACATTCCAATAATTCCATGGTTGAGGAACCTATATGGAAGTGAGGGGACTACAAGGAAATTGATGCGGCACACATATACAAGAAATAAATATGGGAAACTACATCACCTAATATACTATCCTCAATGGATGATAATTGATAATGAGTATCCTGAATTTTCAAACAAGATTATAAAACTTCATCTTGTGTTATCTACATATGGGGGGAATCCGTTTGGTTTCCAAAGAAGCACTCATAATACATTGCTATTTGTGTTGGTAAATTATAACTTTCCACCTTGGTTATGTATGAAATGAAATTATATCGTGTTATATTTGATTATACCAATACCAAAACAACCGGGTAATGGTATTAATTTTTATTTTTCTCTATTGATTGAGTATTTAAAATTATTATTTGATTCATGTGTTACATTGTATGATTCCTACAGAAATGAATAATTCATGTTGAGAGCCATATTATTGAAGATAATAAATGAATTTCTTTCTTGTGGAAAATTTTCAGGATATAGCATTAAAGGAACTCAAGAGTGTCCCATTTATGAAAAGGGTACACAGTCAATTGGGTTGAAACATTAAATGAAAAACTATTTCCTAGGAAATCCTAGATTTCTACCCTGACTGCATAAGTAAAAATCTTGTACGACATCATTTGATTGATGTGTAAAAGAATTTAAAATACCATATTTTATAACAGGTGATCAATGTTTTAAGAAAGTAAAATATGTGGACACTGATTTTGGTAAACCATTTTCAAAAAACCTTATAAAAAATGGTTGGAAAAAGTGATCAGTTTTTTTTAATTATCATTCTGTAATTTTATGCATGTAAGACATTTTATTTAGGTCATGAATATTGAAAAAACATGTATCTAATAGTTTTATAAACAACTTGATAAATACACCTGGGAAAACAAAGGATGGAATTAATGCTAGGTTGGACATGGTTGACATGGGAATACGTGAAGAGTTTCTGCTAATGAAGGGTTAAAAATGAACTTTTCTTCCTCTATCTACTTACACTCTATCCATGTAGAAGAGATATTAGTTTTTCAATTTTTTTAATGGTGTTAATTTTTAATAGGGGTATTCATTGAATATCAATAACATCGTGTGAATAACTGATATAAAGTTAAAGTTTCTGAAATCACATGACTGCCATGTTTTAATGAAAGATCTAATTACTATATCTTTAAATTGCATTTTTTTCAAATAATGTTCATCATAAATTAACCAAAAAAAGTTTCTTCTTCAAATCTATATGAATCAATGTTATAGACGAAACAAAATTTCTGACTATGTGAAGAGAATTTGTTGTCATATTATGTGAATTGGAAATGTTCTTCCAACAAACATTATTTGATATGGTGGTTCATTTGATGGTTCACTTGGTGACAGAGATTCGACAATGTGGTCATGTAAACTAGAGATAGATGCACCCCATTGAACAATAAATTAATATTTTGAAAGGGTGTGTCAAAAATCTAATTCATCCATAGGGTTGTATTGAAAATCTATATATTGTTGAGGAAGATGTTAAATTTTTCACTGAATACCTATCTGGAAAGGAAATCATTGATCTACTGAAATCTTGTCACAACAGATGGCTTGTGGGCGAAGGAATTTTTGAAATAGATATTATCACAATTAATATTACACACTAGGAGCAGGAAAAACATTATTTTTTTCATAATAGTTTGGAGGTTTCTACATTTTTTGAATCCCAGAAATAAATTATTAATCTTTTGAATCCATCAAGGGATGAAATATGGATATCAAATACACATAATCAATAGTTTATAAGATGGTTTTGGGACTATATTTTTAATGAGTTTGATGAATATACAGATTCAATTTCATAACAACTTCGATGGATAACCAGAGGACCAAGTGTGTACATATTATCTTATAATGGTTATCTAATTAATGGTTACATGCTTCATACCCATGAATATGATGAACATAGTACCATGAAAAATGATGGAATTACACTTGTGGCCAAAGTGATTCATGTTTCTAGTACTAAGGATATAAATCCAATTTACGCGAATATGTCATACTTTGTCATCATCAATCATATATGGGAATTGGATTATAAAACCTTCCAAGGGATGATTTTTCTATGCATGTGGGTTGATAATAGGAGTGTTGTTAAAATATATGAATTAAGATTCATAAAATATGATTTCAGTAAGACGGGTACAGAGAAGAACAATTTATAATGGAATCATAAGAAGTACATGTATTTTATGTTTTGGATCATGAAAACTGAATGTGGCCAATTATTCTGTTATCGACCAAAATCACTAAAGGGTCAGATGAAAATTCAACTGAGGATAACCCTTTAATTATGACACCACAATCATTTAATATTTTTCTGAATTTAAATGGTGTTTTTATGTTAAAAGAGGGCGTAATGTTGGTATTTAGGTATTTAATAGAGGAATCAAATCCCTTTAACATTTAATAAAAGGGAGTTCAATAATCATGTTATATTTTTTGTTATATACATCATGTTACCTTATGTTATTATATTTTCTCTATTATATTTATTTATAATTAATTAAATGTTAATACAGTTCTATAGATAATGAATTATGTATGTTATGGTGCACCCAATCCCAATTAACAAAAAGTCTCTCAACCTTCTACTGCTCATTGTGTAGTGTAACAATGACCTTTTTCATGTGCTAGTGCTCCCAATCTTGAGAAACAGTAGGTTTCTCAACCTATTGTTTCTCACAGTGCATAGGTACAATGAACATATACACATGATGATTCTAATTCTATATAGGAACATGTTGATGATGTTAAATTTGATAAAATTGTAGGTGATGAAGGGACGATGATGAAAAAATAGAATCATTATAGTTTTATGATGTTAGAAAAAATGAATAATGTGAAAATAAAAGGCATCAAATATGAGGTAAGATAAAATTTTTGGTGTCATCATGTTAACCCCAATAAGGCTATGTTCAATAGTTACATTGGAATCATCACTTAGAAATTTGTACCAATTGATGTAGATTTGTGGCACCATGTTGTGCTCGTTCTTATGATATTGATACGGAAAGAAAATATTGTAACATTATGATAACATTTCTTTATTTTACTAAAAAAACAAAATAATGAAACTTTTACTAAATCTTTATCATCCCTTGAAGAGTGCATTTATAGTATATGTCTCCCACCCAGAAATATGTATTAATTCTTATTGGATGGATTAACAGAGGGTTTCACACACTTCTAATGAGACATCAACTTAATGATGTTTATGGAAAAATAATATCACACCCACTTCTTATCTATGAACACCTGATAACCCAATAAACATTGGATTCATTTACTGCTTGTTGTGTGGATGTGTATTTTTAGGTACATTGTGTCTAGTAATACATTGTTTGACAATACGTGTATTTATCACATTGATTGAAAATTTTTTGTTTATGAAACAACAACTGTGTCCTAAAAATAAATAATTGGAATAAAAACCAATTTTCCCCTACAATAATGCAAGGATAGGGTATGATTTACTTGAAAAAAAAATTGTAATTATTTTAAATATTCCTTGATACTTTTATGTGACATGAAACAATAGAATAAAAATATTCCTTTGTTTATATTCAGATTGATGACTCCAAATCAAAATCCACTTCCATCCCATGTCATGTGATATGGAAGGAGGCATATGTAAAAAAATATGGGATACTAATAGAATAGAACACCCAAAAAGTGTGAGAAACATGTGTAAGTATGACAAAAAAAGTTAATTTAAATTTCTATTATATAAAATTTATTACTTATTTCTTTATATTTCATATCCAACATAGTTATAGGAATCACTAACACATGTACCATATGAACACATACTATCACTAGCCTTGAAGTGGGAAAAATAGTATGGCCATGTAAGAGGTGGGGTTTTTTCGGTGACTCAGTGAACATATTTTGTGGTAAAAAATAAGATGAGGAGAAAGGTGAAGAGATGAAACATATGAGAAAAATACTAGCTACCCTTGAATAATGATTCCAATGGAAGAGAGAGTTACTAGAATCATTTATGGAAGGATGAAAAGAGTAAAAACATCTCAAGAACAACCATCATGTGAAGATCTCATTCAACTCCCCCACCATCTTATAGGTGAGAAATTCCCATCAAATAGCTATATTAGGCATGGTAATCAATTTTCTAATAATTCTGTTTCTATGAAATATGAATCAAAAGACACTAATACCTTTCATGTACTGATATTATACAATGTGTAAATGAATGTGATTTATATCTATCAACACCCACCCATCGCCTTGTAGTGAGGGATATGGTGTCAATATCGAAAGAGATAGACTACATAAAATACCACTTCCAACAGTTCATGTGAGAGGGGTGATTAAGATATATTTTTAGTCAAGCACCGAGCTACCTATTCCACTTTACGATGATGATATTAATATTATTGACTGAGACATTTGAAAATTATTATCATGGTCATCACATCTTATAAAAAAACATGTCGACAAGGAGGTATTCATTTCCAAATTATTTTTCAAGCTACACCTTTAAGAATTAATGAAAAAAGGTCTAAACTGATGAATTTTAATACAGACAAACAAATGGATGGGGTGAAATTAACGACCGACTCAAAACCATCTAAATTTTCAACCAAACAATTGAAATGCTCTACTAAAATAACCATTACCCCACACATTCTATATCACCATTTGTTAACATTGAAGGTTCATCTGGATACAAAGTTAAAATATGGTAGTAGTCACATAGTTGATTTGGAAGAAAATATGTATGGGGAGGAAGGTGAAAGATACATTGGTGTTGAGAATGTAAATGAAATCCTTGAATATGATTGGTTAGGAGCCTCAGTTGTAAATTTAAACATGTGGTATGTTTTCATTATTTGATTATCAAAATCTAACATACTATTTTAATTATAACTAAATACATTTCATATTTTTAGTAGGAATATATATCCAAAAAATGGAGGTATTTCCCTATATTTTTTTTGGACTTGTTAGTCCTCACACCACCTACATTGAACAACCAAAAATAAAATCCAAAAAATGATGAAATAGTGGAAATTCAGGTAAAATTTTTTTAATTAAAACTTGTGGATGAAAGACTCTTCTTAATGAAAACGTTATATCATTAAAACTATATAATTTAATAATATCAAATATATTTTAATTTCATTAATTTATTATTACTTTTTGTGTTTTTAGGAAACATTGGACGCTCATTTTGATCAATTTGGATTCTCCATAGATTTAATTCCTAGATTCAATGCATGTATACCCTACAAACATACCACAAATGATGGAATTTTTCAATTTATAATACACTACATCAAACATTTTATGACTAATCATAAGATTATATAATTTATCTTATCTTATAATGAGGATTCTATTATTATATATTGCGACATCATTATTGTGATAAATAAAGAATGAGGCTAAGGGATAAGCATAAGGACCCTAAAAAGTTCTATAACTCGAAAAGTATAAGGATATATATAAAATGATTTCATTATCCAAACACATATAAAAAAAATTACTTATCTTTTTTCAATGTTTATGTAGTTTCAAAATGAAGAAATGGAAAATATTGTGGTTATTAGGTCAATAAATTTATGAGAGATATCATATTCTATGAGAAAACTAGTATCCTTGATGTGTTATTTAATAAGATAATAACTTTTTAATTTAAAATATTTATTAATAATTTGTGTATTAATATATTTTCAGTAATACTATGACTATAAAAAAGACTCATATTTAGAATATGATACAAATTTTATTAGAAACTAATTGGTAGAATACCTTATGGAAGAATAGACACAATAGCATAAAGATGTGGCTTCCATAGAAGTAGTGGATTGTTTCATATTTATGTTTAATTTACTTCTTTTTAGTATTGCACACATAACAATTTTTTTCTTATACAGGTGGACACCTTTGTTAGAGATGGGATGGTTTTTCTAAATATTCTCATGCTTGTGATAGATAATACATTGAGGCTGTAACATAGAATTAAGTGAGAAGGTAATGTTTTTTTAATATACTATTTTTTCCTCATAATATTATCTTTTCTCTACTACATTAACATAATCTAAATTAAATGGTTGACTACTCATGAAGACAATTTCTTCCACACACATCATCCCCATCAAACCCTTTTCACCAATAAAATGTCCACATTTTTCACTTTCATTCAAATTATGTGGAGGGAACATGAAGTAAAGTGATGAATTTTTACAATTCAGTGTTTCTAGTTCGACAAAGTGTCTCTTTTTTGTTTAAAATTAACATTAATTTTATTAAGAAGAATAAGTGTCATATTGAAAATTGGTCAAATTCATTATGATTGATTTTATAATTTAGTTAAATGTTCTATTAGACAGCTGTGATATGTAGGAGTCAACCACGCCTCAATACAACACATGGTGTGACATGTATGACTCAAAGTGTGTCTTTTTTATTTAAAATTGACATTAATTTAAGTAAAAAACTGACATACTGAAAACCATGAAAATTCATTTTGACTGTTTGGTACTTTAATAAAACAATCTATGAGTCATTATTGATGTGTAGGAGTCAACCACACCTAAATTCGACAAATGGTGAATCCAGTAGGACTAAAAGTGTCTGTTATCAGTTGTAAATTGACATTTTAGTTTAAAACACGTCACTCACTAAAAACCAATAAAAAGCACTCTGGTTGTCTCGATAATTTGGGAAAAATATTGATAAATCATTTATGATGTGTATGATGTAGTCTCACATCAAAACAATACATTATGTGACCAGTATGACTCAAAATACATGTTTCTAGTTTGAAATGACAATTTAGTAAAAAACCCAAAAGGCATATTAAAAACTGATCAAATGAATTTGAACTATTTTGGTACTTTAGAAAAATGTTTTATAAGTCATTTTTGACTTGTAGTAATCAATTTTACCTAAATATAATGCATGGTGTGATTGGTATAACTCAATAAGTCTCTTTTTATTTAAAATTGTCATCAATTTTATTAGAAAGATCAAGTGGCATATTGAAAAAGAGGATAAAACATTCAGATTGTATTTATAATTTAGTAAAAATATCCATGAGTCGTTTTTGAGGTATAGTTGTCAACCTCACCTCAATACGATGAATTACATGACTGCTATGTCTCCAAGTGCCTATTTTTAATTAAATTGACATTAATTTAAGTAAAAAAGAACATGTGACATACAAAAAACTAGTAAAACATGTTCATATTGTTTTAATAATATAGTAAAATTATCTATTGAGATGTGTAGGAATAAAAAACAACTCAATCTGATGCACGTTGTGACTAATATGAATAAAAGTGTATGTTATCAGTTTAGAATAGAAATTTTAGTTCAAAATGCATAACTCACTAAAAACCAAGAAAGCATTCTATGATTGTCTTGATAATTTAATAAAGTGATTAATAATTCAATTTTGACTGGTATGAAGCATTCTCACATCAAACAAATGCACGATTCAACTAGTATGACTAAAAATTCATGTCTCTACAATGAAATGAAATTTTATTAAAAAAAATATAACTAACATATGGAAAACCAAGAAAACACGTTATTATTGTTTTGATACATTATGAAAATGATCTATAATTCATTTTTGATAGGTATAAATCAACCAAACCTCAAGATGTTAAATGGTGTGATTCAGATAACTTGAAGTGTCTTTTTAATATAAAACTAACATTAATTTTTGTAAAAATAATAAGTGACATACTAAAAACATAGAAAATACATTCATATTTTTTTCATAATTTATTAAAAATAACAATGAGTCAATTTTGATATTTACAAGTCAATTGCTCCTCAATATGTTTCATGGTGTGGCATGTAAGACTCCAAGTGTGTCTTTTTATTTACAATTGACATTAATTTAAGTAAACAAATAATTGAAATACTAAAAACCAATAAAACACAATCATATAGTTTTAATACTTTAGTGAAATGATCAATGAGTTATTTGTGACATGTGGTATTCAACAAAATCTTAATCTAATGCATAGTATGAGTGGTATTACTAAACTTTTCCATTATCTATTTAAAATAAACATATTAGTTCAAAATTTAGCACTCACTGAGAACCAAGAAAATGCGCTCTAGTTGGCTTGATAATTTAGGAAAGTGATTCATAAGAAATTTCTGATGTGTATGAGGTAGTCTCATGTAAAAATAATTCATCATATGACCAGTATGACTCAAAATTCATGTTTCCAGTTTGAAATGACATTTTAGTGAAAAAAATAGAAACGTTATATTAGAATCCAAGAAAAAACATTGATATTGTTTTGAAACATTAGGAAAATGATCTTTAAATCATTTATGATGTGTAAGAATCAACTAAAACTCAATATGATGCACGATGTGGCCAATATAGCTTAAATTGTCTCTTTTTTAGTTTAAATTAACATTAACATTAGTAAAATGAACAAGTGGAATATTGAATACTATGAAAACACATTTATATTGTTTTGATAAGTTAGTAAAATGATCCATTAGTCATTTGGGTTGTGTAGGTTTCAACTGCACCTCAATATGATGCACAGTGTGACCAATATGACTATAAGTGCATCTTTTTATTCAAAATTGACATTAATTTAAGTAAAAAAACAAGTGTCATACTAAAAACTGAGGAAATTCCTTCAGATTATTTTGATAATTTTGGAAAATGATCAATGTGTAATTTTTTATGGGTAGGAATCAATCAAACTCCAATATGATGCATGGTGCGACTGATATGAATAAAAGTGTCTTTTATCTTTTTGAAATTGACATTTTAGTTCAAAAAATGTCACTCAATAGAAACCAATAAAATATACACTAGCTGTCTTGATAATTTATGATAGTGATTCATAAGTCATTTGTGGTATATATAAAGAAATATCACATCAAACTGACGCAAAATGCGACCGATATGACTCAAAATGGGTATTTCCAGTTCGAAATGACATTTTAGTAAAAAACAAAATCAAGATACTAAAAATAGAGCAAACTCATTTGTATTGTTCTTTAACATTATAAAAATGATCCATCAGTAATTTTTGATGTACATGAAATATCTACACCTCAATATGAGGCACAATGTTTCCGGTATAACTCCAAATGTGTCATTATTTAAAATTGACATTAATTTTAATAATAGAACAAGTGACATAATCAAAAATGAGAAAAGGATTTTGGATTATTTTGATTTTTTAGTACAATGATCCATAACTCATTTATAATGTGTAGGAATCACCCCACCAAAATACTTCATGTGGTGTGACCGGTATAACACCAAATGTGTCTTCTTTATTAAAAATTGACATTGTATTAATGTATTCATTCATATTAATGTTAAATTTATTTCTTTAGAGTATTACTAACATAATATTTCTTTCATATATAGTTTGAAAATTTTACTTAGGTTGAGATGATTTGTTTGGAAACTGTTACCATGGGTGTACATTTTTCAGAGGGGATCACAGGCATCAAAAGAAAAAACATTAATGTTATTAAATGTTAGTGGGATAATTATAAATGAAATTATATAAAACATTTTTTTAAATTTATAAATATTTTTTATATATACCATGGGTGGACATTTTTGTATTCATGATTTGAATTAAATGTATATATCATTCTTTAAAATTATAGGTTTTTGCAGTGTGTTCTATGATATTAATAGCACATTGCATCCAACTAGGACTTTAAACTTTTTAGGTTGTGATTGACATCATAACATCATCACCACTATAAATGATACCAAGTTACAACCCATGGATATTCATACGAGTGAATTAAGAAAAAAATAAAATTGAATATTTATATTTGTTAATATGAATCTACAATCGACAATCGCTCATAATCAATGTCTGAGGATCAAAAAATCCAAAGCCCGATCCCCTAACATCATCCACACGAACTTTGTATGTCTACAATAGAATCATTCATTAGAATATGGGTGCTAGTATGAAAGTCCAAAAATTCCTTCGACAAATTGATGATCACTACAGCAATGATCCATCAATATGTGAATAAAAACATCAACCAAAGTCTTGGATCAACAACTCTATTTTCTATAAAGTGGGAGAGAGGAGAGAGAGGATCTCATTTCTTGTATTGAATAGTTTTTATGTGCGAGCCTCCTCTTCATTTATATAGTGAGGTATAAAAATTCCCAAAAAGGATCCTCAAACCCCAAATATTTATTACCATTATAACCTACATCTTATGACCACTTTACCTAGTCATAAATTTCATTTATATTTTATCACTTACTTGAAATATAATAATTTATTTTATGTGATAAAATTGATCCATTAACTTGACCCACCATTTCAATAAAAAATAAATGAACCCAGAATATTAAAATAATATTTGTATGTATAAAATTTTCCATGTATTTAATTTAATACATATAAATAAAATAAATAAATTTAACATCAATTATTTTATACGTGAATAATATGGATTTTTTATTCCTTTGTGTTATCATCCTTACTTGCTTTATTGTTTGTTGACCTAAATAGAAAGAATTACCTCTTTCTACTATGGACTTTGATTTAATGAAGGTACTATTTTCCGGATCAACTAGGATTGAGATATCACCTCTTATCAGAAGAAACAAATTCCTTCTTGATTATTCAATCAATGTCATCCCACTAATAATGAACCCAATGCAAGCTTCCTCACTATGGCATCAATGAAATTGTTTTCATATTGCATCAAAGTATGCAATCAAATGGAATAAACTGATAATCATATTAAGTCAAGAGACCATTACATATGTTCAATGATAGGAACTAATAATGACACATGAAACATGTGGTGTTTCTATTGGTGGGTCAGTCCTTTTAATCTCTTCTACTCTATATTATCATGTTCAAACTTCATGATAAGTCTCAATGATCAAGATCCCTCAACACCTGATAGTCTAACATCATCTGCGTCCAGTAAACATGATATATCTTGACCGTATAACATATTTTTAAGATCATTTTCATTATATCTCATGGTTATTATTGTATCCTGGATCTACCATAACTTTTTCATATGACAAGTAATCAATGGAAATTACCATATAATTATTGGACGAAAAAATGTCCACACTAAAATTGTATGGGTACATAATTCATAACTCATTGTATACATTATATGCTAATAAAAAATTACTATTTAATTAGTTATAGGGAACCCACTATTACAACATGAAAAACCAAATGATCCACACACAAAAAATTGAAGACACTTTCCAAAATCATTGTTTGATATTCTTCATTGTTTCATGATCAACCAATTTTCATAAAACCACTCCTCAAATGGATTATCCTATTTTAGTGAGATCAACTTCTTTTTGTTGTAAGTCTTCCCTTCTTTTCTCTAGGTCTGCATGATTATGACGTGACATCTCTAATTTTGGTGTAGTCTATCATGGCATATCAAAACAACATGGAACCATGATTTCATGAATTCTAATTGCAGTGTCAATACTTCCACAACACTCATTCCCGTATACACTATTCTGTGTCCTTCTACATGCAACATAACTGTTTCAAATTTAATATAACCAATTCCAAACATCTCAAAGCATTTTAATAATCCACAATATTTATTACACCATTATCATAATCTTCAAGGTGAAATCATTCTTCTATAACTTACTCATACACCATAATATATATTCCTAATGTTTTATCCTTTAAAGGATATCAAAGAATCATCATATTCATTCTTATATCTTGTAATTGAATATTAATATTATATGTTATATAGTATTCCATCAGTATACATTAATCCCTCACAACATTCATTTCAACGATACAAATTTTAATATTTCTCCAAGTGTGGTGTGATCAAAACCATCATGGCATAACCTAACTCCGCCTCTTTATATTTCAATTATATGTAGATTATATCTCAATTGGGTTAATCTTACATAGATTTCATTATCATCTGAATTAATCGTACATAGACTTCATCATGACTCAATGGAATATATAGAGATATAATTCAATAAATAACTCCAAAACCCATTTCAAACATTAACATCTCAACTCAAAAATTATTTCAATCATCTCCACACTTCCAAATAACCTTCACCTCAGACGATACTCCATGAATCAAATGATTTTGAAAATGATTTATGTATTTCCAAAAATTCCAATACAAAAATGATATCCACTGAATTTATCCACAATTATTCTCCCCTAAAAAACATCACATTGTCAGGGTATTTCTTCATCAATACATAATATCATAAAACTCCACAGGTGTCTCAAAAATCATTCCATGTTTAGCACCTGGTCACAAAAATACAAAACAAATTTTCTAGAAATCAAAAGGAAACCATTGAACGAAAACACAATTAGCAACATGATATGCTTCATTGGTTGGTGAATGAGGGATGGTAGTCCAACGAGTCATTGAAATCCATCGCCATTTTCAAACAGCTGAGAGTAACATTAAAGGATCGACAATGTGCAGACCACTTTGGATATAGAATTATGACTACGTGGTCATGTGGAGAGAATGAAACATGCCTAAATTCGTAAGAGTATGAACATTTGGGAGACACGAAATCATGGGAAGAAACACGATGGATATGGAATCTCCACAAGGTGATGTCGGATGCAAGAAACAGATGTACATGTCATTAATATACTTAACATACCTATGATCAATATTCATTAAATAAAATATTGATTAATCCAATGAATTTGAAGCATGTATTTTTCAATTAGAAAGAATGACCACTAACTAAAATAAATGTGTTTGTCCGTGCCTTTTAAAAAAATTCTATTATTTCTATCACATTATATGCTTCAATATATGATATCACCATTAACTAATATACATAAATGTGTGTTCACACACACATAAATCAAGGATTTCCAACAATATTGATTATTCCTAAAAAAATCATACCATGTGATTTATCAATTTATTTAATAATAATAAAATAATGTTACATTAACCAATTATTCAAACCCACTTTAATAATATTTATATAATTTTTGTGAGAATATTTACTACAATCTCTAAAAACTCCACACCTTAATCACATACCAAAATTATGAAAGACAATGAGGGAGGAGGTACCTAGCTACCTCTAAATTAGGTCTTTAAATGCACCAAACCTACGTTTACAATTTATTGGAAGACATCCTTAGCTTTAATTTAGGATTATTATTCAAGAATATTTTTCTAAAAAATATACCATGAATGTGGAATAAGAAAATATAGAGATGTGGAAGGTGGGATCGTGAAAAATAGTTAGTCAAGTATTGGGGATAATGAAGTGAAAGATTAGTGGGGGAATAAGAGGAATGTGATAGAGAATGAGAGGGAAGGGACTTGATACCCCCTCCTCTACCCTTTTGTTCTCATATCTGAATATATATATATATATATATATATATATGAAAAAATACATTAATATTAATAAAATGAATTTTAGACTTTATAGTAATAATATATTATTATTTATTGCATTTTTTTATTACAACTCACTGCATATGAGTCAAGGGCATGAATTAATAAAAAAACCATGTGTAAGATTATATTTATTTCACATTAACAAATTGATCATATTAATGCTTTTAGTTTATAATGGTATAAAGGAATTGATAGAAATTCAAAAGAAAATATACAGATTCCTATAGAGTACATGGGGAGACTCAAACATGAGATTTCTCTATGACCCCACAAATGTGTAAACACTATGTTACACATCTGGTGACTCAATGCATTTAATTAAATGTAAAATTATTTGTTTTTTATGAAATTTTACATTTAAAATGTTTACTCTCAAACTATTCAATTAATTATATATTTTTATTTATATTTAAATATCTCATTTATTTAATTTAGTTAAAGGAGACAGTATCACTACTATAGACTGGGATTTTAAAAGCTCTAAAAATTGTATTTTTCAATGCTAAAAAGCACTATTGATATAAGATTTGTTAAAAGGCCTCATTTATCATCTTTAAAAAATCAATGATGAAGTACCACTTTATCTTTGTTAAAAAATTGTTGATAATGAGTCCCATTATTAGTGGTTTTCTTAGTAGTGATAATGTTTGAAAAAAAAAACAATTATAAATATTTTGAGTGCTTCGTACCCCCTTTGCCCATGCCACCCCTTCTAATTCTTTTCAACCATCTGCCCCACCCGAAACCTGTGATTTCCCACCACCACATTTTTCAATGATTGGCATGCCCCATTATGAGTGCTTTAACATTTCCCAACCTCCTATTTACATATGCGCTCAACTGGATTCAATCCTTGGACCTCCCTTCTGCAACTTGAATGCCTTTATCCCTACACCAAGAATGTATTGTTCTTTATTTTATTAAATATATATATATATATATATATATTTAATTATTTAAATACATGTTTTTTATTCATATATTTATATCATTATTTTTAAATACAGTTATTAAATATATGTTTGTGTGTGTGATATATATATATACTTATTTTTCTTTAAATATATGAAATATTAATATTAATTTACATCTATTAGATTATAAATATAAATATAAATCATTTTATTAATACACACACATATGTATATATAAATATTATATATACATTGGTATAAGTATATATATATATATATTCATATATTTTTATAATGTAAAAAATGGTAAGATATTATTTTAAATAAAATATATAATAATTAATTCTATATGACTTATATAATTATTTTAAAATATATTTTTAAAATATGTAAATATATTGAATATTTACATATAAATTTAATAGATTGCATATATATTGATATGACTATATATATACATATATATATTTATACATGTTTACATATAATTGGATATTTAAATATAATTGTTTAGTAATATATTTATAAATATTTACTATAAATAGTTTTATATAATATATTTAATGATAATGATAATGAATATGATATATTTATAAAGATAGATTTACATATAACAAATTTATACAATACTGACACACACACATATGCACATATTTACGCACACACACACATATTTATATTTTTCACATGCACAAAAATATAATTTCATATATGTATTTATTTACATATATTACAAAATAAACATAAATATAAATATTTTTTTTACACAAACATATTTATATATAAAAATTAATTGTATAGGTGTATGTCTATATTAATGCATTTTTATAAGGTAAATAAAATGGAGAGTTTTTTATTTTTAAACTAAATGTATTTTATATATTTATATTTATATTGTTTATAAATTTAAAAATACTTTTTTATAGAGAATATATTTACATATTTATTTTTACAATTGATTTATTTCATTTAAATATAAGAAAACATGCATATATTTAATTATAAATAAATCTTAAAAAATGATAAATGATAAATTTTACATGCTAAAATATATATATAAATGTAATATGTAACACCCCAAACTTCCACGATATGCTTCACTTTGAATAATACAGTAGCGTGTGTTGTACGCAACTTCGAGTTCTAACACACACCACAACCAATCAAACTAGCCGTTATGAATAGTAATACCAACTTTTTTAAATATCATACATTTTATCTTTCAAAATGGACTTCATTTTTGAATTCTGAATATCGAAATTAGCTTAGGGTGAATATTTGGTACTTTTCTGATAACTTTTATATTTTGATGAATAGTGAAAATTACTAAATTTTAATTTAAAACAACTTTTTTAATCAAAATAATTAATAGTGATAAATTATGAATTTGGGTGGTTTCAAAGTATATTTAGAATATGTTTTTACCATTTAATACAATGTAGGTCATTGGACATAATTTTACAATTAAACCGGATATAAATAAGTGTCAATCTTTTGATTGTTATTATATCTTAAAAACGCGCTTTTTGTTTTGACAACGGGAATTAATTTTAAACAAATTTCCTCCACTTATATGTTTTGAATTTGGAAAAATGGATTCTATATTTGGAATCAGGATGTCCAAATTTTTTTAATAGGTAACTTTTATTTTTAGCCATTTTGAATAATTACTTCGGTAAATATTTTATTTACCATGGTTAAAGGGTTAATCCGGTAAATAAGGTTTAAATAATAATAATATAATAATAATAATAAATTACCCTAAAACATGTACCAACCTTATTGGTGGATACATGTCCGACCATGGGCATCTTTGGGTCGATTTTGGGACCCCATGGAGCCACTTGTAGGTGATACAGACACTATATTTATTAAGTTAAAGTGAATACAAAAATGACATAAGCATATATCTTTTAGAAAAACAATTTTTACATAGTGTTATATATGTTATATTTTAGATTATAAATATTATTTAGAAAGATAAAACGATTTCCTACATAATGGTATTTTATTTATAAATTTTAGACATTTAAAAAGTAAAAATATATATGGCACAATAATGATGTAGTATTTTCCTTATTAACGAAAGAATCAAATAATTGAGATTATAAATGTTTAAATAAATATAATTTGACATTTCTGATGACATAAACTAATTTTATTGGATAATATGACATGTTAGGATTTCATAAATTAATTTTTTTCTAATTAATAAAGTTTTTACACCTTTAAAAAAAATCAACCATTGAGTAGTGTCAAAATTGACATTAATGAGTTTTTAAAACAAATATTATATTATTAAATTATATTATATTCCTTGAAATATAAGGATCAGGCAAGAGACTTATATCATGATAGGTTTATCATTAATTGACAACTTGGGGGTCTCTTGGAGGTATATAGTATGTTTATTAGCCATATAATATAAAAATACAAAGTGACATGGTAAGTGTCAAACTAATTAACTAAGAGATAAAACTAAAAGATAAGGATAATATAATGACCCAAACCGGTCCAAATTCTATTGGCGGAGTGTTTTTCAACCCATCCCCACCTTAAAATTTATATAATATACTTTTGAGCTATTAGAAACCGAATATTAATCTATTATAAAATAATATTTCTAGATTTTCTTAAAGAGCCACTCCTCCCCCTTATAAAAGGACTACACTTCTATCCAATTCCTCAAACCTCTCAAGCCTTTTGAATCATCCAAACTCTGAAAAATTAAGCTCCCCACATCCCTATAATTCTCTTAGAAGCATTAACTTATGCATAAGGCACTTCAATAGTTCTTTTGGGTTCAAACCAAAGGGAGTTACCCAAATTAAAGGTAACAATTTCTCTTAGCTTTTTTCATTTATTTTACTTCTCCAACCCCTAAACTATTCTTATTATTATCTTTTGTAACAAAAAAAGTATCCTAAATATAATAGGATATTTTTATTAGAAGTATTATAACTACACTTACACACACCTCCATCTAATGGATGAATAACATAATGTTTATGTGGATGGCAACCAAACGCCTCACGAAGCGATGATTGTTCAATTATCTCCTACCACCTCTCATGGTGGAAATTATGATGACACTATAATTAAATATGATATTAATGATATTTATTTTATATATAAGCTTTTATAATTCCATTTTATATTATACCATTATTTGTTTCATGTTGTATATATATATGATAATTTCATTTGAGGAAGTGTGGACTACCGCCCCCTCAAAGTGACATGACTCGTTCATACTGTACATGGAACGTATAAAGGATAGAGTTAATGAACCTAAGTAACAAATATAAGATATTATATTATAATGGAAGAATTATATACCTATGTATCATTTGGTTTTGATTCCTTTTAAAATGAAAAATGAAAGGGAAGTAGCGTTCGTGCGTACGTAAGGATTACTGTCTCCACAAACACGATGAGATTCATTTCCCCATCATATCCATTCAAGAATAATTATCGCTGAATGATTAAAATTACTTTTTAAGGACATGATATAATTTTGGATATGAATGAGATACAGCCTATCCATAACAAACACGTCTTATGTAATGAATCATATAAAGGAAAATGAATCAGTTAACACCCGAAACGACGATAATACTAAAATATTATTAACAAAGTAATATTAAAAGATCATATATGATATCACATTTATATATATGATTCTTTTATAATTCATTAAAAATGATTTAAATATTATATAGGAGGTTAAATTACCCTCGACCAAGGAAAAGTACAAGGTAAGGGGTTTTCATCTCACTCCTTATTCCCGTGAGATTCATGCCATATTGCCACTATTACCTTTTGTGTGGTGTATATACTGCCCATAATTGTATTCTTTATGTAATACACTTTTATTTTTGTGTATTTACATATTAATTGTATGATACCTCTTTCATTTTGTGTATGTTTCATACATTACGAAATTGGTAAGGGTTTATTTCACAATATCTTCTTTATCCGAGGTTGTTTATACGTAATTATCTACTTGGACCTCTATATCATCCACATCCATGTTTCTTAAAAATGTATTTCAAAACATTCTTAATATTTTACAGAATATGGGTGAAAGTCATTTATACCCTTGTTTTACTTTTTATAAGATGTTTATAAAGAAATCTTTCCATCGTTTTCCAAACAAGGTCCTTTTTAACATTTTCGACAGAATTAAGGTAAGAATGTTTTTTAACTTTTATAGTGGATGCGGATATTTTATGCCGTTATAAATTTTCAAAGCTTCCTTTACAAGCTTATAAGAATATTTTCAAAGTAAATGTTTTATTTTATAATTATGTGACTTTTAAATGATTTCAAAAAAGAGATATTTCTCTCAAATAGTTTTGATTTCATCTATGTCAACATCCTTTGATGGATTTGAAGCTTATTTGAAGTTGATTTATTATGATACAAAACTTCCATATTGTATAGATGTTTTTGAGATATGTTTGACTATGGATGTGTTATTTTCATACCATTCATGGTTTATAGAGATAGTATTGGAATATCTTATGCTAGTTTTAATACAAATTTTTATGTCTTGTTTAAACCTGTTCATATGAGGAATGCATTGGACTTAATAAGTGACGGGTAGAACCCGCTATAGCTCCTCGATGCATCGGTAGGTCTCATGAGACAAACTCGTGTCGTGGCATGAGGACTTGAAAAAATCTTATTTGTAGTCTTGGAATGAGGCCTTGACTACGTGGTTAAGATAGTCTGGCATTATGCATTCTATCATTATGAAAGCGGTTATTGATATTGCATGTGATTATTTGATTAGTAGAATATCCATGTGAATAAGTAAATCGAATTATTTCATTTTATTTCTGCCATATTATTCTTAATTTCATGTTTAAAAGTCTTTTTAGTTATACATTGCCTTAAATGTTTATGCTTATTTATGAAAGATTCCACTATATTGTTATCCTTACTGAGCATCTGAGCTCACCCCTTTCTATGTTTTATTTTTCCCAGGATGTATAGAATTAATTTATGAATGACATGCACGGATAGTATGTGTGTCGATAATGGAGACTATGTTTTTTTAGTTTTCATTTTATGATGTAATGTTAACTTTATGAATGTATCTAGTGTTTCCAAGATTGCTAAACAGATCGGTCCTTCGGGACATGATTCCTTGTAATCATGCCAATGTTATGTAACAATGCACTGACTCTGGGCAACTGGGTTCGGGGCGTTACAGTTGGTATCATAGGAAGTTTAGAAATAACCTTGTAATCAAGATTTAGATAAACTCTGATTAGAGCACATATCCCTAAGATAGACTTTGAAGATTAGTAGAGAATAACTTCCTAGAATTTTGATATTATAGAGATTTTGTGAGTTTTCCGAGCAATACATCCCTCTCTGGATATGAGCAGGTAGAGGGGCTCTGGCATAGGTGTACATAGGGATAAAACCTGAAAACACCGCTTTGATCTAGACTCGAACGGTAACTGGTGCACGACAACGGGCCTTGATTCACTCTTGGTTACGACACTCCCGAGGAATATTCTTAGGATAATTCTCATTTTCATTACGAACCATTATGAAAGGTTTAGGAGTATATACTTTCTCAAAGAAAACATTTTTATGATTATGGATTATATCCATAAACTATTCAATTTATGTTAAGTGTTTTACAGGTATGGAATTATGTATTTTGATTCATAAACTGATCTAGTTTATTGCCATTGTTTAGAAATGGAACCCTGTAGAACGAATGAGAACTCCAGCAATACGCCTAATACAAAGTGTAGGAAAGAGCGTATCTTTCATGGTCTTAAGACAGAATTTATAAGGGAAATAGTATCCCACGTATTATAATCCTTTTAAGAAACAGTATCATGTGTTGATATGATAAGTAAAAAATTCTCAGAGTCCTATGGATTTGAAGGGAAGCCAGCTAAGGAAAGGATGGTAGAGAGAAGGACAGATAAAGGGAATAAGGTAAAGAAGGATTTTCCCACATATGATAACTGTAGAAAGAATCACCATGGGAAATTCTTGAAGGTAATGGGTGTATGTTATAAGTGTGGAGAAAAAGGACACCAAATATGTGACTGCAAGCGAAAGAAAAAGGTTTCAAATGTACAATGCTTCATCTGCAAGGAGTTTGGACACTACGCAAACCGATGTCCAAATCATTAGACAATCCTGCAAATGATTCTATTGGATAAAAAACATGTTATGAAACTACCACAAATAAAGAGTAATGACTAGTGTTATTATGTTTTTGTTTTGTAATTATTTCATTGAAGTGTTGTATCAATGATGTACTGGAAATAAATAAGTATTGTACTGCAGTACTATTTCATTGAGGATTTGAGATTTTATGGTACTAAGAAGAGTGACTCTACAGTGAGTTAAACTATTTGGAAATTACATGGTTGAAGGAAAGATAAACCTTAATATGGTCCTAATATTGAGGTACAGATTTTGGAATAAGATATGGTTGATTTGGGTAAATTATATTGGATATTCTTGACATCCTTGAAACTAATTAAATATTTATATATTCCATCATTGTTGGAGTTTACAAAATTTTTTGATGGATGAAGTATATCCAACATTCTATAAGGAATAAGGGAGCACGAATGTAATCAATAAGGTTTTATGGTAATTCAGGATGTTTCAGTGTTTTGAAAGAACACATGATGAAGGATTCACATGCTATTAAGGGGTAAAAAGGATCTACATTATGTTTACCTTTCATATAAATTTTGGACTGAGAGTTTACAGAAGTGTTTTGGACAAGTATAAAGGTTGGAAGGGATTTTTTATGAAAGGTTATTTTTTGGATTTTTATAAAAGGATATCCCGGAGGTTGGGCGGCAACCCGTCACGTCCGGAAAGGCCGCAAGACTTGAACCCACAACCGAAGGGCGACAAGGGTGTATCACTTACCACTAGCCCACGTGATGTACTGGATTGAATAATGTTGTTTTTTAAAGGGTATGATATGTTAATTATAAATTCCTTATTTTTGGAACCCACTATGATTAGGATAAATATAATATATATATATATATATATTTAATCTTTTTAGAGTAAAAGATGAGTTTTTAGTAGGAATTAGTTGAAGGATGAAACTTTACTTGTCAAGTATATATAAATACATATATATTTATATATATTTCCTTTTATTTTACGGATAAATTAATTATTAATCTTTAGGGAAGGGATCATAAAATCAAAAAAAATTTATCCTAATACCTTACGTTTTGTTGAACCGATGGTATTTTAAATCATCATAAATTGGTGGCTTTGAGGCCCAAAATTCTTCAATTGTTTGTGATTGATGACCTTAATAACTCCCTATAAATATTTACATTTTCCTCTAATTATGTGTCTCTAATTTCCACCAATGTTCTCCTAATCGTGATCATAATTTGGTGGTGACCCTTTGATTTCCCTTTTCCTCTTATTAAGACTAAATTTTATTAACCAAATTTCCGATGTGGGTTTTCCCACAAAGATACTTTCTATTTTCAACCTTTTATTTTTGATGAACAATTTCAAATTCTGAGGATAAAATTTATTGAATGAGGGGAGAATGAAACACCCCATGCTTCCATGGTATGCTTCGATTTGAATAATACAGTAGCGTGTGTGGTACGCAACTTCGAGTTCTAACACACACCACAACCAATCAATCTAACCGTTATGAATAGTAATACCCAATTTTTAAAAATTTATAAAATTTATCATTCAAAATGGACTTTATTTTTGGATTCGTAATATTGAAATTATCTTTGGGTGAATTTTTGGTACTTTTTTAATAACTTTTATATTTTGATGAATAGTGAAAATTACTAAATTTTAATTAAAAACTACTTTTTTAATCAAAATAATTAATAGTGATAAATTATAAATTTGAGTGGTTTTAAGGTATATTTAGAATATATTTTTACCATTTAATAAAATGTTGGTCATTTGAAATAATTTCAAAATTAAACCGGACATAAACAAGTGTCAATCGTTTGATAGTTATTATATCTTAAAAACACGCTTTTTGTTTTGACAACGGGAATTAATTTTAAATTAATTTCTGCCTATTATGTGTTTTGAATTTGAAAAAATGGATTCCATATTTGTAATTAGTATTTCCAAATTGTGTAAATATATAACTTTTATTTTTAGACATTTTGAATAATTACTTCAGTAAATATTTTATTTACCATGGTTAAAATGTAAATCCGGTAAATATAGGTTAAACAATAATATTATAATAATAATAATAATTTACCCTAAAATGTGTCCTAACCTTATTGGTGGATACATGTCTGACCATGGGCATCTTTGTGTCGATTTAGGATGTAACAGCCCGAGATTTTATGAAAAAATATTCTTTTTATTTTACTAATGTCTTGTGTTATACGCTACACCAAAAGGAGCTTGCACAACACGCATCCTTGACTTGCCTTGCATTACACGCAATCGCAACCTTCCTCGATAGCGTGTGTGGTACGTAATCCTGAGTTTCACGAAACAATGATATGCTATTAAAATATTATTAAAACTAGCCATTATGAATAGTAATAACCACTTTTTAAATTTTAGAAATTTTAACTCTCAAAATGGACTTCATTTTTGGATTCGGAGTATCGAATTTAGCCTAAGGTGAAATTTTGGTACTTTTCGGATAACTTTCATATTCTGATGAATAGTAAAAATTACTAAATTATAATTAAAAACAACTTTTTTAATCGAAATAATTAATAGTGATAAATCATTAATTTGAGTGGTTTTAAAGTATATTTAGAATATATTTTTACAATTTAATACAATGTTGGTCATTGGATGTAATTTCACATTTAAACTAGACATAAACAAGTGTCAATCTTTTGATAGATATTGTTTCTTAAAAACACGCTATTTGTTTTAACAGCGGGATTTAATTATAAAATTAATTAATGCAACTTTTATGTTATGAATTTGGTAAAATAGACTTCATTTTTGAATTCGGAATATGAAATATAGCTTGGGATGAAATTTTGGCATTGTTCTGAAAAACATCAATTTTTGATGAATAGTGAAACTACTAAGTGGTAGGTTAAAAACTGAATTTTGCATAAAACTTAATTTTACCGCTTCTGTGAATGGAATTTCAAAAATCCGAGAGACACGGTTAATATCAAGGACTAAAATGTGGTTCAATGAGATGAAAATAATTTTTTGGTGAATAGTAACTTTTTACTTTTTTTACCACGGTTAATAGTAAACAGGGTAACTAAGGGTAAATATGATATTAATATTACCCTAACACATGTCCTAATTCTATTGGACAAGTGTAATTCGACCAAAAACAAACTTAGGAATAAAATATGACCATTTAGGCCCACTTGGATTAGATTTGGACATTTATTATTAATTTATTTAAAGAAGGGTTAAAATAGTTAAAATCAAAGTTTAATAAGTAAATTATTTTTAATATGGGGTTATACATAAGATACATTCGACTATAAATATTAATTATAAAGCTAAAAAGATTTCCTACGTGATGGTATTTTATTTGTAATTTTTAGACATCAAATAATATAATTTATTTATGACACAAAGATGATGCAGTAATTATCTTATTAATGAAATATTGACATAATTGATAATATAAATACCAAAATAAATGTAATTTAAGACTTTTTATGAATTACACTAATTTTCTAGGTTACTATGATATATTAGTGTTGATTTAATCAACTGGGTTCGAACATATAATTCTGTTATGACTTTCACAAAAATCATATATCAAATAGTGTCAAAATTGACACAAAATAGTTTTTAAATCAAATATTATATTATTAATTGTTATTTTATTCCTAAAAATCTAAGGTTCGGCCAAATGACTTAGATAAGGATATATGTATTAATAATATACAATTTGGGGTTCGTTTGGTATGTTATAGTAAGTTTATTAACCATATAGTGAAAGAAAACAAAAAGACACGGTAAAAGTTAAATTATTTAACTTAGAGTTAAATCTAATTGATAAGGTTAAACATAATACCCTAAACTTGTCTAAATCCTATTGGTTGATAGGATTTCGACCCATCCCCACTTTAGCTTCGAAATAAGACCCTTTGGAACCATTATAAACCGATTTTGACTTTAATATAAAATAATATTTTGAGATATTCCTAAGGTGCCCCTCTCCTCCCCTATAAAAGGACACCTCCTCCCCCTCCTCCTCACACCAATTTGAGCACTCAAGCTCGGCCAACCCCTGCCAATTTCTCCTCTCCACTTCCCTAACAACATCCTAGAGGTTCTGGTATTCCTCCAAGACCAATTTTAGTGCCCTAAGAGGAGGTCTCAAAGAGGCACTTCAAAGAAGAGGTAATTACCGTTACCAATTCTTTCATCTTTATTTCTTCTTCCACTTCTTCTTCTTAGGTTGTTTCATTATGAAGTAATAACATCAGTATCACTCATATACTGATATGTTATTATAAGTATGAAACAAACCTATTTCACCATCTATCCATCCTACGGAAAAAGAAATCACCGCGCGTGCGTACGTACGGAATACCGTCTCCACGCCGTGGTGTAATCTATTTTCCACCACCACCTTACATGGATGGGTATAATGGTGTAAAGAATAACTATACATAGTTATTACAACATCATATTGATTCTGATATATTGTATAATCCACTCCAATTCAATTCAATATTTATAGAAATGATATCATCGCTCGTGCGTACGTACGGAATACCGTCTCCACGACGCGATGAGAGTCATTCTCCATGTTAACCATTTAACAATGATTATAATGTATATATAGGAAATAATAATGAAATATATGACATTATAAAGCTTCTGGATTTATGTATATATATACATATGTATGTCATCTACTTACTTCCATTTCCAGAAAATAAGGAAGGGAAACAACGTTCATGCGTACGTACGGACTACCGTCTCCATGAACGGTGTTTTTCATTTTATTTATCTACCTATTATATATATATATACTGAATATATATGATATATAAATCATATTTTATATTCTGGAAGTAAGTAAATCATGATATATGTAATAATGATGTCAAGAACAACAAGTCAAAACACCTACGATAAATGAAACGATTTTACCCAAAACGCTTCTTTAACATGGAATTTACAAAAGAACGGGTAATATAATGTCATAAGTGAACCATATATGATATCATAACAATGAATATGATTCTTTAATAAGTCAATAACATGATTTAAATCATTATACAGGAGGTTCGGACAGTTACAAAGCAAGTCGGACCTAAGGTAAGAGAAATATCACAATCTCATTTTTATCCGAGATTGTTTATTCGTAAGTATTTACTGGGGTGTATTTTATCATCCACATACATGTTTCATCAATATGTAATATTATTTCCATCCACCTACAATTGTTTAAATCCATTTTTACCCTTCGGTGAGTTTTTGGTAATATGTACGAAAGGAATCCTTTGTCGTTTTTCGTACGAGGTACTTTTTGACTTTTCCGACAAAAGTACGAAGAATGTTTTTTTAACTTATACGACATGAATGGATTTTTAAAACAAAATTTCCAAGAATCTTCCTTTACAAGTTTTCAAGTTTATTTTTAATCAACTTCTTTTATTTTAAAGTTTTATGGCATGTTATGAAAGGAAAAATGTTTTTGAAGAAGAAAGGATATTTTCCTCAAGAATGGAGTTCAAGTGTTTTATCAAAATTATTTTCCATCAAAGATAATAAAGGGTTCTGTTTTTATCCCTATTATTAAATTGATTTGATCATGTTGTGATGGAATTATTTTTATGAATTCCTTTATCTTATATGAGTTGTTTTATGATGTCATGTCGTTTAAGAATCCCATTTTTATTACATGGGTTATGCTATGATGTATGTTTTATGATTATGTGGCACACATAAGAAAGGATTCATTATAAGATGGGTGGGACCTATATCTCCCTCCAATGCATTGGGTAAAGATTTTATATCTCATGAGATAGACATGGCTGGAACGGAAGGTTATTTCGGTTCAGTGATACAGGACTGAAACGAGGAGTGAACTCGGTTCAGAAAGGGACTTTGTCCACTAAGATAGTCTTGGAAATGAGTCATGACTAACAAGAAATGATTTTCCATGATTATGTGTGCATGCCACAAAGTTTCAAGTTTTATGTTATGATTATGGGGATCTCATTTTCAATTCTATGATTTATCCCATGTTATGATATTATGAGCTCTTTTGCAGGTCAAGATTTCCAAAAGCTACGTTCTTATGTATATGATGTGATTGATATTTCTTTTGTTTACCCTTACTGAGCATTTGAGCTCACCCTTTTTTGTTTTTCTTTCCCCAGGATATAAAGAAAGGTTTTAGGTAAAAAAAGGGGAAGATCATTATGGGAGATATTGAAGATCTTTCACCACGTTTAGAAGATTACGTTTCGAGTTTCCAAAGACACTAAACTATTACGATCCTTGTGTGTGTGTTTTTGTTATGTACTAAGTATTCCGCAAAAGTAATGTAATGTCCAAGTACGATAAGCTTCGGGTCATTATAGTTGGTATCAGAGGAAAGGTTTAGTCAACCTTTGGAAACTAGGATGCGAGAACTTTAGTGAGATCCCTAGAGATATTTCTAAGGTATGTCTAGGGATGTCCCTAGGGATAAGTATACGTATAGGTTATAGTAATAGAATTACGCTAACGATCATAGAATTAAACCTAAGATATTGGATATTGAAGGTACTCCCCCTTTATTATGTTGTTTTCCCTAGAATGATTTTTGCCTCTCACACTATTCTTTTTGGGTTTTAGACGATGGCTGGAACCCAAAGGAACCGTGTTGATCAATGCAATGGAAAATGCAATGATTGCCCTCCTGAACAAACAAATGTTATGGGAGATGGAGTGAAAAATCTTATTGCTATACTTACACAAGCTATGAATCATTCTGGACTTCCAAATGAGCAGAGAAGGGAACAATATTCTATTGAGTCCTTCATGAGGCAACGTCCACCTTCTTTCAGTGGGTCTACGGATCCATTAGTTGCTGAACAATGGATTAGTACTACTGAAAAGATATTTTCAGTTCTTCAATGTTCTGAACATGATAAAGTCATCTTAGCAGTATATCGTTTGGAAGGTGAAGCTGATCAATGGTGGAATCTTATCAAGAATACGAGGCCAAGAGATGAAATTGAGTCCATGGAATGGGACGAGTTCAAGAACTTGTTTTTCAGTAAGTACTTCCCTCGTATTCTTCGAACAAAGATGGAGAAAGAGTTTCTTGAACTGAAGAAAAGGGACGATGAATCTGTTGGTACCTATGAAGAAAATTTTACAAGACTTGCAAGGTATGCTTCTGGAATTATCATCCAACCTGAAAGTAAAGTTGATCGATTTTTCAGTGGCTTAAAACCAAGTCTTCGAAGGGCATTAGCTCTAAGAGACTTCAGTAGCTATGAAGAAATTGTGCGTTGTGCTATCAAGGTAGAAATGGAAGTTGGTGTTACATATCCATCTCATGGTTTTGACAAGAAACGAAAGATGGAGTTCAAGGAGAAATCTCAGAATAATGATGAAAAGAAGATGAATGTTTCCTTATGCACAAAGTGTGGGAAGAAGCATGGTGGAGATTGTCTTAAAAGGACTAGAAAATGTTTTAAGTGTGGAAAAGAAGGTCATCGAGAAGCTGAGTGTCGAAGTAATGGAAAAAGGGTTTCTAATGATGAGAATAAAGCAAACACTGCAGAGAACGCACCGCCAACACTTCAATGCTTCAAGTGCAAGGAAATGGGGCATTATGCTAATAATTTCCCTAATCCAAGGGTTAGTGATGATCAACATGAGCAACCACTGAAGGCAAAGGACCAAGGGAAATCACATGCGATCACTATTGGCAATGTTGAATATGACAACGATGTGGTGGAATGATTATGTGTTTATGTAATGGGATTCCAAAATAATGTTGTATCATTGAGTATTGCAATATTTATTGATGTGGTATTCAAAGTGATTGAGATATTTTTTTTGGAAATAAGATTATATGCACATAATGAAGACGAGAAAATGAAATGTTTAATAGTATTCATGAGCTCATGATTGATATAAGGACTAAGTGATATCATGGTTTGAGTATATAGAATTTTGAGGATTTTGGTATGTGGAAAGTGTTAACTTTTAACTGCACTCATGTTTTCACTAAGGTATTCAAGAGAATACACGATTAAGGACTTTGAATGTTCGGAATGTGACCAACAAGACATATCTTATGATATGTGGGGATCAACGACAGTTTTAAATCTCTGGTACTCGTTGTCACTATATTATGAGAGTGGACTGCAGTATTATGTATAAGCCTAAAGATTAGACTGGATTATGTTGGACATAAGTTAGTATTGTTTAAGGATAGAAGATTTTCGATATTATTGATGAGATTTTATAGTAACGTAGTTTTAGAAAAAGGACAACCTGCAGGACGGGCGACAGCCCATCGCTTCGGACAAGGCTGTAGGAATCGAACCCACAACCGAAGTGCGACTGGCCTTTATCGCCTACCACTGACCTACAGGAAGTCCCTATTTAGTAGAAACTAGTGTTATTATATTAAGTAGTATGATATATGAAGTATAAGTCCATTTTAGGAACCATATGTGATTAATCTCACTATAGAATGACTTATGTATATTTAATAACTTTTTCTAACATTTTGTTTGAGACAGATGGAATGACCCATCATTCTATCACAGAATCTGCTAACACTTCACAAATAACAAATTCAACTTCATTTATTTAAGAGATGAAGTAGAAATTGTTCAAGGCACGAACAAAAGTGAGATTGTACCAAAATAAAGTAAGTATTTATTTTAAGCAAATTTTCAACTTTAGGGAAATGATCTTGAAAACCAAAAATGTTGTCCTAGTGATCTTATACCTGATGAATCAGATGGTACCTTATATCATCACAAATCTATGGATTTGTGATTACTGGCTTTTCCATAGCCATGTTCACTACCACTCTCCATCAGAACATGATGGTTAGATTTCTCTTCCATATCCATATTTTCACCTATGTGGAAACCCAGTGATTAGTTTATTTGGGTAATCGTTACATTTCATACTTTAGTTTTTAAAAGCCAAGTTTTGGTATTCCCTTTTATGATGTGGGTTTCTATTAAAGAAACTTTCAAATAGTAAACCATTTATAACCCCGACGAATTTCGAGGGCGAAATTCATTTTAAGGGGGGTAGAATGTAACAGCCCGAGATTTTATGAAAAATATTCTTTTTATTTTACTAATGTCTTGTGTTATACGCTACACCAAAAGGAGCTTGCACAACACGCATCCTTGACTTGCCTTGAATTACACGCAATCGCAACCTTCCTCGATAGCGTGTGTGGTACGTAATCATGAGTTTCACGAAACAATGATATGCTATTAAAATATTATTAAAACTAGCCGTTATGAATAGTAATAACCACTTTTTAAATTTTAGAATTTTTAACTCTCAAAATGGACTTCATTTTTGGATTCGGAGTATCGAATTTAGCCTAAGGTGAAATTTTGGTACTTTTCGGATAACTTTCATATTCTGATGAATAGTAAAAATTACTAAATTATAATTAAAAACAACTTTTTTAATCGAAATAATTAATAGTGATAAATCATTAATTTGAGTGGTTTTAAAGTATATTTAGAATATATTTTTACAATTTAATATAATGTTGGTCATTGGATGTAATTTCACATTTAAACTAGACATAAACAAGTGTCAATCTTTTGATAGATATTGTTTCTTAAAAACACGCTATTTGTTTTAACAGTGGGATTTAATTATAAAATTAATTAATGCAACTTTTATGTTATGAATTTGGTAAAATAGACTTCATTTTTGAATTCGGAATATGAAATATAGCTTGGGATGAAATTTTGGCATTGTTCTGAAAAACATCAATTTTGATGAATAGTGAAACTACTAAGTGGTAGGTTAAAAACTGAATTTTGCATAAAACTTAATTTTACCGCTTCTGTGAATGGAATTTCAAAAATCCGAGAGACACGGTTAATATCAAGGACTAAAATGTGGTTCAATGAGATGAAAATAATTTTTTGGTGAATAGTAACTTTTTACTTTTTTTACCACGGTTAATAGTAAATAGGGTAACTAATGGTAAATATGATATTAATATTACCCTAACACATGTCCTAATTCTATTGGACAAGTGTAATTCGACCAAAAACAAACTTAGGAATAAAATATGACCATTTAGGCCCACTTGGATTAGATTTGGACATTTATTATTAATTTATTTAAAGAAGGGTTAAAATAGTTAAAATCAAAGTTTAATAAGTAAATCATTTTTAATATGGGGTTATACATAAGATAAATTCGACTATGAATATTCATTAGAAAGCTAAAAAGATTTCCTACATGATGATATTTTATTTGTAATTTTTAGACATCAAATAATATAATTTATTTATGACACAAAGATGATGCAGTAATTATCTTATTAATGAAATATTGACATAATTGATAATATAAATACCAAAATAAATGTAATTTAAGACTTTTTATGAATTCCACTAATTTTCTATGTTACTATGATATATTAGTGGTGATTTAATCAACTTGGTTCGAACATATAATTCTGTGATGACTTTCACAAAAATCATATATCAAATAGTGTCAAAATTGACACAAAATAGTTTTTCAATCAAATATTATATTATTAATTGTTATTTTATTCCTAAAAATCTAAGGTTCGGCCAAATGACTTAGATAAGGATATATGTATTAATAATATACAATTTGGGGTTCTTTTGGCATGTTATAGTAAGTTTATTAACCATATAGTGAAAGAAAACAAAAAGACACGGTAAAAGTTAAATTATTTAACTTAGAGTTAAATCTAATTGATAAGGTTAAACATAATACCCTAAACTTGTCTAAATCCTATTGGTTGATAGGATTTCGACCCATCCCCACTTTAGCTTCGAAATAAGACCCTTTGGAACCATTATAAACCGAATTTGACTTTAATATAAAATAATATTTTGAGATATTCCTAAGGTGCCCCTCTCCTCCCCTATAAAAGGACACCTCCTCCCCCTCCTCACACCAATTTGAGCACTCAAGCTCGGCCAACCCCTGCCAGTTTCTCCTCTCCACTTCCCTAGAAACATCCTAGAGGTTCTGGTCTTCCTCCAAGACCAATTTTAGTGCCCTAAGAGGAGGTCTCAAAGAGGCACTTCAAAGAAGAGGTAATTACCGTTACCAATTCTTTCATCTTTATTTCTTCTTCCACTTCTTCTTCTTAGGTTGTTTCATTATGAAGTAATAACATCAGTATCACTCATATACTGATATGTTATTATAAGTATGAAACAAACCTATTTCACCATCTATCCATCCTACGGAAAAAGAAATCACCGCGCGTGCGTACGTACGGAATACCGTCTCCACGCCGTGGTGTAATCTATTTTCCACCACCACCTTACATGGATGGGTATAATGGTGTAAAGAATAACTATACATAGTTATTACAACATCATATTGATTCTGATATATTGTATAATCCACTCCAATTCAATTCAATATTTATAGAAATGATATCATCGCTCGTGCGTACGTACGGAATACCGTCTCCACGACGCGATGAGAGTCATTCTCCATGTTAACCATTTAAGAATGATTATAATGTATATATAAGAAATAATAATGAAATATATGACATTATAAAGCTACTGGATTTATGTATATATATACATATGTATGTCATCTACTTACTTCCATTTCAAGACAATAAGGAAGGGAAACATCGTTCATGCGTACGTACGGACTACCGTCTCCATGAACGGTGTTTTTCATTTTATTTATCTACCTATTATATATATATATTTATACTGAATATATATGATATAAAAATCATATTTTATATTCTGGAAGTAAGTAAATCATGATATATGTAATAATGATGTCAAGAACAACAAGTCAAAACACCTACGATAAATGAAACGATTTTTCCCAAAACGATTCTTTAACATGGAATTTACAAAAGAACGGGTAATATAATGTCATAAGTGAACCATATATGATATCATAACAATGAATATGATTCTGTAATAAGTCAATAACATGATTTAAATCATTATACAGGAGGTTCGGACAGTTACAAAGCAAGTCGGACCTAAGGTAAGGGAAATATCACAATCTCATTTTTATCCGAGATTGTTTATTCGTAAGTATTTACTGGGGTGTATTTTATCATCCACATCCATGTTTCATCAATATGTAATATTATTTCCATCCACCTACAATTGTTTAAATCCATTTTTACCCTTCGGTGAGTTTTTAGTAATATGTACGAAAGGAATCTTTTGTCGTTTTTCGTACGAGGTACTTTTTGACTTTTCCGACAAAAGTACGAAGAATGTTTTTTTAACTTATACGACATGAATGGATTTTTAAAACAAAATTTCCAAGAATCTTCCTTTACAAGTTTTCAAGTTTATTTTTAATCAACTTCTTTTATTTTAAAGTTGTATGGCATGTTATGAAAGGAAAAATGTTTTTGAAGAAGAAAGGATATTTTCCTCAAGAATGGAGTTCAAGTGTTTTATCAAAATTATTTTCCATCAAAGATAATAAAGGGTTCTGTTTTTATCCCTATAATTAAATTGATTTGATCATGTTTTGATGGAATTATTTTTATGAATTCCTTTATCTTATATGAGTTGTTTTATGATGTCATGTCGTTTAAGAATCCCATTTTTATTACATGGGTTATTCTATGATGTATGTTTTATGATTATGTGGCACACATAAGAAAGGATTCATTATAAGATGGGTGGGGCCTATATCTCCCTCCAATGCATTGGGTAAAGATTTTATATCTCATGAGATAGACATGGCTGGAACGGAAGGTTATTTCGGTTCAGTGATACAGGACTGAAACGAGGAGTGAACTCGGTTCAGAAAGGGACTTTGTCCACTAAGATAGTCTTGGCAATGAGTCATGACTAACAAGAAATGATTTTCCATGATTATGTGTGCATGCCACAAAGTTTCAAGTTTTATGTTATGATTATGGGGATCTCATTTTCAATTCTATGATTTATCCCATGTTATGATATTATGATCTCTTTTGCAGGTCAAGATTTCCAAAAGCTACGTTCTTATGTATATGATGTGATTGATATTTCTTTTGTTTACCCTTACTGAGTATTTGAGCTCACCCTTTTTTTCCCTTTCCCCAGGATATAAAGAAAGGTTTTAGGTAAAAAAAAGGGGAAGATCATTATGGGAGATATTGAAGATCTTTCACCACGTTTAGAAGATTACGTTCCGAGTTTCCAAAGACACTAAACTATTACGATCCTTGTGTGTGTGTTTTTGTTATGTACTAAGTATTCCGCAAAAGTAATGTAATGTCCATGTACGATAAGCTTCGGGTCATTATATAGGACCCCATGGAGCCACATGTATGTGATAGGGACACATTATATTAATTAAGTTAAAATGAATACAAAAATGACATAAGCTTATATCTTTTAGAAATAAAATTTTTAAATAGGGGTATATATGTTATATTTTCGATTCTAAATATTCATTATAGATATAAATATATTTTCAACATAATGGTATTTTATTTATAATTTTTAGACATTGAAAAATTAAAAATATATATGACACAATAATGATGCAGTATTTTCCTTATTAATGAATGAATCAAATAATTGATATTATAAATTTTTAAATAAATATAATTTGAATGGTTTGATGACATAAAAGAATTTAATTGGTTAATATGACATGTTATGATTTCTTAAATGATTTTGTTTTGAATTAATAAATTTGTTAAGACTTTAAAAAAATAAATCATTGAGTAGTGTCAAAATTGACATAAATGAGTTTTCAAAACAAATATTATAATATTAATTTATATTCTATTCCTAAAAATCTAAGGTTCATCCAAGAGTCTTATAACATGATATGTGTATCATTAATGGAACACTTGGGGGACTCTTGGAGGTATATAGTAAGTTTATTAACTATATAATACAATAATACAAAGTGACATGGTAAGTGTCATACTAATTTAGTAAGAGTTAAAACTAAAAGATAAGGTTAATATAATGACCCAAACATATCTAAATTCTGTTGGTTGAGTTTTTATCGACCCATACCCACTTTAAAATTTAAATAATACACTTTGGATCCATTATAAACCGAATATGAATTTATTATAAAATAATATTTCTAGAGTTTCCTAAAGAGCCCATCTTCCCCCTTATAAAAGGACACACTTCTAACCACTTACTCACACATCTCATGTCTTTTGGATCCACAATCCTCTTCCCAATTAATCTCCCTACATCCCTATCCTCCTCTTAGAAGCCTTACCTTAGGAAGAAGGCACATCAAGAGTCCTTTTTGGTTCAAACCAAAGGGAGTTACCCAAATTAAAGGTAACAATTTCTCTTAGATTCTTTTCTTTTATTTTACTTCTCCAACCCCTAAACACTTCTTATTATTTTCATATGTAAAAAAACCAGTATCCTAAATATTCTAGGATATTGTTATTATATGTATTAGAACTACACTTACACACACCTCCATCTAATGGGTGAAGAACATAATGTTTCTGTGGATGGCAACCAAACGCCTCATGAAGCGATGATTGTTCAATTATCTCCTACCACCTCTCATGGTGGCCATTATGATGGAACTATAATAAAATATTATACTAATGAAATTTTATTTATATATAATCTTCTGTAATTCCATTTTATATCATACCATTATTCGTTTCATGTTGTATATATATACAATAATTTTCTTTTGAGGAAGTGCAGACTACCGCCCCCTCAAAGTGATATGACTCGTTCATACCATACATGGAACGTATAAAGAATGGTGTTAATGAACTTAAGTAACACATATAAGATATCATATTATACTGGAATTATTATATACCTATGTATCATTTGGGTTTTATTCCTTTTAAAATGAAAAATAAAATGGAAGTAGCGTTCAGGCGTACGTACGGATTACCGTCTCCACGAATGCAATGAGATTCATTTCCCCATCATATCCATTCAAGAATAATTATCATTTTAAGATTAAAAGTAATATTTAAGGACTTGATATAATTCTGGATATGAATAAGATACAACCTATCCATAACAAACATAGCTTACGTAACGAAGCATATAAAGGAAAACAAATCAGTTAACACCCGAAACGACGATAATACTAAAATATTATTAACCAACCAATATTAAAAGATCATATATGATATCATATTTATGTATATGATTATAGTATAATTTAATAACAATGATTTAACTATTATAATGGAGGTTAACCAACCCTCGACCAAGAAAAAGTACAAGGTAAGGGGTTTTCATCTCACTCCTTATTCCTGTGAGATTCATGTAGTATTGCCACTATTACATTTTGTGTTGTGTATGTACTGCACATAATTGTATTATTTATGTAATAAACATTAATTTATGTGTATTTACATATTCATTGTATGATACCTCTTTCATGGGGTGTATGTTTCAGAAGTTACCAAATTGGTAAGGGTATATTTCACAATCTCTTCATTATCTGAGGTTGTTTATATGTAATTATCTACTAGGACCTCTTTATCATCCACATCCATGATTCATAAATATGTATTTCAAAACATTCTTACTATTTTACAGAATATGGTTGAAACTCATTTATACCATTTTTTGACTATTTATAAGAAGTTGATAAAGGAATGTTTCTGTCATTTTTAAAACAAGGTCCTTTTTAACCTTTTCGACAGAATTAAGGTAAGAATGAATTTTTAACATATACGACGGATGCGTCTATTTTACGCCATTATAAATCGTCATAGATTCCCTTAAAAGATTATAATAATATTTTCAAAGTAAATGTTTTATTTTATAATTATTTGGGTTTTAAATTATTTCAAAAAAGTTATATTTATCTCTATATAGTTTTGATTTCATCTATGTCAACATCCTTTGATGGATTTTAAGCTTATTTGAAGTTGATTTATTATGATACAAAACTTCCATATTGTATTGAAGTTTTTGTGATATTTTGACTGTGGATGTGTTATTTTTATACCATTAATGGTTTATGGAGATAGTATTGACATTTAGTATGCATGTTTTAATACGAATGATTATGTTATGTTTACACCTGTTCATATGAGGAATGCATTTGACATAATAAGTGACGGGTGGAGCCCTCTATAGCTCCTTGATGCATCGGTATGTCTCATGAGACAAACTAGTGTCTTGGAATGAGGCCTTGAAAAAATCTTATTTGTAGTCTTGGCACGAGGCCTTGGCTACGTGGTTCTGATAATCTGTAATTTTTCATTCCATCATTATTAAAGTGGTTGTTGATATTGCATGTGATTATTTGACTAGTAGAATATCCATGTGAATAAGTAAATGGTATTATTTCATTTTATTTCTGCCTTATTATGCTGAAGTTCATGTTTAAAGGGATTTTCAGTTATACATTGCCTTAAATATTTATGCTTATTTATGAATGTTTCTTCTATATTGTTATCCTAACTAAGCATCTGAGCTCACCCCTTTCTATGTTTTTTCCCAGCATCTGAAGAAGTAATTTATGAATGACCTGTAGGGATAGTATGAGTATGGAATATGGAGACTATGTTGTGGTAGTTTTCATTTTATGATGTAATGAAAACTTTATGAATGTATCTAGTGTTTCCAAGATTGCTAAACTGATCGGTCCTTCAGGATGTGATTCCTTGTAATGAAGCCAATGTATTAAAATAATGCACTAACTCTGGGCAACTAGGGTCGGGGAATTACATAATATCTGAGAATAATTTCTGTCACCAATGAAATAGTACATGAAGAACCTCATAAATGAAGATTAAATCGCATAGAATATTAAAAAATTAGGATATCTCCACTAAAAAATAATTTTTAGTAGTGTTTTTTACACTGAAAGAACTATGAATGGGCTCTTCACTCCTAATATGGCACATATATCTTCGCATGAATTGATTTGATATGTGGTAGAACCCAAATAAAAATCTGGATCAAAGGTTTTCATCATTCAATGTTCAATTCATTTTTACAACTTATCTTAGATCATTGATTAGTTTATTGAATTTTTATATCATCCAATTGTTATTAAATGAAAATTACCTAATAATAATTAATATATTATTAATTATTATTATTTTTTTAATTATTTCAAAATAATATTTTCACTAAATATCTTATATATTAAGTTTTAGTGCATATTTAGTCTTCTATAAGTCATATTTAATAAAATATATATTTTTTATATCTATATAAATATATTTATATATTAATATATATATTTTTAATGATATATAAACTTTTTATGAAATATACCTTCTATCAGTGCTAGAAAAAAACACTAATAAAATGTAACATTTATCAACACTTTTTTATCATTGATTAAGGTCACTTTTATCAGTGCTAGAAAAAAGTGATGATAAATGATATCTTCTATAATCATTTTTTTCTACATCTGATAAATGGTACCCTTTATTAAAGCTTTTTTCTAGCCCTGAAAAACGTTACTTTTATCGACCTCAAAAAACACTAATAATGGGTACTTTATGAGTGCTAGAAAAAAGAACTGATAAGTGGTTCCTTTTACTAGATCTTTTTTCCTGCATTGATAAAAGTGGAATTTATCGGTGCTTTTTACTAACACTGATAAAAGTGTCCATTATTAGTTATTTTTACTAACATTGATAAAATATTTCACTGGATAAATCCAAATCTTTAGTAGTGCCTTTTCAATATTTGATGCATGAAATTTAATATGATCTTAGTGAGTGATAAAATGTTGCAATTCAGTATTGTGGAAGGACTATAATGAACTTTCTTATGGAACAATATGAATACGAATTTATGAGATGTCGTTTGACATATGATGAGTCATGTTGATCTACTTGTTTCATTTGGTGAATAAAAAATGTAAATTTCAATAGTACCATGATGTTTTGCTCTAAAGACAAAACAAAATACAACATGTCAGATATTATAGTTGAATTCTATCATTTTCAATCAAATATGGAGTTTTTCCTAGTATTTCAGAAAACCAATTTAACCTAGTTTAAGTGGGAACACATACAGTCAATTACAAGAATCCAAACCCCCCACCCATACCAAGAATAGAACAAAGCACATCCAAACTAAAACTCAAAAATGAATTGCACCACACGCAATGGATCAATCCATTGAGCCATGTTCCACATTCATTGTTTTCATACAACTTATTACATTTAAAAACATAGAAATAGATGAAACATTAAATAAATAGGCTGTATGCATATTTCCATGACTTTTTGAGTGATAAATAACCAATAATTCTCCAAAAGCGCACCCAAAATCTAAGTTCCATAATCACATAGAACCCAAGGGAGTGGATGGTGTCCCCACTTTTATCTCTTCCTCCCTTTTCAAATATCATCATAGTGCTATTGGCATTGATAATGATGCCACCCATTAATAAAGGACTATATATATGGTTTCCCATGAATATCGACTATTTCTTGCTCTAAATATTTGTCCTCGTAGTGATTATTTTGATCAAGTTATTATGGGAAACATTCAAGTATCTCAGAAAATCCAAGGCAGTGATATTGGTTTTCATTTCACTACAGTGTTGTTTCCATGAAAAATCCATTGATTCCAGCTATTTAACCTCACATATATATATGGGGATTCTCCTTGATAGATGCGTTTCTGACAACATTTAAGTATATCAATGAAACGAGGCCCATGAGATCCCTCTGGATTTGTCCGCATAAATTTTTTTTAGATAGATCCATGTTTTTTTCTGGTTTCTATCCCTATAAAATATATCCATATTGAAACCTTAAATTATTTTCCCACCAGTGTAGCGATAATCACAAGATAAAATAATGTAAAAAATAAATACATAATTGGACACCAAATTTAATTTGAAAAATCCCCAAAAGTAACATGTGTGAAAACCCAATGGAAAACAGAAGGAGGACTATGTAAAAAAGTGGGTAGACAATCCCTCACTATTACAATGAAAAAAACATATAAAATATTTCTTGAATATATACAGAAACCACCTCAAAAATAATACCATAATTAAATGGATAAATTATGAAGCATATGAGGTGATGAAACTTGTGACATAAAGTACTTTATATAATTTGTCTCTCTTATTTACATCCTTTATCTGTTTCATCCTAGTATGTGGGGTTGGACACCAACCACATCATCCATTTCTATCCACTCCAACATACCTTGACAAATCAAGCGGGGGAAGCACCATCCTACAAATGAATAACTTCTGACACATCTCACACTTTTGAGATGTTATTATGAAATAATCACATATCTAGACACCATTTCTATCTCCCAAATCATGTTGCTCGAATATCTTGGAGGAAGGTCAAAGATCTGCAATATTTGAACGTATCAAAGTCAAACACCTTCATCGGGTAATTTTCTAGATTGTCCTTAGTGTGAATTTTCTATATGTTCAAAAATCCTTCCTCCACCACATATTTGAAAAAGTGATATTATACCCCAATGTTCATTATCTTGGAATGGAGATATGGATTAATTTAAATGTGAAAGGCACTATGACTATCACAAAAATAATGAAATATACTAATGGCTATACCTAAGCTCCTCAAAGAAGTTTCTCATCCAAATCACTGCTTTTCAAGCCTATGAACCTGCGATAGACTCTTCCTCTATCATGAATAAAGACACAATTGACTATATCTTTGAAATCCATCTCGTAGCTCCTCCAACAAGAGTAAAAACATAATAAATAGTGGATTTCCTCTGGTCATAATTCCATGAAAAATCTGAATCAACATATCTGGTGATAGTGAAATCTGATCGTCCATAAAATAATGCAACATCGGAGGTCTCTTTAATATATGTTTGGGCCCTCTTTATTGTTCTCTAATGCTCCATTCTTAGATTCTCCATGTTTCTGGCTAACTTATCCTACTCCATGTGAATGTTTTGGTCTGTATAAACCATAACGAATATCAGATTTCCCACTGCTAGTGTATACAGTACTCATGACATCAACATCTTATCTTCTTCATTATAGGACTCATCATAGATGATAACATAAAATTAATGGGATGTGGGGTGGATATTGGCATACAATCTTACATGTGGAAGCATTTAAACACATTCAATAACTAATTATTATTGGATATACAAATCATACCAATATTTCAATCTCGTTAAATCATCATCCCATGAATCATGTTTGTGGGTCCCAAGTCCTTCATATCAAACTCCCTTTCCAAATGTGCCTTCATAACCGAGATCTGATCATTGTCAGGGCCATCAACAAAAAATTCATCCACAAAAAACATAGAAATGAGGAAATAATTACCATACTAACCCCTGAAATAAGAAAAAGGATCTAAATGAAGTCTGTTGTATCCAAGGCTCATGATATAGGAATCTAATCTCTTGTACCAACACCTCAGTTCCTGATTGAGACCATGCAATGATTTTATCAACCTGAAAACCAAGTTCTCTTGTTTCCTTATTCTGTAAAGAATTTTGTATAGAGTATATAAATCTATTCATCAAGGTCACCATGTAGAAAGGAAGTCTTCACATGAAGCCACTCTATATGTAAACTGTATGTTTCAAAAATTATCAGCACCATCTAAACAGTCATTAGTCTAAATATAAGAGAAAATATTTCATTAAAATAAATACCTTCCTTATGAACATATCTTTTGTCCACCAGTCTTACATAATATCTTTCCACCAAGACATTTCCACCCCTCTTGATCTTGATCACCCATTTATTGGTGATATCCTTCCTTCCATGAGGTAATGAAACAATATCCCAAGTCTTGTTCTTGTATAGGGAATCACGTTCCTCCAATATCACCACCATCCATGAGGATACATCTATACTCTAGGCCACCTCCACAAAAGAAGGTATATCTCTATCCTCCATTAATAAGAAGTATACAATATTTCTCTCAGTGACATATTATCGATGCCATATTGGTCTTATTTACTCCCAATTTTACCATTATGGTCTAGATTCAACTAGTACTTGATCATTGGGCTCTTGTAACACTTCAGTGGAAATTAATTATTCCATGGAATTGTACTCTACTTCGATTGTTGGAGTTTCTGTATTCTATTTCTCCATGTCTCGATCAATTTTTTGTTTCACCTTATCTTCTAAAAACTGAAATATTATCTGATGATAAGTTTGCATTTAGTGGGGTTCCACAAATGACACCCCTTCACTACATTAGCATACTCCAAATAAGAAACATTTCCAAATTAATCAATCCAAATTTTATCTTTCTTGGTGATTAAACGATGAATATACCAGAATTCCAAAAGTATGTAACTGAGAAAAGTCAGTGGGTTTAACAGTCCACATATCCATTGGTGTCATCAGATAAATCACCATTGAAGGATATATGTTGATCAGGTAATATGTGGTATCTATTTATTGTACCAAAAATATTTTTTTAATTCTTACAGTCTTAAACATCACCCTTGTTCTATCCAATAGGTTTATGTTCATCTTATCTACCACTCCATTCTGTTTTGGAGTGTATTCCATAATGAACTATATCTTTATTCCTTCATATTGAAAGAATGTATCAAACTCCACCATTATATATTCTACACCATTTTTATTCCTCAGACACTTGATCTTCTTTCAATATTATAGTTCATTGTGCCATTTATAATTTTTAAGGAATTCAGAAACATCTTATTTCCTCTTGATTGGGTACACACAAAATCTCTTGGAATAATCATAAATGAATGATATAATGTACCATGATCCTCCTAGTTATATAACTAGTACTCACCATCCATTGGAATATATCAACTCTATGATCTCGTTTATCATTTTTATTGATGTCCCAAACATCAACCTATTCTTATTGCTCAAAACAGAATGCTTATAAAATAGTAAGGATACAATTGTAATCCCACACACCAACTTCTAATATACAGGAATTTTTAGGCCTCATTATAACATATGGACAAGATTCCAATTCCATAACGTCGTCAATACTATCATGAGGTAGTTGATAAAATAACTATCCCTTCTTCTTTTTACATTTCACCCATAAGAAAATTCAGGTTCTTTGAGATCTTCTCTACCCTCATTACTATAAGTGTTCATTTCACAGTTTTTGTCGCTCCATTCTCAGTGTGATCCTTGCATCTGATATCATAAAATTGTCCCAAATAAATTATGTTCTTATTTAGGCCCTTCAAATGTTGTACTCCTTTGATGGATCTAAGAATACCATCACGCATCTTTAGTTGGATGGTACAGACTCCAATGATATTCAGGGTGTGATTTTCCCCCTATACACTAGTCTTTATGGGATTATCTTATACTAATCAAATTATTCCCTTCAAGAGGTCACGTGTCATGTTGCTCTAGAGTCAATTTTACATGCATTGTTGAGATTTGTTTGGCATCCAGTAGTTATCACCACTTCAAAAACTAGTATATCTTTAGAAGTACTCACCACATTTCCTTGAGATCACTTTTCATTACTCTTCTTATTCCAATTATTCTTCTAAATGTTCCCCCTATTTCCACAATTATAACATGTGACATTCTTCTTCTTAATACTTGAATTGGATTTTCCATGATTTTTTATCCCACTAGTACTATGCTCCATAATCACATCTACTAGTCTATCATTAATTTCTAGTAAGAAATTATCATTCTACAACATTCCCTCCATGTTTATTTCTAAAAAAATTTATATTCATTGAATTTTTCAATCTCATATTTTTCCAATATTGGGACATGCTGTCTTTCTAGAACCTCATCTATTTCACAATGTTGTATTTAATGATCTCACTAAATTTTCTTTGATTTGAAAGATTTACTAGAGTCATAGTCATAAAGAATACTCCAATTTAAAAGAATTATTAATACCAAAAAATGTGAATAGAATTAAGAAAGAACTGACCTCTGATAACATTTATTGAAACTGTAAATGATTGGACCACTGGTGCATTGATAATCATGAGATAAAATAAAGTAAAAATGATGAATTAAATAGAAATTAGGTGTAATATGGGAAAAACCCCAAAACTAAAGAGTTAAAAACCATAAGAAAAAAAGAAGATCACTATAGGTAAAAGTGGGTACACACTCCCACACTATTAAAAGGAGAAAAACCTCATAAGATCTATCTTGAATATATTTCGAAAAAACCTCACAAAAAATTCCAAAATTAAATGGATTAATTTTTAAGAAGGTGAGATTCTGAAATTGATGGAAGAGAGTCCTTTATGCCGACTTCCTCTCCCCTTGCCTTCTTTTCCCTGCTGTACCCTAGTAGTTGGGGTTGTCCACCCACACCATTATCTACCACCATCAACACACTCCTCCCTTGATAAATCGAGGGGTGTGGCACCATCCTACAAATGAATAACTATCAACACTCACTCTCTCTATTTGGACACCACAAGAGATCCTTCCACATTAGGAGATATTTTTATCAGGAAAAAAGGGGGATAGGTAGAAAAAATGAAAAATTCATCTAGTGATGTCATATATATCACGTTAGTTAAGTGTGAAACATTTTCCATGATAAGAGAAGTTGATGAATCATTTCAGAATGGACTAAGTCAGCTTGTTTTGGGAATGATTTATTATTTTTAGTGATCTGAGGTGACACAATTCATGGGTGAGGTTTTCATGGAACTTCTATTTGTGCAGATTTAGAAATGTCAAGTTTTTCATTTACCCCACCACCTAGGAATAATTCAATTCAATTCATTAATTCACAATTCAAGAATGATCAAATAAATTATGGCATTGAATTTATTATTTTCATATTAAAATCATGACATACTAATAATACTTCCAATTTAATTTGTATTAACACATACATGAAAAAATTGTTTTAATTATTTTTTATTATGCTCATTTAGTTTATGATGGGTTGCTTCATTTAACATGAGACTACATTTCCTAGGCCATTCCATTAATCCAATCTTCTTTTGTGGGCCGCAGCTTACACCCTTACCACACTAGCTATCCTCCATGAGTTAGATCCCCTGTTATTGATTACCATCACCGCCCATTGCATCGGGGTTATCGATATGTGTGTGGGTGTTTTGTTTCATGTGGCTTTTTGGCCTCACATGATTGATAGTTCCTTTTCAAGGAACTGTGGTTTTAGGGGAGTGATGACACAAAAAACCCACATCTCTTTTTCATCATGATCATTTGACTCACGCTTTTCTAGTTGTGTCACTCATTACTCCTAGGAGAAACCCTATCTCACAATTTTGTTTCACTTCATCAGAGTGTCTCTTGCATCCTATTACTATCATTGGATTCATCTCAAGTTTAGTTTATGGTGGAGATGATATCCTTACTTTTGGAATAAGTGTATATCTTATAATATATATTTCTAAGATCATATAGGTTAGGAGGGGTTCTTGAATCAATTTTTTCCGCATATCAAGTTTCTATTATGAAGAAAAGAAGGACAAGTATCATTTTTTCATTTATTCTAAAACCTATAAATCATGAATACCTCTTTTCATGTTCTTGTTATTCTGGTTCTTCATAGTTTTCAATTATATAATTTTACTTCATTGAAATAATTAATAAATGAATTTTTATGGGTGGGGTTCTTACCATGCACATACATCCCCATGGGATCAAATCACATTATAAAACATTGTTCTATCCTTGTTTATTAAATTATTATTTTATGTTTTTCTTGTTATGTAATTTTCAACTTCTATAAAAATGTATCAGTTCAGTATTAATTGGGGTATGATATTTTGGATGTATTTAGTTCATTTTCTCCCCTCTCAAATTTGTATTAGATCCTCATTGGTTCTCTTTTGCTATCAAATTTGATTCAAGTTTCTTTGTTTGTAGTTCTGGATTCTATTTTGATTTCTGCACCATGATCTCATTCTAATTTTCAACTGTTTTATTTACTAAAATTGTTTAAATCCATATCCCATCTATAATATCTCATCATTTTTTATCCCTTTGGATAAAAATTGTTTACCTAATAGATTGGTTTGTTGTTGGTCAAATACAATTAATGTTATCTACAAGAACATGGAATCTACTCTTTATATAAATATGTCAAAAACTAGGTACAAAATTGTGTAATTAGATAGTGATAATGACTTTAAAATTTTTAAAATTAAGATGATAGTCCTTCTAGTTCAATGGGGCTTAATAGATTCCCTTTTTGGTCCTAAGAAACCTTTTTTGCTGTAAATGAAGTTGGACAGACCAATACTGTATATCAAAATGTATCCCATGATGTGTTAGTTAAAGTAGATTTCTCTACTACTTTCATTAGGTGATAATGTTCTTATAGAAGTAGATTATGAGTCTAACGATTCTAGTATATATCTTAAAATAGATAAATTGTACATGAATTCTTATTTAGTGGTAGGCTTTATAAAAAACATGGAATGTTTACATTTACAATGAAGCACAACAGTTCACTTAAAGCCCATATTGATGAATTTAAAACGTAATGTTATATCCTACCCAGATTAATGTAACTTTTTATGATGAGAATAAATAAATTTTCTCATAATACCTTTAGATAATTACTATAGAACATTATTTTAAAGCCTAGGGGGTTAATTTGATTATGGTAGATTCCCTTGGGATGCATTATTTTCATCCACCTTCAGGGGGCTCTCATTGTTTGTGTGTCATTGAGTACTTGTGGAAGAAAAATATAATGTTGGATGGATGGATAAGACTCACTGAACCTTGAAGAGGTTTTGTCATCCCTTCTTTCTAAAGAACTACACTATAAAGACAGAGTCATAGGTAAGGAAGATATTTAGTTTTATAGGGGAAAGCTGCGGTCAAAGTTAACAAAGAGACAATGTACTAAAAATAAAACTAAAAAAATAATCCCCCTAAACCAATATCTAATTCTAGGGAAAGAAAAGGCACTTGTTTTCTTTATAAATACCAAGGCATACTAAGCCCAAATGTATGAAACTCAAACATGAATTAGAAACCAAATAGGCCACTAACCAGTCCCTTCTAGTTGACTCGGGTTATGAAACTAGTGAAGTATTAAATGTATCCATCTATTCAATCAATCATGAGTGGGTCCTTGAATTTGGTTGTTCCTCTCACATGTATTATTTTAGAGATTCAATCCTAGAATTGGTTGAAAGGGTAAAAGGAGATGTCCTTTTTGGAAATAATAATTTGTGCAAGGTTAAGGTAATATGTTCGGTTTTACTATAAGAAGATGATCATTACATCATCACTTTACTTGATACAAGGTGGGTTACCAACCTTCATAGAAATATGATTTATTTAGGGATTTTAATACCAAAAGGGGCTCACTTTTAGGTCTGAAATAGGTTGTCTAAAAATATCTAAAGAATCTAGAACCATCATTGAAGGTTTTATTATCAATATGATGTTTTTATTGAATCTAAATAATCATTCAAGTAAATTGGGTAGTGTTTACAACACCACCACTGATAAAAATATGCTTTGGCATAATAAATTGGGGTAAGCTAGCTCTAAAGTATTATAAGTACTGAACAAGAAGGGGATGTTGATTGACATCACACCAACTAATCATCCATTTTATAATTATTACGTAATGGGAAAATATAAGAAATCCAACTTTAATAGTACCTCCTTTAATGTTACCATTCCCCTTCAATACATCCATTATGACCTATAGGGGCCATCCAGGACTACCTTTCATGGTGGAGGTTTCTACTTTTTCACCTTCATAGATGAATTCTACATAAAACATTGTATTTTAAATTTAAAAACAAAATCAGATGTTTTGAAAACCTATAAAACATGAAAAAAATAGGTTGAAAAAAAATTGGGAAGAATGTTAAATCCATGGGAATAGATAATGTGTTGGAATACATATCCACTAAATTCATTCAGTTTTTGGAAGATGAAGGTATTAAAAGGAATAGAAATGTTAGGGACCCCCCCCCCCCAATGTCCAAAAGAGATAATTAATATGATTATTTTAGAATAAGTATAGATCAGTCTTTCATGCCCGAGTCTCTCTAAATATTTATGTGTAGAGGCTCTTAGAATTTTTTTTATTCCTTTTTAATATGTTTCCTTCAATAAAAAATGTTAAACACCTAAATAATTGTGTAATAGTAATCCTCACTCCTATACATAGTTAAGAGTATTTGTTTATACTACTTATGATCACATTTAAACTGATAAACAAAAATTTAGAGCTCTAAAATGCATCTTTGTTGGGTATCCTATGAGTTTTAAGGGGTATAAAATATGTGTAGATAAACCTGGTTACCAAAATGCATTATAAGTAGGGATGTATTGCTATATGACTTTTCTTCTCCTAAAACCTCGTCTGCCACATCTGGAAGCATTGAACCAACTATAGAATAGGATGATGAAGATGAGACCCTAGCTAATTTGAGGCTCTTTTACAACCCAATCCACATGCACCTTAAACTATAAGAAAATCACCAATGGTTCTGCAACATTTTCAAAAAACAGACACTTAAACTAGTTTAGGAATCCACAATACATGAAGATTCTTCTATTTAGCGGTGGTTTTCAGAAGATTCGTAGACACTATATTTATCATTGGTTTTATTTCTTTTAGAAATGATTTTAATTAGAAAAATATGGTAAGGATTTAGTGGCGGTTAAAACCACCACTAAATAAACTTGTGTCATTTTTATTGGAGGTTTTAACTACAACTGATAAAAACTGTCAACAAATAGTAGAGGATTAAACTGATTCTAAAAAATGTATCAATTTTAGCAGTGGTTTAAACCACCTCTATATGATGATTTAAAAATAAAAAGCTGACTGTAGATTCTACAACCCTACTACCATGAAAATAAACATATGTAGAGAACATATAACACCAGTTATGCACACATAAAATCTAATCATAACTAAATATGTCAAGGGAAACTATATTTCACAATATAAAACCACACCACACCTCTTTAAAAATGAAAACACCCAAAAAGGTGAACCCACTATTAAACCCATATTTCTCTTAAAACCCAACAAATAAGTGTTTTTTTAATGAAAACCACCCTTGGAATTTTCAAAATCATGTAAAATGCATAAAAAACCATTTAAAAACAAAAAAATTACATTTATATGTTCCATTTACCAATTTTTTAAATGGAAAAAAAATCCAATCATTATTCAGTGAAGATGTACCAAAATAGGTTCCAAGACGTCATGGTTCTAGCTTTGTTAAAAAAAATAATTCCAATCTTTTGCGTATCTAATGAAATTTCTCTATTTTTTACTCAGTATCATCTCATAATCGATCTATGAAGTCATTTAACATCATTAATGGTGAATATGAGGTCTAATATGATATAATGGTTTAAAAATAATCAATATAAGTTGTGAAATGATTGAAATAATTTGGAATCATTATTTTTAATTGAAAATTCACATACAATTAGGAAGAAGCTGTTGATACTACTATATATTATTAATAAGAATAGGGTTTTTCATTTTTATGTTTCAATTATGTATAGGGAATAGATGGAAGACAAATGATATTATCATGAGATTATTTAATGAAAATTTTTGTTATATGGAAGGATGAAGAAAAAATAGGTTCTCTAGTTCAATTTTCAGAAAAAATAAAATCATTCATTTTTAAAAGAACATAAGAAGAATAATTTTTTATATAAACCCTTCCAGTTATTTTTGTGTACAATAATAATAGGAAGAGTTTTTTTCATGTTTTGTTCATAATGAGGGAATAAGTTTATTTCTATTGTGAAAGTAGATAAGGAAAATAAGAATTCGGAACATTAATGGAAAGGCATAGTCTATACTAATAAAAGAATTATTATTATTAGAAAAATATATTTTAAATAATTATAATGGTAGTATAAAGAGAAAATGATATGTTTAAAGAGTATGAGATGCACTAAAACATAGTCATAAAGCATGTAATATAATTTCATGGACAAAACATGCTCACCTGTACTAATAGGTTGATACTGGTGGGTTGTGTAATATCGGAGGAATACATATCACACAAATGATTTTCCTTCTCATTTTGATGTGTTAAACTATTAAATCTATCATGACACATATGTTGGTTTGTGTTAATTTTTTTTAAAGAAAATATGATATTTAGAAGATAGAATGAGAAATATGTTCACTTTAATAAGTTAAGAGTCAAAAGTATAGGGTTTAAAATGTTTTTAATTGTATAAAAAGTCATAATGATTGATTCACCCCCTTGAGTGTTGAATATATTTCTAATTATACTAATAGAAATTTATTGATTTTGGTTCATTATTATTATTCTTATTTTTTCTTGACAAATATATAATCATTTATCCACTTTTTATGAATAAAACATGAACATAAACACTTATTCTCCTATCTTATTTTTTTACATTTTATCCCATAGGGATAATCTCTATGTATTTTCTATTAAATGAATATATAGTCTCTATCTTCCCTTCTATCTAGTGTTTATCTATATCTTAAACAACAACCACAAATTAAATAACTTAATATTCACATTCAAATCTTCAGATTCCTTTGAGTTCTTCTAATAATTCAAAAAACCATGTAACACACTTCACATAAAATAAATAACCATGAAACACATAACATTACACATGATTTATATGTTTACAAAAAACAATACACACCAATCATATCCATTGTATCTTATCCTCACTCTATCCACCAAGGGATCAAAAATTATCACTAAAGAACATGGGCACAAAAATTTACATTCAATCTATATAAGTATAATACAATATATTGTATAACTCATTGATAAATATAATTATTAAAATGTATATGTAAATGTTTAAACAGAACACAGTACCTATATTAACAATTAAAACTTTATATTGATTGTGGTGTATAGATTTTTAAAAGTAATTATTCATATTAAAAAACCAAAATAAAACCCTAATTAGAATAAAAAATAACACCCATTATAAAGAGAAGTACATTTACAAACCATGAATAATAAAAAAATATTATATGTGAACAGTAAAACACTAATTGACACACACAATACGATATATAGATTTTCAAATAGTTAAACAAATCAATAATCATATACCTTTGATATAAAATTCAATTGATAAAGTGGGAGTCAGGTTCAAAATTTGTATTTTTTAAGGGAGAGTCAATGGTTGGACTGCAAGGTGATAACTCTAATGATACCTATTGGTGTAGAAATAGTAGGATTTTATCATGGGGAGTGATTAGATGGGTGAAACCATCAGAGTCCATGGGAATGTGGGAATCTATGGAAGGCTTTTAGAGGAATAATGAATAAGGATAAACATCATGAATGATGATGTAATGTTATTGATGTCAATCAGTGAGTTGATTCATCTTAAGAGGATGATGATACAGAAATGATGAAAGGGTTTTGAGCCCTATAGTCTATAAGTAACAACAATGTGAATGAGAATCGTGCTCATTTATAGGAATGAAGTAAAAAATCAAGCATGAAAAGTTAAAAATGGGGAAAAATTATAACCCTAATTATTGAACTTTAACTTGTGTGATTCCAACAAGAAAGAAATTCCACTTAGGTATTACTATACTGGATTAGGGAAAGGCTGTTTTTTGTTTTTAAATAAAAGATAATATGGTTTTCACTAAATAGCATGAAGACCATTGTAAGATAGTTATTTTAATCATAGTTAATCCCATATTTCTATGAATGGAAGATTATCACTATAGCTGTGAAAGGTTTTCAGCCTCTTAAAACATGGGAAATCATGAAAATATTACATCATGAAAATGTTAGGTGAATACATTGTGCCTTGAATGATACATGAAAAAACCCTCTCTATCAATATTTATAAGAAATATCAAAAACACCACTTACCACTATACGATGATGAACACTACTCTTCACCCTCTCAATATTTGTCTCTTCTTCCTGCTATTGGCACTTGTAAGAAAATTATATTGAAAATTAAATAATGTTGTATATTAATATATAAACAAAAAATGAATAAATGTATGTGAACAAAATTATTTTCAAATTCTTCGATTTTCCTACTCACCCCCAATCATCGATGCAATACCACTAAGGATAGATCATGTCATCTTCTAATATAAATAAATAAATACTGTCTACAAAGTGAATATTTGAGCCTTATGTTCGTGAATTATGTTTTCAATAGAAACAAACTCTCTCTAAGAATATCGTGGTAGGGAGTGACTAAAACTAGGAGTAGATGTAGCCCCAATCCTTGGTGCAATGCTAAAGACCTCAGATCATAGAGGTCCCAAACTTGTCCTGCGCACTCGACCCAGATGATCCTTCCCAAGGACTTTACCAACTGGGTTATCTTAGGAGATCTAATAGTATTGTCCAGGACTAGCATCCCTTAGTTATTTAATTTTTACCTATAAAACAAATATCAGTCATATTAGAAACAATATATATTAACATGGTGAATAATGATAATAAGTTATTATAATGACAAATAAATTCATATCCTAACTTCTTTGGCATGCTCATTAACACAACTCCCATCAAAATTTCTATGAACATCCAACATACTTCGGGTTGGTATGCTTGGTTCCCTCAACTCTATGACTTCATTAAACAAATATAAATAAAAAATTAACATATTAAACAAATAATATTATCATATAAATATTTAAACTATAAATAAAAGATTACCAGAGTCTATCGTCTTATAGATAATCACTTTGATCCTGTAGTGTGAGGGATTATTTTCCTATCCTGACTCGATACATTCTTCCTTGAATAACCTGAAATTAATAAAATGTAATTTCATTGTATTGTATGCAAGGTTGCCTCATTTTAAAATATAGGAAAAATGATAAATGGTATTAATATAATAATATATATTTAAATTCCATGTGATTATCATCACAATGCCTATCAATAAAATCATTACATTGCTATTAAGGTACCCCATTGGGTACATTATCTTACATTTTTTGGGAGATCAATGAAGTATCGTTGTCATCATTCTATAATCTTGATTTAAAATTATTCCATTTCTTGCCTAAATTTTTCAATGTCCACTTTCGTGCTAGTATATCAGCAATGGAAAAGTGAAAAACAAATGTACATAGTGATTCATTTTAAAAATATTAGCATTTAATAACATAATTATATTCAATTACACGCTAATGTATAAAAATTACCTTTATGTGTGAATCAAAAACATCATTTTTACAATATTAAGGAATATTCCTCCAATCATTATACGTAATGGGAATGGTATCCATGGTGTCATCCATAGGGATACCATATGAATCAAATGGGACCACTATATTTTGTCCAGTCAGATTCCATATATCTAAACTATTCATATTTTTCTCTATAGTATCATCGATTCCATATTTTATGAATAAAAATTTAGTAGTATAAAAAAGTGAAATAAATTTATCCATGTTAAAATTTGTACCTATAACAGTAACCCTCCAATATCCCTGTGAAGAATTATGAGTGGCTCCCTCCCCCTCACAACTGAGGCCACTAAATGGGAATGTATCGACTGAGCTACCGATGGGATGCTGACAGAAGGGGTCAGAGATGGTGTAGATGGAGAAGAAGATGGGGTCTCAGATTCTGTAGAAATGGTGAAAAATGGATCATCATATCTCAGTATAGTCGATGAAATGTCGACTGAGAGTCGACTGAAATTAGTTTAACGCTTCCTCCTTGCTGTTCCTGTCATTTAATTAAATAAAATAATGTTCAGAACATATATTTCAAAAAAATCATGCAGGAAAAATAGAAATGATAACATATTCACAGTACTAACATAAAAAATATACATAATAAAGATAATGAGTGACTGAAAAAATGAGACAAGTGGTCTATAAATTAATGGGTAACTACACATATAATCATTTTATCCTTCAATCATGTCAGTTTACTACTCCATCATTACTTCACACACCCTTTAAAGACTAATATTTTCAATATCATGATGGAAAAATAAGTCTGAATCTTGTTGTTGGTGGGATTTAATGTCATAAGTCAAATCTTCCACTAAATCACCCATATCATACAAGTCTCATTGTATTACATGAGAAGATACACTCTACCATTCATCAACAAAATCTTTCACATAATATATCATTTTATCTTGTGATGAAAAGATATATGGATCATGTAGTTCACGGTCACCAACATCCATCAAGTGAGAGAAGTTCACAGAAGTACATTGAAAGGAATCTATTTTAACACCCCTGATAATATCCACCGAACTGAATTTGAATAAATAGCTAAGAAATCCCATGGTCATTTAATTTTAAAATATCTGTTAACATTCAATAGTATCACACTTCAGAAAACATAAATGTGCCTCTAATCTATGTTTTCAAACCCTATTCTTGATAGATTGTATAGAATCTAAATTCACTCAGGTTGTAATTATCAAAATTTCTATATTTTTTTAGAAAAACTAAAGCAAGAAACATCAAGTCTTCTGGAAACACTGCTCAATTATCAGTATTCATGATCTAAAATAATAATATACATTATTAGATATACAAAATATATGTATCAACCTAATATCTTTATTGATTTCTATATTTAGAACATACACATCATGAAAACCATTCTATAAGATGTTTATTAATAAATTTTATTATATCTTTCTCATTTTGTCTTTATTGTCTCATTTTTCTCTTTGTTTAACTCCTCAACTCTTCAATAATTGTATCTACAATTTCACTATTCAATTGCACATATCAATGTGCCCATAATAATTCTATTTATGTTAGTGTAATATTTGATCTCATCCCAACCAATCGGCCAATAACATGAATGACTTTTGATTTCCTGTGTATTTGAGGTTGATTTGATTTGTTTTCAACACATCCAACTCTATTAAATCATGTCTTAATACCATCCAACAATCTAGAACAAATTTTAAGACAATCCTCTTCCAAATAACTTTCCAAAATATAGACTTCAGCTTGAGATTTATTTTTCACATATGATTTCAAATAACCAGAATATCTACGAAAAAAATAAAAAACAAAATATGAATTTAATAAAGTTCTAAGAATTTTTTTCTGAATTAAAAAACACATTAATAAAGTACCTCTAAATTGGATACATACATTGATAACATAAGGGGCCTCTTAATTTTTTTTCCTCATCCAAATGAATAGTTAAATACATCATGATAGTAAAAAACAACGGACTAAAGATCATCTCCATTGCACAGTGCCAATAAAAAATCTCCCCTAAAAGTTTTCAAGATCAAATGGAAGTATTGTTTTCTCACATAGTTTTCTGAACAATGTATAGAGTTGTAGTACAATAGTAGTAACCTTTTCAGGTAATAATGTATGAAATGCTAATGGTAGTAACTATTGTAACAACAAAATTGAATCTTGGATTTTAAATCCATAAAACAAATGTCTATTTAAGTCAACACACATTGACATGTTACTTGAATACCCATCAGATACCTTCACATGTTTGAAAATTTGACGGAATGTATCTTTATCCCTTTTTTCATTGAAAAAATCTTGGATCATACATTCCATTCTCATTTGGCTTGAGATCATTCATTATGTTCATTGCTTGTAAGTATTTCCAAGAATTGATATGATCCTTCAACTTTACATTCTTATTAATCAATATCAAGATCAAATTTTCACAAACATTCTCTTCAATATGCATCAAATCATGTTTATTCAACAAAATATTAAATTTGCAATATGAAATATTGAATAATATACTTTTTTTCTTGCATTTTTGTGTTATAATTTCGCGGGATGATACACTTCAAACTATTTTCCCACTATCATTCAAATGATGTACCTTCCCAATTTCCATTTCAATATTTCCATGTTGTGCCAATATTTTATAAACTGTTAACAACTTTAATGATGGTGCCTTGAAATGCCGAATGCATCATTTATAAGGATTTTTATTTTATTTCCCATTATCAATGATGTTGGGACCTCATTCGATGGACTGGCATTAGTGATCAACCTTTCTATATCATTTGATTCTCTGTACCAAATCCAACAAAAATTTTGAGTAGGGAATTACTTCAATATCATGTTTTTATAAACTTCTTCTCTCTTTATCCATATTCTAAATTTACATTTAGTATATGGACATCTTATTCTAGCATCAATGGATCGATTAGAAATTTAATATTATAAAAACTCCTCTAAACCCTGATCATACTTAGGTTTGTCCCTCGGTAATGTGATCCAGATTTTATCCATATATATCACAAGGTGCTGACAAATTACTAAAAAAATTGATACACATAACTATTACTAAATATGAAAATATCTTCATATATACTAGTTGAAAAAAATATGAATATCTTAGATATGGTTTTCCTATGTGAATACATATGGTAAAAAATGAAGCATTTTAAGAAGGATAATTGAAATCCATAAAGTCTAGTTATAAGGATAATGATGTGAATAAGAGTTAAATTTTTCATTTAAACTCCATTAATAAACCCAAGAGGAAAAATAAATTTTTAAATCCATTTTTATTAAAAATAATCTAATAATAAATCATTGAAAAAACTATTACAATTCAATATCAATAATTGATTAGAGGACCGGTATGATTCACAAAACTATTAAGCTATTATCATGATACTCATTTTTTAGTTAATTGATACATTTTCTAACATTTTTTCTTTGAGTGAATTGGTGTATTAGTGATGATAAATTAGTATTTATTCAAATTTTCTCTCGTTTACTCATATCAATGATTGTATTTATCTTATTTCTTTTAATTTTAAGAATTTAATTTTTATGTGTTGATGGAGACTCTATATACCATATCATTGTCTAGTGGTAGTGAAAAAAGAGATAGTGAGTTTTTGGGTATTATACGAGAAACACTTCTACTGTAATGATGATTGGGAAATGATCACTGATGTTCATTATGAATCAATTCACATCATGGATGCCAACATTGAAAATTATGTTGATAATGATCATAAATTCATGTGACATGGTAATGAGGTATTCAATAGAGAAATAAAATTCTCTAAATATGATGACATAAGTTCATGAAATCAATGTAATTAATATAATTTGGTAAATATAATGAGGTAATAGGTACCACCAACATAATTTTCCATCGAAAAAGTGAAATAAAAATGGTTGACTACATCCATTGCTCACTTTCTAATTAAGGAAATTGAAACTCTTTCACAGAAGATATATTCAACCAATAAAAACCTGAACTAGCATAATTAAGGAGGATCAATGTTGAATAATTAATTGGACATATTCTTATTGAGTATAATTAATAGAAAAAACCAATTTCTCTACTCCAATGTACATTTAAGTATACATAACCACATAACCTGTAAGAGTTGAGATTACTCATACAACCACATCTTCTTCTTATCTAATTATATATGGAAACTCAAAAAAATAATAATACTAACAATCTCTATATTTGAACAATAAGAACAATTTAATGAATTATACCCCATTTCATCTAAGAAAATATATTAGAAATATGAATCAGTAGGTCGAACATATCAATATCCAACACAAATCTTTCTACAACTAACCTGAAATGTATAAATTAATGTATAACAATGAAAAATACTACATCAGTGGGAGGGGTATCAGTAGCACAGATTGGGATAGACGGTGTTGGGCTAAGTTAGTACCAGTGGTGGGAGGCAGTGAGGTGCTAGGTTGGGACTGGCAGAGAGGGTCAGTGGGTGGATAGGTTGAGACAGATAGCGAGGAGTAGCAAAGGTCTAGGGAAGGGGGGCGAGGGTCGGGTCCAATAGTGAGGGTCGGTGAGGGTCAGGTTCAGTTGTGAGGGGCAGCGAGGGTCAGGACCGATAATGAAGGGTGATGATGGTCAGGATATGTAGTGATTTGTGGGGGTCGTGGGCGTCAGGGGGTCATGGATGTCAAGGCGCTGAGGGGTTGGGGGAGAAGTATAGGTTGTATTAAAAAAATAAATGGTTTAGCAGTGGTTTTTAATAAACTTCCACTAAAGTACTTAAAAACATTAGCAGTGGTTTAATACACCATAGATAAAAAACCACCTCTAAAGTCTAATTTCGGTGTAGTGTTAGTCCACTATTTGGGTTGATTTTATATCTAGTTTTATTATAGATTTTGAACCATAACCTCCTTCAAATGATAGAAGCTTCTTATTGACTCAATATATATAAAGTAGAGTCTCAAGACTTCTTTCTCGGTTCATAGAGTATTACATGGCTTCTTATGATTTCTATATCGCTGATGATATTATATATTACTATCCTCAAACCTATAGTCAATCTCTAAATGAAAAACACTCAAAATAGTGGTTCTTTTTTGTATATGAATAAATTCACTCATTAAGAAAAAACCATACTTGGACTATAGTTAAAAAACCACCTATGGCTAAGATAATTGGTTCCAAGTGTATTTATAAATGAAAAGAAGAAAAAACTGAGGGAAATAATATTAATTCTAAATCAATGTTAGTTTTTAAGGGATTCCTTCATAGATATGGTATTGATTTTCCTAAAATATTTTCCCCTATTAAGCATTCTTCCATTAGGCTTTTGTTCATTTTTTCAACTATAATTATATGAACATTGAACAGATTGATGTTAAAATGGTCTTCTTACATAGTGATTTAAATGTGAATATTTATATGAATCCTTCATATGGTTAATCTAATGAATTAAAATTAAATCAAGTATGTTTGTCAAATAAATCATTGTATGACTTAAAACAATACTCTATGAATTGGTATATGAAATTTGATTCATTTATTTTAGATAATCTGTTCACAAGGAGCCAATATGATGCATGTTTTCATTTTAAATCAACCATGAACTGCATGATTTATTTGCTATTATACGTTGATAACATTAATATCATTTGTGAAAATATGAGCCTCAATATTGTTGTAAAATACCAACTTAAATGTGAGTTTGAAATGAAATAATTAAGTGCATCTAAAAAATATTAGATGTTGAAATCATTATACCTACAAAAAATAAATTTCTTTACTTATCTCTTCATTGTTACATTTTATATAATCTAATGAGATACATTTTCTTATCGTTCAAACTAGTGAATGTACGTATTAGACAACAATTTAAATTTCCATTAACAGAATCACCCATTTTAGATGTTGATATTCAATTTATGTCTAAAATACCATTTTCTAATATTATTTGTAGCATTATGTACTCTATGATTTTCACCATACCTAATATTGAATATACAATCTACGCTCTTAGATGATTTATGGACACACCTAAGAAGCCACATTGCATGATATTAAATAGATTTTAAGGTACCACTCATGTATCTCTAATATGTATTTGTGTCAGGGTAGAATCTGGAACCATGTTTGTCAACAAGATACACATTGATGATAATCCGGTTGATAGTTTGACTAAAGTTGTGGTATTATCTAAATTCATTTTTTTAGATGGATTGAATTTGGTTATGATTCTATAACTATAAGTGAAAGAACATTTCCAATTTCAATTGAAAATGGTTCATATTTATGACTTATGGCATTCAATTTATTATTTTCATTTTTAAATTAGGCCCTGTTAATAATTCAACCAATTTAATTTGTATTGAAACATGCATGAAAAAAATGAATTAATTTTTTTATGATTATTTAGTTTTTTATTGTCACTTCATTTCGCTTGGTTATGCATTTATCGGTTGTAACTCCCCAACCCCAATTACCTAGAGTCGGTGCATTATTACATAATAATGGCGTGATCACAAGAGATCAAGTCTCAAATGTCCTATTAGTTTAGTAGCCTTGGAAACAATATATACATTCAAAAGTCTTACGTTACAACACAAAACTAAAAACTACAACAACATCTTTTCTACATAGACCACAATCATATCCCCTCATACTATCCATGTGGGTCATTCATAAAATACTTCTTCATATCCTAGGAAAAATAAAACATAGGAAGGGGTGAGCATATATGCTTAGTAAGGATAACAATATAGCGGAAACATTCATAAATAAGCATAAACATTTAAGGAAATGTATAACTAAAAAAAGCCTTTTAAACATGAACTTTAGCATAATATGGAAAAAGTAAAATTAAATAATACCATTTACTTATTCACATGGTTATTCTACTAGTCAAATAATCACATGCAATATCAATAACCCCTTTCATAATGATGGAATGCATAATGCCAGACTATCATAACCACATAGTCAAGGCCTTATACCAAGACTACAAATAAGATTTTATCAAGGCCTTGTGACCAGACACTAGTTTGTCTCATGAGTCCTACCGATGCATCGAGGAGCTATTGCAGGCTCCACCCATCACTTATTAAGTCCAATGCATTCCTCATATGAATAGGTTTAAACATAACATAAACATTCGTATTAAAACTAGCATACGAAATGTCAATACTTTCTCCATAAATCATGAATGGTATAAAAATAACACATCCACAGTCAAAGATATCACAAAAATTTCAATACAATATGGAAATTTTGTATCATAAAAAAATCAACTACAAATAAGATTAAAATCCATCAAATGTTGTTGACATAGATGAAATCAAAACTATTTGAGAGAAATATATCATTTTTAAAATCATTGAAAAGTCAAATAATTATAAAAGGAAAAATTTACTTGAAAAATATTTTTATAAGCTTTTAAGGGATGCTTCGACGATTTTATAATGGTGGAAAATAACTGCACCTGCTGTATAAGTTAAAAAAAGACATTCTTACCTTTATTTTGTCGAAAAGGTTAAAAAGGACCCTGTTTGGAAAACAACAGAAATATTCCTTTATAAACAACTTATAAAAAGGAAAAAAGGGTATAAATTAATTAAAACCATAGTCTATAAAAGAGTAACAACGATTTGAAATACATTTTTAAGAAACATGGATGTGGATGATAAAGAGGTCCCAGTTGATAATTTTGTATAAACAACCTTGGATAATGAAGTGATTGAGAAATAAACCCATACCTTGTACTTTTCCTTGGTCTATGGTAGGTTAACCTCCTATATATTAGTGAAATAATTGTTATTAAATTATAAAAGAATCATATACATTAATATGATATCATATATGATCTTTTAATATTTCTTTGTTAATAATATCTTAGTATTATCATCGTTTTGGGTATTAACTTACTCATTTTATTTTATATGTTTTTTAAATAAACCATGTTTGTTTTGGATAGGATGTATATTATTCATATTTATAATGATATCAAGTCCTTTAACATTATTTTTAATCATCAATTGAGAATTCGACATGAATGGATACGATGTGGAATGAATCTCATCGTGTTCTTGGAGACGGTAATCCGTACATATGCACGAGCAGAAATATCATTATTTTGATATGATAATAATATATAATTGGATGGTGTATCATATATACTGAATAATTATCATGTTATATTTATTATTTATATGAATTAGCCATCATTATTATACCCATCCAAATTATAATGTATTGAATAACAATTACACCACGACGTGGAGACGATAAGTCGTACGTACTCACGTATAGTGACATGTCCTTCAAGGGATAGATTTAATAATGAATTTGGTAGTTCCATAAATATAATAATATCACAGTATATATAAGATACTAGAGTTATAATTTTAGAATGGAAACAACAAATAAAAAAGAAGTGGAAGATGAAAGGAAGATGGAAGAGGTGGTGAGATTTTTACTTCTTCTTCGGGTTCTTCCATTTGATTTGATCAAAAGGGATACATAGGTTGGATTTCTGATCACAATACGGCCTCTTGGTTGAATTGATTGAAGTTCAGTGGGTATTTGGGTAGGTTTTGGATGATCCAAAAGGCTTTGAAGGTGTGAATTAGAGAGAATGGTGACTGCCCTTTTATAAGATGGGTGAGGGGAACCTTAGGAAAAATGAGAAATATTATTTTATAATAAATTCATCTTCAGTTTATAATGGATCCAAAGTGTCTTATTTAAACTATAAGGTGGGGATAGGTCAAAATACACTCATCTAATAGGTTTTAGACAGGTTTGGGTCTCTTTATTAACCTTATCTTTTAGTTTTAACTCTTAGTTAATTAGTTTGACATTTACCATGTCTCTTTGTATTTTTATATTATATAGTTAATAAAAAGACTCTATAATTCCAAGAGACCCCCAAGTGGTCCAATAATGGCACACCTATCATTATATATGTCCTTTCGCAAATCCTTATATTTTAGGAATATAATATCAATTAATAATATATTATTTGTTTTTAAAAACTCATTTATGTCAATTTTGACACTATTTAATAATTGATATTTGTTAAAGTCCTAAAAACTTTATTAATTGGAACCAAATTCATTTCAGTAATCCTAAAATGTCATATTGACCAATAAAATTCGTGGATATCATCAAAATTTTCAAATTATAATTATTTTAACATTTATAACAACAATTATTTGATTCATTCATTAATAAGGAAAATACTGCATCATTATTGTGTCATAAATAAATTTAATTATTAAATATCTAAAAATTATAAATAAAATATCATTATATAGGAAATCTTTTTATAATTCTAATGAATATTTATAGTCTAAAATATAACATATATAACCCTATGAAAAAATTGTTTTTCTAGAAGATATATACTTATGTTATTTTTTTATTTACTTTAACTTAATTAATATAAAGTGTCATTATCACTTAAAAGTGGCTACTTGGGGTTCCAAAATCGACTCAAATATTCCCATGTTCGGACATGTATCAACCAATAGGGTTACAACATCTTTTTGGGTAATTTGAAAATATTTTAATATTATTTGTTTACCCTTATTTACTGGATTTACCCTTTAACCATGGTAAATAAAATATTTACCGAAAGAATTATTAAAAATGTCTAAAAGAAGTTACCTATTTAAAAAATTTGGACATCTTGATTCTAAATATGGAATCCATTTTTTAAAATTCAGAACACAGAAGTGGCAGATATTAATTTAAAAAAAATTCATGTTGTCAAAACAAAAAGCGAGTTTTTAAGAAATAATAACTACCAAAAGATTGACACTTACTTATGTCCAGTTTAAATGTTAAATTATGTCCAATGACCAACATTGGATTAAATGGTAAAAATATAATCTAATTCTTCTCTAAAATCACTCAAATTCATAACTTATTACCATTAATTATTTCGATTAAAAAATTTGTTTTTAATTAAAATTTAGTAATTTTCACTATTCATAAAAATATGAAAGTTATCAAAAAAGTAATAAAAAGGCACCTAATCAAATTTTGATATTCCAAATACAAAAATGAATTCCATTTTTAAAGATAAAATTTATAAAATTTCAAAAATTTGGTATTACTATTCATAACGGTTAGTTTGATTGGTTGTGGTGTGCTAGAACTTGAAGTTGCGTACAACACATGCTACTATATTATTCTTAGAGAAGTGTACCGTAGAAGCTTAGGGAGTTACATTCTCCCCTCCTTCAAATAATTTCATCATCGAAATTTCTAAAATATTACTGCATAAAAAGACTCAGGTGGTTCTTCATCATAAGTTCCACGGGTTCCCACGTTGCCTCTTCTATCTTATGGTTTCTCCATAGAACTTTTACCAGATGAGTCGTCCTGTTTCTCAGCACTTGTTCTCTAGTATAAAGAATCCTGATGGTCTCTTCACAATAAGATAGATCGAGTTCCAGTTCTACTTCCTCATAAGTGAGTACATGCGTTGGGTCAGGCATGTATTTTCTCAACAGTGATACGTGGAACACATCGTGAACTTTGGAGAGACTTGGCGGCATTTCCAAAAGGTAAGCTACAACCACAATGCGTTCAAGAATTTCGAATGGTCCAATGTATATGGGACACAATTTACCCTTCTTACCGAAATGCATAACACCCTTCCCTGGAGATACCTTCAAGAAAACATGATATCCTACATGAAATTCCAAATCCTTCCTTCAGTTATCATCATAGCTCTTCTACCTACTTTGAGCTGATTTGATGTGGGTTTGGATTACCTTCACCTTTTCCATCATTTCCTCCACCAATTCTGGGCCTATGAGTTTTCTTTCACAAACATCATCCCAATAGGTTGGTGTGCGAAATCTCTTTATGTATAACACTTCATATTGTTCCATCTGAATACTTTAATGGAAGATATTATTATAGGAAAATTCTACCAGAGGTAAATATTGATCCCACATTCCTTGAAAGTCATGTGATCATGATCTCAACATGTCCTCTGAGGTTTGAATAGTCCATTCTGATTGTCAATCAGTTTGGGGGTGGTAGGTAGTGCTCAAATGAAGATCAATATCCAGGGCTTTCTGAATACTTTTCTAGAATCTTGATGTAAAATATGGATCATAGTCAGATAATCAACAATGACCCATATGGAAAATCCTCCCTTATGGCTAGAAAATGTGCTGACTTGGTAAGACAATCAATAATGACCCATATGGCATCATTCCTTCTAGGAGTATTTGGTAGTCCCATGAAAAAGTCCATCGTGATATTATCCCATTTCCACTCAGGTATGGGAAGAGGTTGCATGACTCTTCTAGGTAGTTTCCTTCTAGCTTTCACTTGTTGAGAAACCATACATGTTGACAAAAAATCAGCAATCTGCCTCTTCATGTTGTCCCCACAAAAATGTTCCTTCAAAACTCTATACATTTTGGTTCTCCCATGGTGTACAGAGAAATTTGAACTACTAGAATCATCCAATAATTCCCTTTTTAGATCATGTATATTGGGAACACAAAATCTCTTCACAAATTTCAAACAACCATCTTCATACCTAAAGTTACTCAATCTCCCACCATTCGCAGCTTTAGTCTTCTTTTTAAACACTTCATCATTGGTTTGAGAACTCTTTATCCTTTCAAGTAAATATGGTTTGGTAACCATTTGAAAAAGTATTGATGTTTCACCTTCCATGGTGATTCCTATATCCATCATTACTAGATCCATGTATATAGGATACTTTTCAACTCTCATCTTGTTCAAAACTCCCTGATCCTTTATACTCAAAGCATCTTCCACCTTATTTTCCATCCCTGGGTGGTAGTGTATCGTGAAATCATAATCCATGAGTAATTCAAGCCATCACCTTTCCCTAATGTTGAGTTCTTTCTGTGAGAAAATATAATTCAAACTCTTGTGATCAGTATAAATCTCACATTTTCACCATATAGGTAGTGTATCCTAATCTTTATAGCAAATATTACAGCTTCTAACTCAAGATCATGAGTAGGATAGTTTTTTCATGAATTTTCCACTGTCGTTATTCATAGGCAATAACTCTATCATTCTTCATGAGGACACAATCAAATCCGTTCTTCAATGCATCACTATAAATAACGAACCCATCATTCCCCAATGGTAGATTTAATATATGATAAATGACTAATATTCTCTTCAGTTCTTCAAAAAATTCTTCACACTCTTTTTTCCAAATAAATTTAACCCCTTTACGTGTGAGCTTCATTAATGGGTTTTCCAATCGGGAAAAATTCTGGACGAAACCCCATTAATAACCTGTTAAGCCAATAAAACTGCATACCTCAGTTATACTCGTCAGTACTAGCCATTCTTGGATTTCCTTGGTCATAGAAGGATCAACTTATATTCCATCTTTAGAGAGAATATGGCCATGAAAAGAGATCTCTAAAGCCAGAATACACACTTGCTAAACATCCCATATAATTCAAGTCTTCTAAGAGTCTTCAAGATAATACACAAGTGTTTTTCATGATCTTCGTAGCATTTTTAATATACCAAGATATCATGAATAAATACCACTACAAAATCATCAAGATATTCTTTGAATACTATGTTCATTAGATCCACGAAAATAGAGGGTGCATTAGTCAGCCCAAAAGGCATTACTGTAAACTCATAATACCTATACATGGTTTGACATGTTGCCTTTTGAAAGTCTTCCTTCTTCACACACATCTGATGGTATCCATATTGAAGGTCAATCTTTAAAAAGTATTGAGATCCATGTAGTTGGTCAAATAAATCATCAATGTGAGGTAGGTGATACTTGTTCATTATTTTTATAGCATTGATTTCCCTATTGTCGATACATATCATCAAAGATCCATCTTTCTTCTTAACAAAAAGGATAGGGGACCCCCATGGAGAAACACTAGGGTGAATAAATCCCTTATTTCTCAATTCCTCTAGTTTTTTCTTTAGTTCAACTAATTCCACAGTGGCCATTCTGTAAGGGGTTTTTGATATGGGCCTTGAACCATGAATTAAATAAATAGAAAACTCAATTTCTCATTCTGGATGATGTCCAGGAAAATTTTCTGAAAACACATCTAGATATTCATTCACAATAGGTACATCCTTTATTTGAAAATTCCTTTCCTCACCCATAGTTATTTTATTCTCTTTCTCCCCTATAATTGAATTTAGTTGAGCTACTGGGGGTGGATCTAGGTATGAATTAGGTGGTGACGATTCTGCTCTAAAGATAAGGTGTTCATTATTACAATCATCAAAAATTGTAACCTCCTTCTTCTTACAATAATTCTTTGCATCATGGTCTGAAAGACAATCCATATTGAGGATTATATCAAATTCAATCATCTGTATCACGATGAGATCTGCAGATAAAGAACATTTATATGCTCTAATTGGAACTTATTTGCAAAACATTATTGCGATGATACTTCCCTAAGGAGTTTTAACTGACAACACCCTTGTTAAATCAAATTAGAAATATCTAATTTTCTTAGCAAACTGGGAAGATATGAAACAATGCAATGATCTAGATTCAAATAAATCATTGGCTAAACTTGAGGAAACCATTAAATTACCTGCCACCACGTCTTTGGGAGCTTAATCCTCAGTAGTAGTGATAGCATAATCTTGGCCTTGATCCCTTGTCCTTTTCTGAGGTATGGTCCCTTGACACATAGGACATTAATTTCAATAATGTCCCATCTCCTTGCAATTTTAGCATTGAACATTAGTAGCTTATTTCTTCCCCTTGAAATCACGAGCTTGGTGGCCTTTTCACCAAACTTATAACAAACTCCCATTCCCTTCAAGAAAGTACCTGAGTGTTTCTTCCCACGTTTACTACATGACAGATATTCAAATTTTCCCTTCTTTCCCTTATTTCCATTTCCAGAGTGATCAGCAGATCTATTCTTCTCTTTCATTTCATTAAAGTCATAAGACTTAAACAATTCATTTTCTATCTTGATAGAGCATGAGACAATATCTTCGTATGATGAAAAGGATTATGTGACTAATTCTCGAAGAAAAAATAGTTTTTACTCATCAATGAACTGATCAATCTTACTTCTTGGGTTATGTATATAATCTTCAACATACCTCACTAACCTTTTAATGTTAGCCTCATACTTTGCGACATTGTCATCCTCCTTTTGCCTCATACTCAAAAATTGCCTTTCCATATCTGCTCGATGGTCACGAGGAAATTATTTTTCTACGAAAATCTCTTTAAACTCCCTCCATTCCATATTTGATACTTCGCCATCTTCCTTTGTGTTTTGAATCAATGACCAGCATTGGTCAGCATCTCTAGTGAGGCAGTAAACTGCCATGATAACTTTTTCCCTTTTACTACTCCCCATGGAATGGAATATTTTCTCTAAGGAATTTATCCATTTCTCACCTACTAATGGATTTTTACTCCCATTGAATGTTGGTGGTTGGTTCATCCTCATGTGATCTATCATTGATCCTCCACGCTGTGGATCTGGGTGCTCCATACGGGTAAGGTTATTATTCATAACCTAAGTGAGTTTTCCCAGTATGGTGATAAGCTGATCAGCCCCAGTTGTATCACTATCTCCACTATAATTATCTTGACCAAGAGGGAATTCCCTGCATGGAGTGTGTGCATTGATACTATTTCCATTCCTTCCACTATGTTCCATTTCTAAACAATGGCATAAACTAGATAAGTTTATAAATCAAAATACATAATTCCAAACTTGTAAAACACTTAACATAAATTGAATAGTTTATGGATATAATCCATAATCATAAAAAAATTCTTTGAGGAAGTATATACTCATAATCTCTTCATAATGGTTTGTAATGAAAATGAGAATTATCCTAAGCATATCCCCCAGGAATGTCGTAACCAAGAGTGCAGCAAGGCCCTTTTTCATGCACCGGTTCCCATTCGAGTCTAGCTCAAAGCAGTTTTTTTTGGGTTTTACCCCTAGTTACATTTGTTCCAGAGGAGCCTCTATGTGCTTGTATCCAGACATAGATGTATTGCTCGGAAAAATCACAAAATCTCTATAATACCAAAATTCTTGGAAGTTCTTCTATATTAATCCCCAATGTCCATATTAGGTCTATGTGCTCTAATTAGAGTTTATCTAAATATAACTTCCAAGGTTTTTACTAAATTTCTTCTAATACCAATGTTGGAACCATGGCCATTCTTTGAATTAATTGTAGTATTGCTTGTGTTTGTTTTCAATCCTGAGAGGAAGTTCAGAATTTGTGTCAGCAATGTGATCATATAGAACAAGCAGATAACAGTATTGAAGGTGGCACCGTTTTCCAGTGGTTGCCAAATTTTTGGGCCTGAAAATCGACAAATGGAGAAAACTAGTTTGGCAAAGAGACTTCTGTGACATTGTATTGAAGGAGAAGAAACATGGATGCCATTTGTTTTCAAGATCAGAACATGAAAATATGGAAAAAGGGGAAGGGCGTCCACGTTTTATGTTTGGTCGTGCAAGTGACTTACGCGGTAGAGACTTGCTTGTGGAGGGAAGACTATCATGCCACCGTGCAGGGTATCCAAATGCCTATATATAGAGGTTGACCCCTCCTCATTTGGTACGAAGTTTAGAATTAGATAAAATCTGATCTCCTGTCACGCAGGTGTTGTGGTCGCGCAAGTGGTGGTGGGTCGCGCAATTTGAACTTGATCGACAGTAGTTTGCTGCACGTCCAAGGTGTTTTGGGCGAGAAAGTGGTTGAGTCGCGCAAGTTTGGAGTCCGTGAAGAAGGTGTCACGTAGTTGGTTTAGTGAAACTTGTGTGCCAGGATTTGAAGAAGCATGAAAGTTCACAGTTTCATGCCAAAATCGGTTTGGGAGTAAACGATTGTGAGTCGCGCAAGATTGGTGTTGAAGAAGTGAGAGTCACACAAGTGGTTGAGGTGGACTTGTGCGCCATCTTTGAAACTTGCACGCCAGCTTGGAGAAGTGCACTCGGTGTAGTTGAAGCACGCCGGTCTTTTTGGAGATACACGAATGCTGGAAGAGTGCACTATATATTCGGAGCAATGTGAGATTAGTCTACGGGTGGAAGTTGGAATTCAACAGAGCATCTACATAAAATAGAGGATGTATTCATTAGAGAAAATGAAGAGACCTTCACGTCTATAAACAGAGTGGGACTTCACCAAAGGTAGTGTGCCAGGGGGAGTCAATGGGAGTGACCTGAGGGATGCAATGATCTATCCCTAAGCCTTTGTCAAGGTAGTGAGACTGGGACAGAGTGACTGTGCATGAACCTTTGTAATCCACAGCTAGTTATGTTTAGTGGAATTTGGTACGACATAAAACCTCTCAGCTTATGCTCATAGGACATAGCCCATAGTGGTGAATCAAGTAAAAAGTGTTGTGTCATCTCTCTATATGTGAATGTTTGCTTTCTGATCACATTCATCATTCAGGTTTAACAAGTTCCAACCAACATGGGAACAAGATCAATCACATTAAAAGAAACATTTGTCACCTTGATTCACCCCTCCCCTCTCAGGGTGTCCCGAGGTCCTACAACCAATTGTAACTCCCCGAACCTAATTACCCAGAGTCGGTGCATTATTACATAACATAGGCACGATCATAAGAGATCAAGTCTCGAAAGACCAATTTTTTTAGTAGCCTTGGAAACACTATATACATTCATAAGTCTTACATTACTTCATAAAATGAAAAACTACATCAACATCCTGTCTATATAGACCACAATCATATACCCTCAAATTATCCTTGTGGGAAATTCATAAAACACTTCTTCATATCCTAGGAAAAATAAAACACGGATAGGGGTGAGCTCAGATTCTCGGTAAGGATAACAATATATTAAAAACATTCATAAATAAGCATAAATATTTAAGGCAATGTATAACTGAAACAAAAGCCTTTTAAAATTTAACTTCCGCATAATATGGATAAAATAAAATGAAATAATTCCAGTTACTTATTCACGTGGATATTCTACAAGTTGAATAATCACATGCAATATCAATAACCACATTCATAATGATGGAATGCATAATTCCAGACTATCATAACCACATAATCATGTCCTTGTGCTAATACTACAAATAAGATTTTGTCAAGGCCTTGTGCCAATACACTAGTTTGTCTCCTCAGACCTACTGATGCGTTGAGAATCTATAGATGACTCCACCCATCACTTATGAAGTCCAATTCATTATTCGTATGAATAGGAATAAACATAACATAAACATTCTTAATAAAATAGGCATATGAAATGTCAATACTTTCTCTATAAATCATGAATGATATACAAATAACACATCCATAGTAAAACATATCAAAAAACCATCAATACAATATGAAAGTCTTGTATCATAATAAATCAACTTCAAATAAGCTTAAAATCCATCAAAGGATGTTGAGTTACTTGAAATCAAAACAATTTGGGAGAAATATTTCTTTTTAAATCATTTGAAAGTCAGATAATTATAAAAGAAAACATTTACATTGAAAATATTCTTATAAGATTGTAAGGGATGCTTTGATGATTTTATAATGGTGGAAAATAGCTGCACATGCTGTATAAGTTAAAAAAAGACATTCTTTCCTTAATTTTGTCGAAAAGGATAAACATGACCTTGTTTGGAAAATGACGGAAATATTTATTTATAAAAATCTTATAAAGAGTCAAAAAGGGTATACATGAATTTTACCCATAGTCTATATAATAGTAAGAATGATTTGAAATACATTTTTAAGAATCATGGATGTGGTTGACAAAGATGTACTAGATGATAATTACGTATAACCAACCTTAGATAATGAAGAGATTTTGAAATAGACCCTTACCTTGTACTTTTCCTTGGTCGAGGGAAGGTTAAACTCCTGTATAATAGTGAAAAAATTGTTATTAAATTATACAAGAATCAGATAAATTAATATGATATTATATATAATCTTTCAACATTGCGTTGTTAATAATATCTTAGTATTATCTTCATTTTAGGTGTTAACTTACTCGTTTACTTTTATATGTTTTGTTACATAATCCGTGTTTGTTATGGATAGGTTATATATTATTCATATGTTGAATTATATCAGGTCCTTAAACATTTTTTTCAATCATAAAATGTGAATTAGAATTGAATGGATTCGATGAAGAATGACTCTCATCATTTTTGTGGAGACGATAATCCATACGTACGCACGAGCGACAATATCGAACAGAACAATTAGACAACTGTATTGAAGGTGGTACCGTTTTCCAGTGTTTTCCAAATTTTTGGGCCTGAAAATCTAAAAATAGAGAAAACTGGTTTTGGAAAAGAGACTTGTGCGCCATTTTCTTGAAGGAGAAGAAACTTGGGCGCCATATGTTTTTGAAGATCAGAACCAGAAAATAGGACAATGGGAGAAGGGCACCCATGTTTTATGTTTGGTCGCACAAGTGACTTACGTGGCAGAGACTTGAGTAACAAAACTTGTACACTGAGGGAAGACATGAATGTCACCACACAGGGTATCCAAATGCCTATAAATAGAGTTCGACCTCTCCTCATTCGGTACAAAGTTCAGACTTAGAGAAAATCAGAGCTCATGTCGCGCAGGTGTTGTGGTCGCACAAGTGGTGGTGGGTCGCGCAATTTGAAGTTGCGCAACAATTGTTTGTTGCACGTCCAAGGTGTTTTGGGTGAGAAAGGGGTTGAGTCTCCCAAGATTGGAGTTGTTGAAGAATGTGTCGCACAGGTGGTTTGGTGACACTTGCACACCAGGATTTGAAGAAGCACGATAGTTCACAGTTGCGTGCCAAAATCAGTTTGGGAGTAAAAGTGTTTGAGTCATGAAAGTTTTGTATTGAAGAAGTTAGAGTCGCGTAAGTGGTTGAATTGAGCTTGCACACCATCTTTGAAACTTGCCTGTCGGCTTGGAGAAGCGCTCTTGGTTTAGTTGAAACACAGCGTTCTTTTTAGAGCAACACGAAAGATGGATGATTTCCCGATACCTTCTGTGCAATGTGAGATTAGTCTACGGGTGGAATTTGGACCTCAACAGAGCATCAACATACAATAGAGGATGTATTCATTAACGATAATGAAGAGACCTTCATGTCTATAAACTGAGTGGGACTTCACCAAAGCCAGTGAGCCAGCGGGGTCAACGGGAGTGACCCAAGGGACGCAGTGAGCTATCCCTGAACCATTGTAAAGGCAGTGAGCCTAGGACAGAGTGACTGTGACCGAACCATTATAATCCACAGCTAGTGATGTTTAGTAGAATTTGGTATGACCGAAAACCTGTTAGCATATGCTCCTTGAACATAGCCCTTAGTGGTGAACCAAGAAAAAAGTGTTGTGTCATCTCTCTACATGGGAATGTTTTCTTTCTGATTAAATTCATCATACAAGTTTAACAAGTTCCTACCAACGTGGGAATAAGATCCATCACATTAAAAGAAAAATTTTTCACCCTGGTTCACCCCTCCCCTCTCAGGGTGTCTCGGGGTCCTACATGTTGTATCAGAGGGAGGTTACTGGTGTTGAATATGTTCTTTGTCGTCATAGAGAATGCAATCAATGTCATGGGAGTCCCTCTATTAGATGGAAGTAATTTCCAGATCTGGAAGAATTTAATGTTGTCTCATCAAAGATCCCTTGGAATGGAAGTCCTTTTTTCCACTGTCCAAGGTATTCAGGTTACTGATCCAACAAGGATGGCTATGACAGATATCGATAGAAACATTCTTGATGCCGATGCCAAAGCATAGAATGCTCTCACCGCAGCCCTTTCTGATCAGATCTATCTAAAGGTAATTAGTTTCACCTCAGCAAAGTCTATGTGGGATGATCATGAAAATATTTTTGAAGGAGATAGAAATGTTAAGGAGGAGAAACTACAAGTCCTACCCAATAGGTTTGGTGATCATAAGATTCATCCTAATGAGAATGCAGACTCATTCTTCAATCGAATTACTGAAGTGGTGGTAGCAATTCAGGGTCTAGGTGAAGATATCAAAGATGCTGACATTGTAAAGAAAATATTATGAAGACTTCCACCCCTGTACAATGCAAAGGTGTCAGCCCTTGAAGAAAGAGATATTTCCAATATTTCATTGGATGATCTTTTGAGTAGCCCAGTGGCATATGAAATGAGAGTCAAAACAGAAGATGCTACTACAAGAGTAAGCAATGAAATGGCGTTCAAATCCATGGAGAAACTGAAAATTTTAAAAGATATTAGTGGTGATGACTATGAGGAAAACAAAATTCTTTCTCAAATTTCCATGAATTTACATAATGGAAAAGGTAAATTCAAAGGGATGTTACCTCTAGCTTGCTTTCGGTGTGGCACAGTCGGGAAAATTTCTTCTCAGTGCTTATGAAATATCGATGATGATTAATGCGATACTGAAAACATTGGGAATCCTCTGAAAAGGTTTTTCAAGAAAGGAGACATTAAATCTAGAAATAATGTTTTGAATAAGAGTTTTGTCTGTGAAGAGGAAGATGATGATAATGAATTATATGAAGAAGAAGAACTAGAGTTTAAAACTGGAAACCATGCTTCCATGATGGCCATTATTGAAAAATGAGTAGAGAGTGCTAGAAACATCCAGTTAAAAACTAGTGGGAATCCCAAGTTGCAACTTAAGGATACTTTTAGAAATATTAAGATGAAATGTAAGAGTTGCAATATGTGGAAATCAATTGTAGAGGAATCAAATGAATATGTTGATCAGCTTGAAGATGAAATTGAATGACTGGAAGAATTTGGGAAAGTACAGTCTAAAATCCATAAAATAAATGATGATGTAATGGATATGAAGCTAAAAATTGAAGATCATGGAAAGGTCATCAATGACCTCACATCCAGACTGGAAGAAAAGAACAAGGCTGCTGAGGGTCTTGAGGAGGAAGTTGTTACTATTTGGAGTAAACATGAGACTGAATCAATTTCAAAAGAATCAAGGAAGAAAATACATTTTAGAAGGTTCTCATAGGATGAACTGTTGGAGAGAGAAAAACATGGCTCTAATGGAGTTGAAAAGAATTTAAATGATCAAAGACCTTCCTGCAAGGTAAATAGTGGAATTGGTTGTGAGTTAGAATCGTCAAATGTTGTATATAAAGGTGACCAAAATAAAGGTATGCTGAAAGTGGGTGATGTGGGAAAGTCTTATGAAGTGATTAAATAGAAACCCCCAATTCATTCTGGAAGAAGAAAAGATGATTATCCTCGAGCCTCGTGGAGAAAGGAGTCATTATACTATTATCCCACATAATAATAAATGAGGATAAATAAAAGTGAGAAGACATTTCCTCTCATGAAATGTTAGTTCTGTTGATATTTGGGTGACACCATGTCTTATTGCGAAGAGGCAAGAAGCTATCTGAATGGAAAAGATATATGAGTTCAACAGAGGAGAAAAAATTCATATCCAAATCCTTATAGAAGAAACAATATCTACGGATATTGTTTTCATTGTTCTAACTTTGGTCATAAGGATGTTCATTGTAGGAAGAGATGGGACATTTACACCTCATACTGAAGTTCGAGACAAGTCAATTCTCATCAACAAGACATTGTTTCTCATTCAAAAAGGTTTTCTCCTCTCAAAGAATATTTTGACTATGAAGAACCTAGGTACACGGTAGAGATAATTTAAAGGACATCAGTGCTCTATACTCAATCCAATGTCTCATGGAAAGAAAGGAATAAAATTGAGAAATACAACCTTGTAGAGGTGGCCCTCAAAGCCACAAAAAATAAACAGTTCCTAGATTCTGGATAGCGGTTTTTCATCTCATATGACAGGTAATAGTAGCCTATTAACAGAAATCATAAGGATGGTTGATGGAACAGTATGATTTGGTAATGATGGATCACTGAAAATCATTGGTAGTGGAAGTACTGAATTAGCTAATAGAGAGCTAAAGAAGTTTGAAGTCCATTATATAGATTTCCTACATCATAATCTACTCATCGTGAGTCAACTCTGTGACACGGTACTTACAGTTACTTTTAATTAGAATGGATTCACTATCAAGGGAAAGACAGGCAATTCACTTATGAAGGGATGCAGAATAGAAGCCAACTTGTATCAGGTTGATAGTAAAGAAAATGTTTGTTACATGACTGTTGAAGAAGATAACAACTAGGGGCATAGGATACTAGGACACATCAATCAACAAGAGATGGAGAAAATATCAAAATTTAGGATTGTCATGGACATTCCCAACCTGAAACGTGAGCGTGAAAAGTTTTTTGATTCTTGTATTGATGGGAAGCTATTCTGCATTTCTTATCGGAAAAAGAATAAAAGAGAATCCCATCTTCATGATCTAATTCATACAGATGTATGAGGGCTAATAAATGTTACCAGAACTCATGGGTAAAGGTACTTTGTCCTTTTCATAGATTATTACAGTAGAATGGCATGTGTAATGGTCATTCAAAGGAAACTTCAAGTTCTTGACTGCATGAAAACAATGTCGGCGAATCACCGAGAATGATAATGGACGAACAATTAAAGAATTCTAATCTGACAATGTAGTGGAATAGATGTCCATTGAATTTGAAAATTACCTCGAGAATCATGGGATAAAACATGAGGTAGCTGTTGTGAGAACTCCACAACAAAATGGAGTTGTTGAATGTAGGAATCGACAGGTGAACCACATGGCACAAACTATGCTGATTGAGAGTTGTATTCCATGACATTACTAGAAAGAGGTTGTTCAAGCTGTAGTATATATTCAAAATAGAACATGAATTTATATGGGTGAGACGAAAACACCATATGAATTGTGGTATGGAAGGAAACCCTCTTTGAAATACATTCATGTTTTTAAAAGTTAATGCTTCATTAGGAACAAACAAGGAAATCAAGGTAATTATGGTGATAATGTAGATGAAGGAATTTTCCTTGGATACTCAATGAACATCGAAGCCTACAAGGGTTTCAACAAGCGATTAGGATGGAATGTGGAAAGCAGTGATGTTATGATAATTGAAGAGAAAACCCCAAATGCTTCAAGGATGCCATATGCTGATGTGACAGAAAGTGACTAAGAAATTGAATGTGGAGAAAATAAAAATACAGAAATAAAGGAAGATGTACAAAACACTCAGCAGTCACATCATAATACTGACTCAGAAGAAGAATCTGAATAAGAAATTGTGGCCGGAGAGAATGAAACGGAACCGCACAGGAGAAACCATAGAGCTGAGATTGATCCATCTAACATAATTTGGGATATGAGTGCACCCACTCAAACAAGGAGGATGAGGAATTACATGCAATCTGTATTTCTTCCAGTTGTGGAGCCATGCTCATTTAAAGATGCTACAATGGATGAATCATGTGTGAAATCCATGAATGAAGAGTTATATCAGATTGACAAGAATAAGACATGGGATCCTTTCCATAGACCTGAAGTTCACAATGTGATTGGTAAAAATGGATCTTCATGAACAATATTGATGAGCATAGAAGGGTTATTAGAAACAAGTCATGTCTGGTATGTAAAGTATTATCCTAGATCGATGGTGTTGATGTTGAATAAACCTTAGCTCTAGTGGCTAGACTGAAGTCAATCAGGTTGTTCCTTGCCATGGCTCTCCAAAGAGGATATATATTATATCAAATGGATGTCAAGACAGCATTCATAAATGATGTACTCGAAGAAGAAGTCTACATTATACAACAAGTGGGTTTTCTTATTGGTACTTATGAAACAAAGGTCTGCAAACTAAAGAAAGAACATTATTTCTTGAAACAGGCACCACGGGCATGGTACTCCCGACTAGATTCTTATCTCATGAAGTTGGAATTAAAAAGAGGAGGAGTAGACCACAATTTTTATGTGAAGAATTCTCTAAAATATCCAATTCATTTCTCTAGTCTATGTTGATGATTTCATATATGGTGGCTGCAGGCAGAAATTAGTGGATGAATTTTCCGATCACATGAAATCAGAAATTGAAATGTCTATGATTGGGGAGAAAACATATTTCTTGGGGCTGAAGGTGATTCAAAAGAAGGATTACACATTCATTTCTCAAGAAAGGTATGCAAGAGATATGTTTAAGAAGTTTGATATGAAAGGCTCCAAACCAATGTCAATTCCAATTGAAGTTGGAACTAAACTAGGAATGCATGGGGATCAGACCTCTATAGATCCCACCATGTACAAGAGGATCATTGGGAGCCTATGGTACCTAACAGCAACATGGCCAGATATTGTGTCTACAACTTGTCTAGAAGCCAACTTTCAGAGTAATCCAACGGAGGAACATATGACAGTAGTAAAAAGAATCATGAGGTAAATTCATGGTACTCACAAATGTGTCTTATAAATTGCTACAGGAAGATACAGTGAATTATCATCATTTTCTGATGCTGACTGGGCTGGAAATGTAGTGGACAGAAAGTCCACTAGTGGTGGAGCATTCTATATTGGGAATAAATGTGTTGGCATGTTGAGAAAGAAACAAGAAAGTACGTCTCTTAGTACTTCTGAAGCTAAGTAGATATCCGCTACAAAGGCATGCACTCAACTGCTACGGATGAAGCAACAATTAAAAGATATTGGTGATGAGGTGAATCAACCAATGGTGATTTACTATGATAACAAGAGCGCAATTGATCATACGAAGAATTTGGTTCATCATTCTTGTATAAAACATATTTAAATTATGTATCACTTTATCAAAGAGAATGTTGAACAAGGCGTGATTAGAATGGATCATGTGGGAATTTATGAGCAAGTTGCTAATATCCTGACCAAGCCACTGTCAATGGTTGTGTTTGAGAAGCATCGGTTGAATATCAGTGTTCAGCCACCTCCTAGTGCATAAGGAGGTTACGAAATTCCCCTCTCCCCAGTTATGTTAATTGTTTTTAATCTGTTTATGGATGCGATGCAGGTTTATGGGGGAGATACTATGAAGGGGAGTATGGTTTTAGATGATCAATGAACAATTACCGGTCATTGGGTTTATTTTTAATGGGGAGAAGGGAATAAATTCAGGCATGTAATGCTTCTGTGACACATTTTCTTCTGTGACACATTGATAATTTTGTGTTGGTGAGAACGATGAGAAGGAATACATTGGACATGTAATACTTTTGTGAAACTGTAAGAGAATTTCTTGGGCGTCCTTGAGAATTCTAAAACACGGGAACCCAATTCATTCTTTCCCTCTTGTTTTCTACACCGAGCATTGCTCACGTAGACTTAGAGTGTTAACTGAGTTGATTCTTTCATTTTATTGTTTGCATGTGGCTGGTGCTCTATTGAATTTATTTACTAATTGAAAACAAACCCAAAGGGGGATATTGTGGGAACCATGGTCATTATTTTATTGAATTGGAGTATGTTTTGTGTTAGTTGTCAATTCTAAATGGATGTTCAGAATGTGTTCCAGCAAACTGATCATACAGAACAAGCATACAACAGTATTGAAGGTGGCACTGTTTCCCAGTGTTTGCCAAATTTTTGGGCCTATAAATCGACAAATGGAGAAAACTGGTTTTGGCAAAGAGACATGTGCGCTGTTGTCTTGAAGGAGAATAAACTTGCGTGCAATATGTTTTTCAATATCAGAACATGAAAATATGCAAAAGGGAGTAGGGAACCCATGTTTTATGTTTGGTCGCGCAAGTGACTTATGCGGTAGAGACTTGCTTGCCGAAACTTGCGTGCTGAGGGAAGACTTGTGCACTGCCGTGCAGGGTATCCAAATGCCTATAAATAGAGGTATACCCCTCCTCATTTGGTAGGATGTTATGACTTATAGAAAATCAGATCTTCTGCCACGCAAGTGATGTGGTCGCACAAGTGGTGGTGGGTCGCGCAAGTTGAAGTTGGGCGACAGTTGTTTGCTGCGCGTCCAAGGTGTTTTGGGTGAGAAAGTGGTTGACTCTACCAAGTTTGGAGTTGGAGAATAAGGTGTCACGCAGGTGGTTTGGTGACACCTGCATGCCAGGATTTGGAGAAGCATGACAGTTCACATTTGCACGCAAAAATCGGTTTGGGCATAAAAGAGTGTGAGTCGCGCAAGTTTGGTGTTGAAGAAGTGAGAGTAGCACAAGTGGTGGAGGTGGACTTGCACGCCGGCTTTGAAACCTGCGTGCAGGCTTGGAGAAGCGCACTAGGTGTAGTTGAAGCACACCGGTCTTTTTGGAGCTACACGAAAGCTGGAAGATTGCCTGATATATTCAGTGCAAAGTGAGATAAGGCTACAGGTGGAAGTTGGACTTCAATAGAGCATCTACATAAAATAGAGGATATATTACTTAGAGACAATGAAGAGACCTTCATGTCTATAAACTGAGTGGGACTTCACCAAAGGTAGTGTGCCAGGGGGAGTCAACAAGAGTAACCTGAGGGACATAGTGAGCTATCCCTGAACCTTTGTAAAGGCAGTGAGCCTGAGATAGGGTGATAGTTCCTGAATATTTGTAATCCACAGCTATTGAAGTTTAGTGGAATTTGGTATGACAGAAAACATGTCGGCATATGCTCCTAAGATGTAGCCCTTAGTGTTGAACCAAGAAAAAAGTGTTGTGTCATCTCTCTGTATGTGAATGTTTTCTTTATCATCATATTCATCATACAGGTTTAACAAGTTCCAACAAACGTGGGAACAAGATCCATCATATTAAAAGAAAAATTTGTCACCCTGATTCACCCCTCCCCTATCAGGGTGTCCCAGGGTCCTACAACCAATTGTAACGCCCCAACCCCAGTTACCCAGAGTCGGTGCATAATTACATAACATTGGCATGATCATAAGAGATCATGTCTCGAAATATCGATTTTTTTTGTAGCCTTGGAAACACTAGATACCTTCATAAGTCTTACATTACATCATAAAATGAAAAAATTCAACAACATCTTGTCTACGTAGACCAAAATCATATCCCCTAAAACCATCCCTATGAGACATTCGTAAAATACTTCTTTATATCCTAGTAAAAATAAAACATAGAAAGGGTTGAGCTCATATTCTCAGTAAGGATAACAATATAGCTTAAACATTCATAAATAAGCATAAATATTTAAGGCAATGTATAATAGAAACAAAAGCCTTTTAAAATTGAACTTCTGCATAATATGGAAAAAATATAATGAAACAATTCCATTTACTTATTCACATGGATATTCTACTAGTCGAATAATCATAAGAAATATCAATAACCACTTTCATAATGATGGAATGCATAATGCCAGACTATCATAACCACATTGTCAAGGCCTTGTGCCAATACTAAAAATAATATTTTGTCAAGGCTTTGTGCCAAAACACAAGTTTGTCTCATGAGACCTACTGATGCATCCAAAAGCTATAGCGGGCTCCACTCGTCACATATTAATTCCAATGAATTCCTCATATGAATAGGATTAAACATAACATAAACATTCATATTAAAACAGACATATGATATGTCAATACTTTCTCCATAAATCATGAATGATATAAAAATAACACATCCACAGTCAAACATATCAAAAAACCTTCAATACAATATGGAATTTTTGTATCATAATAAATCAATAAAAAAATAAACTTAAAATCTATCAAAGGATGTTGACATACATGAAATCAAAACAATTTGAGAGAAATAACTCTTTTTTTAAATCATTTAAAAGTCACATAATTATAAAAGAAAACATTTACATTGAAAATATTCTTATATTATTGTAAGGGATGATTTGAAGATTCTATAACAGTGTAAAATAGCTGCACCCGCAGTATAAGTTAAAAAAGACATTCTTACCATAATTTTGTTGAAAATGTTAAAAAGGACATTGTTTGGAGAACAATGGTAAGATTTCCTTATAAAAATCTTATAAAATGTCAATAAGGGTATAAATGAATTTTACCCATAGTCAATAAAATAGTAATAATGATTTGAAATTCATTTTTAAGAAACATGGATGTGGATGATAAAGATGTCCCAATAGATAATTACGTATAAACAACCTCGGATAATGAATATATTGTGAAATAAACCCTTAACTTTTAATTTTCCTTGGTAGAGGGTATGTTATCCCCCTTTATAATAGTGAAATAATTGTTATTAAATTATACAAGAATCATATACATTAATATGATATCATATATGATCTTTTAACATTTCTTTGTTAATAATCTCTTAGTATTATCGTCGTTTCGGGTGTCAACTTACTCATTTTCTTATATGTGTTTTGTTACATAAGCCATGTTTGTTATGGATAGGTTGTATCTTATTCAAATATAGAATTATATAATGTCCTTAAACATTATTTTCAATCATCAAATGAGAATTAGACTTGAATGGATACGATGGGGAATGAATCTTATCGCGTTCGTGGAGACAATAATCTGTACGTATGCACGAGCAACAATATAATTATTTAGATATTGAAATAATATATAATTGGATGGTGTATCATATATAAAAAATAATTATCATGTGACATTTGTTATTTATATTAATTACACATCATTATTATACCCATCCAAATAATAATGTATTGAATAACAATTACACCACGACGTTGAGAAGGTAAGCCGTACGTGCGCACGTACGATGACATATCATTCAAGGGATGGATAGAATAATGAATTTGGTTGTTCCATATTTATAATAATATCAAAGTATATATAATATACTGGAGTTATTTTTTTTCAATGGAAACAGCGAAGAAAAAGGAAGTGGATGAAGAAAGGAACATGAAAGAGGTGGTGAGATTTTTACATCTTCTTCGGGTTCTTCCTTTTGATTTGATCAAAAGTGATCCTTAGGTTGGATTTATAATCAATATATGGCCTATAAGTTGAACTTATGTAAGTTTATAGGGTATTTGGGCAGGGGTTGGCCTAGCCAAACGACTTTGAAGGTGTTAATTATAGAGAAGGGGGAGTGACCTTTTATAAGAGGGGTGAGGGGCACCTTTGAAAAAACAAGAAATATTATTTTATAATAAATTCATATTCGGTCTATAATGGATCCAATGTTACTTATTTAAAGGATAACGTGTGGATGGGTCGAAAAACACTCAACCAATAGGTTTTAGACAGGTTTGGGTTACTTTATTACCCTTATTATTTAGTTTTAACTGTTTGTTAATTAGTTTGACATTTACCATGTCTCTTTGTATTTTTTATATTATTTAGTTAATAAACATACTGTATATTTCCAAAAGACCCCCAAGTGGTGCATTAATGATACACCTATCATTATATAAGTCCTTTTGCTGATCCTTATATTTTTAGGAAAATAATATTAATTAATAGTATAATATTTGTTTTAAAAACTCTTTTATGTCTATTTTGAAACTATTTAATAAATGAATTTTTTTAAAGTCCTAATAACTTTATTAATTATAAGAAAATTAATTTAAGTAATCCTAACATGTCATATGGACCAATAAAATTCATGGATGTCATCAAAACTTTCATCTTATTATTATTTTGGCATTTATAATAAAAATTATTTTATTTTTTCATTAATATGGAAAATACACCATCATTATTGTGTCATATATAAATTTAATTATTCGATGTATAAAAAATATAAATAAAATACCATTTTTTAGGAAATTATTTTATCTTTCTAATGAATGTTTATAGTCGAAAATATAACATATACAACCCTATGAAATAATTTTTTTTCTAGAAGATATAGGCTTGTGTCATTTTTGTATTTACATTAACTTAATTAATATAATGTGTCATTATCACTTTCAAGTGGCTCTATGGGGTCCCCAAATCGACCCTAATATGCCCATGGTCGGACCTGTATCAACCAGTAGGGTTAGGACACGTTTTTGGGTAATTTATTATTATTATAATATTATTTTTTATCCTTATTTACCAGATTTACCCTTTAACCATGGTAAATAAAATATTTACCGAAGTAATTATTTAAAATGTCTAAAAATAAAAGTTACCTATTTACGCAATTTGGTCCTCCTGATTGTAAATATGGTATCCATTTTTCTAAATTCAAGACACATAAGTGGAAAAATTTAATTTAAAATTAAATCTCATTGTCAAAACAAAAATCATGTTTTTAAGAAATAATAATTATCAAAAGATTGACACTTGCTTATGTCCAGTGTAAATGTAAAATTATTTCCAATGAAAAAAATTGAATTAAATGGAAAAAATATAATCTAATTATACTTTATAATCACTCAAATTCATAATTTATCACTATTAATTATTTCGATTTAAAAAGAGGTTTCAAATTAAAATTTTGTAATTTTCACTTCTCATCAAAATATGAAAGTTATCAGAAAATTACCAAAAATTCACCCTCATCTAATTTTGATATTCTGAATCCAAAAATTACGTCCATTTTGAATGTTAAAATCTACAAAATTTCAAAAATTGGGCATTACAATTCATAACGGCTAGTTTGATTTGTTGTGGTGTGTTAGAACTCAAAGTTACGTACAACACACACTACTCTATTATTCAAAGAAAAGTGTACCATGGAAGCTTCTGGTCTTACATAGCATCGATCTGTTTGCCCTTCCCTAATTTATGTATTTTTCATTACAACCATACCATAATCACTATCCTCAAAAAATTATATTACTAGTCATTGAATGCAATCACTATATGTTTCATAGAGGCCATCCATCTATGTGTGGGCCATCTGTTTCATGTGGATTCATGGCCTCATATGATTGGTTGTAATATTTTAAGGAATTATAGTTTTAGGGGAGTGACTACCAATGAGACTCGCATCTCTTCGGTATCTCAATCATTCGACTTTCCATTTTCTAGTTTGTGAACTCAGTTCTCTCATGAAAAAACCCCAACCTGTCGTTATGATTCACTTTTTCAAAGCATATGTTGTGGCCTATTACATTATTTTGCTTCATCTCAAGCCCAGTTTATAGTAGAGATGACATCCTTGGTGGATGTAGTGTGTCCCTTCTTAACATCGCTTCTATGAGCACAAAGGTGAGGAGTTCTTGAATTTTAGTGTTCAGTATATCAAGTTTCCTGGGAGAAGAAAACATAACCATTAGAGTGATACCCACTCCAACACTATAAGTATCATTTTAGATTCATTTATTCTGAATCCTATAAATATTTTATACTTTTATTCTTGTTCTTCATCTTTTGATTCTTAAAGGTTTTCCCTTACAACATTTTATTTCATTGAGCCAAATTAGATTCATGTGTTTGGATGATGTTATTTCGATGCATGTTGGTCCCTATAGGATCAAAGCATGTTAAATAACTTTTCCATTTTATACTTTAATTAATTCTTGTTTATTTTATTTTGATTTGTAGTTTTCAACTTATGTAACCAATGTTCATGTTTTTTCTTGTTGGGGTTTGGTATTCTAGCTGTATTAGGTTTGTCGTTTCCCCTCATAGATTATCTCTGTTCAGTTTTGCAAGGAAATTATTATTTCTCCAGAGAGCCTATTATTTCTCTAGAGAAAGTTGATGAGTTGGATTAAAAGCCCCAATGAGGATGGGATTCTCCCTATTAGGCAGTTGTTCTCTAAATATATATATAGTAACCTCATCTAGCCTTTATAGAATTCTGGGATGTTTCCTATTAAATGATTGTTCCAAAGATTAAGAAAATATTGTACCATTGTGTTTCCCATCCATGGAATATGAAAGGGAAAATGAAACCTAAAAATTAGTTGATAGAAAGATCGGGGAATGTGAAGTAGGGGAGATTCTGAATCCAATTGGGTAATGACCAATTGATTGTTTTGTTCTTCAACAACAACTCCTCCAAATTTGGTAAGTTCCCAAGATGAGGAGGAAGGGGCCTGAAATTCAGGCATTGGACATGACTAAATATTACAAAAAGAATAGTGTAGTTGTGATGATGTGAAGAAATAGGAGAATTTCTATCTCTGGGATTCAATGAATGCGTGGATGCTCCAATAGACCTTTCAATTTATAAGCACAGTCCTCTGTCGTGCTTCACTATTAAAAAAAAACAATTATATTTTCTTTAACTAATATATATGTCATGTTATTAATTAATGAAAAATATAATTTATAATAAAAAATAAAAAATAATTAAAGGTTAATAGTAAAAATTAATAGGAGTTAATAAATAATTCATGATAATTAATAATAATTAAATAACAATGGGATTTTAATTAAAAATAATTAATGATAACATGTAATTATCATTAATAATTAATACTAATCAACAATAATAAATATCAAATTCCAAAAATTAATAAAATTAAAAATAAATAATAAGTTTATATTTAGGTCATATCTACATTATAACATTATATGATACTAAATTTATGGGTTTTCCTGTTATGTCCTCTTAATATTTACGTTATTTTTACATCATATTTATATCATATTTAAATCATATTTACATTATATATATATATATATATTAATATTATGAAAATGCAACCTTATATAATGTAAATAAAATTATTGGGATGTTAAATAATATATCTATAAAGTAAATATACATAAATATACTATAAATATAATTTTATATATCATAAATATAATTGTATATAAACTTATATAATGTCACTTTATATTTATGAATATAAAAAATATAACACAAATATAATGTAAATATAATTTTATTTAACACAAACATAATGTTATATAATGTGAATATAGAAGTGTATTTAAAATAAATTTACATTATATAACAAAAAAATGTTATATAATGTGAATATTATTTAAATATCATGTAAATATACTGTGAATATAACAAAAATGTGATGTTATATAACATGAATATAACATACACATAAGGTAAATATAATGTAAATATAACATTATATAGCATCATATAACAGAAATATATTTCAAATATAACATTATAAATATGTTCTATAGTGTTTTATTTAAGTAATATAAACATTAAATAATGTTATTTTGATATCATATTTAGGTAAAATTTTTAATATTTAAGTTATACTTATATTATGTTTACCTAAAATAATTTTATAAAATGGTATATTTAACTAATAGAAAACCTATATAATGATATATTTTTAATATATTTATATTTTATATAAATTGTAGTTATACTATGTAATGGCATAATAACTTAAATATTACATAAATATAACATAGATATAATGTTTATATGACATGTATGACATAAATTAAATTTCATGTAAACTTTATATAATGTTATATTTATGATATATTCACATTATATTTTTGTTATATTTACCATATATAATGTTAAATTTGCATCATGTAAAATTATATTCGAAACCCAACCGAAGCATATTTTTGGACCCTACTTAAATTAGAGGTGTTGTTGTTTACTAGCATCGAATGATTCCAGTGTGATGAACGATCACTTTCATGGGGATGGAACAAGTGGGGGTGACATCCCTCAATTTTTGTTGTTGTCATTAACAGACACTAACATTGGAAGGGGCCCCTTCATATGACAGGGTAGGCAATGTAAATGGGGTGTGCCTTATGTACCGATGATATGGAGGGCCTCAGATGGGGATACGTATGGAAAACTCGGTGTCCTATGAGAATACCTATATATATAATATATATAAATAACATTCAGGTTTAATCTGGACTCTCCCTTGGGGATATGGACTAGGTTACTCCCTTAGAGTGTTAATGTGTGTCTCATGATAATTGTACCCCCAGTGCCTAATATATATATATATATATGATGTTATATTTATGTTATATTCATATTATATAACATTATATTTTCATTACATGAAATCATAATAATGTTATATTTATAATATATTTATGTTGAATTTACTTTATAGTCGTGTTATATAATGTTATAATAAAATAAGTATAATGTTATATTAAATTGATATAACTTAATTGTACTATGTATATGAAATAAATTTAACTATAATATAACATAAAAATACCCATTATATAACAACTTTAATTTCAATATTGTGTAAATATAATGTTATATAATGTAAATATAATGTTATATATTTTATACATAATTTAAATATAATTCACATATTAAAAGTGTTATAGGAGGGAAGCCCTGTGAAAAAAAATTCTCCAAGGTATTATGTAGTCTGACAAGACACTTTGTATGACAATAACAAACATGATCCAAGTAAGATATAAAATTCTTCCCAAAATAAAAGAGATACAAAATAGAATTAGACCGTGATGGGAACAGTAGAATGTAATAACACCACAATAAGAATAACACAAAAATAATAAAAGAAAGAGAATGGAAGAATGAGGAAGTTATTTGTTTTAGACCCCCTGGGTCATACTCTACTCACTACAACAACACAGGGTAATAGAGGAAGTATCAAAAACTGCCACTAAAAATATTCCAAATATTTAGCAGTTGGGTTTTTATAATCAATTTTAAATATTTTGAATTTTCTGACAGAAATATACTTCCTCCAACTCTCTGTAATCCCCCTACCTCTGCTCCTCCCTCTCTCCCCAACCCCCCACTCCCCGATCCCCAGATGACACCCTCTCCCCCTGTTTCCACCACCATTCCACCTTATTATAGCCATGTCCCCCCACCCACTGCGATTCCCCATTCCCCATCAATGTCAATCATCATGCCCCAGACCTCTCCCCTCACAGCCAACCCCGTCCCCCCCTCGGTGTCGCCCTATCCCCCTCCCCCTATCACTACCCCTCTTTCCCCATCACCACTGCCTCCCATTCCACCTCATTGGTGTCCCTGATCCCCCTCATCCCTCTTTCATCCACCATCACAACACATGGTTAAACCCTAATGAATTTAGGTGCTTTATTTTGTCGATTTTCTGTTCTTAGGGGTTTTAAGAAAATTTTGTGAGACTCATTCTGTTGATATTCTTTTATAGAGATAGTCTTCACCAAATTTATTGTTGCTTTTTATTTTATTCTTCCATTTTTTATAAAATTAAATTATTTATTTTATGAATTTTATGTTCCTCATAATTTTTTTGGGTGTCATCAGCTATTTTGATGTGGGATTTCATCAATACATTCATGGGTAGTGAGTTTCAAGTAGGTTCCCATATTCTAGATCTTTAAATTATAGAGGCTAGCTTTCATGTATTTTTAATCCATCATTTAGATATAAATGAATATAATAAACATGTTTAATGGGTTTTTTAATGGAAAATAAGGTTTTAGTTAATATCCACTTTAATTTAAAGGATTTATCATATTTTGAAGTTGATGAAAGATATGTTTTATTTCATTTTGTATTCTACATATTTTATAAATGTGGTAATTAAATTTAATTAATATGTTAAATTATTTAAGGGATGTGTTGGAATTAAAAGTTTGGTTCTTTGTAATTAATATTTAAATGAATTTATTTGTGTCCTTCATGTTTTTTTATCTTTTTTATTTATTTTTCTTATTTTATAGTGATTTTGTAATTATTTATTATTTTTTCCTCATTTATTTATGGTTATCATAAGATTTTTTGGTTTTAAAGTGGGTGTTTCTCTTTAAATGTTTAATTTATACAACTATAAAGCAGAAATTTTAGATAAAATATTCCTAAACAATGTGATTGATAATATACATTCAAATTAAAATCTAAAAAATTGATATTTTCAAAATTGTAATAAAATTTTAAAAAAATAAATAAGTTATTATTATGTTGATTTTGAAAAAATTATCAAGTGTTTTTTAAATGACATAATATATTTTTTAATAAAGTGTACAAATATTGTGATATATGGATAAAATTTGGATCCAATTAACAAGTAAAAAATGATTTTATCCATTTATTCATAACCTTTTGTCTGCTCTATTTAGTATCTTTCATGTAAAACTTCATAATTATTGTGAAATACCCATTTTTTACTACTAAATATAATTTTTGATCATTATTTAAATTATTATAATCAAGACAATTTACTATTTTAATTTTAAATCTCACCCTACTTATAAAAATTATATTATTATTGTTATTTAGGGTTCCTTAATTAATTTAAAACATATCATTAGAAGGCATATTTGGCCAATTCAGCCATTTGAATGGTCATATGTTCCACAAAAAAAGGCATAATGAATCCGTGAAGAAACTGGACAAGCCATTATGATACAGTTTCTAGGATCAATACAGAAACCAAAATTTGATGAAAATACTGAATATATTCTATAATATCCAATGTAATCATGTATATAAATTTCAATGCCCAACACCAACAAAAATGGGCCCAAAGGATGATTTGAAGTCCATCCAACCATTCATTATGGGAATTAAAATAAGCACACATTTATTGATGTTTCTATTGATATATACATCCATACGATCTGAGATTTTTCAAAGTGAAATAAAAGATATAGGAGGACTAAATTTTATAACCATTGGTTTGGATTTGAGGTAATATATTTATTCAAAAAACCCATTTATATTTTAGCCTTTGAAAATGAGTTGATAAAAATGGATTGCTACAAATTGTTTAGAAAATTAGAAATAACTCTGGATAAAAATGTCCAAGGGAAGAAAACATTTCAGAGTAGATAGAACACATCCACATATAGAAATTGTTAGAATAAAATATCTCAGTATTCTAGTGTCTGAATGGTCCAATCATAGAGCCAATTAGAGGGAGTTTTGAAATTCAAAAAGTACACCTCATTGGTCTGTATATACATTACCCTATTATCCTTGAAAGGGGTTGGAATTTCATCACTTAAGGACATGTTTTTGAATTTATATAGACTTTTAAAGGGTCCGGGAGGAATTCCTTGTTCTTTTTTCAACAAGAGAGACCACTCCTCCACTTTCCTTTTCTTTTTCGTTTTCATTTATTGTTATTTGTAATCGTGTAAGTGTGTTTTAATTTAAATTTAATTTTAATGCATGTTTCATCTTGATCCCCTCTTATTATCATTGAACCTATATTTTCTAATATTAATTCTCTTATAATAGATTAAATAAGGATAAAATCACATTCCCATTTTTCTTTCGCATTCAATCAAAAGTGCATTTTAAGTTTCCTCATCGTTCATGTATGTGTTCGGTGAACAACTCTTATTGAATCCTTTACATTTTTTAACTTTATAATTCATCACCATAAAACATATATAACAAGATTACTATCAATATAAATGGATGATAAAATAAACTATTGAGATATTCATAATTTGGGGATATTAAGTGATTTATATCTTTTTCTCGATGAATATTATTTAAATTAATACTGTGTATACTAAACTTTAAATGTCATGGATTAATGACATGTTTTGTCTAAGGAGGTGTTCCCTTGGATTATTGGAACCATAAACACTATGACATAGACAAAGTGTGATTATTATTTGAACCTTATGTTTAGTTAAGGCATGGATTAAAACCATAACACTTTGTAATTCTGATCAAAGTCGTCTTGTGAATTGGGTTTTAATTTAATGCAATATAAAGAAAAGATCAAGGATATCACAATCTTAACTCCCTAATTATGAACTCAACCCTATCATTATTAAATTTATAAATAAAAAATCATCCATAAAACATTTCATTTAAGCTATACAAACAAACCCCCCATTAAAAATACCATCAATTAAAAACAATCAACTGTAGATTTTTTTTACCATCATCAAGGATTTGACCCGAGTGCCTCTATACACATTAGAAGAGAACCGGGCCTTTGAACAGTCGATAGGAGAAAATCAGGCGTACTTAAAATAGATCCATTTTCTAGAATTTTGTTTTTTTTAGTTGGTAGTTTTTGATTATTTTTAAAAAAATACAAAAATAAATAAACAAAAAAAACATTAAAAAAACATAAAGAAAAACCCACCTTCTATTAAAAACATATAAATAGAAAAAAAACTCAAAGAAAAACTCTTCTTCCTCATCCTTCAAAACCTATACCCAAACAATCCCTCGGATCCGTTTGACAATAAAATTCAGTGAAATGTTTTCCAACATTGAAGGAACATTAGGGATTATCAAAAAACTCAAGCGGTAGTCATTGTCCAACCAATAAAACTAGATATGACCAATCTTAGGGAACAAACCCTTAAATAACTCACTACCCCTGATACGAATTACTAACCCCTTGGTATTCAATATCCAAATATTTAGGCTAATTTCAAACTCAAATCAGGTTTGATTCTTCTTCTACCTCATTTCCATGTGCTAGCCGGTGAGGATTCACATCTTCATCTCAAAGAGTTACCCGTATTGTGCTCTAACATAAATCCTAAAGGGGTTTCTAAAGAAAAAATAAACCATAGAGCATTCTCTTTCTCCCAATATGACTCTGCTAAGTCATGGATCTACTGTCTTCCTTCTAGTTACATAATCTCATGGATTGATATGAAGTCACTTTTCTTAGAAAAATTCTTTTCTGCTTATCGTATTGCTTCTATCCAGAAAGAAATTAGTGGTATCTGTCAATTCCATAATGAATCACTCCATGAGTATTGGGATATGATCAAATAGTTTGTGGAAACATTCCCATATCATGAAATCTCTAACCAACTCCTGATTAAATACTTTTATGAGGGTTTATTGGTTATGTATAGAACTATCATTAATATCACAAGTTGAAATTCTCTTATTGAAAAAACTACTACAGCTGTATGAGATCATATAAGAAGCATGTATGAAAGCATGCATCATTTACATACTTGAGCACATTATCAAGTTAAAAAGTCCAAGAGAATAAATCCATAGTGCCCAATAAGATGACTGAGTGGATGAATGAACTTACAGGTCTTGTGAGAAAACTTGTGCTGGCTACCAAAGCTCTAACCTCATTATCTCCATGATCAATATTCCATGGACCTATGAAGAACTATGAAATCTATATCTCCCCAGATCATCCAAATAACACTTGTCCAAAAATTCAAGAATAACCATTTGATTCATCTGGACCAATGTATCTCAATGCAACATATGGTTAGAGGAACACCAACCCTCAACAATATGTCTAGTTCATTAGAAAATTCAACCAACCCCACTCTAACTCCATCGCTTCTACCTATAACCCACACATGAGGTATGATAATCCCATTTCTCATCACCCTCAGTTCTCTACTCTAAATCAAAACCAATTCTAATATGGTCTATGTGGTGGTAACTTCCAAAAACTTTATCCTTTTCTTCCTCAATCTAAATGGATGAATCCTCCTCTTTCTCCTCCTAGATTCCAATATCCTAATGATCCTTCTCAATTCCCAACATAATATAAGATCGTTCCTAAGAAATAAAATCAAATTAATCCCAATTCCGGACATCCCTCCTCTTCTAAACAACCATGGGAATGAATTGTGAAAGATCTTACCTCCTTGACCCATTTTATCCCTAAAAATATTGAATCTCAAATTAGTCAACTTGCATCCCACCTATTCCAGTAGGAACAACCAAATTATTCACCACACCTAGATCAACAATTACCCAACCCCAAGGATAATGTAAGTAAAATTTCACTTATATGAGGAAATAAAATTTCTATGGCTCATGACGAGTCCTCTAACTCTCCTTTAAATGTTGACCTATTTAATGAAAATAAAAATAAACTAGAAAAGGAACCTTAAGCCACTCCTACACCTCCTTCCATTCCTCAATGGAACACAATTACTTTTCTTAATTCCATTTCTAATCAAAGGAAATCATTTGATCACGATCCTGAAATTATCAACATTTTTAGACGTATTGAATTTAATTTTACCTCTTAGATTCCATCAAATAAATTTCTATGTATTCTGAATTTCATTAGGAGTTAATCTCCCATAAGAGGAAAATTAGGACCTTTGATAATTTTTTGACCTAAGAGTCTATACCCATGATGTGAAAAGATCCTAGGGTCTTTACAGTTTGATGCCAAATAGGAAGTTAAAATTTAGAGGATTCACTCATAGACCTAGAAGCATCAATCAATGTGATACCTAAATCAATCTTGTAAGAACTTGGTCTAGGTCCCTTACATACAATGGGGGTTTTCATCCAGTTATCCCATAAAATAATTTCTAGTCCTGAGTGAATAATCAAGGATGTACTTTTCTGTGTTAATGATCTTATCTCCCCAACAGATTTCAATGTCCTTAACATGGAAGGGGAGACAAACTCTTATAGTTCTCACCACTTATTGGAAGACAATTCATCATGATATAAATAAATAATATTGATTTCCTTGTAGGAAACCTATCCATGGAGTTTGGGGACTAACTGGTCAAGTTAAATATCATTCAATCCATGAAATACCCATCAGAGGATCACTCTACCTTCTTAGTCCATTATTATAAGGACACATCTAATAGTAAATTGAACCCCATTCCATCATGTTCACCTTCTTCTAATGTTATTGGAGCTTGTGAAATTTTCACCATGATTAACCAAGTCATAAATGGGGAAGTTGTTGTTGAACATTCATTCATAGAAATCATCAATCTAGAGGATCTTGAAAACTCTCTTGAATCCCATATCAATTCTAGACTCTAGTGTTCCACCTTGGAAAGTATTAATGAATATTAATAAAAACAAACTAAAATCCATTCCTCCATTATTTATTTGTATATCCCCAAAATGAAAGAGGAGATTGATCTGAAACCACTTCCTTTACACCCAAAATATTCATTCCTTTTCCATGATCACTCTTATCAAGTCATTGTCTCTGCCACACTTATTGAAACCGGGGAGTCCATGCTTTTTCTGGTGTTAGAGGACAATAATTCCTTACGTTGGAACCTAGATAACATACCAAGAATCAACCCTTCCATTTTCATTGAACACATCCATCATGAGGAATCATCCAAACCAATATGAAAATCACAAATAATATTAAATCCACTCATCCTTGAGGTAGTTAGTGAATAAATCACTACGCTTCTTCAAGCTGGTTTTATCTACCAAATTTCTGATAGTGAATGGGTTAGTCTAATTCATCTGGAACCTTGGATGGCTAGGTTAACTTTTTCCAAAAATGAACACAGGGAGGTGGTCACAACTCAAGTGAAAAAAATGGTCTGTGTGCATTGACTATTTGAAATTGAATGTGGAAACACAAAAAGATCAATACTCTCTTCATTTCCTTGCTAAAATGATAGAAGGATTACCCGAAAAGTCAAACTATTTCTTTCTTGATGGATTCACTAGCTACTTCCAAATCCCAATCGCACCTCAGGACCACAAAAAGAGAACATTCACTTACCCCTTTGGAACATATGAATATTGGAGAATGCCTTTTATATTTTTCAATGCTCCTATAACATTCTGGAAGAGTATGATGACTATCTTTTCTGAATTCACTGAGAATTAAATAGAGGTATTTATGGATGACATTTCCATTTATTGTGATTAATTTGAATCCTTCTTGAATTCACTCTCTCCAATCCTTTAAAAATTGTTTTAAATTTAACATTGTGAGGAATTATGAAAATTGTCACATCATTTTTAAAAATGGGATTGTTCTCGTGAAAATAATTTCAAAAGATAGTATTGAAGTTGATCCTTATGAAATTGAGGTTATCCAATCACTTCATGAACCTAAAATAGTTAAACACAGCCATTAATTCCTTGGTCATGTTAGTTTCAATCATAAATTCATCCATAACATCAGTAGGATTTCCCTCCCAGTCACACTACTACTCCAAATTGGTGTCACTTTTCATTTTGATGAAGCTTGAAAGATATCCTTCATTGTAGTAAAATTTGTTCTTACTTCTTCCCCAGTAATCCAACAGTCTTATTGGTCCATACCCTTAGATTTGATTTGTGATGCTTCCGATAGGACCATTGTTGACATTCTTGGTCAAAGAAGTGAAAACATTCCTCATGTCATATATTAGGCCTCAAAAAAAAATAGATTAAACATAATATCAGTTCATTTTGATAGAAAATGATCTTTTAGTAGTTTTTTTCCATAGATAATTTTCCACCCAATATCGTAGGTTCCAAAATCATCATCTTCACAAACCATTCTTATATAATGTTCTTACTCGATAAAATTGATTCCAAACCGAGGCTAAAAAGATGGATCCTAATGATCTAAGAGTTTGACCTCGAAATCAATGATAGAATAGGAAAGGAAAACCCTATGGATGATCACCTGAGTATAATTTCTTATTATTATCATTCAAGAATCATTGATCCTGAATTCCCAATTGACCACCTTTCATCTCTCACTACAAAGATACCATGGTATGCATGAATGAGAATTTACTTGGTTTCTAGTTTTTTTCCAGAAAATTTTTCAAAATTGAAAAACGTAAAGAATAAAAGTTATTAAAAATTATATTTTTGGGAAGATAATAATATTTTGAAAATTGGGGCAAATGTGGTAATTAAAAAATCTGTCGATGATGATGGACATTCCTCAATATTTTAATTTTCTCACTCAATGCCTAGCAGTGGCCACTTTGGACCAAAAAGGTCCTCCCAAAAGGTCCTTGACATTGGATTCTTATAGCCCTCACTATTTATGGACTCACATGAGTTCTGTAAATCATATCCCACCTGAAAATATTTTGGCACAAATTCTAAAAGAAATGAAATGCCCCAAAATCAGTAAATATTTTTTGAGATATATGATGTTTGGGGAATTGATTTCATAGGACCATTTCCCCCTTCCAATGGATTCAAATATAATCTTCTGGATGTTGATTATTTTTATAGTTCGGTTGAGGCCAAACCCACTAGAAAGGATGATTCAGATACTGTTAGAGATTTTCTAAAAAACCACATCTTCCAATAATTTGGAACACAATGTGCCTTAATTTGTGACTTAGGAACTCATGTTGGTAATCGTACCAAGGAATATAATTTGAAAGAGAATGAGTTTGTAAATAAAACATTAACTATATATCATTCCCAAAAAAAGGAATGGATGAACCTTTTAATAGATAAGTGAAAATAGTGCTTGAGAGAATTTTAAGTCACACTCGAAAAGGCTTTCCTGAAAGAATTGGTGAAGCACTTTGGGCTTATTGAACTACCTATAAAACACCCATTGGGATGTATCAAATTAGACTAGTTTTTTAGAAAAGCATGCCATTTACCACTTGAAATCCAACTGAAGTCATTTTGGGATATCAAAACATTTAATTTTTTATTGTGGAAAATCTTGTGAAGATAGATTGTTATAGTTAAATTAACTATAAGAGCTTTGACTAGATTCTTATGAGAATTCAAATATCGAAAAGAAAAGGATAAGGCTCTCCACAACAAACACATAATGTGAATGTTATTTCATAAAGGTTAAAAGTTAAATAACATCAATTATTGATTTTGGATTCACCCAGGTAAGCTTAATTCTCGATGGCAAGGTACTTTTATTATTCCTAATGTTTACCCTTTTTGTGCAGTGCAAGTCCAAGACCCCTATTCCAAATGTAAATTTACGGTTAACGAACATCAGTTAAAGCATCACCATGAGAGGAAAAACATCCCAGTAACCACATCAACTTCTATCAGATCCAAAAATTCTATAATTGACCCACCACTGGATGGAGATGGAAACCCACCAAATCCAAACTATGGGGACCTCTTTCCCTTTATCTTATATTTTCTCTCTCATTTTCTCTACATCTTACACACTTATTCTCATTTTTTACCACTTCACACATAAAATTTTGTATTTACTATTTCTATTTTTTTGTGGGTGTGTATTTATCAGAAACAAAAAAAAACATAAAAAATAATACAAATAAGAAAAATTCATAATTACTCACCATACACTTTTAAAATTCTGTCCATCCATTTTGGGGTGTCAAAATACAAGTTTTAATCTAATAAAATGTATTTTTCGTCACAAATTTGGATAATGAATCTTGTTTTAAAACCATCAAATATTTAATGATAAATTTTTTATTTGGAAATTTATTCTTCCCCAACCATGAGGAATAAAAATTACTTTCATGCGAAGGTCACCTATGGCCAACATTTTATTTTTTGTGTCCCCCAATTATGAGTCTTGAGATTGTGGACCTTCAAGTTGAATTTCCTTGTTTTTTGTTCATTAATATGATAGTGGATTTTTATAAACCACATGATAATCACAATATCCAAATAGCCTCTCATTACATTTACATTAATCCTAGTTTTGAAATCCCTTTTGATCCTATGAAAACCATTTCTTCGATAACCACATTACAAGCCCAAATCCTTATCCCACCAAATATCTACATGTATTTTCATTGACTAATTTATTGACATTTATGTGTTGGGAATGGATTTCATTATGGGTATCATTTTGATAATTTTCTGAATGTTTTCATATGCTTGAGGGAAATCAACCATTTTAGTGTGGGGAGAGGTTGTCATTCAATGAATTTTGGGAATGTATATAATTTTATGAAATCTTTTTTTAAAAAATTAAATTTATTTTAAAAAAAGTACGTGAAGAAAACATAAGAAATGAAAAAAATAATGTTTTTTGTTCTAGGCGGGTAAAAAATCACTCTTCATTAACCTTTGATCTTGTTATAAATATTTCAATTAGTTTCGTGATGAGATCAAAAATGTGTTGGGATACGATTTTGATACTTGTTTCAAGTTTAACTTTTGAAAAAAATCAAATATAAAAGTAGAAAAATTTAACACCTACATTATATATTTTTGTGTCATTGGGAGAATTTTTGTGTCTTTTACATATTTCACCTTTTCATCCCACTAAAATGTTATCTATATCTTTTGTGTCATACTTAACATAATCATTCCCTTGTAAATATGTGTTTCCATAATCTTCTATGTCTTATTTCAAATTGTGCATTGATTTTTTCAGGTTAGTGTTTTACTTTTTTTCCTCACTGTTAGACATTAAATTCCTACCATCCCATAGCCATAGAAAAACCCCTAAAAGACCTACTGAATCTTTTTCACATTAGAATACGAAATGGCAGTTGAGAGCTCATAAAAACTATTAGAATTTCACTTTTGGTTGGTGAAAGAGTGAACCTCCATAAATAATTTTTTTTATCTTTAGAGGAGTGAGTACTATGTGCCATCATTTTCCATTTCTAAATTTCAGCATAAAAAATGATTTTTTTTTGAAAAATTGTTTTTGTAACAATTTGTGGTGTAATTTAATATGGATTAGTGAAATGGTCTAAACCTTCCCTGATTGGGGAAAACAAAATTTTAATATTTGTTGGGAAGTGAAAATAATTTAGTTATGTTTATATATTTGTTGTACATGAGGACATTCATAAGACAAATTTTGGGGGATTTGATGTTTTTAATTTATTCATAACATTTTTTCTACTCCCTTTAGTTATTTTCATGTAAAGGTGCATAACTAGTGTGAAATACCCATGGTTTACTACTAAATAAAAATTTTGAGCATTATTTGAATTAATCCAATCGATTTATATTAATATTTTAATAATAAACCTCACCCTAAATATCCAAATTGTATTATTATTGTTTTTACGGTTCCGTTTTCAATTTAAAACATATCATTAGAATGAATCTTGGCCAATTCGGTCATTTGAATGGATATATGGTCCACACAAAAAGACCCAAATAATCAGTGAAAACTGGACCAACCATGATGATATAATTTCTGGGCAAAATACAAAAGCCCAGATTTTATGAAACTCTTGAATATATTCTTTTATATCCAAAGGAATTGTGTATAAAAAGTTCAAGGCCCAACTTCAACAACATGGGGCCCAAAGGATGCTTTGATGTTCATCCCACCATTCTGTCTGGTAATTAAAATAAAAAAACATCTATTGACATTTATCCTGATATAGACTACCATTAAAGATGATATTTTTCATTGTGAAATCCAAGATATAGGTGTCTAAATATTTAGAATAAATGGTTTTCATTTTAGGTAATCTTCCTATTCAAAACCCCTTCACATTTTAACCTTCGAAAAAGTATTGAAAAAATAGACAGTTGCACGTTGTTTTGTAAAATAGTCATAAAATTGGCTAAAAAAGTACAATGGATGCCATGTTTTTATATTATACATAAAACATCCATATATTTAGCTTGTAAGAGGAATATATCTCTAGATTCTACTATCTGAATGGTTAAATCATCAATCCAAGTGGAGGGAATGATTTAGAATGCGAACAGTCCACATCCTTGGGCTATATATACATTCCCATATTCTCCATGAAATGATTTGAAATGTCATCACTTAATAAGGATTTTTGTAATAAATAGAGAATTTACATGGGCTTGGGTGGACTTTCCTTGATCTTGTTTCTACAAGATAGACCTCTTCTCCACTTTCCTTTTCTTGTTTATTTTTTTGTTTTTATTTGTAATTGTGTGAGTTTGTTTTCATTTCAATATAATTTTTATGAATGTTTATTCATCATCACCAGTTATTATCAACCAACCTTTATTGTGAAACAGAAATGATCTCAAAATAGTTTAAATCAACTTAAAATCTCTATCCCCGTTTTCTTCCTCTTTCAATAAAAAGCTAATTTTATTTTTCCTCACTGTATATGTGTGTGTTCAGTGCAAAAATATTTTCTTATCCCTTTTGTTTTTGTTCCCATTATAATTAATCACTAGAAAACATATATAACCAGATTAATATAAACCTCAATGGATGATTAAATCATCTAATATGGTTTTTCAAAATTTGGGGATACTAAGTGATTGAGATCTCTTTCTTAATGAATATTCTTTAAATTGTTATTGTATATGTTGAACATAAAATTTCATGGATTAATGAAATGTTTTATTTAATGAGTGGTTTACAAAGATTATTATAATAAAAAATACATTACCATAAACAATTATTGAATATGATTAGAACCCTAAGTTTATTTAAGGCTTGTATTAAAGCCTTAACACTTGGGAATTCCAATCAAATTCATCCTGTAATGTGGGTGTTAATTTAATGAAATATAAAGAAAAGCTTAGGGATATCACATATTAAATCCCTAATTATGAACGCACCCCTATAATTATTAAATTTTAAATCATAAATCATTTGTAAATAATTTTATTTAAGCTCTACAACCCCCCCCCCCCCCCCAATTAACAAGTCCATCAATTAAAAACAATCGACTATATAATTTGTAACATCATAGAGGAATTGAATTGAGTGCCTCTATACACATTATCAGCGCAGCAGACCATTGAATGGTAGATATGTGACAATCATGCACACTTTAACACACCTCAATATTCTATAGGTTTGGAAGAGGTTTTAGATTTCAAAATTTCCAATTGATTTGTTAATGGGACAATAAGATTTCCATGTCCAAAATATAAATTTACAATATGGTTGAAGAGACATAATGTTTACGAACACTTGATATTGAAGCAATCCCCTACTCAATATTTGTGTTGGTTTTTCCATGGATAATAAAACATTATATAAATTTTTATAACTGATTTCAATCAATAGAATGATCTCCCAACTTCCTCAACAATGGAAAATTAATTGAAAAATATTATAAAGGATGCTTTTATAATTACATCATAACTACATTAATGAAAAAAACATATCAGAACAACCAATTGAGTATGCTACAAATAGTAACTTGAAAATTAATGTTTTTTGGAATACAAGAGAACTAGATCAATATTTTAACATATCATTGTATCCTCCTCTTGCTTTTGTGGAGACTAATATAAGAGAAAACTTCACTAAGTAGACAGTTGTGTTTCATGATTTATCTGATGATGGAAATCAATATATGCATGGTGGATGTTTGAAATATTCCAAAAAATATTTTCTACTAAAGTTATATCACATCAAATACATATGGGTAATTAAAAATAAGGTGATTTCCATGATATTGGAATTGTTTTATGATGCATTTCCTGAAGCTATGATCCCTGAGCCATTTTATGATATAATTATTTTTGAAAATTTTGGTATGAATTATACAAAAATACATGCTTGTCTCAATGATTTGATGCTTTATTGGAGAGAGGATTCGTGTAGAAATAATTGTAAAAATGTTACTTTAATAGATGGAAGTCAAAGGGTGATGTTGGACGTCTGAATTAACATTCTATAATGAATAATAAAAAAACAATACACCAAAACAGGTTTGGTGTTTCTTACCTTTGCGGCCCCAATTGAAAATATTATTCATGTAATCAAAAACCTCTGAGCCCAAGAAGTGAAAATCAATAGATAATAAAAATGATGGTTTAATGTGACATCCAAGAGATTTCCAATCATATAATACATTCTATTAATTACATCTATATTTCTAATCTGATCCTAGGATTGTATGATAGTTATTGGTTGTGGGTGGATTCATCCCATTTGGGACTTTGAACACCATTTATAGAATTTTTTAGATTGTTCTAATCCCTTATAATCTACCTCAATTGATGTCTATGAATGAAATTTCTTTTATCATTTTGATGATTATTCTTTGAAAAAAAATTCTAGAAATGATATTGATGTGTACTTGCAGCCACTAATTGAAAAAGTAACGGACTTATGGAGTAATAGTGTTGAGACACATGATGCATCTTTAAGTAAAATAGTCAAAATGCATGATACTCTAATGTCGACCATTAATGTTTTCCTATTCTTGGGAACATATCTTGTTGTTACACTACACAGGTTTGTCTTTTCCTATTTGTAACTTTGATTTTGAGCCTGGACAACTACTTTATAGTGAAAAATGGTTCTTCTTGTGTCATCGAATATTTCTTGATGCATCTCATAGATTTGGGTTGAAAAATTCATAATTAAATGGTTTTATTGATCATAGAACACCTCTAATGTTGTTAAAATGTTCTAAAATATTTCCACAATGTGGAAATGTTGAAATTGAATTTGGAAGGTTCATCATTTTAATGATAGTGGGAAATGATTTTGAAGTTCATCATCAAGAAAAAATGGAACACAATGATAGAAGAAAAAAAATAATTTTCAAACCTCTATATTGGGGATATAATTTGTTGTGGCATAATCTTGACATTATACATATTGAAAAGAATGTTTGTGATGTTTTTATTTTCACATTTATTAATCAGCCTAGAAAATTGAAGGACCATTTCAATTCTCAGAAGGACATACAAACAATGAACGTAAATCATGGTCTCAGGTGAGATGAGATTGAAAAGTATGTTTCAAAAAAATCAATAAAGAATTGAGATAATGATACATTCCATTGAATTTTAAAGTAAGTTAAGGTATCTTATGGGTACTAAAGTAACATCTCAGATTGTGTCGACTTAAAGCATCATAGGTTACATGGATTTAAAAACTATGATTCAAATTTTTTACAATATTTTATACCATTATAATTGTGTATATTATTACTTGAAAAGTTACAATAGTTGTACACGAATTTTTCATATTATTCAGAAAACTATTTAAGAAAACTCTAAAACCAGCTGATCTTTACAACCTTTATGAGATATTTGCATTGAAACGTTTTTCAATAGAGATGATATTTCCACCATCAGTATTTACTATCATGGTGTATTTAACAATGCATTTGGTCAAAGGAACTAAATTAGGAGGGAACATACATTATATATGAATGTATCAAATTGAGAGGTACTTTATTTATATTTTTTCATGTTAAGTAAAAAATTCGTGGCACTTAATTAAATACATAATTATGTTTTATTTATTTTATTTCATAGATATCTTAGTTATTTGAAATCATTTGAGAAAAGAAAATATAAACTTGAAGGAAGTTTTTCTAATGTCTATTTAGAAGAGGAGTATACTACCTTTTGTTCTACATACTTCAATGATATTGATAAAATATTTAATCAAGTTAGACGTGTAGATGACACATCAACTCAATGTCAACTACATGGGAAATAAAAAATCCTTTTTGTTATTGGATGATTAGTTCGGAGGATCTCAAATGCTACACTGACAAATATAGAATTATTACATGTATATAGATATGTGTTTCAGAATAGTGAATGTTCATATCCATTTATTTGAGATATCAAGATAAAAACAAAGAGATGTATGAGATCCTAAACATTAAATTAGAAAGATATAACAAATGTTATTAATAATGATCTTGTAGAATGGTTTTCACATTGTGTTAGTTAATAAATATTTCAATAAATGTGGATATTAGGTTTACACATATTTTTTAAATATAATAATGTATATTACTTTTTTTAGATCATGAATATTGAAACTAGGGAGGATCTGTCAGAATATTTAATGTATCTGGCTCAAGGTCCTTTAAACTAGGCTAGAAAATTTGAAGCTTATAATGTAAATGGATTTAAATTTCATGTAGTATTTCTTTCAAGAGGGTTTGAAAACACAAACTAGTATTAAATTTATGGTTTCCGAATTGGGATATTATGGAAAATTGTCGGATATTATGGAATTAATCTACCAAATTCCTTTTTTAGTTGTTTTATTCAAATGATAGTGGGTCAATATCAATAGGGTTGTTAAAATAAATTCCAATAAATTTACTTCTATGAACTTATCTCACTTGATGGATGTTATTGACCATGAATTACAAGATCTTTTTATCTTCTCATTACAATATAAAATGGTATATTATGTGGAATATTTTTGGATGAAGGGTGGAGTATAGTTGTTGACATAAAAAAGAGACTTGTGTGATATATGGGATGAAGTGGAATATTCTCCATCTGAAATTGAATCCCATAAACATAAAGAAATGAACATATTTTTCCATCATAATATTGAAAATATTATGATTGAAAGGGTGGATTAAGTAGATGAATTATTGATGGAGCAGGATAATGAAATGATTGAAAGAAAAACTGACGTTATTTGAATTCATCCATTAATTTATCAACCACTTATGTTATATGTATTGTAATTCATTATAATAGCTATGTATATTTTTTGTCAGTATTTTGCATCTAATACGATTTCTAAATTTTTTTACATGAATTTTTTGAAATATATATTCTGAGGTCAATTTTATTTAATTAAATGACATGAATGATAAGGAAGAAGCATTTTACTGATCCTAGTCGACTCCAAGTTGAAGTTCCCTCTACCACAATGTTAGATGATAATCCATCATTCTATCACACTATAGAATCCAAGACACCCTCCGTCTTCCCCCTTCCACATCTCTCACACCCTCCATTCCATCAGTGTCTAGTACACTCTCATTATTCACCCCATCAACATCTGAGATGGTGTATCCCAATTAATCAGGTTCAGTAGTGAGGGAAAAGGTCTTCACTCCTATTTCTTTATGAGGATATTATAGGGTTATAGTTATAGGTATAGATTTTAATGTGAATAAAGTTATTACACTTCTTTATACTACTAACTATTTTTTTATAAAAACCTAAAAACAATGTTCCTACAAAGAAAAATATGAACATTTCTGATGTCTAGAGTCTAAATGGAATGAAGATAGTTATCCAATTTGACTATTATGGGTTCCCCATAGATGATCCATAGGATTATTTTAATAGATTCTAGGTTAGCTAGTGGAGAATCTAGTTACCGTTCACATTAACTCTACTGATTTGAGTCATGTTCCTAAATCATCAAAAAATGAATTCTCGGATTCCATGATAAATCTAATTTCAATACATTATGGTCAAATTGGATTTCATTATGTTATTAAATTCAAATATTTTAAAAATTAATCTCTTTTTACATATGTTATTTCACTTTATGATAGTTGATCTCATTACATGAAAGTTGACATTAAAAAATATGGGTAAGAAATTGATGGATTTTAAATATATATAATGGAATTAATATAGCAAGGCTTCATTGACCACTAAGAAGCTGTATGATAAGGTACTTGAAGGGGTACCTAGAGAGTAGTGGGTGGTTTTTTTGAGAGCCATTACCATGCGAATCACATGGTCTTTAAATAAATTTTATTATATTAATATCATTTTACATATATACATGAAAATGGTAGGGATATGAAATTTCATATATTACTATTAAATTTGATTTTATTTATTTCATGATGTATCAAGGAAAAATAAATATGTTTGAGCTAAAAAAATCAGCCCCCACACAACCAGGTCAAATATTTTTTCTAAAATTAGATCGAATCTGGTAATATTTTCATTAGTTTAAATATTTATAAGATAAAATTAACTATTCCATATAATTAATTGTTGATTTATCTATTTTTATATAGTCAATTAATTTAGGGCACCATTTTTCCCAAACAAAACATTGGTTGTATGTTCAAACAAAATCTGATGTTAGTTATGTTGGTGATCATACCCAAGAAGTGGGGGTATGAATTCCCTTTTCATTGTAATAACTTATTATCAGTTGTTAATATGATAATATTTATTTCTTCAAATATGAATGGTATTTTATATATATAAATATAAAATAACTATTGGTTTCTAATCCCATACAGTTCTTATCAGTATCCCAGGATGATCTTGTTGGTCATGTCGTTGGGAAGGAGCATCCTCATCATGTGTGTGTAATGGTATTGGTACAATTACCATTAAGGGTATTTTCTAAGCCACCATAGATTGCAGAAGAATATACGTTTATTTATAGTAACTCGCTACCTCGAGATACTCAAAGGGATTTTGTTCCAATGCAAATCAAAATTTAGAAATAGAGGGTACATAAAAATATGCAAGTTATAAAGGCGTTTGCTCCGCAGAAAGTGTTGACTAAATTAATCATAATACCAATGGATCTGTCCCTAGTGATATTTCATCGATGGATGGTTAAGAGTAGGTAAATTAAACAACTTCAAAATAATTTATTACACAATTTATTATGGGATTTATGTTTAAATTTAAATATATAAAACTTTTTTATTTTCAACACAATTTTAATGAAGGTTCCAGTAGTAGGGAGTGAAGAAGGTGATGAAAAGGATGTCAATCAAAGTTCAACAGGTAGTTATTAGTGTTAAATTTGGATTTTGAGATGATCTAGAACTAATATTATGATAGGATAACACTAACATGGTGATTTAAAGACCATGTTCTTGTTTCTGGTTAGTAAATCTATATCTCCCGTATATTGTATGAAAATTTATATTATTGGTTAATTTTTTATGATTTAATTCAAATATTACATTATGATTTTTTTCCTTGAATATTCTATAGATGATGAATCTTGACACCCCCATTCCACTCTTCTATTGAATATGATAAAATTATTGGTATTTTAAATTTTTATGAGTTTTGAAATTTAGCATTGATTTTTAGAGGAATTTTTCTAATGAAAGAATTTCATATGGTTAAATATAGTTGTGAATAAAACCTTATGTTTAATGATGAATAATTTAGTTGAATCTTATGTATGGGATTTCCATATAGAAAAAGGTTAGTGAATGACCATGGGAGTTTGTGTAGTAATTGTGCACAAATACATACACATGAGGATTTTAGTTCAATTTGGTGTAGTGTCCCATTGAGGAAATGCATACCCAGATCTCCAGAATTATAATATGACAATTCATTGAGTTTAAGAATCCCTCTAAATGAATCTATGGATAATTTCATCCAAAATAAAGTATTCACTGAGTTAAAATCCTATAACTCATCTGAAGTCCTATAAATAGTTCTTTCCATGTATCATGTCCATGGTCTCACTCCATATGGTCATTTAATTTTTATGACACTAGTCCCGATGATCAATAATACAAGAGCTACTTATACAAATATATCCAATAAAACCATTGAAATATATTCCTCTCTTGAACTGCACATTCTAGAATATATAATAACAGCATAATTATGAACACCCATTAATCCTTCATCTACGTGAACCATGGAAACAAAGTACATTTCTACCACAACATCCAGCCTAGTCTCATCCTTTCAATAGTCCATCTCCATTTGGAAAATTTAATTTATATTTCTCTCATCATATTTAGATGAGTTTTTCCATAGTGATTGAATGAATAAAAAAAAATTCACTACCATTCCTAAGGCAAATGTTCTATAGAAATTGTATACGTATCTCATGTATTAATATATTAGTGGTTAAATTCTCCAAGCCTTTGATGATAATAGGGAAAAATGCCAAAAATTTGGACTTCGACAGTATATCTACATGATACTACCCAAAATATCTGTTTAAATCTGTAACTCACATACAATGTTCTCAGTTAGTATCCTCAAATTATAGGTAAATACATCCAGATATCTTTTCATATCCCCACCTTGATCTATCATCTACTATATTATGGTCTAATATTATAGTAAAATTCAATCATCATAATTATTTTTAATTAAGGTATGTTTAATTATAATGGATAATATGATATTTTCAAATATTTTTAAGTTTAAATTATATTTCTTAACTCAATATAGAGTGTGAATTCCTATCACTACTTCTAAATAACATACTCACAACTATTATGTTCTGAAAAAAATCATATCGAATCTAGGTATATTTATCCTTCCTTCCACCCATTCTTATAAACTCATGAAAACTAATCCATAAACACCATATTCTTGAAATATAAATTTTTTAAATTCCATTACACCATCTAGAAGTCCTTTCTAGAGCTATAAAATTATCAACCATCAACAATAACCATATATCCCCCACCATGAATCCTAGTTCATTTAAAATATCTTAATTTATTCCGTTGTTTATCTTTTTTTACCATACCATAATCATTATTTCATTCCAAAAAATGATAGAACAACCACTCAAATAATCATGAGGTTTCAAGAACATTCGACCTGATCCCCTTTCAACTGTTGATTGATAAAAACCCAAGATTCACCTGTCTCAACTTAAAGTAGGATAGACAAGACACAATATAAATGATAACCTCCCCTAAATCATCCATCTAATTTATAACATATTTAAAAATTGATTGATCAAATAATAGAACATCAGGTAGTATGATGTTATATTATAATCTCTCTTTCTCAGTGGAACTTACTAAATTGCATCGATTCAAGAAAATAAAACATTATATAACTTCGTCATTGAAATATCCTTTATGGAAATCCATAAATTGTACTCATTATACTATATTTAATAATCCATCTTTCATTATATGGTGTTTTTATGTTTTCTAACCACATATATGGATCATTCTTCCATCTAATTTCTCATTAAAACACTCTAAGAGTTTTATCACTAGATTCCTCAAAGATCTAAAAAATTGACCATCATAACAACCATACATTCTTAACACATGCAACATAATACTCTAGAAATATAAATCACAATGAATCTAGATGATGTAAAGAAGAAAATTCTATCTACCCAAATTCTTTTATTCTCAACCAAACAAGATCTAAATGATAGTTCGATGGATAAAAAATGGTACCACATTCCCAATGGACATGGACAATATTTTAGAAATCCTATAGTAAATCATAATGTTTCCTTATTCATGGTGAAAATTATTTGGAAACATATTAATCCACTTAACAAGAGGAAACCAGTAGTCTTCAAACCAAGTCCTAACATTCAGAAATAACAAAACATGCCCCAAAACGTAATCCTTCATAGTGGAATTTCAATATCAATGAAAAAAATTAGTTACCACCATTACTTTATTATAACCTTCTCCCTAGTCCTTGATTAACTTCTTCATAGAAACATAAATACTCTTCTCTGACACCAATTATAATAACCAGGTGGTGATGCCACTTTTTAAGGATCACATAGAATGTTTGATCAAGGGAAGAACTGCATATATTGCTTATCATATGGAACAATCTTATAGAAAACAATTATATTGAATATCCCTAATAGTGTGAAATTTTTAACTAGGTTGTCTAAGATCCCCAACCACTGTGTAGATACACTCTCTTCACATATGGTTTTCTTTCTCCTTATAGACTCCCCTACAGATCATGAATAATAGTATATAATATGGATGATAAACAAATACATTCTAAAAAAGTAAAATCACAGTGAAAAATTATTACATAGTTTGGGATTACATCATGAATCAATGGGATAATGACAAAACATATTCTCATTTAAAGAGAACATTTGGGTTTTAGGGAAATCAAACCTTCCAGTCTCCCTACTCAGACTAATGGAAAAACTCTCACCAAAAACTTCTTCCAACCATTGAATTTTATTATTCCCCCATTAATGTATCCTTACTAATAGATTTAAAATATCGAATTTAGATATATTTCCTCTAGAATGAAAATCCAACCTGGTTAACCACCAAACGAGGTCCACCTTATCCCATTCCATCCAGAATCTATATTAGATTTGGAAGTTAATATGCTTCTTTCCTATTCTTTATCCTTCCTCTTTCCCCTTCCACATGATTTTTTGTTCCCCAATAAACTGTAATAGCAGTGATGGTCGAATATTGGGGTTTGGTAGGATCTTATTTTAGAGAATTGGTTGAAAAGATTTTGTATAGTTTATATCATTAAGAGGTTGTGTTTCTAGCATTTTGGGTGTGTGGTTTCAGGTTGATTAAGGCATGTGTTTTTTTGAAAATAATTTCCTAATATGTTTCAAATATTACCTGTTCATTTTTAAGATATTACCTTTAGTATTCCCATTGCGAACTATGTTTGTATCACATTGTGCTCATCTTAGCTTTGTGGAACAACTTATTTATTGCTTTTTATTCATATTATGATTTATTAATATGATTGTTCCTATTTTTTATTTATATTATTTATTTTATGGATTGGTTTATATATTAATATGTCATGAAATTTTTATTTTTTGAATTATTTTGAAATATAAAAATTGTTTTGATTTTCATTTTCATAAACTTGGATTTCCATATTTTAATTGTTTTATAGTTTAATTTTAATGTGGTGGATCCACCCCATGGATAATAATCATGTGATTTTCAGTTACTGGTTTTGATGGAATGATTGATTTATTTACATGGTTTTGAAATATTGGGTTTCAAGATTAATATTTATTTTTCTCTAACTATTATTATTCATATTATGTTACTATTACTATTCTAATAATTTTGTTTTGTATATTTTCATATCTTTGTTTTTGGTTTGGATATTTTGGGGTTTTAAATTCCACCGCTGTATTTTTTTAAAATAAATATATAGTGGTGATTTAAATCACCGCAATATATGATAAAAAATTATTTTGAGGTGGTTTAAACTGCCACTATATAAGGTCAAAAAAATTTAGTAATGGTTTCTTCGGTTTTAGTAGCAGTTTCCACTCCTAAAAAATGATAAGTGAAGAGTGGCAGTTTACAGTCCTGACGTTTCTTTCGAATTGTTTGGGAGGGGATATTGCCAAAAAAATAAACAAAAAATGCCACTGAATAAACTTTCTATGAAAAATCTAAGAAACCACAACCAAATTCATGGAACCGATGTGAGTTGGACGTCGATGCTAACTTTAGCATCAGTTTTTGGGATCTGTCGTAGATCCATATAGAGGCCATTCAAACCACCATTATTAATCGAGGTTCTTTTAGTGAAAAAAATAACACCACTCACTCCCTCTTTTAATTATTAAGCAGTTAAAAAATAGTAGATAACAACGGAAATATAAAGAAGAAAAATAAGATGAATTAAACCCTAGGAATGACCTATTTATGTGTGCACAAGAGAAAATGTGTAGAAAAACAAGAACTGGGGAATTTATTAATAGGAAAATAATAAATTAGGCCCAAACCCCATTACCATGGTTAGTCTCACAAATATAATAACCCTCCAAGAAACCTTGAAGTCAATTGATCCACCACAAGAACTCACACAACCACGGGCTTTCCACCAAAACAGTATGTTCAGAACCACCATGCATTATGTCACCAATCAGGGGAACCAATGAAATCTACCCCTTTAGATCATTTTATAACCTTATATTTATTTCTCATATTCCACCATCTAATCTTTAATTTATATTTATCTTATAATGTATGAGGAGGGAGCTCAAAAATTTTAAATTTCTATAAACAAGCCTTCAAAAAACCTTGGTCAAGTGGACGACTAAAAAGCCTTAGGGATAAGTTTTTTCAACAAATCATGAATGGTTGTCATTGTGTAATGGAACACATGACACTATATAATGGTATCAAAAAATACAAATAGGTTAACATTTGCAAATGTGTTGGGATATTCAACATTGTGTAAGGGTCCCCTAGCGTGCTACGTAAGGGTTTTCAACCACTATATAGGGGTAACTCAATGATATGTGAGGGTCATTTTACCACTACATAAGGGTTGACACCCACTGCGTAAGGGTCTATTGACTGAAATAAAAGTCATGTAATCATAGCCTTCATATTACACTAGCTACCTAAGGCTACCCTAAGCCCATATATATCAGCAACCTTGCAACATAGAAAATTATATAAGGGTAAAAACCCTCATACATAAGGATAATAACTACAAAACAAAGCATATATAAGGGTAAACAAATTAATTCAAAATCGTAAAAAATAAAATATAAGATTAATAAAACTAAAATAAGTGTTGGAATGGAAATAAGTGAAAATTCATGGAATTGACAATTCAAAAAACGATTCATTTTAATTTGAACCAACAAAAGATATAATTTTTAAAAAACAATACACCTTATAGAATGAAATATAAACAATACATGGATGATATTCTTATGGTAATAGAGTAGAATAACCTATCTATTGGTTTAGACAGTTTTCACTAATAAGAAAAACCTAATGATACACATGATTATCCCAGTATGAAAAATTTCTTATCTTGTACCACAGTAGAACATGTATTCTCATACCAACACCCATACAAATAATAACTGCAAAAAATTCCCAAAAAATAAATAATATAAAAAATTTAATTAATAGAAAATCATACCTTTACATACCAATGTTTATCATCCACATACCTACAACTAGAAATTCACATTCCATCGGAGGTCTTAATGGTCACTCATGTTCCAAAAAGACACCCAAATAAACGATAGTAGTACCTAGTTCCCCAAACAAGAAAAACATGGAAAACAATAATGATAAGTATAAAAATATGAAAAGTGAAACAATTATAATTTTATCAAGAAAAATAAGAAGAAAAAAAAACAAGTACAAAGAAAGATAATAGGTGAAAATTCTCTACCTAATCCCAAATATCTCAAAAAACCATCCCTACCCACACCCTCTCTTCCAATTGAGGCTACTAAAAACACATGCACAACAAGTCCAGGGAATTTATAAGAAATATAACCATGAGTTACACCTACTATAAAATATAGGAGTCTAGATATACTTAGATAATATCAATGGTATCAAAACTTGGTTATACTGCATTTTTTTGGGTCATACAATCCCTATACAGATCCTTAGGGAAGAATCTCTTAATGTGACTGACTTTTCGACACAGATAGCACATAAACATATTAATTAGATTACCATATTTATTATCTTTTTTTTACCTTTATATATACTCTTAACATAGTGAAACTCAGTCCTAGACCTCCCCCATTACCCTCCACCTTCAAACCATGAATATAATGATCCTTAAAGAAGACATCAGATTTTACTTATTTTAAAGTGATAGAATCCCTACCATACATAATGAAATATCTAAAAAGATTAAAAGATTCATACAAAGAATTTAATAACTATAAATAATAGTCATCATCACCAGTATCATCTTCCACATTAGCTAAATCAATTATCATTGTAAGAACCCACATCCGTACATGCTGAAATTTTTAGATGGAATTTGAATTTACCTATTGATGGTTGTTTTTCATTAAGAACAAGGAATCAAAGTGTAGTTATGAAGGATTTAAAATACGAAAATGTTTTTTATATGTGTTTTATGTTTCAATAGATGTATCGAGGGTTCCAGTGAGTAGCATAGGAAGAACAAGGGGCTCGGGATATTGAAAGGTGTCGTTGCGGGTGATTCACACCGTGAGTAGGGTATTCACAATGTGAATATATTTATTAGGGCATGGTAGGAGGTTTTTGAATGTGAAAAGAGGGACAAGGATCTGGTTCATAATTTCTTGGTGTGAACCTATATTTCATGTTGTGAAACTATTTTGGGTACCTCTTTTTTCTTGAAAAGGGGGTTTCCCCCCTTGTTTCTTCGGGAGAACCGGATGTGCGTGTGAGGCTTTGTCTGAAACATACCTTCCTTTGTTCATATCAATTCATTGAAATATTAGGTTTAATTAGACAGCTTCAAAGGGAAATAACTTCCTCCCCCTCCTTTCATGTTGTTTTCCCTCCATTGTTTATGTTTTTTAGGATGTTCCTTTTACATAAAAATTCCAATTTCACTGAAGAATTGTGAAATATGTAATGTCCCGACCCACCAAGGTCCACATAGCCAGTGACAAGATAAGTCATCAAAACCCAAATCCCTCCACTAATAGGATATGAGATGATGATAATAGTCGAGAGGGAATGATATAAAATGGTGGGCCTTATCTTCATGTATATATACACTTGCAGCCAACCATCTCCATGAAACAATGTAGAGGAATAATAAATTGAAATTGCATCTTGAGTAAAATATCCATGCAATACAATCTAGGGAATGAAACACAGTGAGATAGTATACACCAAATTTTAAAGGGTAAAAATTCATGTCCAACCCAAAATATGGTCCCAACCAGAATACAACTAGAATAAAGCAAAACTAAGAGAGTACAGATCCTAGTCTCCAAGTCCGACCACTGTATGTTGTCAATGCATCCATGTATCAATAAGCTCCACTGATTTCATTATCGAACTGTCTATTGTCTTCACATGATAGAACATGTACAAGAAAATCCCATGCATGGGTGAATATATACATACGTAGTAAGATTTCTCGAAAACCATATTGGGAGAAATAGAATGATACAAAACTGGTAGCTCAAAAAAAAGAGGTAAACGAAACACTCTATATATATATTCTCATAACTAAATCTTATAGAGAGAAAGGGGGTCTCCATATCATAACTCATCCAAAGTTGATGAGCCTACATGTAGCTTCAAAAGTCCTTCTAATTCATGTAAGATTCGCATTCACAAATCCACTTTCAAAAAAATTTCAAAACAACCCAATTATGCACAATAATATTCAAACATTAGTGAAACATTTAATTTTATGAAACTCATAATCATTAAAAAACCTTTCAATGATTTTAGAAAAGTCACTTCTATACATGTCATATTCTGTTTCACAAAATATAATGATGCCACCTTGTACATGAAATTTTCTCTACCACATCCAGAGCTTCCATACCATTTCAGTGAAGATTTGTCAATATACTAAGTCAACAAATGTGTTGGAACTCCACAAATGACTTTTTCAACCATATTTATCAATAAATACAATCAACCCAAAAACACTACAAGTTTACCAAAAGGGATTTTTTTCCAAACAATTATAATATATTACATGATAATGGTGACCCATTAATTGAAATAATCATTCTTGTAAATATTAAACAAACCTTAAATATTAAAACAGTATCCATTTATATTATATTTTACATGAATTTATTTAAATAATTCAAAATAAGTTAAATAAATTCAACTTTAATAATTCTATACTTGAATAATATGAATTTATTTATTCTGTGGTGATATTATATTTGTGGATATCACTCAGACCTCGTGGTGGGTCCGACCATGTCCTATGCACCTATTCACTAAAATATGGTATAATTTTGAATATGTTCAGTGTCTGGCCCTCTTTGACCTTATATCTATATTGGTTAATACAATTAAAAAACTAGGAATGGAGTCTAGAAACCCATCAATGTCCCTAAGGATATAAGTAACCATCAAAGAAATGATAAAAATTCATATGAACACACACTAGGTATTATAATATCATTGTCTTCAGATATCTCACAAAGAATGATAAACAATTTATGTCATCATCCTTTCTTACTTTATTATTCATTGACCTAACTGGATAGACATTCCTGCTTTTATAATGGGCACAGATTTAATAATGGTACTATTTTCCTTATCAACTAGGTCTAAGATATCATTTCCTATCAGAAGTGAAAAATAAATATATATTATACAATAAATTTTATACCAAAAATGAAACACCCAATTAATGATACCAAACTACAACATCAATTCCACAGTATTCATATTTTTTCAAAGTATGTTATTAAATGGCATACACTAATAATAATCTCAAGTCAAGATATAATTAAATGTGTTCAAATATAGAAACTACCAATAAAACCTGAAACATGTGGTCTTATTATTTAAGGTTCAGTCCTCATGATCTCATCTACTCTATTACAGAAAGTAAAAACTTCATGAGAAGAAGTCTCAATGCATATGAGCCCCGAACACCAAATGCTCAAACATTATCTGTGTCTTTTTAGCATGATGTATCTTGGCCATAGACATTTGTTTAATATCATTGTAATAGTATCTCATGGTTCTCATTATATACTGAGAACTACTATAACCTTTTGATATGATAGGTATTATAAGGAAATTACAATATAAATAGGGTATATAGAAGTACAGACATGTTATGGTTTGTTTATATCTTACATAACTCATTGTTTACATGATATTATAATCAACAAGTACCATTTAAGTTGGGTAAAGGGAAACCACTATTACAAAACTCTGTATTGGACAAGATTAAACTTAATAACTAACATTGTTAGCTTTCAAATTATAAAATAATTATTTCTATAAGATACAACTTTAGTTTGTGGGCCTACCACATCTCTACTGCATTGACACTCTATTATATGTTACATCACCTCTTTGAGTGAGACTCGTCAAGAGATTATATCCCTGAGTATATTCATTTTTTACAATATCTAAACATCACATAAAAATTTATATTATGAAAAAACTAAAATTACTGGTTGGGATTCCAAGAACTAGAACAAATGATTTCACATTATGAACTACCTATTAAGCTCCATCAAAAGCCCCGCCACATTCCATATTTACCGATATGGACACCACTACTTGAATGAGATTCTCTTTCAAATTACATTATCCTAACTATTGTATTAGACCATATTGATCCAATGGAATACTAGTTTGTTATTTTTTAAAATTGCGTCCTTTCCTATCCATATACTAGGAAGATATCACTTATATTCTCTCATGTACAATTGGATATTACTTAATTCTTCACATGCAGTTCTATATAATATAAAAGATATTTTCCTACTATAAAGTTTATGTTGGAAATATCATACCAAGTACACCACATTGAATATGTGATTGATCTATCTCATAATCATATGGAATTATACTCACCATATTAATCTACTTCTAAATCTCATACATTATTTCTTGGAATTATTTATACCATGTGAAAAGGGTAACAATTCTCTCTCAAATTGTAAAAAAAATTATTTTTTAACACCTTTTTAGTATATATACTTTCACTTGGCCTAATAAACAAATAAAATCTACCTCAACAGATCTCATTCCCTAAAACATAGGTTTATATATTAATTTAATCCCTAGAGAGTTATTTCTTTCTATTATTATCTAAATGTAATACCAATAACTATTTTCTATATGTTATCAACATATTTTCCTAGAAATCTATAGTGACACCACTAGCCTTTTATATACACATGATGAAAATTAATTTGAAATGAGTATTCAATGAATTTTCTTCTCCCATCTAACTAAAATACGATTTTAGTAACTTTCAACCCTCATTGTCTTTTTATGGTGTTATCATCGCTTTCTATTTACATCATATAGACTCCTTTCAATATTACTGGTCTAGAAATCCAATGCCAAATTTAATAATCATAGAAAGTAGCTATGAAAAGTATAATTATAATGGATTTTTGAATAATTTATTTCTATTACCAATCATGCCTTGTTAGTAAAATGCTTGTACCACCCATGTATAGTCTCAATTGAATACCCACCATAGTATTCAAACTAATCAGCACCCAGATTTTGATACATGGAATCCGTTATTAAATATTAATTGGTCCGGTCAATCCTAGTTGATTTTGATTTATTTCTTCCTTATATGAATCTTTATTCTCAATGGAAGATGTATCATTGTACAAGGTGAATTTAAAACAACTATTATGGTATTAACCTTCTTATGCAGTATGTGTCTCTAGAACATTCATTTTATACAAGCTCTTGTGGATCTTTTTCTTATGCCAGACACTAATTCATCTTCAATATTGACTAATAAAAATTTAATACTTCTCCCACCATCTCAAATAGATATGTAATCCCATTTATATAAATATAGTTTATCACATGATAATAAACTTTCTGTTATAGGGATTTTTATCATATCCTTAATAAACATTACGATAATTACAATAGATTCACTTTTTGTTTTTCTTGATGCATGTTTGTTTATATTTATAAAAATATCTTTGAATATATACACATGATAATATTACATGATGGATTTATATCATACTATTTTTCATATGATATCCTTTTGACATCATAGTTGGAATATGATTATGGGATAACATTAATTTTTAAGAAGAATGTCTTGAAATATTCTAGAGGTATCTACAAAGATTATATATCTTAACATTGATTCTCGTTTTCCCTTACATTATGATTCTGATGTGTATAAGGAAATGTGCATTTATGAATTACTCCATGCTAAATTTTTAATGAGAAATTTTTTTACATAATACTCATCATTAATAATCCTTTCTAACATTATAACTTGGATGTGTATATGTAAATGTGAGTTTAGGAATAAATAAACTCTATATTTTATAATCGATGAATGCATGGTCAATATATTCTTCGGCACACAAGATCTAAGAAGAGAAAATCTTCTAACCATGAATATACTATACTCTACTTTTAAATTCCTTAAATATATTAAAGGAATCTTATAATGTATATTTTCCACTAGATTCATATTATAATAGCTAAATCTCTCTAGTTGGACTAATTCCAAAATCTTTGGGGATTACATTTATTTCTAAAGGATTTTTTTCCAAAACTAAATAACTATATATATAAATAATTCCTAAGGCCTCTATGTCCAAATTGTATAAATACCATACTTGATATATCCATAACAATTAATTTTAGTTTTACAAGATAACGAAATATATTTCCAAAACTGGGTGTAATTGAGTCTTGAATTTTTTATTAATCATTTATTACCATTGATCCATTAATTAATTTACTATTAGTTGAGTGTTAGACACGAAAAACAACAATTATTATAAAAATGGAATATTATATTCTTTTTTGAAATAGAAATGTCAGATAAATGTGTTGGTAATACTTAATAAAAGTTTAAAAAGATTCATTAATTTTAGCTATTATATGTTGTGTAGTTCTCACCACTGACTTTGGAGTCACCATTTATCATCTTTTTGTAGAATTCACCTTACTACTTGTAACATTTTTATAAATAGTTATTGTTTTTAAATACACATGTGTAATAGGAATATTGTATTTAATAACCAAGTAGTATAATAGAAACATTACATACAATGGTGAATATACTTGAAGAATAAGAGACTACTTTATTCTTCAATTTTGTTCATTAAATTTATACTTCAATTGTTTTATTTCATGACCCATGAAGAAAATGATCTATTTTATGATAATAAACCTGTATTCATTGAATGATGTTGCAAAGGTACCTTTAATATCACACTTTCCATTGGCATGTTTCCTTATCCTTCAACCAGTTCACCATAATAACTAAATAATAATCATTCATTAAATTTTCATTTACTTTACAAACCTTACTAAAAAGGTAATGAAACATTTTTATCCTTTCTTTTTGTTTTGTATTCAAAAAAAATCTTCAGTAAATGGGTGGTAAATATATTGGAAAATGTTGGATTGAAAGACTGTTACACATCTTTTAATTTACACATTTTCAATGTAATCATCGCCCTATTCATATCCTGATTAACTTCCTCCTCATATAAATTTCATAGTTGATACAAAATGTTAAATCATCTGTGTACTAATTTTGTTTCAAAAAATACGTCTTACATGAGTCTCCTATAAGAATATTTCACACTCTCTCTTACTGATGTAGATCAATAGGTATTGGGGACTCTAACACTTTGAATTTACTATATCATAGTACTTTTTTTTTACTTGTGCATGTACTACTTTTGGAAACTCAAGTTTTTTAGTACATATTCTCTATCCATAACTAATGATGGAGAAATTTTGGTTTTAATTTCCATCATTATATACAATAAAACATATGTATATAAGTCCTTTTACCTTAATTACCAATTGTACATTAATAATTTGTTAATCTATTAGATGTCTCTCGCTATTTTACCAAAACCTGGTATCCATCATTATTAGATTTGGAAAACTCAGTCTCTTGGATTTTTTTAGTTGATAGGATCCTCAAAACTTCTCCTCGAAGTCCATTCTATTGATATGCCACTACTTAGAGAGTTTGATGTAAGGAATTTTACTGGTCAACCACATTAACTAGTGTCTCCCTATACTATTTAGTGAAGTCCTAGCATCTAGATATCATAAAAATGATTTAATCAATGCTTTTCCCATAAAGATGCAACAAGATAGATATTCCTACTTATTTGTTTTCATCTTTTGTTTAGCCAGCCCATTCCTCACATAAGAACTCCCTAATAGTAGGATTCACCCTCAACCAAGGTTGAAGAGCACCCCGTACACCCAGTTTTTTACAAATTCAAACAACATAAGTATAAGGCCCCAGCCTTAAACCTTACTTAATCTTGAGTGATTACAAGATTACACATTGAGGATCTTTTCGGGTTTAGAGTTTTAGAGAGTTAGATCATAAAACGTGCATTACATTCCACATATAAACAAAGTGGTTACATAAAGATAGTATTCTTCATTCCCATCAATGGAAACATATTTAAAATAAACATGGATTCTTTCTTGACACTTCCTTGACACTATCATCATATCATGTACCTTTCCCTTGACCTATGAAAAACATTTCAAAAAAACTTGGGATGAGCATAAAAAGCTCAGTATGGGTTATAAAAATATGGAAAGGAAACATAAGTTTATATATACATAAGAATGAAATAATAATTTACCCATAAAACATAGGCACTTTAACATACCACATCAAATCATTAATAAATCATAGAAATCATAAGACATAAAGGTAACATGAGGCATTCATAACATTCTTACGTAGGGAGTAACGCTCTTGGATACGTTTGGAATACCCATCACAGTATATTCCCTAAATCTCTTCGGGGAAACCTTAACGTTTCACTCCTTCGCGTTACCCAATGCATTGGAGATCTATATCGGGATCACCGGCCCTTAGTTTATCACGGAACCACCCATTTTCATAATAATACCCAAGAACCTCAACATAATCATATCACATAAAACATGTATAAAGGAAACATAACATTCCCACCTTTCAATCATAAGATATCAATACAACACATTGACATAAATATATAATGAAAACCATTTTTAATACCAAAATAAAAGAAAATTAAAACATGGTATTTATTTTTCTTTTAAAAAGAGGGTATCTCTTGTAGAGGAAGCCGAAACTCAAATAATGGTCACGGTGGCGGAGAAGTCGTTGTCACCACATAAGTACGACAAAAACATTCCCTTTTGTCATTTATTAAATGCCTCGTATAAAAAGGATTCCTTTTGAATAAACGTAAAAGGAAAAGGGGTTTATACACCGTATAAAAGAAGGTTTTGTATAAAACAAAATATGCCTCAATGAAAGGAGATTGAGACGAAGTCGCATACCTCGTGTCCGACTTGACTCGATCGTTCTTTAATGTCCTGAATAATAAACTTGAGTTAATTTCTACTTCTTTAAAAACCTTTTTCAGGTTTATTATTCTTTTATATCACTTATAGTCATGTCGTGAACACTATGTAATTATTTAAGTTAATAATGGTCATTTTAACGATCATTGGTACTTGAGTCAAAAATGAACCCTTTATAATTATAAGTCATTCATGTATCGATTATATCCAGAATGGCATTCATGATGTAGATATCATATATGTCATATATATCCAGTACATGCATGAATTTATAATATTACATAATCATTTAGAGGTAAGAAATGAAATGCACCATTCAAGGAGACGGTAAGCCGTACGTACGCATGAACGCTACTTTTAGGGGGCGGTATTCCGCACTTCCATCCTTTATACGTCCCACATATGGTATTTAACGAATCAAATCACTTTGAGGGGGCGGTATTCCACACTTCCTTAAATAAAGATATCGCGTTTACCCATAATGGAAACCATAAAGGTATGACCAAAAAGAAAAAAACAGAAGCTTAAGGAAAACATAAACATATTATATATCATATATAAATATAGTGACATCTTAATGGCCACCATTGAAGGTGTTAAAAGAATGTTGAACAATCATCGTTTCGGGAGGCATAAATTCACCATCCACGGAAACAGTATGTTCGTTAACCATTAGATGTAGGTGTGTGTAAGTGTAGCTCAAATAATTATTATAACAACATCCTAGTATATTGAGGATACTGGATTTGTTACAAAGAAAAGAATAAAAAGAGTTTAGGGGGTTGGAGAAGCAAAATAAAACAAAAGGACTCAAAAGAAGACATTACCTTAAAATCGGGTAACTCCCTTTGGTTTGAGCTCAAAGGCTTCCTTGGGAAGACATCTGCCCAAAGTTAGGCTTCAAGGAGTAAGAGAGGGAAGTAGAGAGACAAAATGGGTAGGGGTTGGACAAGACAAAGGCTTTGGGAGTGTGGGTAATGAGGTAGAGGTGGGGGCCTTTTATAAGAGGAGAGGAGGGGCACTCTTGGAAAGTAAAGAAATATTACTTTATTTTAAAATGATTTTTGGATTCAAAAGGTCCCACATTGATATAATTCTAGGATAAGGTGATAAGGGTTCGAAATCCACTCATCCAATAGGTTTTGGACATGTGTAGGTCTTAGATATTACATTATCTTTCCATTTTATTTAAATCGTTAAATAATGAGGTCATCGCTGCATCATCATGATGTCATAAATAATTTAATTTATTTAAAGTATAAAAATAATAAAACAAATACTATGATGTAGGAAATATTTTTAGCTTTCCAATGACTATTAATAATCAAAAATCTGATCTTTATAACCCCATGTAAAAATTGTTTTTGTAAAACATATTGTGTTTGTGTCATTTTTACTTTTACATTTAATAAAAAGTTATTTATGTCATTTCCCAACCAAAGTGGATCCATGGGGTCCCCAAGTTGACCCATGGCTTGTCTTGGTCGTCCATGACACATCCAATGAGGGTAAGACATGTGTCAAGCTCATCTCATACTATTAAAATATTATTTTTACCTTAAACTACACTAAGTACCACTAATCGCGATTAAGAACTTAATAAGTTACTATTCACCAAAAATTTGTTTTAATCCCATTGAACCACATTTTACTTCTTAATGACAACCATGTATGTCAGATTTTTGAAATTCAAAACACAATGATGGAAAAATTTCATTTAAATGGAAAATCAGTTTTTATAAGTACCACTTAGTGGTTTCACTATTCATCAAAAATTGAAGTTTTTCAGAAAATTACCAAAAATTCACCCTAAGCTATATTTGATATTCCGAATTCAAAAATGTAGTCTATTTTAAAAAATTCAAAACATATATGTCACATTAATTAATTTAATAATTAATTCCTGCTGTCATGACAAATATCGTGTTTTTATGAAACAATAAGTATCAAAAGATTGACACCAGTTTAAGTCCAATTTCAAAGTGAAATTGATTCCAATGATCACCATTGGATTAAATGGTAAAAATATATTCAGATTACAAAATAATACCAGTTCAAAAGATAATATAATCATATAAATAAATTAGATTAAGAAGCAGTTTTGATGTAAAATGCAGTATTTTTCACTATTCATTAAAAAAATGAACATTGTCAGAAAAATACCAAAAATTCACACAAAGTAAATTTTGATGTCCCAATCATAAAGAATAAGTTTATTTTGACAAAAATAGCTTATAAAATTGTCAAAAAATAGATTTAAAAATGGTTTTCCATCAAAAGGCAGTAAACCAATCTTTTAAAAATATTAATGTATTCCATGCTTAAGATTGGATTTATTTTCATTTTAAGCCTCTAAAACACTATCTAATACATTAATAGACATAGATAAAAATATCTATTATTCATTACTTACATGGGATGTTACATCCTTCCCCCCTTTAGAAAATTTAATCCCCGCAATTTATTTACTTATCAAATAAATGGGGGTACTTATCCCTCATTGCATTTTTAGATTCCCATGTTGCCTCTTCCATCATGTGGTCTTTCCACACAACCTTTACCTGCTTAATCACCTTATTCCATAACACATGCTCCCTGTGGTCAAGAATCTGGACCGATTGTTCCTCATAAGATAGGTTCTCTTCCATCTGAACTACCTCTGGACTCAAAACATGAGATGGATCCGGCATGTACTTTCTCAACATCGAAACATGGAAAACATTGTGTACCTGAGATAAACTATGAGGTAAAGACACCCGATATGCAACTGATCCAACTCTCTCTAGAATTTCATATGGTCAAATAAACCTTGGACTCATCTTTCCTTTCTTACCAAATCTCATCACACTTTTCCAAGGAGAAACCTTGAGAAAAACATGATCTCCTACCTCGAAAGATAGATCCTTCCTCCGGTTATCCGCATAACTCTTCTGCCTACTCTGAGCTGTTCTCATGTGCTTCTGAATCAGCTGAACTTTTTCAGCCATCTCTTCTTCCAATTCTGGTCCCATCAACTTCCTTTCACCCACTTCATTCCAGAAAGCTGGAGTTCGACACCGCTTCCCATATAATGCATGAAATGGTGTCATCTGTATACCAGAATGAAAACTGTTATTATATGAAAATCCAACCAAAGAAAGATGTTGGTCCCAACTTCCCTGATAATCCATCGAACAAGCTCGTAGCATATCCTCCAAGGTCTGAATTGTTCATTCTGACTGCCCATCTGATTGAGGATGAAAAGCTGTACTATAATTTAATTCAGTACCCAACAACTTCTGAAGGCCTTTCCAAAAGTTAGAAGTGAACCTGGGATCACGGTCAGATACAATGGAGAGAGGAACTCCATGTAACCTGACTATCTCTTTAAGATACAAACGGGAAAGTTGATCTAGGGAAAAAGTATCTCGTATAGCAAGGAAATGAGCAGATTTAGTCAAGCGATCAACAATAACCCATATTGCATTATTACCTCGAGATGTCCTCGGTAATCCCACAAAAAAGTCCATGGATATATTCTCCCATTTCCACTCTGGCACTGGTAAAGGTTGAAGAATCCCTTTTGGTAACTGCCGCTCTGCCTTAACCTATTGACATGTCAAACACTTCGTAGTAAAATCAGCAATATCTCTTTTTATTCCATCCCACCAGTAATACTCCCCCAGAACTCTGTACATCTTAGTACTACCAGGATGAACTGAAAACGGAGAACTATGAGCTTCACATAACAACTCTATCTTCAACTGTGAATCACAAGGCACACACAATCTCTTCCCAAATCTCAAAACACAATCATTATCAATGTTGAATTCAGGCAACTTAACTTTCTGAACCAGCTCTACCTTTTTCTGCAACTCACTGTCTTGCTTCTGTGCTTGTTTGATTCTATCTGATAGAGATGATCTCACTGATACCTGAAAAAAAACAGAAGAACTTCCTGCACCCAAAACTTCTATTCCAAAGTTCATCAAATCCTTAACCAAAGGATCACATTCCAAACGCAACATTGCTAATGAAGCATTACTTTTTCGACTCAAAGCATCAGCCACTTTATTTTCTTTTCCCGGATGGTAATGAATTGTACAATCATAAGCCTTGATTAATTATAGACATCTCCTTTGTCTCATGTTCAATTCTTTCTGAGTGAATATGTACTTTAAACTTTTTTGATCGGTATATATTTCACACTTTACTCCATACAAATGATGCCTCCAAATTTTTAAAGAAAAAACAACAGCAGCTAATTCCAAATCATGTGTAGGGTAATTTACCTCATGAGTTTTCAACTGTCGTGAAGCATAAGCAATTACATGATCATTCTGTATTAAGACGCAACCAAGTCGTTTCAATGAAGCATCACTGTAGATAACAAACTCACCATTCCTGGAAGGTAGTGCCAAAACTGGAGCATTCACCAATCTTCTTTTCAGTTCCTGAAAACAATCATCACATTCTTTTGTCCAGATAAACTTAACACCCTTCCGAGTTAGCTTAGTCATTGGACTAGATAATCGTGAAAAATTTCTAACAAACCTTTGCTAATAGCCTGCCAAACCAAGGAAGCTACGAATCTCAGTTACATTTGTGGGTCTTGGCCATTCTTCCACAACTTTTGTTTTTGCAGGATCAACAGTTATCCCATCTTTAGAAACAATATGACCAAGGAAAGAAATTTGTTGCAACCAAGACTCACACTTTCTTAAATTTCCATATAGTTTCTTTTCTTTTAAGGTTTTCAAGATAACCCTTAAATGTCTTTCATGCTCCTCTTTACTTTTAGAAAACACCAAAATATCATCAATTAAAACCACCACAAACTTATCCAAGAACTCATGGAAAATTCTATTCATTAAGTCCATGAATACAGCAGGTGAATTGGTTATCCCAAAAGGCATTACTACAAATTCATAATGGCCATATCTCGTACAGAACTTGGTCTTCGGAATATCTGCCTCCTTTACCTTCAGCTGATGGTACCCCGATCTCAGGTCAATCTTTGAAAAAAACTGAGCTCCCTAGAGCTGATACAACATCATTTGACAGCCCGACATCTACTGAAGTAGTTGCAAAGGATTTCACCACCCCATTCTTCCTGTAGTCTAACTGCTTCCCATCACTCAAGCTCTTTGTCGGACACTCATTTGCATAGTGACCCATCCCATTGCACTTATAACATTTCACAAACTATAAATCAAATTTGGTCTTACCTTCACCTTGATCCTTTTCACTGCAATCACGAGCCTTATGTCCCATATTACCACATCGGTAGCACTTTCCAGAATTCAGAAGACATTCCCCAGCATGCCTTTTTCCACATTTATCACAAACTGGAAACTAGGTTTTCTTACCATCAGACTTTTTTGAAGAATTCTTACCTTTCTCCTGCCACCTTGGTCTCTTCTTCTGTTGGTTGTTATAAAACACTTGATCATCGGAAAACTCAATTTCCACCTTCTCAGCACATCGAACAGGCTTTTCTTAACTTTTAAACTCACGAGAAGCTAATGACCTTCGATATATTGGCTTTAATCCTGAGTAAAAACGATTGATTTTACTATCAAGGTCTCGGATAAAATTTGGAGCATACCTTGCCAATTGAGTGAACCTTTCTTCATAGGTAGCCACTCAGTCGTCCTCTTTCCTCAATTCCAAGAATTTCTTTTCCATCCTAAGTCGAACATCCTTAGGAAAATACTTCTCAAGAAACATACCTTTGAATTCATCCCAATCGAGAGCATCAATCTCATCAGCGTCCCTGATATTTTTAACCATATAACACCACTGATCTGCCTCACCCTTCAAACGGTAAATAGAAAGACTAAACGTTTGATTGTCTGAACACCCCATGACATCAAAAATCTTCTCCAGTGCATTAATCCACCCTTCAGCTAGCACAGGGTCAGATGATCCTCTAAATGATGGGGGATGTTGCCTCATGAAATGTTCCGCCAGTAACATGTTTCTCTGCGGTTGATCTGGTTGATCTCATGCATGGATACCACCACTATTTATAGCCTGAGTCAACTGCGTCATTACTGCAACAAACTATTCAGTTCCAATTCTGACCATCTCAGGATGCTGATTCGGAAGGTTATTTCCTTCTGTATGCCTTCCTAGCACTGCTTCCCTGTTTCCTCTACGGAAAACCATTCTGAACACATATTTCTTAGATGAAGCAACATGGTAATCTTCCAATGCTATATCACTTCAATTTGACCATAAAAAAATATTTTTGGATAATCATTTAATAGAATTATAACTCCTAAAGTTATCTAAACCGACCTCTGATACCAACTATAAGGCCCCATCGTTAAACCTTACTTAATCTTGAGTTATTACAAGATTACACATTGAGGATCTTTTCGGGTTTAGAGTTTTAGCGAGTTAGATCATAAAACTTGCATTACATTTCACATATAATCAAAGTGGTTACGTAAAGATAGTATTCTTCATTCCCATCAATGGAAACATATTTGAAATAAACATGGATTCTTTCTTGACACTTCCTTGACACTATCATCATATCATGTACCATTCCATTGACCTGTGAAAAACATATCAAAAAAACATGGGATGAGCATAAAAAGCTCAGTATGGGTTATAAAAATATGGAAAGGAAACATAATTTCATATATACATAAGAATGAAATCATACTTTTCCCATAAAACATAGGAACTTTAACATACCACATTAAATCATGAATAAATCATAGAAATCATAAGTCATAAAGGTAACTTGAGGCATTCATAACATTCTTACGTAGGGAGTAACCGTATTGGTTACGTTTGGAATACCCATCACAGTATATTCCCTAAATCTCTTCGGAGAAACCTTAACGTTTCACTCCTTCACGTTACCCAATGCATTGGAGAGCTATATCGGGCTCACCCGCCCTTAGTTTATCACGGAACCACCCGTTTTCATAATAATTCCCAAGAACCTCAACATAATCATATCACATAAAACATGCATAAAGGAAACATAACATTCCCACCTTTCAATCACAAGATATCAATACAACACATTGACATAAATATATTATGAAAACCATTTTTAATACCAAAATAAAAGAAAAGTAAAACATGGTATTTATTTTTCATTTAAAAAGAGGGTATGGCTTGTAGAGGAAGCCGAAACTCAAATAATGGTCACGGCGGCAGAGAAGTCGTTGTCGCCGCATAAGTACGACAAAAACATTCCCTTTTGTCATTTAGTAAACGCCTCATATAAAAAGGAATCCTTTTGAATAAACATAAAAGTCAAAGGGGTTTATACACCGTAAAAAAGAAGGTTGTGTATAAAACAAAATATGCCTCAATGAAAGGAGATTGAGACGAAGTCCCATACCTCGGGTCCGACTTGACTCAATCGTTCTTTAATGTCCTGAATAATAAACTTGAGTTAATTTCTACTTCTTTAGGAACCTTTTTCAAGTTCATTATACCTTTTATATCACTTATTGTCATGTCGTGAACACCATGTAATTATTTAAGTTAATAATGGTCATTTTAAAGATCATTGGTACTTGAGTCAAAAATGAACCCTTTATAATTACAAGTCGTTCATGTATCGATTATATCCAGAATGGAATTCATGATGTAGATATCATATATGTCATATATATCCAGTACATGCATGCATTTATAATATTACATAATCATTTAGAGGTATGAAATGAAATGCACCGTTCATGGAGACGGTAAGACGTACGTAAGCATGAACGCTACTTTCATTTCTATTTCGTATTTTATAGAATGGAATCATAATTATATAAAGGAATATTATAATTCCAGTATAATATCATATATAATATCATATTTCCATCCTTTATACGTCCCACATATGGTATTTAACGAATCAAATCACTTTGAGGGGGCGGTAGTCCGCACTTCCTTAAATGAAGATATCATGTTTAGCCATAATGGAAACCATAAAGGTATGACCAAAAAGAAAAAAACAGAAGCTTAAGGAAAACATAAACATATTATATATCATATATAAATATAGTGACATCTTAATGGCCACCTTTGAAGGTGTTAAAAGAATGTTGAACAATCATCGTTTCGGGAGGCATAAATTCACCATCCACGGAAACAGTATGTTCGTTAACCATTAGATGTAGGTGTGTGTAAGTGTATCTCAAATAATTATTATAACAACATCCTAGTATATTGAGGATACTGTAGTTGTTACAAAAGAAAATAAAAAAAAGAGTTTAGGGGGTTGGAGAAGCAAAATAAAACAAAAGGACTCAAAAGAAGACATTACCTTAAAATCGGGTAACTCCCTTTGGTTTGAGCTCAAAGGCTTCCTTGGGATTACTTCTGCACAACGTGAGGCTTCAAGGAGTAATAGAGGGAAGTGGAGAGACAAAATGGGCAGGGTTTGGCCGAGCCAAAGGCTTTTGGAGTGTGGGTAATGAGGTAGAGGTGGGGGCCTTTTATAAGAGGAGAGGAGGGGAACTCTTGGAAAGTAAAGAAATATTACATTATTTTAAAATGAGTTTCGGATTCAAAAGGTCCCACATTGATATACTTCGAGGATAAGGTGATACGGGTTCTAAATCCACTCATCCAATAGGTTTTGGACATGTTTAGGTCTTAGATACTACATTATCTTTCCATTTTATTTAAATCGTTAAATAATGAGGTCACCGCTGCATCATCTTGATGTCATAAATTATTTAATTTATTTAACTTCTAAAAATTAAAGAAAATACTATGATGTAGGAAATCTTTTTAGCTTTCCAATTACTATTTATAATCAAAAATATGATCTTTATAACCATATGTAATTTTTTTAAAAAAACATATTATGTTTGTGTCATTTTTACTTTTACATTAAATAAAAAGTTATTTATGTCATTTCCCAACCAAAGTGGCTCCATGGGGTCCCCAAGTTGACCCATGGCTTGTCTTGGTCGGCCATGACACATCCAATGAGGTAGGACATGTGTAATGCTCATCCCATATTATTACAACATTATTTTTACCTTAAACTACCCTAAGTACCACTAATCGCGATTAAGAACTTAATAAGTTACTATTCACCAAAAATTTATTTTAATCCCATTGAACCACATTTTACTTTTTAATGACAACCATGTATGTCAGATTTTTGAAATCAAAACACAATGATGGAAAAATTTCATTTAAACGGAAAATCAGTTTTTATAAGTACCACTTAGTGGTTTCACTATTTATCAAAAATTGAAGTTTTTCAGAAAATTACCAAAAATTCACCCTAAGCTATATTTGATATTCCGAATTCAAAAATGAAGTCTATTTTACAAAATTAAAAAAATATAAGTCACATTAATTAATTTAATAATTAATTCCCGCTGCCATGAAAAATAGCGTGTTTTTATGAAATAATAAGTATCAAAATATTGACACCAGTTTAAGTCCAATTTCAAAGTGAAATTGATTCCAGTGTCCACCATTGGATTAAATGGTAAAAATATATGCAGATTATACATGAAGACCAATTCAAAAGATAATCTAATCATATAATTAAATTAGATTAAGAAGCAGTTTTGATGTAAAATGCAGTATTTTTCACTATTCATTTAAAAAAATGAACATTGTCAGAAAAATACCAAAAATTCACACAAAGTAAAATTTGATGTCCCAATCATAAAGAATAAGTTTATTTTGACAAACATAGCTTATAAAATTGTCAAAATATAGATTTAAAAATTGTTTTCCATCAAAAGGCAGTAAAACAATCTTTTAAAAATATTAATGTATTCCATGCTTAAGATTGGATTTATTTTCATTTTAATCCTCTAAAACACTATCTAATTCATTAATAGACATAGATAAAAATATCTATTATTCATTACTTAATTGGGATGTTACAATAAGTCATTGTGACTTAATATAAATTTGAGGTTTTTTAATATTTATTTCTAAATGAATTCGGTTTTATCTAATATGAACATACCATGTTATTACACTCAAATCCTGACTAGGTGGTAAATAGAAAAATATGCATCATGAATTTATTAATTTTGATATATTCCTTTAGATTATTATTTTATGTTATTTTTCTCACATTCATTCTCAAAAAATAATAAAAATTTCATAAATTAAATAAGCAATGTGACTGATCTTTATCATTGGATATTTTTTGATACATTTACTCTCAATAGATCAGCTGGGATCCTTAGGGTTAAATACCTAAGTTGGATCTAAATTTTTTAAATCTCACACCCCGATCCAATGTATCAGTATCTCTTTTGGAATACCACCCTATCTTGGTGTGGTCCACATATTATAAAATCCTCAACAAAATACATAAATACTCTCACATTGCGGAGGGGTCTCAATAAGCACAAAATAAATACATAATAATACATATGGATGTGTATATACTTATACAAATTAGATGAGTAAATATGATGAATATTCTATCAAATTAAATTTAATTACTAAAATCATCTCATGCATTCAAATAAATGATTAGATAAAATAAATCCAAAAAAACATTGATCCGTCAATCTTATTATTTGGTTTTGTAAATTATGTATTAATATAATTTCCAAATTCAAAATAAAAATCAATTTAAATATTTTGAATTTAGTTAAACCTGTGAGAACAAATGAAAAAAAAACTATTTTTCAATCATATTAATGAATGGAATATTCAGAGTTCCATTTGACATTACATTGAAATTTGTGGAATCTGAAAACAATTATATTATATATTTTATGTTGATTTTTGTAGGGTTAACGAGGAATTGTTCTATTATTACCAACTATAGATTCCACTAGAAGTTCCACTGGAATTTATAGTAGAACATCTACTGGAAACTATTCAACCTAATTATAGTTCAAATCTACCTAATTAAAAATTCATGTTGTTATTTCCTAGTAGAAGTTCTAGTAAATCTTCCACTTAAAGTTCCAATGGATCTTCTAGTTATATTCCAAACATGTAGTGTAATTTTTAGAATTCCATAATAAATATTTTTAGTGAAATATTTATAGGAATCAAAATAAAATTTCATGTTTTTATTTTGAACTATAACTTCCAATGGAGGTTCCACTAGAAATTCCACTGGAACCTATTTTACCTAATTACAGTTCAAAACTATCTAAAGTAAAAACTCATGTTGTTATTTCCCAGTGTAACTTGTGGTCATATTCTACCATCCAAACTTGTATATTAATTTTTGGAATCCCCCAAAAAATATTTGTATTGAAGTTTTTACAGGATTTAGAAGTGAATGTAATGTCGTTCTTCCACACTGGAACTTCAACATTAGGTTATAATTAAACATCCATTGGATAGAACTTCCACATGAACATATTCTAACTAATCATAGTGAAAAGACACCTTAAGTAAAAAATTTGTATTGTTATTTAATCGTGGAACTTCCAACGGAGCTTCCACTTGATGTTCAGTTGGAACTTGTAGTCATAATCTACGTTCCAAATGTGTAGAGTAATGTTTAGAATCCCAAAAAATATTGTAGTAACATTTTTATAGGATTAAAAAGTGAATTTCATATTGTTCTTTTGAAGTGTAACTTCCAACATAGGTTCCACTGGAAATCCCCCAAGAGGTTCCACTAGAACATCCAGTCCTCTTCAGTTGGGAATATTGTTCTTTCCCACAATATTTACCATAGGGCTTTCACTGGATGTTACAGTATTATTCGAACTTCTATACTATAATTTGTGGATGGACCAAATAATTCCATTATTTTCTATATTTTAGTGAAATTTTAACCGTATTAAACATGGAATTATTCTATTTTTTCTAGTCCAATTTTAGGTGTTGTGAATTTTAAGGAATGTTCTTACTTTAATTTTTTTTGCGTTCATTTTCGGTCCAATATGACATCATTGTAATGATTTATAGGAGATATAAAGCCATATTTGAAATAAGTACATAAAAATTATTTATGGGAGAGTTATTTTGTGAATATGTTTTAAGAATTTCTATACAACACTATAAGAGTATAGGATTGTATGAAATATGGAAATTCTGTTTTGTAATTATTGGATACCTATATTTCCTAATAAATACTTTTTGATTTGGGGGAGTGGAAATAAATTTCCTTGATATTGATTCCCAAATGATATTTGAAATAACATAATGTGTAACAGAAATAGAGGAATCCTACTCTTTCAATTCAACCAAGGCATCATTTTATATATTGAGATATCAAATAGGTATAAATTTATTAACATAAAAGGAAATTAGATAAACATTTTGGAAGCTATAATGGGAAATGAAAAAGTCAATCATGTTGAAACAACAACACTTTTATATGTATAATCATGTCCTACTATGGTTTTCCTTACTATTAGTTCTTAATTGAGCTGGGGTTTTATCAATTTGTTGGTTAATTTGAGAGAAAAGAGAAAACAAATGTAGTGTCATGCAATCCACTAATTGTTTATGAGATCTATTAAATATTTTCACAAGCAGCATGCAAATATTATGGGCTTATTATCACATTAATTGTATGGAATAATATTTATTTTCACTTATAGGTATAATTTAGTATTCGAAAACTAGTTATTGTTTTAGGATTGATATTGTAGGGAAACCATAAATTTTATAAAAAATGAAGAAGCTATCTATCCACATTTTACAAAATGGAGCCTGTCATATTTTGATGTTTATATAAAAAAACTAAAGATTCAACAACTTGTAGTTAGTTTTTTTAGTCTACCATTTACAATCGAAATATAATGGTTTTCTCAACCCATGAGTATGTAAAAAGAAAAATATTATAAAGACAAAAACATGAATAAATTATTGAGGATAAAATAACCAGTAAGAACACTATTATTGCCTAGTAGGAAAAGGAGGATGATAAGGATGAAAAAATAAAATCTCTTGGAAAATAAAATTCGTCTTTAAAAATAAAAATATAGAAAATGGAATAAATGTTTAGGAAACATGATGGAAAATTGAAAAATTCAAACTGTTGGTAAGTTAGAACACTAACAAAGAAGAAATCATAAGAGATTCTATTAATTTTTGGAGAGGAAATAACCCCTTCAATAAAATTGGAAAATTGGACAGTGGGTACCAATAAAGTTAGGATGTAGGAGGAAAAACCATAGAAACAACCTACTAAATAATCATCACCTCTCTATGATACTACACAAGAGAACAATTGGAAATGACCCCTTCTTTAATAGTGGAAAATTAAACACAAGGTACAAATGAAGCTGAGATCTAGGAGGATGCAGATCATGTGCAAGAATCTTATTAAAAAAACACACCTCTCCCTAACAATATCCATATAGAATAGCTAAAAACTAAAACATTTTGAAGACAATAAATGATTAGCAATGTGAAATCAGGAGTAGGAAAATAAATAAAATTGGATTCATCGTGTCTATATAAAACCTGAAATATAACATGAAGAGCAGAAACAGCTCAACAGAACAAGTAGAATATCCAACTCAGCTGGTAAAAATCAATGGTGTATCCAATGTTTCAAAGAAACCACAACATAAAATGGATGTTAATGGGGTGGAATTTATACCAAAATGGGTCTAGCAGAGTAAGAGACTAAAAAAAGACTACGAGTAGCATGATGAGATTATGTACTTAGATCCATCCCGGTATGTTGTTTTGAACAAAGGGAATGACTACCCTAAATTTAAATATTTTTATTAAATTCCTCATAACTATACATGTTTTATTATAGGTTAATTATATTATTATGTAGTGAATATGTCTAGGAAACCGAGATCAATTTATTTTTTGTTGTAATGAATAATATTTTCTCTATTTTAATCAAAACTATAACAATTTGTAGGGTGATCATTTAAGTTAAAAAATCTTATTGTTCAGTAATATTCATTTATAATGACTTTCTCTATTCTTTTATAATGATATTAGGTTATGGATGCTTATGGTCATATTTTAAAAAATCAGTGTGAAATGGGGAATACATCTAGAATTTTCCAGGATAAATCAATGATGATTACAAGTGCTACCATGGTGAGTGTAAAATTCAATTTATTCTTTAATTTGTAAATATATTAATTTATAGTTTGTCTAACTTTATTCATTTTTAGAGGGAATAATATATTGGAAAACCCAAAATTTGATAGATATGTTGGCAGAGAAACCAATAATGGATGAAATATAGTTATATAGAAATGTTTTCATCCCCATAAACACAGTAAATATGCATTTGAAATTTCTCATTTTTGATATTGATAGAAAATATTTTAGACACTATAACGTTATGCATCCTCGGATGGGTGGTCCTAGAGATGAATTTTATAATAAGGATTCTTTATAAATAGTCCATGTTATCCTATTTGGAATTAAATAAATTTTAATATAAACCAACTGACTAAATAATATGTTTACAACTTGCAGAAATCATTAATAAAAAAAAATAAAGAAATGGAGCCTTGAATACATAGAAAATACTTCTCCCATGTTTTATTCCTTGTGGAAGATACTCCTCAATATGGGTATGTGAACTTGGAATGTGGAAAAATCACTTTCTATCTAATAGAAAAGTTAGAAACTGATAAAAGCATATAACGAGAAGCAATAACAAGATGAAATTGATTACTTGTGCCTTTATATAGCACATTTCTTCCTTACCGACCCTACAAATAGATAGTCATAAACATCATTTAGAAGTTGGAGTTTCCTCTTAGAAAAAGTGTTACCGGTATCAACAAAAACATTTAAACAACCTGATTATATGCATGTGACATCAAATTGAAATTGAAATGGTTCTAAGGTTCATAAACATTTATATATCCTAGTTTTATGGATTTTACATGATACTAGATTTGAATTTTAACAGGTTGTTAAACATTTATACATCCATATTTTATGGTTTTTTCTTATTTTGGGTGGTGGTGGAAATGAATTTGAAATTATTTCATGGGATGATATAAGTTTGTTACTTAATATTTGTATCAATCCAGTTTTATCTAATTATTGGCATGATTCTATTATTGCCAAAAATATTTTGGTTAAATGGAAGTTCAATTATGATCTTTTAGATTCTATGGTAGATTTTTATTATTGTATATGGAATAGAATTATTTCATTGGGGGGTTTTGTTTCAATGATAAGTTTTTAATCATCCTTAAATGTCCGATCATAGAGCTTTTATTATAGGTTTTAAATATGTACTTACGATGGTCTATTTTTATTGGTTTAAATACTTCATTATTAGTGATTTTATATTCATAATTTTTTTGGTTGTTGGTTGATGAATATTTCATCACTATTATAATATTTGATACTATATTTCTATTTTACTGCTTCAATGTCATTGTATTAATGATTTAACAACTACTATATTGATAATTAAATACCTATATTGATGTTATATTCGTTTTACATAGGTATTATATTGATCTTATACAATGTTAAAGGGAATATTATGTGCTTGTGAGGGGAATTATTTGGTTTTGGTAATTGAAATGAGTTATTTGGATGTATCTCAAGATATTAAAATAATTTATCACATTTGCAGTTTCCTTTATTTGAATCCATGATATTAAGAAAAAAACCTATTCAAATTTACCCCCAAGATCCGTTTCCCATATTTCATTTTAAAAATTTTATCATATTATGATTCAACATTAAGAAAACCATGAATTTAAAAGTAGCCATGGATTTTCAATGTTTTGATATTTAATATTTTTTATAGCAACTGTTATGTTAACATTTTTAGTATAATAAATAAGATCATCACTGTTGTAACTTTCACATTTGCATTAAACACATTTAAAATTTCCTGAAATGGTATCCCAATCTATTTCAACAAAAATTAAAATTTTAATTCAAGAATCCTATAAATTCTTTAATTCAGTTATCCCATTTTAAATAGCCTTTACATAGACACAATTAAACCCAAAAAAACCACTCTCATCCAATGTTGTCTACACTTCTTGGCCTCTTCCAATGTTATGCCAGTATACCTCCAAATTTGAAGTTCCAAATAAGTTTACTAGACTACTTTAAACATAAAATAACACAATTACAACACATATATAAAATAATTTTTCAAAAAAAAAAATATATTTAAAACTTTTATTGTAGTCAGAACACCAATATATGATATTTTTTACAATGTAATTACCTACATGAAAAAATGTTATCAGATTCCACATTACCAATAGAATATTTCTCTTATAAATGAAATAAAACATTAAATTAAATCATAACATCACCATAGAGGTGGATTTATTATTATTTTTTATAACAATTGGCCCCCACTGATAGCACAGCTACCCCGCCTTAACATGGCCATCAGGACATGGCCCAACAGGTACCACCATTTTCCCTGTAGACATGTAGACCCCACCCTGGGGCCCACCCACATTCCTGAATGAGTAATTTAACTAATGATAGTATCCAGAGGACAACACATGTCCTTTCCAGTGTGCTTTATCCTCACTGACACATAGCCCAGGAAACATACTAGATGGTCACCCATCCTGATCATTACTCCAGGACCAGCATGCTTAACTATGGTGTTATAATTAGGTAGACTCTTAAAAAGGAAGGTTCACCATGTTGACATGATCCATATAATTTAGTCATTTAACCCTTTATCATTCTGGGGTGTTACAATCACCACCCCCCCCGTAGAGCACAACATCCTTGTTCTGGACCCTATATCTCAACTCAGGCAGTGCACCGCACTTAAGGATGGGTTCCTCCTTAAAGACCAAATGTAACTAATAGAGCCCACTAACAGCACATCCACCCCACCTTAACATGGATATTAGGACCTGGCCTAACATGAACCAACAGTTTCCTCATAGACATGCGGTCCCCAACCTAGGGCCCACCCACGTGCCCGAATGGGTCATCTGGCTAATGACAGTTCCCACAGGCCAACAAATGTCCCTTATAATGTGCTTTGTCCCACTCACACACACCCAAGGAAACTTCCCAAAAGTTCACCCATACTAATAATTACTCCAAGACAATCATTCTTAATTGAGGACTTCTAATCAGGTTGAATCATGAAAAGTAAAGTCCACCTTGATGACATGTTTCATATCAATTAGTCATTTAACCTTTAATCATTCAAGGGTGTTAGATTTTTACTCAACTGTGTCCCATTTCGGCAACCATTTTCTAAAAATCTTTTGATTTTATCACCCCCTTTCCAATTTGTTTTCCTTTTAATAGAATCCTTTATTAAAATCATGTTTGAACTATCACAACCATTAACTCTATCTAATGATGTATTTATAGTAGTCAACTCTTTTTAAAAATTATTGAAATTAGAGGAGGTACTGTCATAACCTATATCATTCCCACAAGCTATGGAAACTAAATTTATTCCCACTCATACTAAATATTTTTAACTTTTTGATATACCTAGTTTTCTATCACCATTTACTTCAAAAGAATATCCTCCGAAAAACATAATATTCTTTCTAATAAGGTCCATCTCCCCAAAAAAAATTTTGGTATTCATCTCACATCAAGTTGATCATAATGTTTTAAAAAATGAAATCAAAGAAACCCAAACTCCTGTGAATTTTGAAAAAAAACATTCAATAATTTCATTAGATGATTAATATAATACACAAAATTGATTTTCACGACCAAACATTCCATTAAAATAAATGAATTGGGCTCTGATATCAATACATTATATTAGAAAACAAGTAATAATAATTTTATATTCATTTTTAAAAAAATAACTTGGGTTTATATATCATATAAACCTAGCACGTCAATGCATAGTAAGGGTAAATATTATGAGGAAACGTCTCTCACTTCACAAATTATACCTTTATTTCACGATTCTGATTTTTTTTCCAACAATCGGTAAAAATTATTAAATAAATCCACAACGCTTAACTTTTGATGAATATAATATATAAGTAGTACATTAAAACTTTCACTTAATTGAGTTATGTGAATACCTAATGTTAAAGAATATTTCAAAAAGTAATGCAACCACTTTTCTTACAAGATGAATACATCATCCAACCACTGTGATTTCCCATCCCCATATTCTACTCTAACGGAAGCTCACTCATGGTCAAATTGATTTTCATCAGGGTATTGGAACATAAATTTCTTAAATATTGTTAGAAAACTTGATCAATATTTCATCTAATTACCTTAATTCTTAATGTTATTTTTCATCAAATGCCTCAAAAAAGGAAATTTCTAGTTCCCAATAAAACTTTAGAAACAGAAATTACCATCACAACATCCTGATCAGTAAATATATTTTGAGGTTTCTATCTGTGTTGTACCAATAAACTATTTTGAAACAACCAAGAAAAAGAAGTCATTGATTCATCATTTAACAAAGATGCCCCAAAAAAGAAAATCTTTTGATGATGATTGAACCCTATGAAGACACCCAAGGGAATTTACTCATTATTACTGATACAAGTGGTGTAAAAAATAGAAACATCTCCCAAAAAATCATAATATGTATTAATTTTTTGATTAACACAAAAAAAAATTACTAAGTTGACCATCCATGTCAAACTATATAGTATAGAAAAATGATGGATTGTCCTAAAATTGTCTTTCTAGGAACTATAGTATGAAACCTGTATCACCATGAAGAAATTTCCTCCCTCATTCAAAACATAACAAATTCAACTGCTCAACATGTGTGTACCCAATAACATCGTGACATCCAACAATAGTTATCTCCTCGGATATGGAATCATTTGGTTTAATACCTACTAAAGTATTCACATCTAACTCATCTTCTTAGGATTCTATTATTTTTATTTGGGAACTCATAATATGAATTGATATAGGGCTATGAAAGGGATAATTATTCTCTTCAAAAAATACAGTACATGAATATTTCCCAAAATAAAATAAACAAACCCCATTCTAGCATGGATTCCTATATGTGTCTCAAGCAGATAAATTTTCACCATGCTATCACATTTTTCAACCTTCCTATGACGTTCATTTCTACATTCATGATGTATTGACATAGTAATTGATTTATCCTTTCTACTTTCATTAGAGTATTTTAGGCATACACTGAACTCAATTACTCCCCCATACGTGACATAAAAACATTGTTCCTGATCAAGTGATATGAACATCATCCCTAAAAATGGTTTAATATAAGATACTAAAATATCAACATCCTCTTCATTGGAACAACCTACAATAAAAAACACATGTTCAAGAAAATTACATTTATTTTATTACAGGATTTAATCCATTAGAAAATTTATAAACTATATGAATAAAAATGTTACTAAAAATTATATAATTTAGATAAATAAATATTTACATATATAAAAAAAATAAAATTATATTTATGAAATTATAAATAAAAAAATTATTAGATATATTAAATATATTTTCCAGTTGATGTTCTAGTGGAATTTCCACACTACCCCAAAAAAATTTTATTTCTAATACTAAGAAATATATTAATAAAAATTATACATTAATAAATATAATCTTACAAATTCTTAATTTTGGTAAAGATGATATAATTTAACAATATAAAATGTATAAACTAATTGAAAAAACATGAAAATAAAATTACATAATTAGGAAAGTAATACAATTGGAACATCAAGTGGAAATTTTTATAAATATATTATTTTCAAATATAATTATAAAAGATATAAATTTAAGTCCTGACATATTTTTTATAAAAATGGTCTGTTTTATCATTTGAAATTGAATTTATTTTCCACTATTGGTTACAATGGGAGTCATAGTAGGATTTCTAGTGGTAGTACTATTGGGAGTTCTTATGATATTTTTAGTGGACGTTCTTGTGGATGTTCTAGTAGCTCTAGTGAAAGTTCCAGTGGAATCTACAATGGAACTTTTTATTGAACATACAGTTGAAATTAGAAACTACCACTATAAGAACCAGTGAAACTTCTACAATGCAACAAAACTGTATATTTATTTTAGTAAAACATAATCAAAAATATTCAGAATATGGTCTTTGAAATATTTACCACAAAATTAAAATTAAACAAACTTTAAATACAATCCCAAATAACTTTACATGATTAAGTATACAGTCATGGATAGAAACTCACTCTATATTTAACAAACAAAATAGGGTAAAATAATTCAGATGTAATCACCAATAACTTGTCCATATCCATTACAAAAAGAACAGAAATCAAAAATCAAAACCTTGCCATGACTTTGATTATTCACACTGTGATGAAACCAACTAAAAATTCATTAGTTATATGTAATCATGGGGAAACCCACTAAAAATGAACCCATACCTGAGACTGCCCGCAATCATTCTGAGCTCTCCCAACAAAAACCAACAAAAGAAAATTCCAAATTCTTCCATGATGAAACACACTAGGAAAAAATCCATTGAAAATTCCAAATCATCAAACAATATCGGTGAAACCCACTAAAAATGCAGGGATCCATCACACCTTTATTTCAATCCTTTAGAGCTTTCCCAATAAAACCAAATGAGAATGAGGAATCCCTACCATACAATGCCTCATTTCATAGGTGAACCTCATTTTCCACGAGATGAAAATTACCTCATGAAAATCCAAGAAATATGATGTTTCCACGTATAAAAATGAACATCTATTAAGATATCTACACATGACTAAAGAATCTGATAAAAGAGGGAACTCAAGATGGTAAAAGGCATATGACAATTATACCATTCATAAATGTGTCAACATAAAAACCCTCTGTAGCCCACTTGGTGTTTTTTAATTTATTTTTCTGAATTTACAAATCCAAAGGATATTAACACGATGTAATTAGTCAAAAAATGAAAATGAATATTTACCTAGAACTATATGAATTCATGCTTGAAAACTACATGTCGCTGGTGACTGTTGCTTGAAGGAACCGAAGATAGCTCCCTCAAGATCATCCACACTCACATTGTAAGTCTATAGAATCATTGGTCACCCAAATCATGGTTCCATTGTACAAGTATGACAATTCCTTCAACGTCTCAACGATCGCCGTAGTGACGAACAATTAATCTATGAAGAAAAACATCAATAAATGTCTTGTATCAGTTTCTCCTTTTTCTAGAGAGCAGGAGAGAGGAAAGAGGAGCTCTCATTTGTTGTAGTGAATAGTTTCCATGGTAGGGCCTCCTCATCCTTTATATAGATTGTAACAAAAATACTCAAAAAGGCTCCCGGACCCATGAATATTTATTACCCAATATAAACAAAATCTTATAATTACTTCACTTAGTCATAAATATCATTTATATTTTATGACTTACATCAAATATATTACAATATAAACATTATCCTTTAACATGACTCATCATCCCCATAAAAATTTAATAATCTTTGAATATTAAATAATATTTCTACATATATCATTTTCCATATCTTTACTATAATACCTCAAAATACATGAAATAAATTCCACAAAAATTATTATATAATCGATTAATATGGATTTATTTATTCCATCGGGATTGTATATTCTTGGACATCACTAAGACCTCATGGTGGGGTCGGCCATGTATTATACACATATTCACTAGAATATGCATTCTTTGGAATATGCTCAGTGTATGACCCTCTAAGTCCTTGTCTTGAAAGTATTGAATACTATTCACAAATCATGAGTAGAGTCTAGCAACCCATCAAGGTCCCTATAGAGATAAGGAAAATTCATAGTTGTGGAATCCTATCATATGAACACACACCCTATAATATAGTCTCTTTGTCTCATGATATCTCATAAATTAGGATACACATTTTATGTTATCATCCTTTATCATTATTTTTTGTTGAACTCACTAAAAAGTCATTTCTCATTATACTATGGAAATAGATTTAACGAAGGTAGTAATATAATGATCAACTAGTTATGAGATATCACCTCCTATTAGAAGCAATGATTTCTATATTGATTATTAAATCATTTTCATACCACAAATGACACACCCAATTCAATATTCCTTACTATGACATCAATTTCATAGGCATTATCTTGCATCAAAGTACACGATCAAATAGAATATAGTAAAAATAATATAAATTCAAGAGAGAATTACATTTGATTGAAGATAGAAACTATCAATGACACCTGAGGCATGTGGTGTACCTATTGGTGGTTCAGTCCTATTGATCTCATCTAATCAATATCATCATGTTCTAACATCATGAGAAGTGTAAATACTCATGATCCCCCCAACACCTAATAGTCAAACGTCATCTATTTCTAGTCAACATGGTGTATCTTGACCATATAAACAATGTTTAAGATCATTTTCATTGTATCTTAAGGTTATAACTATATCCTAGGAGCTACTATAACCTTTTGGTAGAATAATTAATCAAGGGACATTACTATATAAATAGTGTATAGGAAAATATCAACACTATAATGGTATGTTCACACATTCATAACTCACTATATACATGATATAGAAATATAATATTACTATTTAATTTGGTTCTACGGAACCCACTATTACAATACATGAATCACCAAATGAGACACAAAATCAAAACCTCAAATATAAGAATTTGGCCAAAATCAGGGTCTGACTTTCTTCACTGTGATATGGTCAACTGGTTTTCTTGAATCCACTCTTCAAATGGATTATCCATTTGTGGTGAGATCAAATTATTTATAGAGTAATTCCACTCTCCTTTTCTCCAGGTCTACATTATTATGATGTGACATCTCTAATTGTGGTGCAATTTATCTATACATCTCAAAAACAACACAGAACGTAGATTTCATGGATCTTTATTTCAGTGTGAATTATTTCCACAACACTCACTCCCTTTTGAAATATGATGTGTTATTCCCCATAAAACCAAACAATTTTTAATTTATAACAACCACTTACAACCATATCAAAGTATTTTAATCATCTACAACATTTATTACTACATTATCATAATCTTCACGGTGCAATCATTCTTCCCTAACTTCTACAACCATCATAATCTCTCTTGATGATATTTAATACATTAAATTATATCAAAGAATCATAATATTCATTATTATATCATGGAATAGACTCTTAAGTTCATATGTGATCTATTATTCCTTCAGTATACTTTAATCCATCACAATATTCATTTCAACAAAACTAATTTTTATGTATCTCCCAGTGCGGTGTGATCAAAAGCCTTATAGAATGACCTCACTCAGCCACTCAAAATTTGAATCCTATGTATATTATATATAAATATTTTTAATCCTATATAGAATTCATTATCTTTTAATGTAATATTAAAAATCATTCATCATTTCTCAATGGCATATATTTTGATGTGATTTAATCTATAACTCTAGAACCACTTCCAAACATTAATATATATACTCCAAACTTATTTCATTCATCTCTAGATGTCCATACATCCATCAACTTAGATGACACTCCATTAATCAAATTTTATTCAACATGATATATGTATTTTATGAAATTGGAATACAAAAATGATATCCACTTACTCTATCCTCAACTTTGTCTCTAAAGAAAAACACCACAATGGTGGGGTATTCCTTTATCAACACCTAATCATAGAAAAATCCCCATAGGTATCAACAATATAACCATTTTTAGAAATTGGTCCCAAAATTAAAAAGAAAAAAATATTTGGAAATTCAAATGAACTGGTTTAATGAAAACATGATCAGTAGCATGGTGTGCTTGAATGGATAGAGAATGAGGGACGGAGGTCTGACAAGTCATCTAAAGTCATTGAAGACATCAAAAAATAAAACTATCATTAATGGATCGAACATGCGTATAATAGTGTGGATATAGAAGTCTGACTAGGTGGTCATGTGGAGAGAACTACACATGCCTAAACTGTACAAGATTATGAATAGTTGTGATACAATATATCATAGCAAGAGACACAATGGATTTAGAATCTCGACAAGGTGGTGTTAAGAACCCATAAATGATGTACATTTCCTTAATATCCTTAACATACCTATGTTAAATTTTCATCAAAGAATATATTTATTAATCCAATGAATTTGAAACACATATTTTTCAGTCATAAATAATGACCACAAACTAAAATAAATGTGTTTGTGTATGCCTTTAAAAAATAGTATTATTTACATCACATGGTATCCATCAATATCAGATATCACCATTAACTAATATAAGTAAACATTAATTCACACACACATACATAAAGTATATTCAAGAATTCTAATTATTCATAAAAACTTATACCATGTTATTTGGTAATTGATTTTCATAATAATCATATAATTCTACATTAGTAAATAATTCAACACTGTTTTAATAATATTTTTTCCAAAATATTTACCACAAACTCTAAAAACTCCACACCTAAATAGAAAACCCAAATTATTAAAAATAATGAGGGGTGAGGTACCTACCTGCCTCTAAATTGGGTCTTTAAATGATCCAAACCCACTTTTAGGATTTTTTAGAACACCACATTAGCATTAATTTAGGATTATAAATAGTGATATTGTTTCTAAAAATACAACCATGAATTATAAAATAATAAATGATAGAGATGAGGAAGGAGGGATTAAGATATATAGTTATTCATTAATGAGAGAGAATTAAATGAAATATGAGAGGGTGAATAAGTGGCAAGTGACAGAAAATAAGAGGGAAGGACCTTATTTCCCCTCCACATCCCATTTGTTTTCATATATCAATATATATATACAAAACAATATATGTATATATATAAAATTAATTAACTAATTTATAGTAATAATATATTAACCTTTTTATTGATTTTTTTATTATAACTCAATAAATTTCTTTCCATGGCTTAAATTAAACTAAAAATCTCCTTTCTAAGATTATATTAATTTCAAATTAAAAAATTGTTCATATTAATGCCTTTAGTTTATAAAGGTATTACATAGGTTACACAAATTGAGAATAAAATCTACCTATGTCTGTAGAGTACATGGGGAGACAAGAACTTGAGATCTCTCTATAACCCCCAAAAATGTGTAACAACTATGTCACTCCTCTAGTGACATAATGCATTTAATTAAATATAAATTATAATTTTTTTAGTAAATTTTACATTTAAAATGTTTACTCCAAAACATTTCAATTAATTTTAGATTTATATTTTCATTAAAATTTGTCACTTATTTAATTTATAAAAATGAGTCACTCGCACTATTACAAATAGGGATTTTAAAAACACTAAAAATTGGATTTATCAGTGCTAAAAATCACTTCCAGTATAAGTGTTGTTAAAACTGTAAGAGTTGGTATCCCAGAACCAACTATTTTTACTTTCATTAGATGGATATTTAATTGATTATTACATATTATTCATTGTTCTGTATGACTATGGTGAAATAATGTCTTAGAGTATTTATTGCATTGATAAGGTTATGGAAATTCCCCGCAATGATGAGAACCTTGAAATTATATCACAAATATTCTTAAATATAGTTTTGTGGTTGGATGACATGCTATGATAGGAAACATAGCATGCAGACAGTCATGTGAGAGCAATCGTAAGCAGATGATACTTCCTCTCATGAAGTTCACACTTGGGAATCACTAAGATAAGAGATTATGATTACAAACACACTAGTAGGAATTCCACATCTTTTGGTGTAATTGGATATATCTATCTACGAGCGTGTGTAATGATCCTTAGACATTAAGTTTCTCATTAATACGTTTCATGACTTAAGAACTTTGATTTTCTAATGAAAACTGTCACACAGACAGCGGGTAGGAAGTAGGGTATGTTGGGTGGGTCACGAGTGGCATTTTATTAATGGATAATTTGATGAAGGATTTGTCCCTTCTATTTATGGAAGTTGATATCTCATCCCTTTGATTGAAATATAACTGACACGTGAAATTCCATGGCCATGGTGTAATGACGAGTTTATTTCCGGTAGTCAAAGAACGACATATCAAGCATAAAATTTGATGACATAATAATAAAACCTTCTTGATGACATATTCCAATAAAGGGATTATATTACACGGTGAGAATTCATATTTGGATGTAGTTGTTGCGACTTTACATTTTTTTTCTTGGGTTCCTTGACCCATTTCTATATAGCACTCTTGGACTTTAGGCAAGCCCGCCTAATGCCAACGAGAAGGAATTCTAGAGGGTTACACACTAAGTGTTTTTGATGGTCTCGGTTAAATTCTATTAGAATTTAATTATAGAAAAAAATATTATTCTGAAGAATGTGGAATAATTTTATTCATGTTACAGTGATCACATAAATTAAATTAAACATATTTATTTATTTTATTGAACATTTAATAAATATTTATTTATTATTTTGTAAATAAAATGTTTATTTAAGAAAATAATTTATTTATTTATTTATTTGGGTGTTCAATAAATGGAAGTGGAGTTCGAGAGGAACAAGGTCAGTCCGGTAGTAAAATAATTATTTTTAAGATGGTAAATAATTATTTAACTAGTTGGAACAAATTAAAATAATGCTGCTATTATTTTATGAAGCATAATTTTATTTATATTTTAGTTTGGCGCAATTTGTCTCACCATAAATAATGACGTAGTATTATTATTAAATTCATGGGTTTTCACTATGTTCATGAATGTATTTAATTGTTGTTATGCAATTAAATATTGTAACTGAAGTTCCATGCATATAAATAGGAAAGTATGCCAATTATTCCAAACACCACACCACACGCCTGGTGAATTGAGAAATGTTGAGCCAAACCATTTCTCTCTCAAATACTCTTCTCTCCCCTCCCATGAACATGAGACGTTCATCACGTCCAAAGAATAATCAATCAATAACGACTGACACAAGATACTCGCTTCACCGCACTAACACCTGGAGAACAAGTAGTGTCGATCAGAGGCCATCGGAGCACTTGTGGATCACCACTAGAGGGATTCTAGTTTGGATCCTTATAAGTGCAACACGATAATATAAAAGGGTCAATCCAGACGATCAACATCATCAATGAAGAAAAATACCAAATATACATGTATTATTTTTCTTTTTGAATGTAATTAAAATAATTATTAACATGATGTGCAAGATCCTTTCTAAGGGTCCATGCCTCTTTATTCACTATCTAAATCTTTGATTATAATCTATGGAGACTGGCATTAATGATCGTAATGATCCCGGAATAATAATTGATCATGGTAAAAATGAAAGATGGGTTTCATCCCAACCATGCTTCCACTGAACCCGGAACCTTCAAGTGGTATCAGAGTGGTTACAACATAGTTTATAATTATTTAAATATTTCATTGATTAATTACGCATTTAATAATTTGGTTGTTTAAATTCATGTTAATAGTTATGAAAATATGAATCCAGAGATCTATTCCTCCACTTTTGTTTCTCATTCACCATAAAAAATGAACTTTTCTTCTATTTTTGATTAAAATAAAATAGAGGATCTCATCTAGAGGTTCCGAAGATTCAAGGTTGTACAACACCAGAACACAAGTTGTGTATTCAGCAGTACATGTTGTGTAGTCAAGATACAATTCATCAAACCGGTCCGCCAAACTAGTTGTGTGTTGGAGTCATTATAAGCCTTAAATGACTTCGTGTGTTGACCAGAAATACGTGGAACGTTGTTTCCGTATTACACGCCATGTTTCATAATGGATACGGCATGTAGTCCCTTCAGGATAGGGTTTGACGGTGTACCCAGTACATGGCTTGCCTGGCTAGAGACCGTGTAATGGGGAACCACATAGCGTGTGGCGCACTGGACATGCCATGTACTCTAAATTTTTCTGATGTATTCTCACATGCCGTTTCCTCAGGAATTTACTTTGGATAGATGGTGAAAAATAATACATGTCGTGTAGTTGGAACTACATGTCGTGTACTCATCCAAATTACATAGATTTATAAGTATTTATTATTATATTATAAAAACCCATGAGACGTGTACCATCATACCTGCATAAATTTGAGCCACAACACATGATAGGTGTTTTATATATATGTGTTTAATTTAACATTTGCGCAATGTTCATTTCTACTCAACGGGTAGTTATGAATAAGATTTCGCTGGGTTTCCTCCAAGGTAAAAGTTACGTACAAAGATAATTTTAAATTAATTATTTTTTTTAAATTATGATGGATGAGAATCTCAATGAAATTCAAAAAAGGGTATAAGATTAAAGGATTGATTCATTAGTAATGACAATTAATTGATACGAGTGTTATTTATCTTAAACACGAATGATTAAATAATTGATTGCTAGTTTTATTTATGCGTAAATATCATTCCATGTATAGATGATCATGAGATAGATTAATACCTTTGTATGTGGATGGTTTCTTTTAATTTATTTATTTGAATTAAATTTGTTGGTCTGTGAGCCTACTCCTCATTAATATGTAGGGCATGTGTGCTCAATGTTTATTTAATGTAAACCCCCTTTTCACCCCTCACCAACATGTGAATTAAAAAAAGGCCATATGTAATCGATGGAACTCGCATGCTAGTGGATACGGTTCAAGCTGGAGCCAAGATGAGACCAATCCCAGGAGAGACAGAGGTGGATAAGTGGAAGCTGTAAACACAAACCCAAAAGGTTCATGGTGTTTCTCCCTATTCCAGGGTTAGTTAATCTACTGCTAGATAAACTAACCATTAGAAAAGTTCATGATCATTCCATTTACTTTATTTTATTTCTGTCAGTTTCATGGTTTATCATTATGTATTTTTTTCACGATAACATAATTAATGGATTAAACAAGCTTACAATATTGAACAAAAATAAACTAGACTTATGCGTAAATTTTATCAAGACATGGTTAATCACTTAAATAAGTTCCACTAAATATTAAAAATCATGTGATAATGATAATAAAAAACTCACGTATAAGAGTCAAAAAATCCATCAAATAAATATTAAGTCATAACAAGCCTTCTGTTACATGATTAAGGGAAAAACTCAATAAAACTATGTGTTTTACCAACCCTTTTTGGGAAACTAACATTTATATAGGAAGCCCTTATAAAAGGTTTCAGGTTGACTTAACCATTTTACATCAAGAGGAGTAGCCATTGCTAGGCTTGGTGTAATATTGGAGGCAAGAGTTGAGGAAATATAAATTCATGATTTCAAGATTGCGGAGTCCTCTCAACATATCAAGGAGCTGGAAGCCTGCTATTGGAAAAGACTTTCCAACCTAAATACCTTCTAATAGCTTAACCAACCCTTCCTGGGGATATATGAAGGGGAATATGGTTCTTTTCCACTGGATTGTCATGGGAACTAGAAATTCCAAGTTCAATGGTGATGGCTATTAGGACTCGATAAAGTAGTGGGTGACATAATAAAATTTATTATTTCTTATAAAATGTTATCAATAAAATTATAATGATATGATCTTTTAATTTTAGAATAAAAATTCAAAACTCTTCAACCAAACTATTCCTATGATCAATTATGAATAAAGATGATATCCTCATCGGCGGTAACATCCAGGAATGGTTTAGATGCCTTCAGGTTATCCTATGCATTGAACGGAAGTATTATATGCTGGAGTAAGCATTACTTGACCCGCCTGCCAAAGAGGCTAGTGGTGAGGATTTCCTGGTCTATGAGAAACATTTGAACAATGCAGTCGATGTTCAATGTTTATTTCTATCATCAATTTATAGTGATCTTATGAATTTTCATGAAAACATGGATGCTTATAGTATTCTCTAGCACCTCTGTGGTATTTACTAGGAGAGAGAAAGGTATGAAAGGTTTGAGATTTATAAAGAACTCTTTCAGAGTAATCTTGGAGAAGGTTCCCCAGCTGAGCCTCATATAGTCACGATCATTGGCTAAATTGAGTGCCTGGAGGTTCTAGGGTTTAAACTCCCTGAATAACGGGGCACAGATCTCATTCTTTCATCACTCCCCCAGTGCTTATATAACCTTATTGCCAATTTCAATATGAACAACTTTGAGAAGTCTCTATATGATCTTCTTATCCCCATTTGCAAAGCTGAAAAAGATATGAAGAACTTAAATAATTTTGTCCTTATGGTAAATAAGAGGAAAGGGAAGCTGAAGAGCTTTAAGCCTAAAGCTTCTTCACGTCCTTCCAAGAAATGGAAGATCTAAGGGGAGGTAAGGGAATATGTGGCTATTTATTTTTCATGTGGCAAAAAGGGCCACTGGAAGAAGAACTGCACCCAGCCTAAGAAGCAAGGGGATGATTCAAGTGCATTTGTTATAGAATTCAATCTATCTGTTTCTAGAAATTGTGTATTATATATAGATTTTGGGGATGACATATGTATCCAAATACAAGAACCAAGTATATTCATGATGATTGATCGAGGGGAGTTAGATCTACGAGTAGCCAACAGAGCTAGACTGGCTGTTGTAGCTATCTGCATCTACCACCTCACATTTCCAACTAGGATTATCATGGTGTTAAAGGGTTGTCATTATGTTCATTTTGTTACTAAAAACATTATTTTTGTATCCAGATTAGATACATATGGATTTGTTTTCATGTTAGGAAATTAATATTTCTTCTTTTACAAATATTTCATTTTTATTGGTAGGATATATTTATACAACAAACTTTACATGTTGGATTACATAAACCATGTAGTGGAAGTCAAAAACAAAGATACTTCTCATGAATCATATCACACCCAGCTTTGGCATCATCGGTCTAGGTCATGAAAATGGGAAACTCTTGACAATGTTAAATCAATATGGATATTTAGATTCTTTCGAACTAAAACCACTTGGCGTATGTCATGCATGTATACAAGGAAAAATGAACAAATACCAATTTAGTGGGAAAGATTAAAGGGATAAAGAACTTCTTGAATTGGTTCATACCAATTTGTGTGGACCATTTCTAGTTGAATAAAGGAGAGGGTACTCTTACATCATATTTTTTACTGATGATTTTAGTAGATGTGGATATATATACTTAATGAGGTAAAAGTTTTATTCTTTTGGTAAGTTCAAAGAATACAAGAATGACATTGAAAACCATCTTGGTAATAAAATTAAGAAACTCCGCTTAGAATGATGTGGAAAATATCTTAATCTAGACATCATTAATTATTTATAGGAGTTTGGGATACTTTACCAACTCACTCCTCCAAACACGCCCCAATGGAATTGTGTGAGAAAAAGGAGAAACCGCACCCAGTTGGACATGGTGAGATCAATAATGAGTCATGTGAGTCTTCTATTATCCTTTTGGAGATATGCGTTGAAAACAGTGGCACACATACTAAACCATGTACCAACTAAATCATTAAATGGTATTACATACAGGTTTTGGTGTGGAAGAAAAACCATGTTATCGAATTTATATGTGTAGGGTAGCAAAGCCTTTGTTAAGGCCTCTTAAGGTAAAAAACTCTTACCCTGAGGCACAAAGTGTATATTTATAGGATAACCCATGGAAACAAGAAGAAATAACCTATACAACCCCTTAGATGAAAATGTTATAGTGGAAATACATTCAATATTCATTGAGAGAGAGAACATCTCCAAATATGATAGTGGTAGTGAGATATACTATGATGAAGTCGATGCACAAGGTACACAGGAGTTGGAACAAGAACAGATTACACAAAGCCCCGTGGAAGAAGAATTTGTTCTAGAGACACAGGTATTGATTAGTATTACAAGATAGGTTATAGAACTTGAATAGTACAGTTTTCTAGTTACTGAGGATGGTGAATCCTTATTAGTATATAATAATGATCCTCTAACCTACAAGTAAGCAGTAAGTAGCACAGACATTGCCAAGTGGCAAGAAGCCATGAATTTAAAAATTTATTTCATGTACCAAAACCAAGTCACGATTTTGGTAGATCCTCTAGTTGATGTAAATCCTATAGGTTGCAAATTGATATTCAAGAAGAAACTAGACATGGAAGGAAAATTCATTACCTACAAGGAACGACTGGTGGAAAAAGGTTTTAAATAGCATCAAGGAATTGACTATAACGGCACCTTCTCACAAATTGCAATGATGAAATCCATCAAAATTCTACTTTCCTTTGTAGTTTACCGTGACTATGATATTTGGAAAATGGATTTCAAAATAGTATTCCTTAATGGGATCCATCAGGATAATTTCTACATGACACAAACTTATGTGTTTCTGACTCCAAAGGATGCCAATAAGGTATGAAAGTTTCATATATCCATTTATTGATTAAAGAAAGCATCCAAGTCAGGGAACATTTTTTTTGTTAAAGCCATAAAAGAATTTGGTTTTATCATGAATGAATGTGAGCCTTGTTTCTACAAACATTTTAGTGGGTGAGTAATCGTTTTCCTAATAGTATATGTTGATGACATATTACTTATTGGAAATGAGATACTAGTCATACAGTCTGTTAAGGCATGGTTGAATAAATTATTCTCCTTAAAATACATGGGTGAGGCATTTTATATTATTGGGATCATGATACATCGTGATAGATCCAAGAGATTGATGGGTCTAAGTCAAACTACAAACACTGATAAGATAGTGATGAGATTCAGAATGGAACAATCCAAGAGGGGTTTGTTTCTAACATCACATGGAATTCATATTTCCAAGAAAATGTGTCCTCATACCCATGAGGAAGGAAAGATAATGTCAAGGAATCCATATGCATTAGTCATTGGGTAAGTCATATATTCCATGCTATGTACTAGGCTGGATGACGCCTGCGCATTGAGTGTGGTAGGAAGGTATCAAGATGAACAAGATGAGCTCCATTGGACGATAGTCAAGACTATCCTAAAGTATCTAAGGCATACTAAGGATATGTTCCTCGTTTATGGAGGAAATGAGGAACAATTCATCAATGGATATACATATTCAAGTTTCGAGACTGATCAAGATGGCATGATGTCACAAACGGGATACATCTTCACTTTGAATGGAGGTGCAGTGAGCTAGAAGAGCTCAAAGCAGAGTGTGGTGGCAGATTCTAAAATAGAGTCGGAGTATATTGTAGCATCTGAGGTAGTAAAACAAGTAGTTTGGATGTGAAGCTTCATCTAAGAGATAGATATTATACCTAGCAGTAAAGATCCCATCACACTATATTGTGATAATACTAAAGAAATGGATCTCCCAAAAGAACCATGGTCACATCAGCAGACGAAGCACATACTTCAGAAATATCATCTCTTGAGAGATTTTTCTCAGAGAGGTGAAGTTACAATGACCATTAGTTCCACAGAAGACAATGTGGAAGAACCCTTAACTAATGACTTGCCTCAGTATAAACATGATCATCATGTGAGGTCTAACAGACTGAAAGTCATAGGAAGTTGGCTATAGTTCAAGTGGGAGTTTCTAAGAGTTGGTGTCCTAGAACCAACTAGTTTTACTTTGATTACATAGATATTTAATGTATTATTATTTACTTTTTATTGTGCTGCATGACTATTATGTAATAATGTTCTAGATTATTTTTTTCATTGATAATGTCATGGAAGATCCCCGCTATAATGAAAACCTTGAAATTCTATAACAATATTCTTAAATATAGTTCTGTGGTTGGATGACATGCTATGATGGGACACATAGAATGCAGACTGTCACGTGCGAGTACTCATAAGTTGATAGGACTTCCTCTCATTATGTTGCAAATTCGTAATCTCCAAGATAGTAGATTATAAGAAAAGACCCCTAGTAATAATTCTACATGTTTTTCTATCATAAGATATTTCCATATGAAAGCATGTTTAATGATCCATAGAAATTAAGATCATCATTAATGTGTGTCACGACATGCACACATTGATTTACTGATGAAAACTTTCATGCAGATAGTTGGCTGGAAGTAGGGTACATTGGGTACATCACGAGTGGCATGTTATAAATGGATAAGTTGAGGAAATATTTGTACCTTTCATTTATGGAAGTTGATATCTCAACACGATGATTGACATAGAACCGATGCGCAAAATTTCGTGTACGTGGTGTAATGATGAGTTTATTTCAGGTAGTCCAAGAACGATGTATCAAGATAAAATATGATGACCCAATCATGAAGCCTCCATTATGAGATATTACGACAAAAGGATTATATTACATAGTGAGTGTTCATATGTGTATGTCCTTTTTATTACTTTACATTCATTCTATTGGGTGACTTGACCCATTTCTAGACAATACTCTTGGATTTTAAGCATGCCCGCCTAATGCCAAAGAGAAATAATCCTAGAGGGTCACACACTAAGTGTTTTTGGTAGTCTCAGTTAAATTCTATTTGAATTTAATTAATAATATAAATATTATTCTAAAGACCAAGGAATAATATGATTGAAGATTCAATGATTTCATAAATTAAATAAAATATATTTATTTATTTTACTGAATATTTAATAAATATTTATCTACTAGTTTGTAAATAAAATATTTATTTAAGATAATAAAATATTTATTTATTTATTCGAGTGTTAAGTAAATGGAAGTGGAGTTTGAGTGGAAAAAATATCAGTTTGGTAGTAAAATATTTTTCTGTAAAATGGTAAATAATTATTTAACTACTTGGAACAAATTAAAATAACACTGCTAGAATTTTATAATGCGAAATTTTACTTATAATTTCATTTTGCACAAGTTGGTGTACCATAAATAATGACGCGGTATTATTATTAAATTCATGGGTTTTATCTATGTTCATGAATGTATTTAATTGTTTCTGTTCAATTAAAAAATGTAACTGAAATTCCATGTATATAAATAGGCAAGTATGCCTATTGTGCCACACACCACACCACAAGCCTGGTAAATTGAGAATTTTTGAGCCAAACAATTTCTCTCTCGAATCCTCTTTTATCTCCTCTAATGAATGAGATACATTCTTCAAGGATGAAGAATAAGTGATCAAGAATGACCTTCACAAGACACTCGCTTCAACGCACTAGCACCCAGAGAATGAGTGGTGCCGACCTGAGGCCACAGAGCACGTGTGGATTACTACTAGAGGGATTATAGTTTGGATCCTTACAAGCACAATGACATAACCCATACGGGTCATTCCAGATTATCAACATCATTGACGAAGAAAAATACAAAAGACCAGGTATTATTTTTCTTTATGAAATTAATTAAATAAATTATAAACATGATGTGAAATATCTTATCTATGGTTTTGGTCCTCTTTCTTCTTTATCTAAATATTTGATTATATTTCGTGGATTTTAGCATTCGTCATCATATTGATCCTGGAATAATCATTGGTCAAGGTAAAAATAGATTTTGGGTTCCATCCCAACCACGATTCCGCTGTTCCAAGAACCTTCAAAAAGTCCACATTTACTAACACTTAAAAAGGGTTGATAATGGTCCCCTTTATCAGCACTAAAAAAGCGTTGATAAAGGGCCCCTTTATTAGCGGTTGTTTAGCAGTGATATAGTTTGAAAAAAAATAATTATTATTATTTTGAGCGCTCTAAACCCCCATTATTTGCGCTACCCCAACCACTTTGTTAGTGTTTTTTATCCACCCACCCCATCTAAAACCCATTCTGCCCCCCCCCCCCAACACACACACACACCTTTTTCAAATCTTATAATTCCCCATTATCAATTCGTTTTTATTACACAGCATCCTATTCACCTATGGGCTCACCGGTATTGGATCATTGGATCTCCCTTCTGCATTTGGAACACCTTTTTCACATTACCAAGCTTGTATTGTTCTATATTTTAGGATATTTCTATATGTATTTATTTATTAATTTACTCACCTATCATTTGTTCATATATTTGTATAATTATTTTTAAATACATTTATAAAATATGTATTTGTGTGTGTGTGATATATATAAACATATATTTCTTTAAATATTTATATATTCATATTCAATTAAACATAATAAAATATAAATACAAATACAAATCTATTTCTTAATACACACACATACGTATATATAAACATTATATATAAATTTTTATAAGTATACATATATATATTCATATATTTTTATAATGTAAAAAGTGGTTGCATATGGTTTTTAAAAGAAATGGATAATAATGAATTACATATGATTTATATAATTATATTTCAATAAAATTTTAAAATATTTCTATATATTGAATATTTAGATAAAAATTTTATATATTACATATATATTTATACAAATTTATATATAATTATATATTTAGATATAAAATTTATAATGTATTTATAAATATTTAAAGTAAATTCGTTTATATGAAATATCTAATGATAATGATAATGATAATGATATATTTATAAAGATATATTTTTATATGACATATTTACAAAATACAAACATAGACACATATGCACAGATTTACACACACACATACAAATTAATATTTTTCACATATACATAAAAAGATTTATATATATATATTCATTTACATATACTATAATATACGAATAAATATATATAGTTTTATTCACAGACACATATTTTAATATAAACATTTCCTTAGTAGTTGTATGTATATATTAATGCATTTTTATATGGTAAATAAAATGGATAATTTTTTATTCTAAATAAGATTAATAATAAGTATTTATCTTCATATGGTTTATATAATTAAAAATAAATTTTTATATAAACATGTATAAATATTTCTTTTTAAAATCAATTTATTACATTTAATTATTTTAAAACATGCATATATTTAATTATAAATAAAACTAAAATATGAAAAATGATAAATTTTCAAAATTATAATATTTATATAGAGGTAACATCTGAGAATAAATTTATTCTCCAATGAGAAAGTGTAAGAAGACCCTATTAAATAAAGCTGAAATATAATCCAATACTATAAAATAAGGGTATCATAACTAAAAACTCGGTTTTAGAGGAATTCATGGCCTTTTTTCATTTCGAAAATAGTGACTAGGATATCCCATATTAATATGATGTAGATATCCTCATAGGATTTGATTTGATATATGGTAAAACATGAATAGAAATATTGGTAAAAAGATAAGGTCATTTGACATTAAAGTTGTATTTTCAACTTATCTTAGATCATTTATCTGTTTATTGAATTTTTATGTCATACAATTGTTATTAGAAGTCAATTATTTGATAATAAATAGCCTATAATTAATTTTTCTTAATTATTTTAAAATCCCTTTATCACAAAATATCTTATATGTTAAGTTTAAATGCATATATAGTCTTCTATAAATCATATTTAATAAAATAAATTAAATTTATATCAATATAAATATATTTATATATTAATATATGTTTTTTAATGATATGTAATTTTTTATGAAATATACATTTTATCTGTGCTAGGAATAAACACTGATAAAAAGTAACTTTTATCAGCACCTTTTTAATATTGATAAAGGCCACTATCATCAACTCTAGAAAAAAGTAATGCTAAATGATATAATTTATCATCCTTTTTTTCTAACACTAATAAAGGAAACCCTTTATCTATGTTTTTTCATAGAACTGATAAAATCAACTTTTACCAGTGTTAAAAAACACTAATTAAGTGTACTTTTATCAGTGCTAGTAAAATGTGCTGATAAAGGGTACCTTTTACTAGCTCTTTTTATAGCATTGATTAAAGTGGCTTTATCAACAATTTTTTCCATCAACGATAAAAGTGGCCATTATTAGATCTTTTTACTAGAGTTCATAATGGATAACACTAGATAAATTCAACTATATAGTAGTGTCTTTTCAATATTAGAGACATGAAATTTAAGATGATTTTAGAGAGTGAATGAATGTTACAATTCAACACTGTGGAAGGACTGTAATTAAATGTTTAATAGAAGAAGATTTATATTAATTTATTAGGTGGTGTTTGACATGTGATGAGTCATGTGGAACATCCTATGTCTTTTGGTGAATAAATTCTATAAAATTCAATAGTTTCTCAAAATTTCTTTCAGAAGGAGATACAGAATACAACATGTGAGATATTATATGGTAAACACATTGTTTTTTTCTTTGCTGAGGATTTGAGATTTTTAGAAAAATATGAGACTAATTATTTCTAGAAAACAAGGACCCAAATATGTGAAATATTACATTATTTGTTATCCTATAGAAATAGTTTTTTATCATTTCTATGACTTATTTGAGTACAAATTATTAGTAGTTTAGGTTAAAAAAATCTCAGAAATTAAGTAGAAAATTTTTGTTTTTTGTTTTTATGTGTTTTTTATATATGGTAATTTGAGATCAGAAATCATATAAAACTGTTAGTTTAAAAAATCATCTCTTAATCATCGTATGTAGTCGAACTTCATCATTTTCACGCTAATATAGGTTTTTTTTCGGGTATTTCAAAAAACCAATTTAACCCAATTTATATGGGAACACTTGCATTAAATTATAGGAATCAAAATCCTACAAAAAACCAAGAATATAAAAAATGATATATAAAGAAAAATTCAAAAATGAAATGCACCACACATGTCAACTCACTACATTGAGCCCAACACCACACTGATTATTTCCATACAACTTATTCCTTGCATAAACTTAGAGACTGACCAAACCACTTGTAAACCAGATGCATTCAAATGGCCTTGAATTATTGAGTGATAAAGTAATGATGAAACCCCAATATCCCACCCAAAATACAAGTGTTGTATTCACATAGAACTAGGGACAGTGGATGATATCCCCACTTTTAACTCTTCCTCACTCTCTAGATTTCAACACGATGTTGTTAGCATCGTTAGTGCCACTTCCCATAAATATAGGCCTGTATAAATTGTTTCCTAGGAATCCTGAATATTTCATACTCTGAATCTATGACCTCTTGGTGATTCTTCAGATCAAATTATTATGGGATATGTTCAAGTATCATAGAATAGTCAAGATAGTAATGCTGGGTGGAATTTCACCAAACAGTTGGTACCATGGAAAATCTAGGGATTCCATCCATCTCATCTCAATTACATCTCCAAGTATTCTCTAGTATATATGATTTTTAAAAACTTTTATGGATATCATGGAAACAAGGCCCATAATATCCCTCTATATTTGTCCGCTTAAATTATTTTTGGATATGTAGAAGTTCTTCAGCTTGTTTTTATTATGTTAAAATTGATCCCTATTGAAATTCTAAATGATTGGCCCATTAGTGTTGTGATAATAATGAGATAAAATAAAGTGATAAATTCTGAAATAAATTTCCATGAGAATTAACGTGGAAAACCCCCCCAAAATGAAAGCGTTAAAAAACCACAAGAAAAGAGAAGGATCGTTGTGGGTAAAAGTGGTCACAGACTCCCTCAATATTACATGGGAAAAAAATAAGTAAAATATCTCTTGAATATGTGAGGAAACCACCTCACAAAAAATACTAAAAATTAATGGAGAACCTATGAAGTGGATGAGATATTGAATGTCATGGTAGATATCCCTTTTTATAGGTTTCCACTCCCCTTAACATCATTTCTCCACTGCGTCCTGGTAAGTGGGTTTGGCCACCCACCTCATCAGTTACAACCATCCAAACCTATATCCCTTGACAAATATGGGGGTGTCACTATCCAAAAAATGTAAAACTATCGACACATATCCCACATGGATATTTTATTGAGAACCAATCGCATCTCCACACATCCTTTCTATTTGCCAAATCATGTCGCTCATGTATCTGCAAGGAAACTCAAGGATTTTCACCATCAGAACTTATCAGATTTGATCTCCTTTGTAACACCCCTATATATTCTGAATCATTTTTAGGAATTAATTTAAACTTTTTATATTTTACATTCCATGAAACCCTAAATATTGATTTTATTATAAAAAATCACTAAATGTTTCTTGTGTTATACGCAACACCCAGTCAATATTGCGATACATGAAATAATTATATTATTATGTGTTATACGCAACACTATATTTGGATTCTATTGCACAAAATTATGAATCCCTTTGATATCTTTTATTACCCACATGGTCAAGTTTTACCAAACTATAAAATTCAATTAATATTATTATTAAAATATCATTATAGATACCACCTAGTCATTATAATGGATGTTATGAATAAGATTAAATTAATTTTATAAACATCATCAATACATGTATATAAAATAAATACTTTTTTATCAATTATTATAAGTTAATGTAAGAACTATTTGAAAATAAATAGAATACTTCTCCAAGAAAACTATTTTTCTATTTATAAACACAATTTTATCTCAATAAATTAAAAAAACACTTTTGATTTATATTTTCAATACAATTTATATATTATATGATCAATAAAATGTTTTTAAAAATCCATCAAGGCATCATTGATGCATTTTTGAGGTGATTGTGTTTGTTGACAAAGTGGACATCTGTGTTGTGATTGTTGACAAAGCAAACCATGACATAAATTTTTTTTGACATAAGGGATTTCAGGGTGGCATGTCAAGTTCAAGGGTTGTGTTTAACGATCCATGATTGATTCAAGAACATCGATAAAGGAATTGATGATCTGGAGGTGGTACAAAAAAAGCAGATACAAGGTGGTGCTGTTTTCTAGTGTTTGCCAAATTTTTGGGCCAGAAAATTGAAAAATAGAGACAGGTTGTTTTTGGGAAAGGGACATGTGCACCGTGTACTTGATGGAGAGGAAACGTACACTCCTAATTTTTTTCAAGATCAGTACATTAAAATATGGAAAAGGGATAAGGGGCTCCCAAGTTTTAGGGTTGGTCTCACAAGTAATTTGCGCGGAAGGAGAGTTGTGTGCCAAAACTTGTGCGCCGAGGGGAGCCTTGTGCGCTGTCGCGTAGGGTGTCTAAATGCCTATAAATACAGGTTGACCCCTCCTAATTTAGTGAAGAGTTCAACACTTTGAAAAATTAGATCTCTTGTTGCGCATGTGTGGTGGTCGCACAGGTGGTGTGTGGTCGCGCAAGTATAAGTTGTGCGCTAGGTGTTAGTTGCATGACTAAGGTGGTTTGGGAAAGAAAGGAAGTGAGTCATGCAAGTTTTGAGTTGAATAAGAAGGCATCAATCAAGTGGTTTGGTTACACTTTCACGCCAAATTTTGAAGAAGCAGAAAAGTTTTTGGTTGCACGCCAATATTGATTTCGGCATAGAAGGGTGTGTGTTGTGCAAGTTCGGAGTTGTAGAATCTTATGTTGCGTAAGTGGTTGAGGTGGACTTGCGCTCCAGTTTTAACATGTGCACCGAGAATTGCACGCCGTCTTAGAGAAGGGCACCATGTAAGGTTATTTCACGGCTATGATTTAGGGATGCATGGAAGCTGTAAGATTACCCTATACCTTCGGTGCAAAGTGAGATTCATCTTTGGGTGAAAGCTGGACTTAAATAGCGCATCTTCATACCACAGAGAATGCATTCATTTGTGATATTGAAGAGACCTACAGTACTATAAACTATGAGTGGATCCTTTCTAGAGCAGTGAGCAAAGGAAGAGGAAGAAGGTGATCCTCTCCACTGTCAGTGAGCCAGAAAGAAAGAAACAGGGGGTGACCATTGGGAAAGCAGTGAGCTAACCCTAATCATTGTAAAGGCAGTGAGCCAGGGAATACAAGTGATCTATCTCGAACCTTTTAAACATCAGTGTTCTTATAATGGATTTGGTACATCGGCACATTTCTGGTGTATGCTCCTTGGGCGTAGTCCAGTGAGGTTGAACCATGTAAATCTTGTTGTGTCCTGGACATGCTTTACTTTCTGTTTATATAGTGTAATGAGAAAGAGAGAGAAGAGTGTTTTGCATAACAACGAAACAAGATCAGAACGGGTCTTAATTTTAAACTATTCATACCCTCATTCAAACCCTTATCAGAGTATTCATCCTTCTAGACCTAACCTAAAATATTTCTAATACTCATACAATATATTTTATTGGTTTGATATAAGAATAAATCCAATTTTATGAATAAGAATATGTATTTTTCTAAAAGGAAATTTTACCACCTTTTAATGGAAAACCAACATTAAATATTATTTTTGAAACTTCTATAATTTTTATTTGAAAAAATAAACCTCATTTTTAGAAAAAGAAACATCAAAATTTACTTTGGTTGAATGTGTGGTATTTTTATACGATGATTCATTTTTGATGAATGGTGAAAAATTGTGAATTTTATTTCAAAAATACTTTTTAATCTAATTTATTTATACAGTTAAATTATTTATATTTTGGTTTTAAATTTTAATTATATAAAGTAATCCAATATAGGTCATTATAACCATTTTAACATTGAAATATTATATAAAAACGTTTCAATTTTATGGACATTTTCTCTTAAAAACAAATTGGCATGGCACGTTTGTGGGATTAATTTTAAATTAATTTCAACCACTTCTATGAGTTTATTTCTTCCAATTGCATTAAATATTTTTAATTATAATAATTTATAATATATAATAATATCAACTTATTTTTTGACTAATATTGTTAGTGAACATGATTAAAATAAATTATAGCAATTAAGTGAAAAAATAGCTTAACAAAGGACAAAACCTTACATATAAGGCCCAAAATGACCAAGACACTTGCCCAAAATCCATTTTTTGTTAATATTTCAACCGTATCATCCATTATATTATTTTTGGACAATTATAGGATCTAATATTAATCATAATGACATAGGGGAAATTCAATTTTAAAACATTTATAGGAATGTCACTCATCCTGCATATAAAAAGGTACTCACCCCTCCCATTAATTCACACCTCTAAGTCCTTATTCTTATACAAAAATATGATAAAACATGATACAAAAATCCATATTTATATCCTATAATACTCTATTTGGGAATGAATATATCCATGGAATCCATTTGGTTCAAACCAAAAGAGGTTACCCAAAGAATAGGTAATATCATTCCTCAAGATCCATTGTTTAATTTTCATTATCCACCACCTATATTATTCATATTACATGATTTTATAATGACCTAAGTATCCGAAATATACTGAGATGTTTTTATTCTATGTTTTATACCAACACTTAAACATACTTCCATCTAATGGGTAACGAACTTACCATTTTATTGTATATAGAAAAATCGCCTCACAAAATGATGTTGTTAGTTTTTCCTTTAACACCTATCATGGTTTCGAATTATGATAGAAAATATATTTTGATATGATATATATGATATTTGTGATTTTTAATGATTTATTTATTATAATATAAAACATAGCTTCATTATTTCCATTATGTGTAAATATGATAACTTCATTTGTGGGTGTGTTGACTACCGCCTCCTCAATGCGATGTTATACTTTCACACTTTACATGGAATGTATTAAGGATGAGTTTAGGAAAATTGTAAGATATATATGATGTAATAATGATACTGTAATGATTATATATATAGATATCATTTACTTTCTTTCTTTTTATATGAAAATAAAAGGGAAACACTGTTCATGCATACGTACAACCTACCATCTCCAGGAATGGTGTATTCCATTTCATATGAATATATTATATATATTATTATAAATTCACATATATTTAATATATATGATATTTATATCATTTTTTATATTATTTACATAATTAAATCATGATCTACGTATGAGGAACAATAATAACAAGTCAAAAAATGTATGAAAAACAAGGCGGTTGACACCAACAATGTAACTTTAACATTAAGTTATTAATGAATGTGTAATATAAAGAAATAATTAATTCATACATGATATTATATATATGAATATGGTTATTTAATGAATTTATAATAAACTTAAACTTGTTATATAGGAGTTTGGAAGTAGTACGATGAGATTCAAGACATAAAGTAAATATTTTGTCGTCTTACTTTTATTTTTCATGAGACACAAGCCATGTTCACCACTTATTTATTATATTTCATGTTCATAATACCCATGGATTTAATATAATATTATTATACGTAAATTTATGTGTATTTAAATATACATTTTATGATATTTCTTTCAAGGTGTTTATGTTTTAAAAGGTACTAAATTGGTAAAGTAATTTTGTCTCAATTTTCCTTCTATGAGACACATGCCATGTTATGCACCAATATATTTATATGAATTATATATACTGCCTTTGAAATGTTATATCATGAATACTATAATTTCAATTATATTTTATTATTTATGTAATGATATTATTTCCATCGTATTATAATTTAAGGTTTCCCAAGTGGTAACAGTTTATTGCTAGAATCTCACATTTATTGATATTATTTATAATTATGCTTTTATTGATAATATTTTCTTATACATATACTAATAAATCTCATTAACTTTAATAAAAAATAGTTATTAATGTTATATGCAAGTAATTTTTATATTTTTCCACTCTTTGATACTAAATATAATGAATAAAATTATTTTATGATAATTCGACTTTATTTCTCATTTCTGTAGAAACAATTTTGTTCTTTCAAAATTGTGTTTTATAAAAAAATTCAAAACAGTTTTTCTATTATAAAATGATCTTTTGAAGGAAATTTTACCATTTTTTTACCTTTTTAAAAAATATATTTAAAATGAATATTTTTTTATTTTCTGATCAATGTTATTTTCTAGATTTTTAAGGTGAAAAAGGAATATTCAGCAAATACGGACTTACCGACTATAATGAAATTCATTTCCCTGACACTTCCTTTGTATGATTACAAGGTTAATTTTTTAAGAATTTTATTTTAATAATCTATAAATTATTTTATTTTATAATTTTTTTCAAAGAAAACGGGGTTCAAATTTTTTTATATGATTATAAACTCTTTTAAATGATTTTAAAAGCATCCATTATATATTTCCAAAACAAATTCTTCAAAGAAAAGGATTTTGATGATATAAAATATTATTTTATATGTTTTTAAATTATTTTCAACGAAAAATGTTTTCCAAATGTTTTAAATATATTTTTAGAGTTTTTCAAGGGAAAATTGTTTTCAGACTTCTTTAATTAGTTTTCAAGTTATAAAATTATCAATATATTTATAAACATATTTTATATGTTTTCAAAGAAAATGAATTAAAAATATTTTCAATATTACTTTAAAATATTTCAAGGAAAATTGTTTTTAAATTGATATCAATCCATCTCTTTAATTTTTCAAATTATTTTCAACGATAATTGTTTTCAAAATCTTTTATGTTTTAAAAGTCCTTTTTCAAAGAAGAAATGACATTTTCTTCAAGAAATATTATTAAAATATAGTTAAAAAATTATTTTCCATATTATATGACATTCATTGATGTTACTCATTCCTTTTTTGGAAATGATCCAAAGGTTCTATTCATATTATTTATATGAATGTTAAATGTTTTGATGACATGATGTTTGTAAAACCGGTTCCTCTTTCACGGGTTATAAGTTTATGAATGTCATTTCTCTTTTATGGGTTATATTTTTATAAAACATGTTTCCCTTTCCTGGTTTGTATGTTTATTAAAACATATTCTTTTATGGTTTATTCTAGGATGAAATTAATATGAAAAATGTATCTTTTTTTACATGTTATGGTATGAATATATGTTTATGATACCCATTTCATTTCATGGGTTATGATATGATTTTTTATGATATTGTGGAACATGTATGTTTGATCTCATTATGAGATGTGTGGGACTTATATATCCATCCAATTAATTGGGTAATCATATATATCTCATGGGAAAGAAATTTCTAGAATGTGGAGTGAACTTGGTTTGGTAAAGAACTTTGTCCACTAAGATGGAATTGAGAGTGAAGCATAACAACTAAGATGGTAATTCAGGTGAAACATGACAAAAAATATGGTATGGGGAGTGAACCCATACTACTAATATGTCCTTGGAAGTGATTCCTTGACTACGATGGAAATTATTTTTTCTATTCTTGTGTGTCTACCACAAACTCTATTTCTTATTCCTTTGTTCTAATCTCATGGCTCATGATCCTAATCCTCATATGATTCACGTATGATGAACTGCAAATATTTATTCCATGAATCATATGTATGATCTTCGATATGTAGGTTATGATATTATAATTTTATGCTTATGTTCCCGTACCCTTATATTCATGATTATGCTTATGTATCTCCTTTGTTTACCCTTACTAGGCATAAGAGCTCACCCCTTTATTATATTTCCTTTTATATGGTTATGAAGAATGGTTTTAAGTAGAATTAATAATGGGGAAGATCTTTTTGGGGAAATATTGAAGATCTTTCAACATGTTATAAGATTTTGTTCCAAATTTTTAAATACACTCAAGTATTATGTTCCTCAGGCATGTATTTTTTAATGTGCAGAATATTAATATAAAATGGTGTAATATCCATGAATTTTAAGCCTAGGTCATCATAGTTAGTAATAGATGATTGTTTTAGTAAACCCTTGAAAACTATAATGATGAAACCTACGTGATATCACTATTATAATTTCCAAGGTTGTGTCTAGGGATGTATCAAAGGATAAGCCTATGGTGTCATAGGAAGGTTCCGTAATTTTGACATCCAAGAAGTGATTCGTCATTATTATGTGGTTTTCAACTATGATAAGTGATTATCACACTATTATTTCTGGTTTTAGTAAATGGTGGGAACCCAGAGGAACTGGGCTAATTCTGAATGTGATATAATATTTTATTATTAGTATTCAAATAGGATGATAATTTGAGTGATGTATGTTATGATCATTCCCAATAAGTTTTCATGAAACATGATTAACAATTTTAATCTTAACCAACTCTCAGGCTCACCAATGAAAAGATAAATATATCATTCACTGATATTTTGGGTAAGGGAGACCATAGAGGAATGAATATTTAGGTTCATTTTTATCAAGAATGTGAAACAAATCACATAATTGAATGTATTAGATGAATAATAAGATGTTTTGACAATTGAAAAGAAAGAGAAAACAAGTAACTAGAAAGTAAATATAATGATTTTAATTAATATAATGGATAGGGATATTGGAAACCCTAAGACATCATCAGAGGTTAAATTCTTTAAGTGTGGATTGAATGATCATTACCCAAATCAATTTCCTAAGTAAAAATCTCTTGAATAGAATCTTAAAGGTTGTATGAGTAATTGTTAAATTTCTGATAATGATGATATTACAGATGAATTGTGAAAGGAAATAGGTATTATGTAATTGGATGATCTATCCTTCATCTAGATTAAGGATGAAGTGGAATAATGTAAGTTTTATATATTTGTATTCAGGAATTGTGTTATATGAATGGTGAAATATGCAAGGATTTTTTAGTTTATATTTTTTCACTAAGGATTTAAAATAATACATTGAATGGTTATGTATTTGGATTCAATAATTATGTTATATGAATGGTGAAATATATAGGGATGGTTTAGTTTATATTTTTTCACGAAATATTTATAACAACAGATTGAATGGTTCTGATGGACAATAAAATTAATTTAATTGAAATGGGTTGTTCCTAGAAAACATATTATTAAAGGAAATAGAACCCTTAATATGTTCCTTATATTAAGATAATGTTTGTACAAAGAGATATTGGATATTAATAAGTAAATTTGATGGTACTGATTACCTTGGAAATAATTAAAGACTTGTAGATAATTAGTTTATACTATCATTGAGGATGTTTACAAAAAAAATATTTGATATAAGTAATATATCCAATATACTTTTTAATATCTAAACTTTCATGTTTTCTATAATGGTTTATGGTAATTTAAGTCATTTCCATGTTTCACAAGAAAACTTGATTAAGGTATTCACATATTTGATATGTGATATATAAGAGATACTAAATGATATATAGGGGATCTATGAAAAGATTATTTTGAGAAATTTAGTGACCTTATTTATAGAGTTTTTTACTTTCACCTTTTGGAGTGGTAATAAGGTTAACCATTTTTTGAATGATTTATATTAAACATTGGATAATGTTTTAGAGGTTAAAGTATTAACTCTATATATGAGGATTTACTTTTATTGTATAACTTGTGCTATCCTTTTTTTGTGGTCCAAATAGATGGAATGACCTATCATTCTTTTCATTGATTTCATGATTTTTTAATGCTTAAAAAAAATAAATTCAGCTTCATTTAATGGAATGATAGATAAAGTGGAAGTTGATAATGGCACAATAAAGGGTATGGTTTATATAAAATCATGCATGTATATATATTCATGAAAATTATTCAACATTAGGAAAAAGGATCTTGAAACCAAAAACATTATGCTAGTACCTTCATTTATAATGAATCAAATGATCCCTTAGGTCATCATATATTTATGACTTTATAATTATTAACTTTCTCATATCCATGTTCTCTAGCACTCTCCATCAGAAATTTATATTTAGATTTCTTTTCCATGTCCATGTTTTCACTTCCTACATATGTTCCCTTATATGGAAAACTTGTTATTTTTTACTTTGGATAATTGTTAGGTTTACAACATTCCCTTTTTAAAGTAAGTTTTATTATTCATTTTTAAAATGTAGGTTTCTATGAAAATGAACATTCAAGTACTAAACCTTCGATAACCCAAATTAATTTCAAGGAAAACACTAATTTTAAGGGGGGTAGAATGTAACACCAAGATATTTTTTGATTTTTCTTTTCATGTTAATTTAATATTTTGATATTCTATATTTCATGCAATACTGGATATATTTTTTGTTATATGAAAGCACTAAGTGTGTCTTGTATTATAAGTAACACCAAGTAAATCATTCTCTACTTGAAACACTTATATTATCTTCCAATACATGAAAACGTATTTTTTTTCTTGTATTAAACACAATTTAGAGTCTTTATAATAACTTGTGTTACTTGTAAGTTCCAATTTTACCAAACTACATGATGCTATTAATATTATTGATAAAATGATATTATAGCTACCACCTAGATATTGTAATGGATGTTAAGAATAATATTAACAAAATTAAGAAAATAATATTTACACATGTATATAAAATAAATAATTTTGTGATCAATTAGTATAAGTTATTGTAAGAACTATTGGAAAATTTAGAAAATACATCGATAAGAAAATTATTTTTCTATGGAAAAACACAGTCTTATCTCAATAAATTGAATAATCCACTTTTAATTAATTTTTTAAATAAAATATGTATATTATATATTCAATAAATATTTTTGATACTCATATAATATATTTTATAGCTATAATATAATAATAAATCCAATTTTATGAATAAAATTGTATATTTTTCAAAAGGAAATTTTACGACCTTTTATTGGAGAACCAATTTTAAATATAATTTCATAAAATTATAAAAACTTTATTTGAAAAAATAATCTTAGTTTTTGAAATAGTAACATCAATATTTACTTGGGATAATTTTTGGTATTTTTTGAGAAGTTTTATTGTTTTATGAATAGTTAAAAACACGGAATTTTAATTCAAAACACTTTTTTCATCTAATTTATTTATAGAGTGAAATTATATTTTGTTTTGTTTTTAATGTTTAATTGGATCAATTTTAAATCAATTTATCTAATATATGTCATTTGAACCAATTTCACATTGGAATTGGATATATAAATATTTCAATCTTTTAGAACTTTTCGATTAAAAACCTAATGTCGATTCACATCCGTGGGATTAATTTTAAATTAATTTTCACTTATTATGTCATTTGAAATTATAAAAATAGAGTAAATATTTTTAATCATCATAATTTATAATTTCTAATAAGTTCAACTAGTTTTTAACAAAAATATTATTGAAATTGATTAAAATTAATTACAGCCATTAAGAGAACAAGTAATGCAAGAAAGGAGAAAAACATAAACTTAAAGCCTTAAATGACCTATAAAAATTAAAAATATCTATTTAATATTAATATTTATACCTTATCGTCCCTCCTATGGGTTTTGGACCAGTATTTTATCCACTTTTAATGGGAAAAACATGGGTGGAATTCCCAAATAAAAAATTTAAAATAATGTCACTCCTCTACTATTGGGATTGAACCCATACTAGTAATTTGTACATGGAGGTGATTACTTGACTACCATTGAAATTATTATTATTTTTATTGTGTGTCTACCAAAAATTTTATGTCTTATTCCGATGTTATACTTTCCTTGCTCAAGATCATAATCCATGTATGAGTCTCATCTTATAAAATGCTATTATCTATTCCATTAATTGTACGTATGATATTTGATATGTAGGTTATCATCTTATAATGTTATGATCATGTTATCATACCCTTATATTCATTTTTATGCTTATGTATCTCCTTTTTTACCCTTACTGAGCATCTGAGCTCACCCCTTGCTTATGTATCCTTTCCCCAGGTTATGAATAATGGTTTTAAGTAGAATTAACAATGAAGAAGATATTTTTGGGGAATGATTGAAGACCTTTCGCCATATTAGAATATTTTGTTTCAATTTTCTAAACACACTAAACTATTATGGTCCTCAGGAATGTATTTGTTTATGTTCATAATATTCATTTAAAATTATGTAATATCCATTTATGTTAATCATTGGTCATTAAAGTTGGTATCAATGAAATTTTTTAGTCAACCCTCAGAAACTAGAATGAGGAAACCTTAGTGAGATCACTAGGGGTATTTCTAAGGATATTTCTCGAGATGTATCTAAGGATAAGCCTAAGGTGTCATAGGATGGTGCCATAGTTTTTAAATCCTTGAAGTGATTTATCATTATTATGTGGTTTTCCGTTGTGATAAATGATTATCACACTATTTTTTCTGGTTTTAGTCAGTTGTGGGAACCAGAAGGAACTTATTTAAGGATAAATGTCTTGAAAAATGTTTTCATGAGTATTTAAATGGGATGATCACTGGAGTAAAGGATGTTGTGATTAGTACTATTATTTTTTAACAAAACATCATTAAAATCATGTTCATAAACCCACTCTTGGACTCTCTAAATAAAATAGAATGAAGGAGTTCAATGAGAATTTGGTCAAGGGAGGCCATAGAGGAAAAAAGATTCAGTTTCCTTTTTGTCAAGAATGTGGAAAAATCACCTATGTGAATGTATTAGATGAATAAGAATATGTTTTGACTATGGAAAATATGGACAAAAAATTAACTAGAAATGAAATATGATTAATTAAATTAAGGAAATGGAATGGAATATTGGCCTCCATAAGACACAATCATAGGTTAAATTGTTTACATGTGGAATGAATAGTCATCATTCAAATCGATGTCCTAATTAAAAATCTCTCAAAGATAATCAGAAAAGTGGTTTGAGAAATGGTTATATTTCTAATAATGATGATACTACATATGAAATGTGATCATAAATATGTATTAATTAATTAGATAATGTAACCTTCTAATGGATTAAGGATTAAGTTGGATAATTAATGTTTTTATTTATTTGGATTCAAGAATTATGTTGTATGAATGGTGAAATATATAAGGATTGTTTAGTTTTTATGTTTTCACTGTGGATTTATAAGAATAAATTTAATGGTTATGTATTTGGGTTCAACAATTATGTTATATGAATAGTGATTAATATAAAATTTGTTCATTTGATATTTTTTCACTAAGTATTTATAAGAATACATTGAATGGTTCTGAATTAATAAAAAATTGACTTAATTGTAGAGTTATGTTCATGTAAAAGACATTATAAAGAAAAATATAACCCTTAATACATTCCTTATATTGAGATAAATTTTTTTAGAAAAAGATATGTTGGATAATAAAAATTAAATTAGATGTTATGGATTACCTTAGAGATTATTAAGGACTTGTTGAAATGTGCTTTATACTATCATTGATGAAGTTCACAACATTTTTGTATTTAAATAATATAACCAATATTCTTAGGAATAAGGGAAAATTCATGTTTTCAATTAGTATTTATGGTAATTTAGGTCATTTCCATGTATTAAGATAATACTTGAAGAAGGTATTCACATGTTTGATATGTGACAGATAAGGGATACTATATGATATATGGGGGATCAATTATATTATTATTTTAAGGAATTTAGTGACCTTATTTATATATTTTTATACTTTTATCATCCAAGGGGGTAATAATGTGAACCATTTATGGAATGGTTTATGATAGACTTTGGATAGGGTTTTAGAGATTATAGTATTATCCCACAATATATGGATTTATGCATATTGTATAATTTTCACTAACCATTTGTTGTGATACAAATATATTTAATAACCTATCACTCTATTCATGGATCTCATGATTTTTTAATTCTTAAGAAATGAAAAATTCACATTCTTTTATTATAATGGGAGATGAAGTTGAAGTTGATCGATGCATAATAAAGGGTAAGGTTTTACTAAAATCATGTAAGTATATCTTTTCATAAATTTTTTTCAACTTTAGGAAAAATGATCTTGATACCAAAAATGTTATCCATGTACTTTCATTTATGATGAATCAAATTTCCCCTTAGATCATCATAGAGTTTTGGATTTGTGATTATTAACTTTCCCATAGCCATGTTCTCTATCACTCTCCCTTATAAATTGATATTTATATTTCTTTTCTATTTCCATTTTTTCACATCTCACCTATTTTATAATATGTGAAAACCTAGTTATGTGTTACTTTGGGTAACCGTTATGTTTCCAACTTTCCCTTTATAAAGGATGTTTTAGTTTTCATTTACATGATGTGGGTTTCTATGAAAGGAACTTTCATGTATTAAACCATTGATAACCCAGATTAATTTAGAGGAAAGAATTCATTTTTAGGGGGTATAGTATAACACCTATAGATTTTGAGAATTTTTTTCAAATTAATTTTATCTTTTGATATGTTATATTTCATGAAACACTGAAAATTTCTTTCCTTATATGAAATCAGTAATTGTGTCTTTCATTATACGTAACACTAATTCAATCTTGTGCTATATGAAACACTTAGATTATCATTTGGCACACAAAAAACTATGGTTTTATTATATTACACACAATTATGAGTCCCTTCAATAGATTGTGTAATACGTAATCTCAAATTTTACCAAACTACAGGATACTATTAATATTATTAATAAATTATTATTAAAGCTACCACATAGCCTTTGGAATGAAAGTTAAAAAGAATATTAACTAAATTGTGATAATTTTATTTAAACATTTATATAAAATAAATACTTAGGTGACCAATTGGTATAAGTGAATGTATGAACTATTTGACGATAAATAAAATATTTATCTAAGAAATTTATTTTTATATGGACAGACGCAATTTTATCTCAATAAAATAAACCAACCACTTTTGATTAATGGTTTAAATAAAATTTAACTATTATATATTTAATAAATATTTTTTATAGTCCTATAATATATTTTATAGGGATAAGATAATAATAAATCCAAATTTATGTATAAAAAGATATATTTTTCTAAAAAGTAATTTTATGGCCTTTTAATGAAGAACCCATTTTAAATATGATTTTTGGAATTTATATAATTTTAATTTGAAAATTTAAACTTAATTTCTGAAATATTAACATCAAAATTTATTTTTGGTTACTTTTTGGTATTTTTTTGAGAAGTTTCATTTTTTTGTGAATAGTGGAAACCACTGAATTTTAATTCAAAACTGTTTTTTTGTCTAATTTATTTATAGAGTTAAATTATATTTTAGTAATGTATTAATTTTTAATTATACCAATTTTACATAAATTAGTCTACTATATGTCATTGGAACAAATTTCACATTGAAATTGGATATATAAATATTTTAATATTTTGGACCTTTTCGCTTAAAAAACACTATTATGACACATCCACAAGATTCATTTTGAATTAATTTCAATAAAATAGGTGGTTTTAATTAGTAAAAATGAATTATATATTTTTAATAATCATAATTTATAATTTTTAATAAGGTGAACTTATTTTTTTACAATAAAATATTAGTCAAAGTGATTAAAATTAATTACTCCTATTAAGAGAAAAAACATTTTAACAAAGGACTAACCCCTAAACTTAAGGCCCTCAATGACATACTATGTTTCCCAAATTACATTTTATATTCATATTTAGAATTTATACTCCATTATCTTGGTTTTATACCATTTTTAATCCAGTTTTCATGGGAAAATCGTTGGTGTAATTTCATTTTAAAAAATTTACCAGAATATCACTCCTCCTGTACTATAAAAAGGATCTCAACCTATCACTTATTAAAACATATAAATTAATTTTTTATAAAACAAAATATGATAAAATAAACTCCCAACATTCCTCCCTTCATCATATAATCCTCCCTTTGTGCATAAATCCATCTAAGAATGCACTCTGGTGCAAACCAAAATGAGTTATCCAAAGAAGTGGTAACAACCTTCCTCAAGCTCCTTTGTTTTATTGTCATTATCCACACCCTAAAATTTTAATATGAAATTATTATATAATAACCATATAATACTAAATATAATGATAGTTTTTATTCTCATGGTAATACAGACACTAAAATACACATCCGTCTAATGGATAACGAACTTAACATTCTTGTGTACGGTGAACTACCGCCTAACGAAACGATGTTGTTCATTATTCTTTTATCACCTATCATGTTTGATAATTAATATTGAAACTATGTTTTTATATGATATACTTTATATTTATGATTTATTTAATTTCTGTTACTATTATATAAAAAATACCTTCATGTTTTCCAATTTCTGTAAATATGATAACTTGGTTTGTGGACGTGTTGACTACCACCTCCTCAAAGTGATGTGACTTGTTCGCACTCTCCATGGAATATATTAATAATGGGTATAGTAAAGTTATATGATATATATGAAAAAATAATTCTAATTTAATGAAATTATATATATACATATATGTCATTTACTTACTTTGTTTCAATATGATAATAAAATAAAAACAATGTTTATGCATAAGTATGACCTACCGTACCCGGGAATAGTGTATTCCATTTAATAATTATATATTATTTATATTATTATAAATAAAAATATAATGAATATATATGGAATTTATATCATGTTTTACATTCTATAAATATTTAAATCATGATCTAATTAAGAGTACCAAGAATAACAAGTCAAATCATGTGCAAAAACTAGGTGGTTATCACCCAAAACATTTCTTTAACATGGAGTTATTAATGAACTGGTAATATAATGACATAATTATGCCATAAATGATATTATATATATGAATACGGTTCTTTTAGATTTTTAAAATATACTTATACTTATTATATAGGAGTTTTGAATGAGTACGACATGATTCAAGACATAAGGTACAGGTTTTCTCATCACATTTTTATTTTCCATGAGACTCAAGCCATGATCACCTCCTAAATATTATATGTGGTGTGTCTAATTACCATTTATTTATTACATTATTATTATACATAAATATACTGGTATTTACATATCCATTTTATGATCCTTCTTTCATTGGGATTATGTTCCAAAATTACCGAATTAGAAAAATAATTTTTCGCAATTTTTCTTCTTTAAGAGACATTCCATGTTATGCCACTATATTTTTTATGTGGTGTATATACTAAATTTTAAATTTACTATCATTAATAAAATTATTTCAATTATATTTTAAACTTTATTTAATGTTATTATTTCCATCATATTATGATTTGATGTTACCAAATTGGTAAATGTTTATTGCTACAATCTCATCGTTTGTCATGATTTTTTATTATTATGATTTCATCGATGAAATAATATGATACATATCTCAATAAATCTAATTAATTTTATTAAAAACTACTTTTTCGTGTTATATATAATTAATGGTTCTATTTTTCCACTCTCTAGTACTTAATAAAGTTAAGAAAATTGTTTTAAGAAAATCCGACTTTATTTCCCCTTTTGGCCATAAATATATGCTATTTAAAAACCATTATTTCTAAAATTGTTTTTAAAAGTTATTTACTATTATAATATTATGTTTAAAGAAAATTTGTCACTAGGTATAAACTTTTTTAAAATGTTTTTAAATGTAATATTCTTGTTTTTTTTAATCAAGGCACTTTTATAAACATTTTATTCAAAAAAGTAATGTTCGGAATTTATATACTTACCTACCATCATGACCATCATTTCCTTGAGGATTCCATTATAAGTTTTGAAGGTTATTTTTTCCCTAATATTATATTTATTTTTTTATTTTTTATTTTTTTTCAAAGAAAAAGTCTTTTCAGAACAAAATTATGTTTAAAAAATGTTTTGAATGATTTTCAAATATTCATTTATGTATATTCAAAAGTATGTTTTCATGGAAAAGGATTTGAATGATCTCAAAGATTCTTTAATAAGTATTCTAAATATTTTCAAATAAAAAGGTTTTCAAAAAGGTTTTCAAACTTATTTTATATGTTTTCAAGGAAATGTTTTTTCAATATTATTTTATAATTTTTTAAGGAAAACTGTTTTTAAAATATTTTTAAAACTTCTTTTTTATGTTTTGAAGGAAAAAAGTTTTCAAAATATTTTAATGATTCTTTTATAAGTTTTCAAGTAAAATGTTTTTAAAAATTATTTCAATAATTCCCTATAATTTTCAAATTATTTTCACATAAAATGGTTTTCAACAATTTTTATGCTTTAAAAACACTTTTTCAAATAATAAATAATATATTTCTCCAGAAATGAGATTAAAAGTTATTTCAAAATTATTTTCCATCTAAGATTACATATGTTTAGGTTGCTCATGCAATTATAGGAAAGTATCCAAATCTTCCATTAATATTATTTCTATGAATGGTTTATGTTTTTTAGTAATTATGTTTATGAAACTTGTTTATGTTTCATTGGTTATATCTTAATGAAACATATTTCTCTTCCATGGGTTATATGTTTATGAAACTCGTTTCTCTTTCATAGGTTATGTGTTTTTGAAACCCATTTATCATTAATGGGTTATATATTTATGAAACCCATTTATATTTCATGGGATATATGTTTATGAAACATGTTTCCCTTTCGTGGTTTATATGTTTATGAAACATGCTTCTTTTTCTAAGTTATTCTTTCATGTAATGATTATGAAACCTATCTCTTTTTTCAGATGTTATGATATAATTACATGTTTTTGATACCCATTTAATTTCATTGGTTATGATATGTTTTTATAATATTTTGGCACATGTATGTATGATTAAATTATGATATTGGTGAGACCTATATCTCCCTCCAATTTATTGGGTAAGGATTTATATCTCATGAGATAGAAATCGCTGGATTAGGGAGGGAACACGATTTGGTAAATGACATTATCCACTATGATGGTCTTGGGAGTGAACCTTGACTACTAACATGGTTATGGGAGTAAACCATGACTACCAAGATTTTATATAAAGTGAACCCCTACTACTAAGATGGCCTTGGTAGTGATGCGTTGACTATAATGGAAATAATTTTATATGATTATGTGTCTACCACAAATTATATGTATTATTCCTATATTATTCTTTTATGGATCATGATCCTAATTACCTTAGGATTCATGTCTTATGAACAACTAATATTTATTACATGACTCATGTGTATGATCTTTTATATATATGGTATGATCTTCTAATTTTATTCACATGTTCTCATACCATTATGTTCATGATTATGCTTACATATCTCCATTGTTTACCCTTAATGAGCATCTAAGATCACCCCTTTATTATGTTTTATTTCCATAGTATATAAATAAAGGTTCAAAGTTGATGTAATAATGGGTAAGATATTTTTGGGGAAATAGGGATGATCTTTCACCATGTTTGAAGATTTTTTCTATGTTTCCAAAGACCATAAACTATCATAGTCCTTAGGAATTTATTTTTGTAAGGTGATAAATATTCTTCTAAAATGATGTAACATCCATGTATGTTGAGTCTAAGTTATTATATCCTACTTCAGAAAATCTACCATATTTTTTTAGTGTGAATTCTATTCATGTACACACTTCCTTCCTCCACCACATCTCAGAAAAAGTGATACTATACTACAATTTTCATTATTCTTCAATGAAAATATGGATTCCTTAAAATGTGAAGGATCCTTTGACTTTCAAAAAACAATGTAATCTTCTCATACATGTGCTCGAGCTCCCTTATTAACTTTCACATTGAAATAACATTTTTTCAAGCCAGTGTAGGTTCCATGTACTCTGCCTCCATCATGGATAAATCCACAACTAACCAGAACATTAAAATATAGATCAAAACTCCAAATTCAAGAGTGAACACATAACCATTAGTGGATTTCCTCTGGTTACAATCACCTACAAAATATAAATCAAAATATCCTCTAATATTGAAATATGATCCACCACAACATAATAACGCTTCTAATGTATTTTTAATATATTTTAGGATCCTATTCATTTGGCTCCGATGTTCCCATTCAGGATTCTCCTTGTGCCAACTAACTCCTCCCATTTCATGTGTAATGTCTATTCTGGTACAAACCATATTGAACATTAGACGTACCACTATTATTTACTACTTTACTCAAGACATCTCCAGCCTATATGGTACACTGTAATGGATCATTATAGAGTATAAATAGAAATTAATAGGAAATGGAGTGGATATTGGTTCATTGATTTTAACGTTGAAGCATTTCACGACGTTATGTAATTAATTATTATATGAAAGCCAAATCTTCCCATTATTAATGTCTCAATAACTTTTAACGCCAATAATCTTTTATGTTGCTTCCTAGTACTTAATATTAAACTCCCTAACCAATTTTTCCTTCATATATTATATCTATTCATTTTTAAGCCTATAACCAACATGTTGTCCAAATACAGTAGAAGAATGATGAAATAATCACCATCGAAATCATTGAAATATGAACAATGATCTAAAATATATCTGTTTTATCCATGTCTCAATATATAGGAATTAAATCTCTGGTACCAACACCTTAGTGCCTTTTTTAGACCATCCAAAGATTTTTTTGACCTACAAACTGAGTTATCTTTACCTTATTCTATAAAGCCTTCTGGCTGAATAGTATAAATATATTCATCAATATCTCCATTAAGAAAAATAATTCTTCACTTATTTCTTCTCTATATGTAAACTATATGTAGATTCCCAATCTATCCAAAAATTAAATTGTCCATCAAAAGGAGAAAATATTTCATTGAAATCAATGCCTTCCTTCTGAGCATATGCTTTGACCACCATTATTTCATGATATTATAAGGCCTCAGCCTTAAACCTTACTTAATCTTGAGTTATTACAAGATTACACATTGAGGATCTTTTCAGGTTTACAGTTTTAGAGAATTAGATCATGAAACTTTCATTACATTCCACATTTAGACAAAGTGGTTACATAAAAGACAATATTCATTCTTCCCATCAACGGAAACATATTTAAAATAAACATGGATTCTTTCTTGACACTTCCTTGACACTATCATCATATCATGTACCTTTCCCTTGACCTGTGAAAAACATTTCAAAAAAACTTGGGATGAGCATAAAAAGATCAGTAAGGGATATAAAAATATGGAAAGGAAACATGGGTACATATATACATAAGGATGAGATCATACTTTAACCATAAAACATAAGCACTTTAACATACCTCATCAAATCATGAATAAATCATAGAAATCATAAGACATAAAAGTATCTTGAGGAATTCATAACATTATTACGTAGGGAGTAACCCTCTTGGTTGCGTTTGGAATACCCATAACAGTATATTCCCTAAATCTCTTTGGAGAAACCATAACGTTTCACTCCTTCACGTTACCCAATGCATTGGAGAGCTATATCGGGCTCACCCGCCCTTAGTTTATCACGGAACCACCCGTTTTCATAACAATGCCCAAGAACCATAACATAAACGTATCACATAAAACATGAATAAAGGAAACATGAAATTTCCACATTTCAATCACAATATATCATTTTAGTATATTGAGATAATGAATCCGTTCAAAAAGAAACCATTTCCAAAACCATTTAAAACATTTAATAAGAAGATTTTTGAATCAAAGTGTCCCATACCACCTTGAATCTTTTAACATTTTAATCCATTAATATCCATATAAATAAATCCTTAAAACCATTTTGAAAACATGGATATTAATAAGAACAAATCATCAAAACATTTAAAGCGATATTTTGGTTAAAGGGTTTTTACCAAAATTAGAGACACTTGAATACAATAATTGAGGAATATCATTTAATCGGAACATTATAATATCATGAGAATAAATGGATTCATGATATAATATTCCAAAGGACAGTATATACACCATATAAGAGTGAATTGGTGCATAACAACAATGAAGTCTAAATAGGGATGCAAAATGTGATGAAATCCCTTATAAAGAAGGTATCCTTAAATTAAGGAATAATCAATATCAAAATTATGTGTGACAAATATAAATACACCCAATATAATTGGATATTAAGTGTAAAACAATAAAAGGTCATTCACACATATTCAAAGGATGACATATTCAATAACTACAAGTTGATCCCAAAGAAATCAAAATTGGGTTAAAACGTTCCCTTGGTAAAATTCGACAGCCTAAATGGCGTCACTTCAAAAATTCAGAAAATGAGTTGATGAGAGGTAAAAATGGAATCTAATCACTTGGACATAAAATTTAAATCAATAAGGATATATAAGAACATATCCCAACATAATATTATGTGAATTAAAAGACATAACAAACGAAGTCTTTTAAAATGAGGAGGGTGAAAGGTTCCCTTACCGACTTGGGTGACTTTCGAAAAGTACACCCCATTGAAGAAGTGTCATACAATGAATATGTAAATACCCATAAATGGAATTATATTACAAAAGTAGTGTAATAATGGTCAGTACATAAACCACTCAAACGAAATTGTGGCAAATGTGGCAAAAATCTCACAGGAATAAAAGTGAGATGAAAAATCCCTTACGAAAACTCGGCAGCCTAACGACGCCACTTAAAACTTCCAAAAATGGATTGATGATATCAAATAGGGTATCTCATCTCATTAAAATAAAATTCTCATCAAGAGGAATATAAAATAACATCTCCCATCATAAAAAATATGAGCTTAGAAGGAATGACATAAAAGAGTGTACTTAAAAAGAAAGAGTGGAGTAGGATCCCTTACCTCGGGTCCGACTTGACTCGATCGTTCTTTAACGCCCTGAATAATAAACTTGAGTTAATTTATACTTTCCTAAGAACCTTTTTCAAGTTCATTATTCCTTTTATATAAATCATTTACATTCTATAAACATTATGTAATCATTTAAGTTAATAATGTTTGTTTTGTCGATATTTGGTTCTTAAGTCAAAAGTGGACTTCTTACAATTACATGTTGTTCGTGTGGTCAAAGGTTCATTATATCCAGAATGATATTCATGATTTGGATAGAATATATATCATATATATTCAGAATATACATGTATTTATAATATTACATAATCATTTAGAGGTAAGAAATGAAATGCACCGTTCATGGAGACGGTAAGCCGTACGTACGCATGAACGCTACTTTCATTTCTTTGTCATATTAATGGAATTAAAAATAAATGAGAGGTATGTATATTTTAATTCCAGAATTATATTAATCATTTATATATAACATTCCTTATATATATCCATTATAAATATGTACTTATAATAGTACATTACATTTGGGGATAAGAAATGAAATGCACCATTCATGGAGACGGTAAGCCGTACGTACGCATGAACGCTACATTCATTTCTATTTCATATTTTTATGGCGTGGAATAATAATGATATATAGGTATATTATAATTCCAGTATAACATCATATATAATAACTTTAAATCAATCCTTTATACGTCCCACATATGGCATCAACGAATTACATCACTTTGAGGGGGCGGTAGTCCGCACTTCCTTAAATGAAGATATCGCGTTTACCCATAATGGAAACAATAGTGGTATGCCATAAATGAAAAATACAGAAGCGTAAGGAAAGAATAAACATATTATATATCGTATATAAAAATAGTGACATCATAATGGCCACCTTTGAAGGTGTTAAATGAGTATTGAACAATCATCGTTTCAGGAGGCTGAATTTCACCATCCACGGAAACCGTATGTTCATTAACCATTTGATGTAGTTGTGTGAGAGTGTAGTTCGAATAAATATTATAACAACATCCTAGTATATTGAAGATACTGTTGTTGTTACAAAATAAGTAAATAAAAAGAGTTTAGGGGGTTGGAGAAGCAAAATAAAACAAATGAACATGAGAGAATGAATTACCTTTAAAAGTGTAACTCCTTTTGATTTGAGCCTAAAGGCTTCCTTTGAAAGGCTTCTTCCCAAAGTTAATCCTCTAGGATGAGGAGAGGGATGTGGAGAGAGTAAATGGGCAGGGGTTGGCCGAGACAAAGGCTTGAGGAGTGTGTGAAATGAGGTAGAGGTGGGGGCCTTTTATAAGAGGAGAGGAGGGGCACTTTTGGAAATCATGAAACTATTATTTTATTTTCAAAAGTGTTTCGAATTTATAAGGTCCCACATTGATATATTTCGAAGATAATATGATAAGGCTTCGAAATATTCCCATCCAATTGTTTTTGGACATGTTTAGGTCTTAGATTTTATATTATCTTTTCATTTTATTTAAACTGTTCATTAATGAGGTCATCGTTGCATCATCATGATGTCATAAATAATTTAATTTATATAAAGTCTAAAAATTAGAATAAAAGTACTATGATGTAGGAAATATTTTTAGATTTCCAATTACTATTTATAATAAAAAATCTGATCTATATAACCTCATGTAAAAATTGTTTTCAAAAAACATATTATGTTTGTGTCATTTTTACTTTTACATTAAATAAAAAGTTATTTATGTCATTTCCCAACCAAAGTGGCTCCATGGGGTCCCCAAGTTGACCCATGGCTTTAATTGGTCGGCCATGACACAACCAATAATGGTAGGACATGTATCAAGCTCATCTCATTTTATTAAAGCATTATTTTTACCTTAAACTAAACTAATTACCACTAATCGCGATTAACAACTTAATAAGTTACTATTCACCAAAAAATTATTATAATCTCATTGAACCACATTTTACTTCTTAATGACAACCATGTATGTCGGATTTTTGAAATTAAAAACACAATTATGGAAAAATTTCATTTAAACGGAAAAATCAGTTTTTATAAGTACCACTTAGTGGTTTCACTATTCATCAAAAATTGAAGTTTTTCAGAAAATTACAAAAAATTCACCCTAAGCTATATTTGATATTCCAAATTCAAAAATGAAGTCTATTTTACAAAATTAATAACATATAAGTCACATTAATTAATTTAATAATTAATTCTCGCTCTCAGAGAAAATAACGTGTTTTTATGAAACAATAAGTATCAAAAGATTGATACTAGTTTAAGTCTGATTTCATAGTGAAATTAATTCTAATGAACACTATTGAATTTAATGGTAAAAATATTTTCTAATTTCACTTTAAAACCAATTTAAATGATAATCTAATCATATAAATAAATTAGATTAAAATGAGGGTTTGATTTAAAATACAACATTTTACACTATTCATTAAATAATGAACTTTATCGGAAAAATACCAAAAATTTACACAAAGTAAAATTTGATGTCCTGATTCTAAAGAAGAGTTTTATTTGGTCCAAAAGAATGTATATGAGTGAACAAAACTATATTTAATTATAGTTTTCCATCAAAAGGCGATAAGTGATCCTTTAGTGAAAATTATGGTATTAAAGACTAAAATTGAATTCTTTCCGTATTTTAAGCCTTTATCTTTTATTGGATAAATGTAAAAACATTTAAAAACATATATAATCATATTTTAGTTATTTGTATCCATTCCCGCCAATACAACGGCTACATGTTAACTACCATTTAAAATAATATTATTTTATTATTAGAGTGCAACGTAAGATTCCCAAGAAACTCATTGTTGCGTGTTGGGTACGCCATCGAGCATAGCATCCCCTTTAAAGTCATATTAATATTTTATTCACAAATATGGATAAATACAAAAATGTCATATTCTTTATTTACCTGTGTTGTTACATCCTTCCCCCCTTTTGGGAATTGCGTCCTCGCAGTTTTTAAAATTGAGCTTGGAAACATCCTTGAAAGTCCCACATCGGAACAAGAGTCGGTAAAACAGTCACTTTAAAATAAAGAAAGATAAGTACAAAGGTCACCTGAGTTAAACCATAATAGGATTCCAAGTATGAAATTATGGACATGGAGGAAAAAACAAAGGGTCATGTTCTGATGGAGAGTGATAGAAAACATGTTTAGGAGAAAGTTAACCACGAGAAAATCACAAACATGTGATGGGTTAAACGGTATTCGATTCCCCGGTAGGAAAAGTTAATAGACAACATTTTTGTTTTAAGTTACTTTTTTATTGAGGAATTTATTCATAAGGAAATATAATCACTTATCATGTTGACTTTCTACTTTTATTAGATTCATTACACAAACTCACATTTTCTCCAAAAGACGAGTATTTAGGAAGACTTGTTCACATTAAGAGTACTATAATCAACTTCTAGAGAATCACCTAATCCACAAAAGAGAACTATATACTTCCCATGTCTTTAGACTTTAACCAAAACCAAAACCAAAAAGGCTAGTACATGATCAGATAATCCAGAAAAGGATAACCCTTTATAAAAAAAAAATCTATGCTTAATCTCCAAAATTTGTCCAACAAAACCCAAAGTTCAAGGAGGACCATTATATAAACAATTTGTCCATAAAATTCTTCAAAGTAAACCAAACTAAGGTTGAAACCCAAATTTTTTATGGATTTAGTCACATAGTCATCCAAGTTAAATCGTAACATTTATCTCCAAAAAACATCAGTTTCTCCTAAAGTCTTGTATTGAAAAGTAATTAACCTAATCACATATCCTCCATGATAGGTTAATCATTTTCATAAATAACCCAAAATCAACTTACGCTTAATTCATAAAATCATATAACAAAAAATAATCGGTCAAACTAACCAGAGACTTCACGTAGTCCAGTGGTAGGCGATAAATACCAGTCGCACTATGGTTGTGGGTTCGATTCCCGCAGCTTTGTCCGACGCGACGGGTTGTCACACGGTCTGCGTGTTGTCCTTTTTCCAAAACTATATAATTCTTAAATCATTCCCCAAAAAGAGATAAAATCATAAAAAAATGATTATAACATATTTTAACCTCAAGTTTATCTCATGCCTTTCACTTCAATCATAACATATAGTAACCCATAATTACCTCAAAAGTAAGGATAATATAAACCCAAATGGTTCTTCATAACTATGTCCACAAAAGAAATGATAACTATTCCTTGAGTAAAATTTTCCTATATTAAACATCAGGGTTACACATAATATAAAAAGTCTTCTAATATAACCCCATCATCAAAAGAGACTTAATACTCTTAAGAATTTCACCATAACTCTTGATGCCCTTATATCTTGACATCTTACTCATTCAACATTCTTCATGATCCATTAACCATTACTTTCCAACTTATTCCGAAATACCTCTTTCCTACAAACAAAATCATGAATCATATCCTAAGATTCCAAAATAGGAAAACAATAGTCATGAAATAATACATACCTTTGATTGGTCATTGTCAGTTTCTTCATCCTCAATCGGAATGGCATTAAGTATTGGTAAACGAACATTTGTACGCTCTTGGTGACCCCATTCATGAAACTTCTTCATAGTACATGTGTTTGCATAATGACCATGCACACCACATTTAAAACATTCAATTGATCCCTCAGAAAGAACTTCTTTCCCTTTCCTCGAGTCAAATGGATGGTTCATTTTTCCATGGCAGGTTCTTGCTTTATGGATTTCATTTCCACATCTATAGCATATTTCTGTCCCTTTGAAACATTTTCCTAGGTGTTTCCTTCCACGTCTTTGACACATAGGTTTTTAAACACACTTAACTTTATGATTATTACCTGTACTTCCGTAGGGATTTGTTTCTTGCATATATGATGCCTTAGAGAAATCACCAAGGTTTAGGTGGTCAATCATGAATCCAGATAGTTGGTTGAGGATAATCACAAGAGTTCTCATTGCAGCTCCCATATCATTCAGTTGCCTGCTCAAAAAACTATCACAGTTTCCTTCACATCAACTGTTGCTTTGGTGCCTGCTAGATCCATCCATTTACTAAAACCAAAAAGGTCAGTGTGAGTATATCAAAAAAACCATCACGTACTAATGAGGAAGATAAACACTAAGATATACTTACTCATTCACTTTATCTAAAACTAGGACTCTTTCTGAAATCCTAACCATTATGGTAATGCAACTTATGCTTAAATAATACCCTAACCTCTAAAGTTATCTAAACAGACCTTTGATACCAACTATAAGGCCCCAGCCTTAAACCTTACTTAATCTTGAGTTATTACAAGATTACACATTGAGGATCATTTCAGGTTTAGAGTTTTAGAGAATCAGATCATGAAACTTGCATTACATTCCACATTTAGACAAAGTGGTCACATAAAAGACAGTATTCATTCTTCCCATCAACGGAAACATATTTAAAATAAACATGGATTCTTTCTTGACACTTCCTTGACACTATCATCATATCATGTACCTTTCCCTTGACCTGTGAAAAACATTTCAAAAAACTTGGGATGAGCATAAAAAGCTCAGTAAGGGATATAAAAATATGGAAAGGAAACATGGGTACATTTATACATAAGGATGAGATCATACTTAACCCATAAAACATAAGCACTTTTACATACCTCATCAAATCATGAATAAACCATAAAAATCATAAGACATAAAAGTATCTTGAGGCATTCATAACATTCTTACGTAGGGATTAACCCTCTTGGTTACGTTTGGAATACCCATCACAGTATATTCTCTAAATCTCTTCGGAGAAACCTTAACGTTTCACTCCTTCGCGTTAGCCAATGCATTGGAGAGCGATATCGGGCTCACCCGCCCTTAGTTTATCACGGAACCACCCATTTTCATAACAATGCCCAAGAACCATAACATAAACGTATCACATAAAACATGCATAAAGGAAACATAACATTTCCACATTTCAATCACAATATAACATTTTAGTATATTGAAATAATGAATCCGTTCAAAAAGAAACCATTTCCAAAACCATTTAAAACATTTAATAAGGAGATTTTTGAATCAAAGTGTCCCATACCACCTTGAAGCTTTTAACATTTTAAACCATTAATATCCATATAAATAAATCCTTAAAACCATTTTGAAAACATGGATTTTAATAAGAACAAATCATTAAAACATTTAAAGCGATATTTTGGTTAAAGGGTTTTTACCAAAATTAGAGACACTTGAATACAATAATTGAGGAATAACATTTAATCAGAACTTTATAATATCATGATAATAAATGGATTCATGATATAATATTCCAAAGGACAGTATATGCACCATATAAGAGTGAATTGGTGCATAATAACAATGAAGTCTCAATAGGGATGTAAAATGTGATGAAATCCCTTATAAAGAAGGTATCCTTAAATTAAGGATTAATAAATCTCAAAATTATGTGTGAAAAATATAAATACACCCAATATAATTGGATATTAAGTGTAAAACAATAAAAGGTAATTCAAACATATTCAAAGGATGACATATTCAATAACTACAAGTTGAACCCAAAGAAATCGAAATTGGGTTAAAACGTTCCCTCGGTAAAATTCGACAGCCTAAACGGCGTCACTTAAAAAATTCAGAAAATGAGTTGATGAGAGATAAAAAGGGAATCTCATCACTTGGACATAAAATTTACATCAATCAGGATATAGAAGAACATATCCCAACATAATAGTATGTGAATTAAAAGACATAACAAATGAAGTCTTTTAAAATGAGGAGGGTGAATGGTTCCCTTACCGACTTGGGTAACTTTCGAAAAGTACACCCCATTGAAGAAGTGTCATACAATGAATATGTAAATACCCATAAATGGAATTATATTAAAAAATTAGTTTAATAATTGGCAGTACATAAACCACTCAAACTAAATTGTGGCAAATTGGCATAAATCTTACAGGAATAAAAGTGAGATTAAAAAACCCTTATGAAAACTCGGCAGCCTAACGGCGCCACTTAAAACTTCCAAAAATGGATTGATGAGATCAAATAGGGTATCTCATCACATTAAAATAAAATGTACAGAAATAGGAATATAAAATAACATCCCCCATCATAAAAAAGATGAGCTTAGAAGGAATGACATAAAAGAGTGTACTTAAAAAGAAAGAGTGGAGTAGGATCCCTTACCTCGGGTCCGACTTGACTCGATCGTTCTTTAACATCCTGAATAATAAACATGAGTTAATTTCTACTTGCTAAAGAACCTTTTTCAAGTTCATTATTCCTTTTATATCAATCATTGAAATTCTATAAACATTATGTAATCATTTAAGTTAATAATGTTTGTTTTGTCGATATTTGGTTCTTAAGTCAAAAGTGGACTTCTTACAATTACATGTTGTTCGTGTGGTCAAAGGTTCATTATATCCAGAATGATATTCATGATTTGGATAGAATATATATCATATATATCCAGCATATACCTGTATTTATAATATTACATAATCATTTAGAGGTAAGAAATGAAATGCACCATTTATGGAGACGGTAAGCCGTACGTACGCATGAACGCTACTTTCATTTCTTTGTCATATTAATGGAATTAAAACTAAATGAGAGGTATGTATATTTTAATTCCATAATTATATTAATCATTTATATATAACATACCTTATATATATCCATTATAAATATGTACTTATAATAGTACATTATATTTGGGGATAAGAAATGAAATGCACCGTTCATGGAGACGGTAAGCCGTACGTACGCATGAACGCTACTTTCATTTCTATTTCATATTTTTATGGCATGGAATAATAATGATATATAGGTATATTATAATTCCAGTATAACATCATATATAATAAACTTAAATCAATCCTTTATACGTACCACATATGGCATTAACGAATCACATCACTTTGAGAGGGCGGTAGTCCGCACTTCCTTAAATAAAGATATCACATTTACCCATAATGGAAACAATTGTGGTATGCGATAAATGAAAAATACAGATGATTAAGGAAAGAATAAACATATTATATATCATATATAAAAATAGTGACATCATAATGGCCACCTTTGAAGGTGTTAAATGAGTATTGAACAATCATCGTTTCGGGAGGCATAATTTCGCCATCCACGGAAACCGTATGTTCTTTAACCATTTGATGTAGTTGTGTGATAGTGTAGCTCGAATAAATCTTATAAAAACATCCTAGTATATTGAAGATACTATTGTTGTTACAAAAGAAGTAAATAAAAAGATTTTAGGGGGTTGGAGAAGAAAAATAAAACAAATGAACATGAGAGAATGAATTACCATTAAAAGTGTAATTCCATTTGATTTGAGCCTAAAGGATTCCATTGAAAGGATTCTGCCCAAATGGAATCCTCTTGGATGGGGAGAGGGATGTGGAGAGAGTAAATGGGCAGGGGTTGGCCGAGCCAAAGGCTTGAGGAGTGTGTGAAATGAGGTAGAGGTGGGGGCCTTTTATAAGAGGAGAGGAGGGGCACTTTTGTAAATCATGAAACAATTATTTTATTTTCGAAAGTGTTTTGAATTTCTAAGGTCCCACATTGATATATTTCTAAGATAAGATGATAAGGCTTCGAAATATTGCCATCCAATAGTTTTTGGACAAGTTTTGTTCTTATATTTTATATTATCTTTTCATTTTATTTAAACTGTTCATTAATGAGGTCATCGTTGCATCATCATGATGTCATAAATAATTTAATTTATTTGAAGTCTAAAAATTATAAAACAAATACTATGATGTAGGAAATATTTTAATATTTCCAATTACTATTTATAATAAAAATATATGATCTTTATAACCCCATGTAAAAATTGTTTTCGTAAAACATATTATGTTTGTGTCATTTTTACTTTTACATTAAATAAAAAGTTATTTATGTCATTTCTCAACCAAAGTGGATCCATGGGGTCCCCAAGTTTACCCATGGCTTGTCTTGGTCGGCCATGACACAACCAATGAGGGTAGGACATGTTTCAAGCTCATATCATTTTATTAAAGCATTATTTTTACCTTAAACTACACTAATTACCACTAATCGCGATTAAAAACTTAATAAGTTACTATTCACCAAAAAATTATTATAATCTCATTGAACCACATTTTACTTCTTAATGACAAACATTTATGTTGTATTTTTTAAATTCAAAACACAATGAGGGAAAATTTTAATTTAAACGGAAAAATCAGTTTTTATAAGTACCACTTAGTGGTTTCACTATTCATCAAAAATTGAAGTTTTTCAGAAAATTACCAAAAATTCACCCTAAGCTATATATGATCTTCTGAATTAAAAAATGAAGTCTATTTTAAAAAATTCAAAACAAATAAACCACATTAATTAATTTAATAATTAATTCCCGCTATCAGAGCAAATAGTGTGTTTTTATGAAACAATAAGTATCAAAAGATTCACACTACTTTAAGTCCGATTTCATAGTGAAATTAATTCCAACGACCACTATTGGATTTAATGGTAAAAATATTTTCTACTTTCACTTTAAAACTAATTGAAATGATAATCTAATCATATAAATAAATTAGATTAAAAAGAGGTTTTGAATTAAAATACAACATTTTACACTATTCATCAAATAATGAACTTTATCAGAAAAATAACAAAAATTTACACAAAGTAAAATTTGATGCCCCAATTCTAAAGAAGAGTTTTATTTGGTCCAAAAGAATGTATAAGACTGATCAAAACTATATTTAATGACAGTTCGCCATCAAAAGGCGATAAGTGATCCTTTAGTGAAAATTATGGTATTAAAGCCTAAAATTGAATTCTTTCCGTATTTTAAGCCTTTATCTTTTATTGGATAAATGTAAAAACATTTAAAAACATATATAATCATATTTTAGTTATTTCTATCCATTCCTGCCAATACAACGGCTACATGTTAACTATCATTTGAAATAATATTATTTTCTTATTAGAGTGCAACGTAAGATTCCCAAGAAACTCATTGTTGCGTGTTGGGTATGCCATCGATCATAGCGTCCCCTTTAAAGTCATATTAATATTTTATTCACAAATATGGATAAATAAGAAAATTTCATATTCTTTATTTACCTGGGGTGTTACAGATATCTTTACACCTGCTCACTTCTATCCCGTTTAATATAAAAGACCCATTTTCTATTGATATCCTGCCTTCCATTAGGTAATGGAACAAGATCCCATGTATTATTATTGTGCAGGGATTCATATTCATCCTACATCACCACCATCCATGAGGATACATTCAGACGCTAGTTTTCCTCCACAAAAGAAGACGACTCTCCATCCTCTGTTAATAAGAAGTATGGAATATTTCTCTTAGTTACATATTTTGAGCTCCAAACTGTTTCTCTTTTGTCCTGAATTGACCATCTTGGTCTATATTCAACATGTACTTAATCAACATCCTCCTTTAATTCAACATATTAAAGTGATTATTCCATGGAATTGTCCTCAACTTTGACTATTATATTTTCTGTATTTTTTTTCTCCATGTGTTGATCAATTTTAATTTTCACCTTGTCTTCTGTAAAAAACTGAATCATTATTGAAAATATGTTTGTGGAAAATAGGGTCCAAAAAATGATACCCCTTCTCACCATTAGAAAACCCCAAGAAGATAAATTTTCTAGATCTTGAATCCAACTTCGATCATTATTGGTCATTAAAATTTTCATATTAATGAATTCAAAAAGCATATAACTGAGAATAGTCAGTGGTTTTACCAATCCACATATCCATCAATGTCTTCAATTTAATCACCAGTAATGAAGATCTTTTGATCACATAATAGGTGGTATTCACTAATTGTTTTCAAAATGTTTTGGAAATTATTGTAGTCTTCATCGTCACCTTGGTTCTATCCAATAGGGTCCTATTCATATTCTCCTCCACTAAAATCAATTGAGGAGTATACACCATCGTGAACTATCATTTTATGTATTCCTATTTTAAAAAGTGACAAACTCCTTGATTTTGTATTATCTACTATTTTCATTCATCAAACACTTGATCTTCTTTCCAAATTCACGTTCCTTCTATGCTTTGAATTTTTTGAAGACTTCAATAACATATACTTTATTTATGATTGGGTACTCCATAAATCTCTTCGAATAATCATCAATGAAGGATAAAAAGTACCTTTCTCCTCTCAGGGGTATAGCTGGTTCTTGAAAAATGTCAGAGTGGACCAAATCCAAGAACACTTTGGTCTTTTCTATTAACATCCCAAACATCATCCTATATCTCTTACTCAATTTTTTTTAAAGAATGGTAGGATACCTTTGTAAAACTAGGAAACAACTTATGACCTATAAAAATCTTTAGGCCTCATTCTTACATATGGCTAAGCGTCCAATTTCATAACGTCTTCAATGCTTTCATCGTGGTATTTTATTCAAATATCTCTGACTCCTCAAACTTTTCACCAATAAGCACATACAGGTTATAAGAGATATTATCTGCCTTTATTGCCATAAGTGCTCCCTTCACAATTCTAATAACTCAATTCTTAGTGATAATTTTTTATCTAATATCCTCAAATTGTCTTAATGAAAATATGTACTTCTTTAGGCCTTTCACTTGTTGTACTCCTTGTATGGTTTGAACAATACCATCATGCAACTTCAATTTGATTGTACCAACTCCAACAATCATTAGGTTGTGGTCATTAACCATGTACACATGTCTTTATAGGATGGTTTCATACTGATTAAACCATTATCTTAGATATATCATGTTCAATGTTACTCCCAAGTCAATTATCCATGCATTATTCAGATGTTTCTTACTTCTAGTAGTATTCGCCACTTCACTAACTAGTATATCTCCAGAAGTACTCACTAAATTTCCATGAGACAACTTTTATATAATTTTATTATTCCAAAAAACCTTCCTAGAATTCCCCTTCTTGAAACAATTGTAATGTGTGATGTTCATTTTCCTACACATCGATTTGGACCTTCCATGATTTTGGATCCCTCTAGAACCACACTCCATCATCATATCTTCCAGTCTCTCCATAATTTCCAATCAGTAATTATCCTTCCAAAATATTTCGTGTATCTTAATTTCCCACAATAGAGAATTATATCCATTGAATTTTTCAATCTTTAAATTTTCCTTCATATGGGTACACTGTCAATTTAAAACCACCTCTGTTTCCCAAAAATATATTTAATAATCTCAATAATTGTTTTAGATGTGAAATATTGTAACACCCCAAGCTTCTACGATACTCTTCTCGTTGAATAATGTGATAGCGTGTGTTGTACGCAACACCGAGTTCTAACACACCATAACCAATCAAACTAGCCGTTATGAATAGTAATACCTACTTTTTGAAATTATATATATTTTATATTTTAAAATGGAATTCATTTTTGGATTCAGAATATCGAATTTATCATAAAGTGAAATTTTGGTACTTTTCGGATAACTTTCATATTTTGATGAATAGTGAAAATTACTAAATTTTAATTAGAAACAACCTTTTTAATCAAAATAATTAATAGTGATAAATTATGAATTTGAGTGGTTTTAAAGTATATTTAGAATATATTTTTACCATTTAATATAATGTTGGTCATTTGACATAATTTTACAATTAATCCGAACATAAACAAGTGTCAATCTTTTGATAGTTATTATCTCTTAAAAACACGCTTTTTGTTTTAACAGCGGGAATTAATTTTAAATTAATTTCTGCCACTTCTATGTTTTGAATTTAGAAAAATGGATTCCATATTTGGAATCAGGATGTTCAAATTTTGTAAATAATTAACTTTTCTTTTTAGAAATTTTGAATAATTACTGCGGTAAATATTTTATTTTCCATGGTTAAGGGTAAATCCGGTAAATAAGGGTTAAAAAATAATATTATAATAATACTAAATTACCCTAAAACGTGTCCTAGCCTTATTGGTTGATACATGTTCTACCATAGGCATCTTTGGGTTGATTTGGGGACCCCATGGTGCCACTTGTAGGTTATAGGGACACTTTATTTTAATTAAGTTAAAATGAATACAAAAATGACAAAAGCATATATCTTTTAGAAAAACAATTTTTACATAGGGTTATATATGTTGGATTTTAGATTATAAATATTCATTATAAAGATAAAAACATTTACTACATAGTGATATTTCATTTATAATTTTTAGACATTAAATAATTTAATTTATTTATGACACAGTGATGATGAATTAATTACTATAATAGTGAAAAATTAAAATAATTGATATTATAAATACCCAAATAAATATAATATGAAACTTTTAATGAATTAAACTAATTTTCTAGGATAATATGATATATTAGGATAGATTTAATTGACTTTTTTCGAAGTAATCAATCTGTTATGAGTTTCACAAAAATAAACTATTGAATAGTGTCAAAATTGACATAAAAGAGTTCTTAAAAAAATATTATATTATTAATTGATATTAAATTCCTAAAAATCTAAGGTTCGGCCAAGAGACTTATATCATTATAGGTTCATCCTTAATGTACCACTTGGGGGTATCTTGGATGTATATAGTACGTTTATTAACCATATTATATAAAAATACAAAGAGACATTGTAAAAGTGAAACTAATTAACTTAGAGTTAATACATAAAGATAAGGTTAATATAAGTACCCAAACCTATCTAAATTCTATTGGTTGAGTGGTTTTAGACCTATCCCCACCTTAACCTTTGAATAATCAACTTTTGAGCCATTAGAAACCGAATATGAATTTATTCTAAATTAATATTTCTAGCTTTTCCAAAGGTGCCCCTCACCCCTCTTATAAAAGGGCACTCCTCCTTCTCATTTCTTAACACCTTCAAAGCCTTTTGGTTCGGCCAAAATCTGCCCAAATACTCTCCCAACTTACCTCACTACAACATAGAGGCCTTATTTTTATCATAAAGCCATCCTAAGGAGCCCTTTTGATCAAATCAAAAGGAAGAAACTGAAGAAGAGGTAATGATTTCACCACCCTTCTCCAAGTTCCTTCTTCTTCCACTTCTTCTTACTTTGTTTTTACCATTATAAAATAATAACTCCAGTATCATATATATACTGTGATGTAATTATAAATATGGTACAACCATATTCAGTATTCTATCCACCATTTCAATAACATGTCACCATACGTGCGTACGTACGGCTTACTGTCTCCACGTCGTGGTGTAATTGTTATTCAATATATTATTATTTGGATGGGTATAATAATGATGTGTAACTCATGTAAATAATAAATATAACATGTTAGTGATTCTGTATATATGATATACCATCCATTTATATATTATTTTAATATCAAAAGAATGATATTGTCGCTCGTGCGTACGTACGGACTACCATCTCCACGAACGCGATGAGATTCATTCTCCATCATATCCATTCAAGTATAATTATCATTTGCTGATTTAAAAATGATGTTTGAGGACTTGATATAATTGTGGATATGAATAATATACAACCTATCCATTACAAACATGGCTTATGTAATAAAACATATAAAATAAAACGAGTAAGTTAACACCCGAAACAACGATAATACTAAGACATTATTAACAAAGAAATGTTAAAAGATCATATAGGATATCATATTAATATATATGATTCTTGTATAATTTAATAACAATTATTTCAATATTATACAGGAGGTTAACCTACCCCAACCAAGTAGAAGTACAAGGTAAGGGGTTTTCATTTCACTCCTTATTCCCGTGAGATTCATGCCATATTGCCACCATTACCTTTTGTGTGGTGTATGTACTGCCCATAATTATATTCATTGTTTAATACACTCTAATTTATGTGTATTTACATATTCATTGTATGATACCTGTTTCATGGGTTGTATGTTTCATAAGATACCAAATTGGTAAGGGTTATTTCACAATCTCTTCATTATCCGAGGTTGTTTATACGTAATAATCTACTGGGATCTCTTTATCATCCACATATATGTTTCTTAATAATGTAATTCAAAACATTTTTACTATTTACAAGAATATGGGTTAAAGTCATTTATACCCTTATGTGTTTCTAAAGGAATCTTTCCATCATTTTCCAAACAAGGCACTTTTAACCTTTTCGACAAATTTAAGGTAAGAATGTTTTTTTAACTTATACGGCGGGTGAAGCTATTTACCACCGTTATAAAATCATCAAAGCTTCCCTTACAAGCTTATAAGAATATTTTCAAATTGAATGTATTATTTTATAATTATGTTACTTTTAAAATGATTTCAAAAAAAAGATATATTTCTCTAAAATAGTTCTGATTTCATTTATGTCAACATCCTTTGATGGCTTTTAAGCTTATTTGAAGTTGATTTATTATGATACAAAACATCCATATTTTATTGAAGGTTTTGTGATATTTTTTACTGTGGATAAGCTATTCTTATGTCACTCATGGTTTTTTTTAAAGTATTGACATTTCATAAGTTATTTTTAATCTGAATGTTTATGTTATATTTCAACCTTTCATTCAGATGAATGTGTTAGACAAGTATGTTCCGGGTTGGGGACCGGTAAAAGTAATCCCTCCGGTTTGGTCTCCGGTTATTAGAGGAACTCGGGTTTGGTCTCCGGTTATTAGAGGAACTCTAGTTTGGTCTCCGGTTATTAGAGGCACTCCGGGTTGGTGTCCGGTTATTAGAGGCACTCCGGGTTGGTGTCCGGTTATTAGAGGCACTCCGGGTTGGGTTTCGGTTACAGTTATCCCCTAGGTCTTGGGACGAGGCCTTGAAAAAGAAATTAAAGTTCATCATTATGCATTCTATCATTATGAAAGTGGTTATTGATTTTTCATGTGATTATTCGATTAGTAGAATATCCATGTGAATAAGTAAATGGCATTATTTCATTTTATTTATGCCATACTATGTTAAAAGTTCAATATTGAAAGGATTTTGTTTTAGTAATGCATTGCCTTAAATGATTATGCTTATTATGAACGTTTCCGCTATATTGTTATCCTTACTGGGCATTTGAGCTCACCCCTTTTCGATGTTTTATTTTTCCCAGGAAGTGAAGAAGTAAATTATGAATGACCTGTAGAGATATTATGTGGGGATATTAGTGTGGATTATGGAGACAATATGTTGTTGTAGTAGTTTTTCGTTTTATGATGTAATGTAAGACTTATGAATATATCTAGTGTTTCCAAGGCTACTAAACCAATCGGTCTTTCGATATTTGATCTTTCTTGTGATCATGCCAATGTAATGTAATAATGCACTGACTCTGGGTAACTACGGTCGGGGCGTTATAGTTGGTATCAGAGGAAGTTTAGTACAAACCTTGGAAGCTATATTTAGATAAACTTTGATTAGAGCACATAGATTTAAGATGGAATTTGAGGATTAGTATAGAAGAACTTCCTAGAATTTTGGTATTGTAGAGATTTTGTGAGTTTTCTAAGCAATACATCCCTGTCTGGATACGAGTATGTAGAGGCGGCTCTGGCACAGATGTACCTAGGGGTAAAACCCGAAAAAACCGCTTTGAGCTAGACTCGAACTGGAACTGGTGCACGACAACGGGCCTTGCTGCACTCTTGTTTACGACACTCCCGGGGGATATGCTTAGGATAATTCTCATTTTCTTTACAAACCATTATGAAGGGTTTATGTGGATTTACTTCCTCAAAGGAGAAATTTATATGATTATGGATTATATCCATAAACTATTTAATTTATGTTATGTGTCTTACAAGTTTGGGATTAGGTATTGTTATTCATAAACTAATCTAGTGTATGCCATTATTTAGAAATGGCGCCCAGTAGAAGGAATGAGAACTCCAGCAATGCACATGATCCAAATAGAAAGAAGGATCATATCTTTCATGGCCTTAAGCCAGAATTTATAAGAGAAATAGTCTCCCATTTATTATCATCATATGAAGAAATAATATCATGTGTTGATAAGATAAGTAAAGATTTTACTGAGTCCTATGGCTTTGAAGGGAAGCAAGAGAAGAAAAGGATGGAAGAGAGAAAGATGTATAAAGGGAAGAGGGAAAAGAATAATTTTCCCATATGTGATAACTGTGGGAAGAAACACCCTGGAACTTGTCTGAAAGGAATGGGTGTTTGTTATAAGTGTGGTGGAAAAGGGCACAAAGTACATGACTGCAAGGGTAAGAAAATGGTTCCAAATGTACAATGCTTCATTTGCAAGGAGTTTGGACACTATGCGAACCTATGTCCCAGTCATCAGAATATGCCGCAAATGATGTTATTGGATAATAATCAAGTTATGATACTACCACAGATGAAGAGGAATGATTAGAGTTCTTATGTTGATTATGTCATTTGAGTGTTGTATCAACAATGTACTTGTTATAATAATTATGGAGTATATAAGGATTGTACTGCAGTACTATTTCATTTAGGACATGAGATTGTGTGGAACAAAGAAAAGTGACTCAATAGCAGAATAAATTTTTGGAAAATATATGGCTGAGAGAATGATAAACCATAATATAGTTCTGATACCGAGGTAGTGATTTTGGAATAATACATGATTGTTTTGGATAAATTATATTGGATATTCTTGACTACCTTGAAACTGATTAATGATTTGTATATTCCATCATTGTTGGGGTTTAAAACATTTTTGGATTGATGAAGTATATCCATCATTCTATATGGAATAAGGGAGTCATACGTTTTGGTAAGAAAGGTAAATTGAGTCCCAGGTATATCGGACCATTCGAAATTCTAGAACGAATTGGGGTTGTAGCTTACCGATTGGCAATGCCGCCAAGTCTCTCCAAAGTTCACGATGTGTTCCACGTATCTCTGTTGAGGAAATACATGTCTGACCCAATGCATGTACTCACCTACGAGGAGTTAGAACTGCAACCCGATCTGTCTTATTGCGAAGAGCCCGTCATGATTCTAGATACGAGAGAACAAGTGCTGAGAAACCGGATGACGCGTCTGATAAATGTTTTCTGGAGAAACCATAAGATGGAAGAGGCAACGTGGGAACCCGAGGAACTTATGATGAAGAATCACCCGAGTCTTTTCATGTGATATGTATTCTAGAAATTTCGAGGACGAAATTATTTGAAGGAGGGGAGAATGTTGTTTCGGTGCGGATGTGCGTCAGGTTTCTGTTCCGACGCTGTTCCGCCAGGACGCGTTTGCGCGTGCGCCCGTCGACCCGAGGGGATGGGAGCACGGCATGTGGCCCCGCAGTCCCTCTTTCCAAAGGCGGGCGGCATCCGTCCCTTATTCAGCGACGTCTTCTCCTTGATCGAAACCGGGATGATGGGATGTCGGCTCCTCCTTCCGTGGACGTCTCCTCGGAACTCGTCGCCTAATCAAGGTCTACCTCATAGATTTAAGAATGTTCGTGAATCTCGTTCCCGGTGCCATATCTTCATGGACACCGGTTAATTACGCTGCTTCCACCCAGACGCTCCAAGGAGTCTGGTCGGGGCAGCAACCTGCGATGAGGAGACCGGGTAGCTCCGGGTGTTGGGGGCGTGTCTTGACACTGCGGCTCTGCATGTCTGACTTCCGTCCCTAATAGGGCTTCTCGAAGGAGTGATGGCCTGAGGCATCCCGTGCTGGGTACAGGGAACTGCGTTACCTGAGGTTTTCCTCAGCTTCCCATGTTTAACATGGGGTATGCCGCGAGTTTAACGTCCAGCGGGGACGTCATCGGACTGATCAACACGAGAAGCGGATCAGATGACAGAACCCCTTGTGGGGAACCTCTGACGCTGGGGCCATCACATGGGTGGCTTCCCGAGTGAAGTGGAGTGGAATGAAATGGCATGACCCCACCGGGATGTGGCGGCCCGGGTAAGGGTCAGGATGGATGATGGAGTGAAGAGCTTGGACCCCGTAGGGGCTTCCTACGTACCGCGCGTTAGCTCGGATCAATGTCAGCGTAGTTCGGATATATAGTTTAACGTCATGCTGGACGTTGGCAAGACGACTCACAAGGAGGTCGAGGCTACCGGGCGGAGGATTGAACCGAACCACCTCACACAGAGGGGGATGGAACGACCGGGTGGATCACAGTTTCACGTCATGCTGGACGCTGAAAAGAGAAATAGAAAAAGGCAGTGGGGAAGCACAATGGAGATACACATGTGCAGTCTCCCACAAGGGCGGATTCATAGGTGAATCGACGCGAATGTGAACCCGGGAGGGGTCCACTGATGGACGAACTGACGTGAATACGACCGGGACGACCAGGTGGTGGGCTTGAACCTCAGGGAGGCTTCCTACGTACCCTATTTAGGAGACTGGGATCAAAGTCCACGTAGTTCATTCTGTCAAGACTTACGCACTGAGGCAGCCCAGATGCGGCAAAACTCAGTTGGAGAGGGACTTGGGCCGAAGGTGAGGGACCTAGATCCCTATCACGCCCTCTGCTAGCTTCGGCAGTGGGGAAGCACAATGGAGACACACATGTGCAGTCCCCCACAAGGAACTAGGGGTTTGTAATACCCTACCCCTGTGGGCGAAAGCCACTCCAATAAATCTTCCCTAAAGAGGGGAAATCCCGACATCCCTACAGAGACGAGCTGGTGGGGGCCACATCCAAACCGGGGGGGACCCTGCGTGCGGGGCACGGGATCGGGTGATGTGGACAGTTTAACATCTTTCCGGACGAAGTACAGTTTAACATCGTGTGTTGAGGAGGAAGCGGACGGTTTAACGTCTTGCCGGACGAAGTACAGTTTAACATCATGTTGGACAAAGATGCTTGGCAGTTTAACGTCTTGTCGCGCGGACGTGGATGCTTGCCAGTTTAACGTCTTGTCGTGCGGACGTAGTACAGTTTAACGTAATGTTGGACGATGGATGCTTGGCAGTTTAACGTCCTGCAGCGCGGACGAAGATGCTTGGCAGTTTAACGTCTTTTCGCGTGGACGAGGATGGTGCCGCCGATGGGTTCGTGTCACTTCGCGCGAGCCTGGAGGGCCGCACGGGAAGACAACGCACGGTGCGGGCACCCGGGATGAAGATCATCGGGCGCCACGCAGGCGGGTACCCTCAGGGGGTCAAAGAGGGAGACGCTGGCAGTTTGCGCGCAAAAGAGGAGCTTGGCGCACAATACCACGGGTCTGCGCGCAAATGGGTGGGCTGGCGCGCAATTGGGCCAGCTCTTTGCGCGCGGAAGATGGAGATTGCGTGTACCGGGCCTCTGATAGCGCGCGGGGGCAACGGCCCATTCTCTAACAAATGGCCACTTTGTAAGGGGGGTGCGCGCGATTGGGCTGGATTGCGCGCACCCAGGGGGGCAATTGCCCGCAAGAGGCTTCTTTTGTGCGCGACGACCTTTGGGTGAAGAGTTGGTCAAAGGAAAGGAGCCAAAGTGATTGCGCGCGAAGGCGAACCCCGAGGCTTGCTTGCGCAAAAGAAAGGAGGTTTCCTGAAGATCGGCATTGCGCGCGGAGGGGGTTGGATTGCGCGCACGAGCGACCCTTCGAATTCCCGCAACCTTCAAAACGTTGGGGGTCGCCTTATATTTATAGGCAACCCCGGACGCGGAATCTCACCGCCGGCGCGCAATTCATGGCGCGGGCGCGAAATTCCTTCGCGGGCGCGGAATCGGGGCTCCGACGCGCAAGGGAGTCGCTCGGGCCGCGGGCACGCAAAATAGCGCGCCGGCCCGGCACATTGCGCGCATCCCGGGAGGATTGCGCGCTGCACTTCAACTTTGCGCGCGGGCCTCCAAAATTCCGCGCAAGGCCTCCGGGCCTTCTGAAACGTGCTTCTGACTCCAAATATGACCCCGCTTTCTGCATCCGGAGCTCCGTTTGGGAACAACGGACTTTTCCGGCATCTACAAAATCCCCCCCTCGGAATCTGATCGGCGAGAGGTCGCAATGATTGGGTTCTGAGGGAGAGGCCAGAATGCCGAAGTCCTGGGTGGCACGAGACTGTGGCACGCAAAAAGGGCGTCGGGCGCGAAATTCGCTGTTGGGGTCGCGCAAAGCACTTTCCGAGCAGCGCGGGCACCCGACCTCGCCTATAAATAGGGGACCTGGGTCCCCCGTACCGTACACAGGCTTTCCGCACGACAAGCTTCCAAGATCTCGTTCGCGAAATTGCCATTGCCGGCGCGAAATCCACCCGTTCGTCACGCAAAACCCCTAAGGATTTCGGCCTGTTTTTGCGCAAACACCCGGGGTTTTACGCGACAGACTTCCCAATTGTGCGCCGTCCACTAGGATTGCGCGCCAACTCTCAAACTTCTCTACCATCCTCTTCCGATTCCACACGCCTCATCCCTTAACCCACACGACTCCCGGAGCTTCTGAGATGGCCGATAATCAAGGGAATGAGGGGGATACCGCCATTCGTAGAGCTGAGATGGCGGCGAACAGGGAGGTCTACGGAGCCAAGGAGATCGTTTCCAACAATCAATCCTTGTTCAACTTGCTGACGCCGGCCCAGAAGACGTATCCACTGCCGGACAACCTGCCACTCTGGAACTACGGCATCCTGGATGAGGTTCCAGTGCCAGGGTTTGAGGTTGATGCGCCATGGACCTGGGTGACTCGGGAGGACGAGCTTCCCCGCTATAACATCACCAACAATGGGCATCCTTCCAGGGAGACCAGGCACTTAGATGTCTATGTCCTGAACCTGAGGACGCGAACCATCGCCGGGAGTGAGCCTACTGCGGAGAACTCTCCAGCCCTCTACTCGAGCACGTACCGCCAGAGTGTCACTGACGACACCAAGGGCTGGCTGAAGGACTGGGACTTGCGGTCTGGGGGAAATTTCACCAGTGAGTGGGCCTAGGCGTTCTGGGTACGCCACATCTGCGATCACTTCACGGAGGAGTTGCGGTACATCGGCTTGTTTGAGGCGGTGTGGACGTCGCAGTTCCACTTCTACCAGCAGTCCGAGCTCGGGCCGGAGCTGTTCACCCGCTGGTCCCCGGATACCAACACCTTCCATCTTCACCATGGGGAGGTCAGCATCGGTCTCTGGGACATCCACTGCATCGGAGGTATCCCGCTGGAGGGTTACCAATACGATGAGTTCCTGCCTCCGAGGAACACCTGGGGAGACAGGTCACTGACTCCCATCCTGACATGGCATCTACTGGACCTGGCTACGGAGCGGCTCGGGGTCAAGGACTTCCACAAGGACATAGCCTACAAGGAGTGGTTCAGCCAGTTCTTGGAGCATGACCCCGCGGTCAAGATGCCAGGCAGGGGGAAGCGGTGCCTGACCGCGGCTCAGAGGAGCCGGAACGGGTCGTACTGGCGGGTCCTGGAGACGGGAGACTACCGCTCATTGGGGTACCGCGTCATCGAGGCCCGGGACCCAAATGTCCCGTACGCGGTGTTCCTGGCCATCTTTCTGAGTGGGTGGCTCCTGCCAGTGCGGGACACGAGGATGGGCGTCCGCCCGGCGACACTGGCGATGGCGGGCGCCATGGCCGCCAAAAAAAGATACAACCTCGGGGTCCCAGTGCTGGCTAAGCTGTACGCCATCCTGGGACGCATCTCGCGAGGGGGGTCGCCACGAAGGGTCTGTGGGCCCTTTCAATTCTTCCATGGCTGGGTGGCTGCTCACCTCGGCGGGTACACGTTTCCAATCGCCGTCATTCCTCCGGGAAATGGCCTGCGACCCTCCCTGCTGATCATCGTGGGGGTCACTCCGATGACCCTAAATGAGGAGGGCGTGAGGATTCAGATTGGTAATCACACCAATTTCAACTTCAGCCCGTTCCCCACTCCCGTTGGCCAGATGATCAACAATGGACAGGGTCCGCTGGAGCAGCACGGATACTTCCTGAGCATGCGGGGCGGGGTGCTCGTGGCTCGGATCGACGAGAAGGTGATCTGCGAGCCCTACGTGCCAACCCGGTTCGCCAGGCAGTTCGGGTGCCTTCAACGGATGCCGAAGTGGGTATTCACTACTGTCTGGGAGGAGACGAACCCTTACGTCCTTCTCCAGATGTGGCTAATGTTCGCCGCTTTCGGCTCTGGCGACGTCATCACTCTCTCTCCTACCGGGGTCGACGCAGGCTTGGCAACCGAGTACGCCGAACACTGGGCCATCGCGTACCCTGAGGGGCTTCTACGGAAGCTAGTTCGGCGGCTCGAGGTCACCCGTGCGGAGACCAGGCGTCAAGGAAGGAGGCGAGGCGCCGTTACGCGGGGGAGAACGGAGGCACGCCAAGCAGCGGAGCTGGCGCGAGCAGGGACTTCGGCGGCGGGCACATCGCAGGCTGCCGCCACGACTTCAGCGCCCAGAGAGGGGGCACATGCGGTGGTCGGGGAGCAGCCCGGGAAGCAGGTAAGGCGTCTACTCGAACCCTCCCACGATGCAGTCTTCCCAGCGCTGTGGTCGGCCTGGATGACCCTGCGGCAGTCGCTGGGGACCGAAATCATCTGGCAGAAGATAACCAGAGAAGGAATCTATCTGCCAGTGGTCGGGCGCCTTCAGGTCACCGACAGGGTGAACTTCCACCGGCGGTATGCATATCTGATGGCCATGGATGAGTACGCACGCCAACGTGGTCAGCGTGCGGAGCCGTCCCTTCTGGTGAAGGTGATGCTCGGTCTAGAGCCTGCTCCAGAACAGATGCCGCCAGAGGAAGATGATAGTAACGACGACTTCGAGGAAGAGGAGGAGACGGGGGAGGATGAAGGCTCCGAAGGAAGGTCCTATCAGGGGAGCCCACAGGAGAACGGTGAGGTGGCTGGCTCTGGCAATATTGATATCACTGAGCTCCTCGAGGTCCTCTTCTATCCCTACTCAACCTGCTTCATCCATTCTCTTATGCAGCTTCTAACCAATTTCTCCACCTTTCTCAGGAGTGCACGGATGTTGGTCAGGCATCCTCAGTAGGAGTAGGAGAGGCGCTAGCAGGACAAGACGGGGGCCAGATACCCATCATTGAATTGACAAGCGCTGAAGGGTCCCGTGCTGCAATTGCTCCTGCAGAGGCCAGGACAGCGGAAGACGACACTCTGGATTCCCGTAAGTCTCCTTACTTTACTGTTGGTGCTTGCCGTTGATGATCCTTGACTAACCACGGCATGCCCTGCGCAGTGATCTCAATACTGGAGGCTCGTCGGGCTGCCGAACCCGGGCCATCCACGAGTGGACCGGTGGCAGACATGCCGCCTGCTCCGGAACAGACTTCTCACACCGAGCCGGCCCCACCAACTGCTGATCAGGGGGCAGCGGACGCCGGCGGTGCTGTCATCGGAGAGAGGTCGGGGGCTGGCGAGGGTGTCAACGCCGCTGGGGCGAGAGAAGAAGGTCGCCCAGATGTTGGGGAACCTATCCCCTGTGAGGACATCCCAGGGGCGGACCCTCCAGCAGACCTGCTGGCTGCCTTCCCTGCTTACCGGCCGGCCGACCCCGAGGAGATGGATGACTCGGACACGGAGGCGGTCGAGGAGAGCCGGATAACGCGCCGCAGGGGGTGGAAGTGCATCCAGCGCTTCCTCAAGCGACCCTCATCGGAGTGGCTGGGGCGCATGGGATCGCTTCAAACCTGGCTGCGCTTCCTGTGTGCCGGGGAAGCCGATGCTCGACGCCTTCATCTGACGGTCCGTGATTTCATGGCCGAAAAGATGCGCGAGAGCCGCCGGCATGCCGATGTCACACAATGTCGGGACATGTCGGAGAGCACGCGGGCGCTCCTCGTGGCGGAGTAGGAAGTCCGGCGCCTTGAAGGGCAGGCGGCAGAGAAGGAGGCCTTCGTCGCAGTGTGCACTGAGCTTGTGGAGCAATTAACGGCCCAGCTGGTTGACGCCCAGGTATAGCTGATGGAGGTGGGCCACCAGATGGTCACACTTCAAGTCGAGCGGGAACGTGCACAGGACAGGATCAGCGAGCTACGCGCTGCGACTACCGACAAAGAGAGGGAATGCAGAGAGCGAGAAGCAGCTCTAGAGGCCACCATCCAAAGGGTAGTGGCGTTGGAAAGACTCATTCAACACGCTAATCCCTAGGGGCATTGTTTTTTCCATTCCCAGAACATTTTTCTTCAGATACTCAATAATTCGATCCATTTTTATGAATCAACATATTTATCTGCATCTTTTGGCATAACATGCTCAACCACAATTCATTGTCTCGCGGGAGCGTTAACCAAGCTTCAGGCATCAACAATTGGGCCTGGATTTCTAAAGAAAAGAGGGAGGTCATTCCTAGGAAAGGAGACCTTAGACCTAATCAATGTACCATCCCCCAACTTGTTCCGAAACACGAGCGGGACAACGCTAGGGGCGTTGAGATTTTATCCGAACATAGGGAAATGAGAAAGGGTGAATCGCGTGTCCCGAATACAGAAATCCACGACGGTCGGCCTTCCAGGAAATGCCCAAGACAGCAAGCAGACAATGGATCAATCGACCATACTACTGTAATAGACGGACCGAAGGTCATCATTCATATTGCAGGAGGCGGATCACATGTCATCATCAATGCCGCTTTGGGGGTTCCTTCAGGCACAAGGGTGGAAATCCGGATCAACAGGGAATGCGAAGCATGGGGCGAAGTGATGATTTGTTCGGACAGAATCTAACACTCCCAAAATTGCGCCACCGTGGGGAAAGCGTATTAGGCGGATGCACTAATCTGGCCGTGAATCACCCCAATTCTCAGACAGATCTTCTTTGACGAGGAAACTGTCGCTTCCCATCATTGCAATGGGGCATCCCGAGCTGAATCGGGGAGAATATCACAACCGAACCACTCTATCAGAAGCCAGGCCAGACGGCCGGCGACGAGGAGGGGCGGGACGTAGCGATCCCTAAGGCTGGACCCGAGTCGAGATGCCCGGGCGTTCCTACGTACTCCATCAGGCTGGAGATCAAGCCACACGTAGTTCTGAGAGTGCAGTTTTAACGTCATGCGGGACGTAGAACCCCGTTTAGGGAGATATTAGTTTAAGGTCGTAGAGCTTGGACCATAGGGGCAGATCTTAGTTTAAGGTCTTAGAGCTCGGACCATAAGAACCTCAAAGTACGCCACATCGTGGTCCTATCCCCTAGATATGCGAAGATGCACTGAGGGATAGTGTCAAGAGTGTCGAGGTTTCGCCTGGTCAGAATGGGAGGTGGAAAACGTAATGTGAATCATGCTGCCATTCACTCAAGGACTGGGGGCACCGGCGTAATGATATGGGAGTACTGCCGACCGTGGCAGAAAAGAAGCATCAATATCGCACTGACCGTTGATGGAATGAGGCAGCAAACGAGCATCAACCACTCAAGCGCAGGATTCATATCGATTTGCTGCCCGAAGCCCTTGGGGGAACCAGCCCGAGTCAGTGGGAGAGCACTGAGGCATTGTGTCCCGACCGCTCACGGGGGTTCCACCCAGGGCATAGGCGATGGGTCCGAATGAAGGGGAGCACGAAGCCTGAAAAGTGGAAGGAACCTGACCAAGCTGAACCTGACCCTCCTGGAAATAAACCAGAGTACTCTTGACACCGGTGGACCACTGCAAGGGGTCGAGGGACACGCCTTGAGGGTGACCTGAAGGCGGTGGATTCCCCAGAGAAGGGGGGAATCTCTAAGAGGTGGGGGGCTGGACCCGAAGTTTCAAACATCTGTGCGTTCCTATGTATCTCATAAGGATGGGAATCAATCCACATGTAGTTCTTGAAGCGCGGCGCAACACAATCGGGAACCAGCACGGGGAGGGGTGCGGGTCTGGCCCTCGCACCCAGAAGAAGCAGTATTTGATATTTCTTGTTTTTCCTTAAAGGTGGATGGTTTTTCTTTGCGCAGTGACATGCCTGTGATTAAAAAATCCCTGCCGTCGCCACAATAATCAAGCCATGAAAGGCGTTGATAAATGGCGTGGTTATTAACCAGCGCCCAACGTGAGTGTCCCCTGAGGAGAACATCACGATGCAGTGTCGTTTCTCGTCGGGCGGCCAAGACGATCACAGTTTACGGTCGTGTGGTAAGACCAGAACACAGTTTAAGGTCGTGTGGTTCGGACCATGGAGGAATCCACTTATTGCGATACGGTGGACCCAGCGGAGGTGGGGACAAATCCCAGCCCTGCGGTCACGCACAATTCCAGGAGAAGGATCCTGGGATAGGGGCCTGCATATGTCCATCACCCGAGGGGCAGAGATGCTAGCCTCCAGCTATGCTGGGCCCAGAACGCGATTGTTCGGGCGACTCCTTCCTCCTCATGGGGACGAGGGTCTAGCTACACATGGCTCTTAGGGAGGACATCAACATATATCCTTGGTGTTCAGATCGTGGGAGCCTCGAAAGACACCATTACCCTGGTTGGCCTGCCTAACTTGTAGAGGTGTACTGAAGGTCAGTATGAAGAGAGAGTGTCGAGATTCTACTACAACGCACAGAGGCGGAGTGTGATGAGGACTGCGCAACCAATGTTCAGAGCCTGAAAGAGCCGACATGGCGATCAAGGATGTCGCTGACCATATTCGCAACACAACATCCGATCGCGTCAGCCTAGGATGAGGAAAGCAAACGAGCATCAACCGCTCAAGGGCAGGATTCATATCGATTTGCGGCCCAGGAAGGCCCGAACAAGAGGAAGCGCGAGGCCCGACAAGCAACACAGGACTTGTCGGGATTGAATCCGACACTACAGGTCATAGACCGGAGTCCCCAAAACATGTTAGCAGATCACCGGAAAGGGTCGGAGGACTCACCCTGAGAGCAACCAAAAGACGGCAGATCCCCGTGATCAACCAAGAGACGGGGCTGGACCTGAAACACAAACGTCCAGGCGGTCCAACGTATCCCATAAGGATGAGAATCAAGCCATACGTAGTTCTTGAGAGGCAGTTTAACGTCATGCAGGATGATGAGGGTTGTGAGGTAGTCCCACACACGGGGGAGGCGTACGGTACGACCAGTAGACCGACGTGAATGAGGGCATAGTCCCCCGCTCACGCCATACGCCTCGCACAAAAAGGAGGGGAACTTGGGCCAGAGGCCCAACGCGGGATAGAGACTCCCGGGAAATGGGGCTGGGCCTGAAACATGAATGTCCAGGCGGTCCTACGTATCCCATAAGGATGGGAATCAAGCCGCACGTAGTTCATGAAGTGCAGTTTAACGTCATGCAGGACGAAAAAGGAAAGGAGGGAGCGGAAGGCATCCCCAAACGTGGGGGGCGTACAGCGTGGTGAGCAAACCGACGTGAATGATGGAATAGCCCCACGTTCTGACCATACGCCGCATACCCAGAGGCACTTGGGCCAAGGGCCCGAGATGGGATGGAAATTCTCGAAGGATGGGGCTGGGCCTGAAACATGAATGTTCAGGCGGTCCTACGTATCCCATAAGAATGGGAATCAAGCCGCACGTAGTTCTTGAGGTGCAGTTTAGCGTCATGCAGGACGAAGTGCAGTTTAACGTCATGCGGGACGAAGTGCAGTTTAACGTCATGCGGGACGAATGCTGAACAGTTTAACGTCTTGTAGCTCGGACGTGGTGCAATTTAGCGTCATGCGGGACGAATGCTGAACAGTTTAACATCTTGTAGCTCGGACGTGGTGTAGTTTAGCGTCATGCGGGATGAATGTTGAACAGTTTAATGTCCTGTAGCTCGGACGTGGTGCAGTTTAGCGTCATGCGGGACGATGGACGCTAAGGAAAAGTACTGCTTGAGGAACCTAGCATTGGTGGGAGGAGTGACACGCTCACCATCCATAGTCTCTAGGGAGTACGCGCCATTGGGATAGACCGTGTGGATGACAAAATGTCCCTCCCACTTGGGCTCCAACTTGGGCGGCTTCCTGCCAGGGATCATTGGTGCTCTTAGGGCCAGTACTAGATCACCCTGCAGGAAGGAGCGGAGGCGAACCTTCTTATTGAAAGCTCGAGCCATTCTGCTTTGATGCCTCTACAAGATGTGCAAAGCACGAAGCCTATTCTCATCCAGTGCTTCCAACTCGACTAGACGGGCTTCAGCAGCTCTGTCCGGCGCTTGCTGGTCGTAGACCGCAGTTCGCAAGGACGGTAACTGGATCTCGATGGGCAGGACGGCCTCAGCTCCATACACCAGGGAATAAGGGGTCATCTGGGTGGAATTGCGAGTCGTCGTCCGATAATCCCAGAGGGCGTTGGGGAGCTTGTCCGGCCAACTTTTCTTGTTCTGACCAACCATCTTTTGCATAATGTTAGAGAGGGTTTTGTTAAACGCCTCAATCTGTCCATTCGCCTGCGCATGATAGCGAGATGTATGGTTCGAGCGAATGTTGTACTTGACGTACAACTTCTTCAACTCGGCTGCTCGGAAATTGGCTCTGTTATCCGTGAGGATAGCGTGAGGCACTCTAAATCGATAAATGATGTTGGAGGTCACGAAGTCAGCGATAGAACAGGATTTGACCTCTCTAAGCAGAATCGCCTCTGCCCATTTGGAGAAGAAGTCCGTGGCGGTCAGAATAAACTGGCACTGGCGAGCTGTCGCCGGCAGGTAAGGTCCCACAACGTCCAGACCCCAGACTGAAAAGGGCCATGAATACCTGGTGGTATGGAGAGTCTCCGGTGGCCGATGCACAAAGTCCGCATGAACCTGGCACGCATGGCACTTCCTGGCATACTCGATGCAGTAATGGATCATGGAGGGCCAGAAGTATCCCAACCTCCGAATCTGGTGGGACAGCTTCGGCCCAGTCTGATGGGCACCACATGAACCAGCATGAACCTATTGCATGACTCGTGGGATCTCAACTCCCTAAAGGCAACGAATGAGAACACCATCAAATCCGCGTCTATAGAGGATCTGCTCCAGGCCGGGACTGCTCTGGAGGAAAAACTGTGATGCGCGGCGTCAAACTTGCTCGCGCTCGGCCCGATCCGACGGGAGAATGCCATGTTGGAGGTACTCAACCAGGGGCGTCCTCCAATCGTGGGCTGATTCGACTGCCATATCTGGGGTACTCGGGGCTCCGGGCATAGGTGCAACCGTGGTGAGATTACTTACCGACGGGCCGCGATCTCCCTCCGGGATAATGGGAGCGACGAGCCTGCGGTGCGTCACGCGGATGATCAGGTTGTCCTGTTCAGGCTCTGCGAGTGACGCAGCAAGGCTGGCCAAAGCATCTGCTCGACCGTTCTGCGACCGGGGAATATGGACAATTTCTGGCCGAGAAGGGAACTGGGCCATCAGAAGGAGGGTGCACTCCAGCAATGGAACAAGTTCCAGCTTCCTGACAACATAGTCACCATTGATCTGCCTAACGACCAGCTCGGAGTCCCCTTTCACACACAGATGGGGAACGTCGATCTCGAGAGCTAACTCGAGGCCAGTGATGAGGGCATGGTATTCCGCCTCATTGTTGGTACAGCCCTCTGACAACAGGAAAGAGTATGGCAGCACGGCTTGCTCCGGGGTAATGAAGACGATACCCAAGCCCACTCTATTGAGCTTAGGATTATCGAGTCTTCTACCGGTGGGGCTCCGGGAGGCACCGTCATAGTGCATCTTCCAGCATGGATCAACACGATCGACCGAGAGAACGGCCTCATCAGGAAATCCTAGATCCAGCGGCTGATCCGCAGAGGTCGGGTGAGCAGCCGGAAAGTCCGCCAATGCTTGCCCTTTGATGGCCTTCTGAGACACATACCTGATGTAGAACTGCTGTAGAACCACAGCCCACCGCGCTAGATGGCCAGTCAACATAGGCCGACTCAGGATATATTTCAACGGGTCTACCCGAGAAACCAACTGTACCTCATGGTGCTGCAAGTAGTGCCGTAATTTCTGTACGGCAAATACGAGCGCCAGGAAGCTCTTCTCGATGGGGGAATACCTTACTTCCGCATCGAGGAGCATGCGACTGAGGTAATAGAGGCTATTCTTTGTTCCCTCGTTGTTCTTCTGGGCGAGAAGGGCACCAAGGGACCGTTCCAGGGCAGTCACATAAAGGACCAGCGGCTTCCCGGATACAGGCGGCATCAGAACTAGAGGCTGAAGCAGGTACTGCTTGATTTCCTCTAAAGCGGTCTGACACTCCTTATCCCATACATAGGTGGCACCTTTCTTCACGAGCTGAGAAAAGGGATTACACTTGCCGGCCAGATTCGCGATGAATCGGCGTATATAGGCTAAGTGGCCTTGGAACCCTTGCAGTTCCCGGATGTTACCTGGGGGAGGAATCTGGCTAATCGCCTTGATCTTCTCTGGGTCGACTTCAATACCCCGGTATCTTACCACAAAGCCAAGAAACTTCCCGGAGGTGACCCTAAAGGCACACTTCAATGGGTTCATATTCAGGCAGCAAGACCGGAGGAAGCTGAACACTTTCTCAAGATCTTTGAGATGGTCCTGACGCTGGCACGATTTGACCACCAAGTCATCGACGTAGCATTCCACCAGTGTTCCGAGGATTGGCTTGAATATGCGGTGCATGGCCCGTTGATAGGTGGCACCTGCATTCTTCAGGCCGAAGGGCATGACCCGGTAACAAAAGATACCTTGGGGGCCCTGAAGGTAGTGAACTCCTCATCCTCAGGGGCCATCCGGATTTGGTTGTATCCAGAGTATCCATCCATGAAGGAGAGGGCTTGGAACTCTGCCGTGGCATCAATCAACAGCTCTGTCACCGGAAGGGGAAAATCATCATTCAGACAGTGGCGGTTGAGATCACGGAAGTCGATACAAACTCTGATCTGCCCATTCTTCTTCCTGACCGGCACAATGTTGGCCAGCCATATGGGGTACTGAACTTCCCTCACGAAGTTGGCTTTGATAAGCTTGTCAACTTTGGCCTCAACCATGGCACCGTGGAATGGGTGCATCTTCCTGGGAGGCTGCTTGAACCCGCGATGGTTCGCCGGGAGACCAAGGCGGTGGACGGCTACCTGAGGATCTAGCCCCAGCATCTCGTCATAGCCCCAAGCGAACACATCACGGTGCTGTTTGAGAAAGTCCACGTACTGCTGCCGCTCCTCAGAGGGCATGGCGGCACTGACCAATGTGGGTCTTGGATCTGCCTCGGTTCCAAGGTTCAACTGTACTAACTCATCGACCATGGCGGAGACGCCCTCCTCAAAGGCTGGCGGTGCGTCTTCCACGTCCTCTCCACTCGGGGGGGAATCTTCCACAGGAGAGACTGCGTTGGAAACTGCATTGGGGCTGCCAGATCCTGCTGGGCCGCTGGTGCTGGCATGGGCGGTCGCGGTCATCTCAACAGGAGACTCACAGGCCATCGAGACCATGGCTACGTTCAACCGATGGATCGGGAGGACGTAAGCGTCATCCAAACTTGCCCAGGGATCACTTGAAACAGCAATAGGATCAACCTCACCTGCCAGGATCTGCTTATCCTTGCTCTAGTAATAGTCTGCGTCCAGATAGCGGGCTTCACATGAGGCAAAAGGAGAGGCATCTCCCTGAAGCACGCCTACTCGACCATTGAGGGAGTATTTAAGGCATTGGTGGTATGACGAGGGAACCGCCGCATGAAGGTGGAGCCATGGCCTGCCCATCAATGCGTTGTACGCAGTTTCCGGAGAGACTACCATAAATTTGGTGTTGGCAACCAGGTCACCGAACTAGGTCTTCAAACGTATCTTGCCGACCGGAGTTTGCTCGGTGCGGTCGTACCCTTGGATCCTGAGGTCGGAGGGAATCAACTCATCCTCAGATAACCCCAATCTCCAGAGAGTCCGAGTTGGAATCAGGTTAATCCGAGACCCCATGTCGACAAGACAACGCCAGACTTCCAGACCATTGAACTGGCCAGTGACATACAGCGGACGAATGTGCCCCTGTATAGGAGGGTCTTCATCCTCACCAGAGAACGAGATAACTGCCTGACATTCGGCGTCCTCAATCGTTTCGGCGTGAAAGGCCTCTGCAGCCGCAACCTCCGTATCAAACTGGAGGGGGCTCTTCAGGGCTTCAGCGAGCGCCTCGCGCATCTCAGGTGACAGGCGCAGAGCCTCAAGGATGGAGAGCCTTGCTGGGATGCCGGCCAAGTGCTTCAGGACATCATACTTTCTTGCCAAGCGCGAGCCCCTGGCTATAGGAGGTTGCTCTGCGGTTGGAGGCATGATGGGCCTTGCCGGTTGGACCGGCGGCCGACTGGTGCATGGCGCATCCCGCTGTTCACTGGTTACAGCCCGGGAAGTGGTCACTGTACTGGGGCCAGGAGGCCCGGATGGACTCGTGGCAGGACGGAGATGGTCGCGGCGCGGCTGAGGCGGTTCTTCCGGGTCCCACACCACAAACAGTGGCGGAGGCAAATCCGTCATCCCCGGATGGGGGGGCTGTGCACGCTGAGCTCGGTTTTGAGCTTGCTGCCTAGTCTCAGTGGCGGGCACGGCCTGGCTAGAGGTACCAACTGCTGTTCCCCAGCGACTCCTGTTGTTGCGGTTCCTCCGACGGTGGCGACGACCGGGGACACTAGGGAGGTCCACCTGGTGTTCTTCAACGTCGGGAATCGAAAAGGGATTTACCAGCTCAACGATATTAACCGAAGCGTACCCAACACTGTCATCGGACGAATCATTCATCACCGGGAGGATCCGAGGAGGGACCCCCATCTCCGGGGGCATGAAATCACCGAGAGTGCGGGATAGTGGCGGAACTGGCGGGGCACGCTCTTCCTTCTTGCGCTGCCGCCGTTTTCTCTTCTCTGAAGAGGCAGGCTGGGACGACGATGCCGAAGCATCACCCATAGATTCTGGGGGCTCAGGCTGATTCAAGCGTGCACAGATGATTCCATAAGGGCGCGAATGGTCGTCTTGCGGGCCATCCAGTTATTATACTTCTGGGATCCGCGGTCGGAGACCAGCTGCCATTCGTCCTTGTTGCCACTATCATCATCTGATCCCACGAACACACCCACCACTTGTGTTGGAGCTGGGCCCAACCTGATTACATTGTTGTTAATCTGGTCTTGGAGCCAATCCTTAAACACGTAGCACCGCCGGATGGTGTGCCCCAGGGCCCGATGGTAAGGGCAGTAGCGGGGGTTATCCGTGAGATGTGCCTCCTCTGGCCTCCAACACTCAGGCAGTCTCACAATCCTCTGATCTAGGGCGCTCCGGAAATAACCGGGGACCTGATCCTCGTGAAATGAGTAAGTTAGGTATCGCGGGGCCCCTAGGAGCGTGGTCTTGATGAGGGGATGGAGGGGCCTGCCGAGGAGGTGGACCCTGACTATCTCGCCTGGGTTGTGGCGGTACATTACGCGGAGGGGTCGGCCGGTTCTGGGGCTGCCGCTGCTGGGCCGGGAACTGAGCCCGTGGAGGCGGATTCCCGTGAGGGTGTGGAGCTGGCCTCGCCGGCAGCAGCTCCAACGGCCTGGGGACCTCTATCTGGGCAACAGCAGCGGGCTCAGCCCTGCTGACTCTCCTTGCAGGGATCATAGGAGGCAGCGGGTGTGCCTGACTGGCCTGTTGCAGGGCTTCCTCAAGACGTTGAGATTTGTCTGAGACGTCCCTAAACCCTCCGGGGTAATTATGAGTGATCAAGGAAGGGACCAGCTCGGTCTTGACGTTCCCGATGCACATTGTCAGCAACTGCTCCTGAGTCAATGGCATGTCAAGGGAATACGTGAGACCCTTCCATCGGGCGACGGAATCCGCGACTCGCTCATCAGGCTTTTGCTTGCACTTGAAGAGGTCTGCGATACTCGTCTTCCGGGTCGTGGAACTGAACTAATAGAGGAACTATCTACGAAGGTCCTCCCAGCTAGTTATCGACCCGACGGGGAGCTGGCTGTACCAGACAAATGCTGGCCCTTCCAGTGTCTGGACAAAGCAGCGTAGCTTAGCAGCCTCCTGCTATGCCGGAGTTCCCAACATAGGCCCGCACCTCGAGTTGAAATGGGCCAAATGCTGTGGCGGATCTCCAGTCCCGTTGAAGGGGGCGAAAGTGGGGTTCCCGAATCCCGGAGGTGCCGGCATGTCATCCACCCATACTGGGTATGGCTTGCCGTCCAGTGGGATCGCCACTTGCCGAGTCTCCAAGGCTTCCAAGCGGGCGATGAGTGCCGCCATTGGATCGTCCGGACATGGGTTCCAGTCCTGGCGAGGATCTCTAACCACGAGCGCATTGCATGGCCCTTCAATCGGGTCGTCGACCGGGTCTTCAAACTCGGCGGCTCGTGGGATGGCGGGTGGAGCGGCCCTTGGGGCAGCGGGAGGAATCCGAGCGGGGTCTCTCAGGTAGTCACGCCGATCGGGAGGGTGTGGTGAAACATACCGCGCCCTCTTGCCATAGGCAATGGCCTCTCCCCTGTCGGCAAACACAACATAATCACGGTTGCCCGGGAGAGTCTCGTCGAGGAGTGGTTGTTCCTGTCCCTGCTGTCCTGGCCTAGGATCACTATAGTCATGCCGCTGCTCTGCAGTGCGCTCGGCGAGGAGCTGGTCAACTAGCTTCTTCTGCTCGGAGAGCTGTTGACGTAGCGTGGCCTTCTCAGGATCCTCATACGCCCTCTGCATGGAGGCAGATGGGTCGGCGGGCTTTATAGCCCCGCCATGCTCTTTACCTTTGCTGACGTTTCGGCTCAACGTCAGTGCTTCAGTGGGTGTGGGGAGACCCAGGAGGTTCCTCTGGTGACGAGTAACTCTCATCGATGGATCCAACAACGGCTTGTCTTCGGGGGGAGAGCCCCCGTCGAGAAGTTCCATGCCGTTCCCCTCCCCCGACAGGTCATCCATATTGACCGTTTCCGTCCCTGGGGATGTACCCTCAGGGCCACCCAGTGAATCGGGCTGTCGGCGAATCGCACTGAAGCGTAGGGAAGCGTACTGCCCCCATCCACGGATATACACGTGGGGGTGGCTTCCTCGATAACCTTGCGGAGTACTTGAAAACAGTCAATGCATCGTTGTTGGAGGGCCTCGTGGTGCCCAAATGACCCGGGGTGCCGAACCGCGGGGAGCGTGGCCAGGTCAATTTGACGGCACTGCTCACCAATATCCTCCAGGTGCACTTGACTCCCGGGATATGGCATTTGTAGGCGGTGAAGACGGGAGTGAGTCTCCCGGAGAGTTCGGCGGAAGCATTCGAACTCATCCAGGGTGAGTGATTCGGGTGCATCAAAGTCCGGTCCTGCGACTGCCCAAAACTTCTCAGGGAGGTGGCCCTCTGCAAGGACGGTCCAGAAGCTCCACGACTCAAACTTGGGACCCAGGTCTCCTTGGTCCTCTTCAGCGACTGGGAATGGACAGGGAACCGACAGTGGTGCCGAGGCGGGCCGCCGGGCCGACGGGCTGGCCGGCGGTGAATACGGAGAGCGGGCCGATTGGCCCCCATATCCCGGGCCACCCTCTAAGGGTGGTGGTGCCCCAGCTACCACATCACGATAGGACGAGCCGACAAGAGAACATCCTGCCGTAGCGTCGGTGCTCGCCGAGGGTGCACTAGATCGTGGTTCGACCGTCGGTCCCCAGAGAAAGTCTCCGGCTTCTCCGATCGAGGCAGAAGGCGCTTCCGGAGGGGCCGGTACCAACCACAAGCTTGATCCTTGGGGGTCTACCAGGCCCTCGCTACTCCGGATATACCTTCATAGAGAAGCGGGGATCACATCGATCTCGCTCTCGGGGAGTACGAGGCTGACGTGCCGCATTCCTACCCCTGCCCCTAACTGGCGGGATCGGGGGGAGGGCTCTGTCGCCGAATCGTACTCCGCCTCTATATCAGAGAAACGAACCGGTCGGATCTCTATTCGGAATTCCCTAACATTCCTCCCTCGACGTCGACGCCTCGCCTTCCTGCCCCTGGGTGGTTCTTCAGGGCATGTCTGATCTCTGTCCTGGCGTCCTCCGGCAGCACCGGTGCTGGGGCCAAAGGACTGGAAAAAAATGTGCGAGGAGCACCGGGACAGATATCAAAGGGGACGCGGGGAGAGATGATTCCGGGCAAGCCTCCGGGCCGGGATCGAAAGGTGGGATGACTCATGCCTCTTGGATCAGCCACACGGAGTAGACCCTGTTGGTGAATAGCGCTACCGCGAGGTGGCCCGCGGTGGCTATTTCCTGTACCAGCAACCGGGAGAGTCAACCCAACCTGCCTTTGGGGCGGTCGGGGCCTCGATCCAGGTCGGGCATAGACGTGCCCCTGCTCAGGATGCGTAGGGGCCTGGTGACTGGAGCCAGCAGTGGCTTGGGCCAACGCGGCCGCTGTTGCTGGGACCCCAAGGTGGGCATCCTCTTCTGCTCGTGCCCGACGTTGGCGTCGGGACAGACGAGTCGGGATGAGCGGCGAGGGCAGGTGGAGAGCCTGTTCTTCGACTTGAGAGGCCTGGCGGCGGTGTTGACGTGGCCTGACAGGAGCCCTTATCGCGGATCCCTGGAGCGAATCACGGATAGGGTGGTCCCGGGCATCTTCCACCTCATCCGCATAGGGGAGGGAGCTGTCGGAGCGTTCCAGGGATAAACTCCCGAAGCGGTTGGACGTCGAGGTAGGCAGCGGTGCCTCCCTGCACGGCCCTCGGGGGCGGCGTTGGTGGCGAGGTGCAGCTTCCTCGAGGTCTAGGCGATCCATGTCCGTGGTGGGGATGACTCCCTCTTCCTCATATCTCCGCACCAAGTTGTTGATCACCATTCTCTGGATGACCTCCGAGGGGGAGAGAGGGCGTGGTTGGCCTGCAGTTGCGGCTGCTGGGACGGCTGTGGAACGGGCGGGACCGCGCGGAGTAGCTGCGTCTGTGTTTCCCCTACCCCTGCGCCAGTGGGTGGGCGGCGATCGGGCACTGGATTGGGTGACCTGATTCCTGAAAGAAGGGAGAAGATCCCGTTAACACTGACATGAAAAGGAATCGACAACCAACCATTAGTTCCGCGATGCCTTCCGTGGGGGGAACCCAGGCCATCGACGTCACGAGACGGAGTGCCCGATTTCCCTTCCCCAGCCCCTGGCGGGTTCCGTGCCCCAGTGCTGAATGCTCGGCCGGGCAACATGCTGGTCTTCCAACACCTCCGAAAGCCATCGGTCTTCGTATTGAGGAGAAGAGATTCACGTCGGGTTCACCATTTTTCTGTTTCGGTGCGGATGTGCGTCGGTTTTCTGTTCCGATGCTGTTCTGCCAGGACGCGTTCGCGCGTGCGCCCGTCAACCCGAGGGGATGGGAGCGCGGCTTGTGGCCCCGAAGTCCCGCTTTCCAAAGGCGGGCAGCATCCGTCCCTTATTCAGGGGCGTCTTCTCCTTGATCGAAACCGGGATGATGGGATGTCGGCTCCTCCTTCCGTGGACGTCTCCTCGGAACTCGTCGCCTAATCCAGGTCTCCCTCATTGATTTAAGAATGTTCGTGAATCTCATTCCCGGCGCCATATCTTCATGGACACCGGTTAATTACGCTGCTTCCGCCCAGATGCTCCAAGGAGTCTGGTCGGGGCAGCAACCTGCGGTGAGGAGACCGGGTAGCTCCAGGTGTTGGGGGCGTGTCTTAACACTGCGGCTCTGCATGTCTGCCTTCCGTCCATAATAGGGCTTCTCGAAGGCGTGATGGCCTAAGGCATCCCGCGCTGGGTACGGGGAACTGTGTTACCTGAGGTTTTCCTCAGCTCCCCATGTTTAACACGGGGTATGCCGCGAGTTTAACGTCTAGTGGGGACGGCATCAGACTGATCAACACGAGAAGTAGATCAGATGACAGAACCCCTTGCGGGGAACCTCCGACGCTGGGGCGAGCATGTGGGCGGCTTCTCGAGTGAAGTGGAGTGGAATGAAATGGCATGACCCCACCAGGATGTGGCGGCCCGGGTAAGGGTCAGGATGGATGATGGAGTGAATAGCTTGGACCCCGTAGGGGCTTCCTACGTACCGCGCGTTAGCGCAGATCAAAGTCAGCGTAGTTCGGATATACAGTTTAACGTCATGTTGGACGTTGGCAAGCCGACTCACAAGGAGGTCGAGGCTGCCGGGTGGAGGATTGAACCGAACCACCTCACACAGAGGGAGATGGAACGGCCGGGTGGATCACAGTTTCACGTCATGCTGGACGCTAAAAAGAGAAATAGAAAAAGGCAGTGGGGAAGCACAATGGATATACACATGTGCAGTCCCCCACAAGGGCAGATTCATAGGTGAATCGACGCGAATGTGAACCCGGGAGGGGTCCACTGATGGAAGAACCGACGTGAATACGACCGGGATGACCAGGTGGTGGGCTTGAACCTCAGGGAGGCTTCCTACGTACCCTGTTTAGGAGACAGGGATCAAAGTCCACGTAGTTCATTCTCTCAGGACATACGCCCTGAGGCAGCCCGGATGCGGCAAAACTCAGTTGGAGAGGGACTTGGGCCAAAGGTGAGAGACCTCGATCCCTGTCACGCCCTCTGCTGGCTTCGACAGTGGGGAAGCACAATGGAGATACACATGTGCAGTCCCCCACAAGGAACTAGGGGTTTGTAATACCCTACCCCCGTGGGCGAAGGCCACTCCAATAAATCGTCCCTAAAGAGGGGCAATCCCGACATCCCTATAGAGACGAGCGGGTGGGGGCCACATCCAAACCGGGGGGGACCCTGCGTGCGGGGCACGAGATCGGTTGATGCGGACGGTTTAACGTCTTGCCGGACGAAGTACAGTTTAACGTCGTGTGTTGAGGACGAAGCGGACGGTTTAACGTCTTGCCGGACGAAGTATAGTTTAACGTCATGTTGGACGAAGATGCTTGGCAGTTTAACGTCTTGTCGCGAGGACGTGGATGCTTGGCAGTTTAACGTCTTGTCGCGCGGACGTAGTACAGTTTAACGTCATGTTGGACGATGGATGCTTGGCAGTTTAACGTCCTGCAGCGCAGACGAAGATGCTTGGCAGTTTAGCGTCTTGTCGCGTGGACGAGGATGGTTCCGCCAATGGATCTGTGTCACTTCGCGCGATCTTGGAGGGCCGCACGGGAAGACAACGCACGGTGCGGGCACCCGGGATGAAGATCATCGGGCGCCACGCAGGCGAGTACCCTCAGGGGGTCAAAGGGGGCGAACCTGGCTGTTTAAGCGCAAAAGAGGAGCTTGGCGCGCAATACCGCGGGTCGGCGCGCAAATGGGCGGGCTGGCGCGCAATTGGGCCAGCGCTTTGCGCGCGGAAGATGGAGATTGCGCGCACCGGGCCTCTGATAGCGCGCGGGGGCAACGGCCCATTCTCTAACGAATGGCCACTTTGTAAGGGGGGTGCGCGCAATCGGGCTGGATTGCACGCACCCGGGGGCAATTGCGCGCAAGAGGCTTCGTTTGCGCGCGACGGCCTTTGGGTGAAGAGTTGGTCAAAGGAAAGGATCCAAAGGGATTGCGCGCGAAGGCGAACCCCGAGGCTTGCTTGCGCGAAAGAAAAGAGGTTACCTGAAGATCGGCATTGCGCGCGAAGGGGGTTGGATTGCGCGCACGAGTGACCCATCGAATTCTGGCAACCTTCAAAACGTTGGGGGTCTCCATATATTTATAGGAAACCCCGGACGCGGAATCTCGCCGTCGGCGCGCAATTCATGGCGCGGGCGCGAAATTCCTTCGTGGGCGCAGAATCGGGGCTCCGACGCGCAAGGGAGTCGCGTGGGCCGCGGGCGCGCAAAATAGCACGCCGGCCCGGCGCATTGCGCGCATCCCGGGAGGATTGCGCGCTGCACTTCAACTTTGCGCGCGGGCCTCCAAAATTCCGCGCAAGGCCTCCGGGCCTTCCGAAACGTGCTTCTGACTCCAAATATGACCTCGCTTTCCGTATCCGGAGCTCTGTTAGGGAACAACAGACTTTTCCGGAATCTACAAATGTAACACCCCAAGTTTCTACGGTACGCTTCTCTTTGAATAATGTGATAGCGTGTGTTGTACACAACACCGAGTTCTAACACACCATAACCAATCAAACTAGCCGTTATGAATAGTAATACCTAATTTTTTAAATTATATATATTTTATATTTTAAAATGGACTTCATTTTTGGATACGGAATATCGAATTTATCCTAAAGTGAAATTTTGGTACTTTTTGGATAACTTTCATATTTTGATGAATAGTGAAAATTACTAAATTTTAATTAAAAACATCCTTTTTAATCAAAATAATTAATAGTGATAAATTATGAATTTGAGTGGTTTTAAAGTATATTTAGAATATATTTTTACCATTTAATATAATGTTGGTCATTGGACATAATTTTACAATTAAACCGAACATAAACAAGTGTCAATCTTTTGATAGTTATTATCTCTTAAAAACACGCTTTTTGTTTTAACAGCAGGAACTAATTTTAAATTAATTTCTGCCACTTCTGTGTTTTGAATTTAGAAAAATGGATTCCATATTTGGAATCAGGATGTTCAAATTGTGTAAATAGGTAACTTTTATTTTTAGACATTTTGAATAATTACTGCGGTAAATATTTTATTTACCATGGTTAAGGGTAAATCCGGTAAATAAGGGTTAAAAAATAATATTATAATAATACTAAATTACCCTAAAACGTATCCTAGACTTATTGGTTGATACATGTTCGACCATAGGCATCTTTGGGTCGATTTTGGGACCCCATGGTGCCACTTGTAGGTGATAGGGACACTTTATTTTAATTAACTTAAAATGAATACAAAAATGACACAAGCATATATCTTTTAGCAAAAAAAATTTTACATACGGTTATATATGTTGGATTTTAGATTAAAATATTAATTATAAAGATGAAAAGATTTCCTACATAGTGATAGTTCATTTATAATTTTTAGACATTAAATAATTTAATTTATTTATGACACCGTGATGATAAAATAATTACTATAATAGTGAAAAATTAAAATAATTGATATTATAAGTACCCAAATAAATATAATATGAAACTTTTAATGAATTAAACTAATTTTCTAGGATAATATGATATATTAGGATTGATTTAATGGACTTTTTTCTAAGTAATCAATCTGTTATGAGTTTCACAAAAATCAACTATTGAATAGTGTCAAAATTGACATAAAAGAGTTCTTAAAACAAATATTATATTATTAACTGATATTAAATTCCTAAAAATATAAGGTTCGGTCAAGAGACTTATATCATGATAGGTTCATCATTAATGGACCACTTGGGGGTCTCTTGGATGTATATAGTAAGTTTATTACCCATATTATATAAAAATACAAAGAGACATTGTAAAAGTGAAACTAATTAACTTAGAGTTAATACTTAAAGATAAGGTTAATATAAGTACCCAAACCTGTCTAAATTCTATTGGTTGAGTGGTTTTCGACCTATCCCCACCTTAACCTTTGAATAATCAACTTTGGAGCCATTATAAACTGAATATGAATTTATTATAAATTAATATTTCTAGCTTTTCCAAATGTGCCTCTCACCCCTCTTATAAAAGGGAACTCCTCCTTCTCATATATTCACACCTTCAAAGCCTTTTGGTTCGTCCAAACTCTTCCCAAATACTCTACCAACTTCCCTCACTACAACCTAGAGGCCTTAGTTTGATCATAAAGACAACCTATGGATCCCTTTTGATCAAATCAAAAGGAAGAAACTGTAGAGACCCGAAGCTTATCGTACATGGACATTACATTACTTTTGCGGAATACTTAGTACATAACAAAAACACACACACAAGGATCGTAATAGTTTAGTGTCTTTGGAAACTCAGAAAGTAATCTTCTAATCGTGGTGAAAGATCTTCAATATCTCCCATAAATATCTTCCCTTTTTTTTACCTAAAACCTTTCTTTATATCCTGGGGAAAAGAAAACATAAAAAAAGGGTGAGCTCAAATGCTCAGTAAGGGTAAACAAAAGAAATATCAATCACATCATATACATAAGAACGTAGCTTTTGGAAATCTTGACCTGCAAAAGAGCTCATAATATCATAACATGGGATAAATCATAGAATTGAAAATGAGATCCCCATAATCATAACATAAAACTTGAAACTTTGTGGCATGCACACATAATCATGGAAAATCATTTCTTGTTAGTCATGACTCATTGCCAAGACTATCTTAGTGGACAAAGTCCCTTTCTGAACCGAGTTCACTCCTCGTTTCAGTCCTGTATTACTGAACCGAAATAACCTTCCGTTCCAGCCATGTCTATCTCATGAGATATAAAGTCTTTACCCAATGCATTGGAGGGAGATATAGGTCCCACCCATCTTATAATGAATCCTTTCTTATGTGTGACACATAATCATAAAACATACATCATCGCATAACACAAGTAACAAAAATGGGATTCTTGAAACATCATGACATCATAAATCAATTCATAAAGGAATTCATAAAATAATTCCATCACAACATGATCAAATCAATGTAATAAGAGGGATAAAAATATAACCCTTTATTATCTTAGATGGAAAATAATTTTGATAAAACACTTGAACTCCATTCTTGAGGAAAATATCCTTTCTTCTTCAAAAACATTTTTCCTTTCATAGCATGTCATACGACTTTAAAATAAAAGAAGTTGATTAAAAATAAACTTGAAAACTTGTAAAGGAAGCTTCTTGGAACTAATGTTTTAAAAATCCATTCATGCCGTATAAGTTAAAAAAAACATTCTTCGTACTTTTGTCGGAAAAGTCAAAAAGTACCTCGTATGGAAAAACGACAAAAGATTCCTTTCATATTCTTTACTAAAAACTCACCTAAGGGTAAAATTGGATTTAAACTATTGCAAGTGGATGGAAACAATATTACATATTGAGGGAACATGGATGTGGATGATAAAATACACCCCAGTAAATACTTACGAATAAACAATCTCGGATAAAAATGAGATTGTGATATTTCCCTTACCTTAGGTCCGACTTGCTTTGTAAGTGTCCGAAACTCCTGTATAATGATTTAAATCATGTTATTGACTTATTACAGAATCATATTCATTGTTATGATATCATATATGGTTCACTTATGACATTATATTACCCGTTCTTTTGGAAATTCCATGTTAAAGAAGCGTTTTGGGTAAAATCGTTTCATTTATCGTAGGTGTTTTGACTTGTTGTTCTTGACATCATTATTACTTATATCATGATTTACTTACTTCCAGAATATAAAATATGATTTATATATCATATATATTCAGTATATATATATATAATAGGTAGATAAATAAAATGAAAAACACCGTTCATGGAGACGGTAGTCCGTACGTACGCATGAACGTTGTTTTCCTTTCCTTATTGTCTTGAAATGGAAGTAAGTAGATGACATACATATGTATATATATACATAAATCCAGTAGCTTTATAATGTCATATATTTCCTTATTATTTCTTATTTATACATTATAATCATTCTTAAATGGTTAACATGGAGAATGAATCTCATCGCGTCGTGGAGACGGTATTCCGTACGTACGCACGAGCGATGATTTCATTTCTATAAATATTGAATTGGATTGGAGTGGATTATACAATATATCAGTATCAATATGATGTTGTAATAACTATTTATAGTTATTATTTACACCATTATACCCATCCATGTAAGGTGGTGGTGGAAAATAGATTACACCACGGCGTGGAGACGGTATTCCGTACGTACGCACGCGCGGTGATTTCTTTTTCCGTAGGATGGATAGATGGTGAAATAGGGTTGTTTCATACTTATAATAACATATCAGTATATGAGTGATACTGATGTTATTACTTTATAATGAAACAACCTAAGAAGAAGAAGTGGAAGAAGAAATAAAGATGAAAGAATTAGTAACGGTAATTACCTCTTCTTTGAAGGGCCTCTTTGAGACCTCCTCTTAGGGCACTAAAATTGGTCTTTGAGGAAGACCAGAACCTCTAGGATGTTGCTAGGGAAGTGGAGAGGAGAAATTGGCAGGGGTTGGCCGAGGTTGAGTGCTCAAATTGGTGTGAGGAGGAGGGGGAGGAGGTGTCCTTTTATAGGGGAGGAGAGGGGCACCTTAGGAATATCTCAAAATATTATTTTATATTAAAGTCAAAATCGGTTTATAATGATTCCAAAGGGTCTTATTTCTAAGCTAAAGTGGGGATGGGTCGAAATCCTATCAACCAATAGGATTTAGACAAGTTTAGGGTATTATGTTAACCTTGTCAATTAGATTTAACTCTAAGTTAAATAATTTAACTTTTACCGTGTCTTTTTGTTTTCTTTCACTATATGGTTAATAAACTTACTATAACATGCCAAAAGAACCCCAAATTGTATATTATTAATACATATATCCTTATCTAAGTCATGTGGCCGAACCTTAGATTTTTAGGAATAAAATAACAATTAATAATATAATATTTGATTTAAAAACTATTTTGTGTCAATTTTTCCACTATTTGATATATGATTTTTGTGAAAGTCATAACAGAATTATATGTTCGATCCAAGTTGATTAAATCAAAACTAATATATTATAGTAACCTAGAAAATTAGTGTAATTCATAAAAAGTCTTAAATTACATTTATTTTGGTATTTATATTATCAATTATGTCAATATTTCATTAATAAGATAATTACTGCATCATCTTTGTGTCATAAATAAATTATATTATTTAATGTCTAAAAATTACAAATAAAATACCATCATGTAGGAAATCTTTTTAGATTTATAATGAATATTTATAGTTGAATTTATCTTATGTATAACCCCATAAAAAGGATTTACTTATTAAACATTGATTTTAACTATTTTAACCCTTCTTTAAATAAATTAATAATAAATGTCCTAATCTAATCCAAGTGGGCCTAAATGGTCATATTTTATTCCTAAGTTTGTTTTTGGTCGAATTACACTTGTCCAATAGAATTAGGACATGTGTTAGGGTAATATTAATATCATATTTACCCTTAGTTACCCTATTTACTATTAACCGTGGTAAAAAAAGTAAAAAGTTACTATTCACCAAAAAATTATTTTCATCTCATTGAACCACATTTTAGTCCTTGATATTAACCGTGTCTCTCGGATTTTCAAAATTCCATTCACAGAAGCGGTAAAATTAAGTTTTATGCAAAATTCAGTTTTTAACCTACCACTTAGTAGTTTCACTATTCATCAAAAATTGATGTTTTTCAGAACAATGCCAAAATTTCATCCCAAGCTATATTTCATATTCCGAATTCAAAAATGAAGTCTATTTTACCAAATTCATAACATAAAAGTTGCATTAATTAATTTTATAATTAAATCCCGCTGTTAAAACAAATAGCGTGTTTTTAAGAAACAATATCTATCAAAAGATTGACACTTGTTTATGTCTAGTTTAAATGTGAAATTACATCCAATGACCAAGATTTTATTAAATTGTAAAAATATATTCTAAATATAATTTAAAACCACTCAAATTAATGATTTATCACTACTAATTATTTCGATTAAAAAAGTTGTTTTTAATTATAATTTAGTAATTTTCACTATTCATCAGAATATGAAAGTTATCCGAAAAGTACCAAAATTTCACCTTAGGCTAAATTCGATACTCCGAATCCAAAAATGAAGTCCATTTTGAGTGTTAAAATTTCTAAAATTTAAAAAGTGGTTATTACTATTCATAACGGCTAGTTTTAATAATATTTTAATAGCATATCATTGTTTCGTGAAACTCAGGATTACGTACCACACACGCTATCGAGGAAGGTTGTGATTGCGTGTAATGCAAGGCAAGTCAAGGATGTGTATTGTGCAAGCTCCTTTTGGTGTAGCGTATAACACAAGACATTAGTAAAATAAAAAAGAATATTTTTCATAAAATCTCGGGCTGTTACAGAAACCGAAGAAAAGGTAATGATTTCACCACCCTTTTCCAAGTTCCTTCTTCTTCCACTTCTTCTTACTTTGTTGTTACCATTCTAAAATAATAACTCCAGTATAATATATATACTGTGATGTTATTATAAATATGGTACAACCATATTCATTATTCTATCCACCCTTTGAATAAAATGTCACCATACGTGCGTACGTACGGCTTACTGTCTCCACGTCGTGGTGTAATTGTTATTCAATATATTATTATTTGGATGGGTATAATAATGATGTGTAACTCATGTAAATAATAAATATAACATGTTAGTGATTCTTTATATATTATATACCATCAATTTATATATTATTTTAACATCAAAAGAATGATAATGTCGCTCGTGCGTACGCACGGACTACCGTCTCCACGAACGCGATGAGATTCATTCTCCATCATATCCATTCAAGTATAATTATCATTTTCTGATTTAAAAATGATGGTTAAGGACTTGATATAATTCTGGATATGAATAATATACAACCTATCCATTACAAACATGGCTTACGTAATAAAACATATAAAAGAAAATGAGTAAGTTAACACCCGAAACAACGATAATACTAAGACATTATTAACAAAGAAAAGTTAAAAGATCATATATGATATCATGTTAATATATATGATTCTTGTATAATTTAATAACAATTATTTCAATATTATACAGGATGTTAACCTACCCCAACCAAGTAAAAGTACAAGGTAAGGGGTTTTCATCTCACTCCTTATTCCCGTGAGATTCATGCCATATTGCCACCATTACCTTTTGTGTGGTGTATGTACTGCCCATAATTATATTCATTGTGTAATAAACTCTAATTTATGTGTATTTACATCTTCATTGTATGATACCTCTTTCATGGGTTGTATGTTTCATAAGTTACCAAATTGGTAAGGGTTATTTCACAATCTCTTCATTATCCGAGGTTATTTATACGTAATAATCTACTGGGATCTCTTTATCATCCACATCCATGTTTCTTAATAATGTATTTCAAAACATTTTTACTATTTACAAGAATATGGGTTAAAGTCATTTATACCCTTATGTGTTTCGAAAGGAATCATTCCGTCGTTTTCCAAACAAGGCACTTTTAACCTTTTCGACAAATTTAAGGTAAGAATGTTTTTTTTAACTTATACGGAGGGTGCGGCTATTTACCGCTGTTATAAAATCGTCAAAGCTTCCCTTACATGATTAGAAGAATATTTTCAAATAGAATGTATTATTTTATAATTATGTTACTTTTAAAATGATTTCAAAAAAGAGATATTTCTCTAAAATAGTTCTGATTTCATCTATGTCAACATCCTTTGATGGCTTTTAAGCTTATTTGAAGTTGATTTATTATGATACAAAACATCCATATTTTATTGAAGGTTTTGAGATATTTTTGAATCTGGATAAGCTATTCTTATGTCACTCATGGTTTTTTTTAATGTATTGACATTTCATAAGTTATTTTTAATCTGAATGTTTATGTTATATTTCAACCTTTCATTCAGATGAATGTGTTAGACAAGTATGTTCCGGGTTGGGGACCGGTAAAAGTAATCCCTCCAGTTTGGTCTCCAGTTATTAGAGGAACTCCGGTTTGGTCTCCGGTTATTAGAGGAACTCCGGTTTGGTCTCCAGTTATTAGAGGCACTCCGGGTTGGTGTCCGGTTATTAGAGTCGCTCCGGGTTGGTGTCCGGTTATTAGAGGCACTCCGGGTTGGGTTCCGGTTACAATTAGCCCCTAGGTCTTGGGACGAGGCCTTGACAAAGAAATTAAAGTTCAGCATTATGCATTCCATCATTATGAAAGTGGTTATTGATTTTTCATGTGATTATTTGATTAGTAGAATATCCATGTGAATAAGTAAATAGCATTATTTCATTTTATTTATGCCATACTATGTTAAAAGTTCAAGATTGAAAGGATTTTGTTTTAGTAATGCATTGCCTTAAATGTTTATGCTTATTAAGAAAGTTTCTGCTATATTGTTATCCTTACCGGGCATTTGAGCTCACCCCTTTTCTATGTTTTATTTTTCCCAGGAAGTGAAGAAGTAAATTATGAATGACCTGCAGGGATATTATGTGTGGATATGAGTGTGGATTATGGAGACAATATGTTGTTGTAGTAGTTTTTCATTTTATGATATAATGTAAGACTTATGAATATATCTAGTGTTTCCAAGGCTACTAAACCAATCGGTCTTTCGATATTTGATCTGTCTTGTGATCATGCCAATGTAATGTAATAATGCACCGACTCTGGGTAACTACGGTCGGGGAGTTACAAATATCAACTAGAGTTTCAATCATATTGCATACTAAAATTTATGACTATTATAAATACTTGAAAACATGAAAAAAACAAAGACAAAACATACCTTTAATACCACTTATAGAAATTTTAAATTATTGGCCAACTGGTTTAGTGATAATCACAAGAAAAATAGAGTGAAAAATATGGAAATAAATGGGCACCGTATGCAAAGTGAAAACCACCAAAAATGAAATAGGAAAAAAACAATTGGAAAATAGAATGATAAATATGGGTAAAAGTGGGTACACACTCACTATCTATTACAAGGAGAAAACCCTTGTAATATATCTCCTGAATATGTGACAAAACCACCTCACAAAATAAAATATCACAAATAAATAATGAAATTCTAAAGTGGATAAGATACTGAAGCATATGGGAGGGATCCCTTTAGATAGGATGCCTATCCCCTTTCCTTAAATTCTCTAATACATCCTAGTATGTGTGTTTGTCCACCCACCTCATCAACTATAGCCATCCACGCCCACCTCCCTTGACCAATCAAGGTAGCGACACCATCCTGTAAATGAAGAACTGCTAAACACCCTCCTTTTGGCCACTACGAGTGGCTATTCCACATAATAATATATTTTTATCAGGTGGAAAGGGAGATAGTAAGAACAAATTATAATTCCAACTGGTATTGGTATATATATCACATCCATCAAGTATGGCACATTTTCTATATTTGAAAAGATCACAAAGAATTTAGGAATTGACTCAAATAGTTTATTTTTGGAAAGATGTAGTATTTTTAGTGATCTGAGCTAACATAATTCATGGGGGTTGTTTCCATGGAACATATTTTAATATAGATTGAGAAATTTCAATTTTCTCATTCTACCAAGACACCTGGGAATCATTCCGGTTAATTTATTCATTTGAAAGTCAATAATAGGAATGTAAATTATAGAATTCAATTTGTTATTTTCATATTTAAATTATTCAATTTTATTAATTCTTCCAGTTTAGTTCATATTGACACATTCATTAAAAAATTAATTGGTTATTATTATGATCATTTAGTTTATGTTGGCTAACTTTATTTCATGTGGGCCTATGTTTCCATGGACAGTCCATTTGGAATGTCATGTGTTATGGAGAACGACTTATATACACTCCATGATAGCTATCCTCCATGATTTATATCTCTATACATTGATTATCATTTATTCCCATTGCATTTGGGCCATCTATATGTGTGTTGGCATTCTATTCCACATGGCTTTGTGGCTTCTCATGATTGGTTGTTTCATTTCGAGACACTTCAGTGTGAGGGGAGTGATAACCCATACATCCCATGTCTATTTGGAATCTCCATTGTTCTACTCACACTTATATAGTCGGGTATCTTGATTATTCCAAAAGAAAACCTTTTTCATCATTCTATTTTTCTTCATCAGAGTTTCTGTTGCGGCGTATTTCTCTCTTAGGCTTCATCTCACGCCGGATTTATATGGGATGCGACATTATTTACTTGGTTGAACAAGTGACTCCATTCTTAGAGATTAATCTAAGGGAATAGAGGTGAAGAGGGGTTCTTGAATCATAGTTTTTATCATATCATGTTTCCAGTGTGAAGAGAACAAGACCACTGGACTGCTACCCAAACCAGCACTATAAGTATCATTTTAGTTTTGATTATTCTAATGCTTGTAAATCTTGTATACTTATATTCATATTCTTGTTCTTCTAGTTCTTTATAGTTTTTCCTTCTATAATTTTATTTCTTTAAACATAATAAAATGTGTATATATGAGTGGTGTTCTTACCACAAACATAGGTCCCCACGTGACCAAATCATGTTAAATAACTACATTATTTTATTCTTTAATTAATTATTGTATTCTACTTATTTGGTTCATTAATTTTTGACTTCCATAAGAAAAGTCCTTTTTCTGTCTTATTAGGGTTCAGTATTTTCTTTATTTGGTTTACCATTTCCCCTCACAAAGTGGATTTAGAGCCTCATTTTTTCTCTTTTTATGTAAAATTTGATTGATTTTTCTTTATTTATAGTTTTGGTTTATATTTTCGTTTCTACACTATGATCTCATCATAATTATACATAGTATTATTTAATAAAAATATTTTAATCCCCAGTCCAATTTATAATATCTCATTATTTTGTATCTCTTTGGATAAAAATTGTTTACCCAAGATATTGGTTCATTGTTGGGGGAATATTCTTAACACATTCTGCAAGAACCCATCATATATGATTTATGTAAACATGTCAAAAAATATGAAATTGAAAACTTTGATGGTGATAATGACTTTAAACTTTGGGTAATTAAGATGAGAGTCATACTAGTTCAACATGGCTTCATAAATTCCCTATATTGGCCAAATAAATTTTTGTTACTATAAATTAAACTCGGCAGACCACTACTGAATACCAAAATATATCCCTTGAAGTGTAAGTTAAAGTACTTATCTCTTTACTACATTTTTAGGTTATAATGTTCTTATGTGTGAGGATTATGAGTCTACTAGTGTTGCTATATGTTTAAACTAGGGAAATTAAACATGAGGTGTTCTTTAGTTGGTAGGATTTATAAAAAACAATGAATATTTACATTTAAAATGAAACATGATAGTTATATTAACACCCATCTTGATGAATTTAACAATGTAATGTGGCATCATTCCAATATTAATGTAAAATTCAATGATTTGGATCGAAAAATGATCCTTATAATCTCCTTAAATAATTCCTACAACACATTTTTTAAAACCACAATGTATTGCTAAGTCTAACTTAACCATAAAGAGAGTCAACCCATATTTCTAAATAACTACACTATAAAGTAAGATTCAATGGTGATGTGGAGAGTTAGTTTTATATGGTAGGAACACAATGAATGGGTAAAATATAAACGGTTTACTAAAGATAAAATAAAAAACAATAATCACCCTAAACATTGATCTGATTATAGGGAATGAAAAGTCACATGTTTTCATTATGGAAAACCATGGCATACTAAGCCTGAATTTAAGAAACTCAAAAATGGATTATAATCAAAATATCCCTCTTACAAAAAAATTCTAGTTGAATTGGGTTATGTCACTATTGAATTATTAAATGTGTCCAGCTATGTACTCAATCAAGAGTGGGACCTTGACTCAAGTTGTTCCTTTCACATGTTTCCTTTTAGAGATTCATTCCTATAATTGGTAGAAAGGGAAGAAGGAGATGTCCTCTTAAGAAGTAATAAGGGGTTCAAGGATTAGGGAAAAGGATTTGTTTTAATAGAACTAGATGATCATTCCATCATTAATGAACTTGATATAAGGTGGGTTCCCAAACATCATAGAATCCTGATTGCATTAGAGATTTTAGACCAAAGGGGATAACTTTTAGGTATCAAATAGGTTTTATAAAAATATCTATATAATCTGAAACCATCATTAAGTGGTATCTTATCCATGGGTTGAATGTATTGAATGGAAAAACCCATTCAAGTAAATTGGGTAGTGTTTAAAACACCAACACTAATAATACTATGATTTGGAATGTGATATTGGGGCATGTTAGCTTTAAAGACCATGAAGATCTCAACAAGAAGGGGTTGTTGGGTGACATCACACATACTAATATTCTATTTTGTGAAGATAATATAATGGGAAAATCTAATAAATTCACCTTTGATAGGTCCCTTTAAATCTTACATCCCCTTGAATACATCCATTCCAACCTACATGGGTCATCCTTGACTACCTCTCATGGTGGAGGTTATTACATTTTCAATTTCAAAGATGAATTATCCAGAAATGTTTGTATTTAGATTCTAAAAATTAAATCTTATGTTTTACAAACCATTAAAATAGGGAAATCATTGTTTGGAAACAAAATTGGGAAGAAAGTTAAAGCCACGGGAATAGATAACGGGTAATAATACTATCCTATTAAATTCATTATGTTTTGTGAAGCTAAGGGTATTAATAGGCATAGGAATTTTAGGGAACCCCCCCCCAAAACTAGTCATGTTTTTGATAATGAATATAACAATCTTAGAAAGACTCTGGATCATAATTTCATGCTTGGGCATCCCTAAATAATTTTGGGTGGAGGTTATTAGAACTATTTAATACCATATTAATAGGTTTCGTTCTAAAAATAAATTTAAAACCCTAGAATAATTTTTGAATGTTAAGCCTCATTCTTATATATAGTTAATAGTTTTGAGTTATATTACTTATTATCACATTAAAACTAAAAAAAGAACCTATAGCTATCAAATGAATCTTTTTAGGTATCCTGGGGCTATTATGGGGTATAAAATATGGCTATATGAACATGGTTACCAAAATTTCAGTATAAGTAGGGATGTAGTGTTCCATGATTCATGATCTCCAAAAAACATCATCCATATATAAAATCCCTGAACCATCCTTAGAATAGACTGATAAAGATGAGCCCCCTATTGGAACTAAGGCTGTTCGTTTCTAAAAATGGAGTTCGGTTTGTGTTTGTTTTCAATCTGCATTGAGTATAACAACATTTGTGTTTGTCAAACCTTACATGGAAGATCTGCGAATTTTCATGTAAATGGATATTTAATAGTCTGGGTATGCGATCATGCATGGAACTCATATTTGACTTTGAATCTCATGAAGTGTCATAAGAATCATTTTAAGCTAATAAAATTCAAAATCGAATGATTGGGTGTGATTGAATTTGAGTCTAACTGATATGTGTGAGTGCTGAGGTGATTCAAAAATGTGATCACGCGCGACACTCATAGTTGTCTTTTAAACTCGTGATGGGTCATCAAAAGAATTGGAAGACAACAACATTGTAAATAACATGATAGTGTGTGGTTGAATTTGGGTATAGTCGTAAGATATCATGAAGCAGACATGGTTTTCTGTGGGGTTCATGGAACACCAATATGACTCACACCAGGGGTTCACGGAGCACCAATAGGGGTCTTCCACAACACTCAGGACTGCCTCTGGAGCTCACGCCATTATCTTTTGAAAAAGATTAAAAATGGATCATGAATGAATGTGAATGTTGAATGAATATTTTCCGAGTGTGAGTGCTCGAAAGAATGAGTATATTTCATGATGTGATGGACATGTCTCTAGGTACTCTCGATGTCGAGCAGGTCATGAGAGGTGTGTCTCGAATGTGTTATAGTGACTGTGAACACCACTCGCCTCGTCCATTGTTTTTCTCATTATAATATTTTTCGAAGGTCGAAGATCACATTACATGGAAAAAGAGATATCTAGGATTTATACTTGATTTTTTGATGACGTGTCATGTGACCAAAATAGTCTATATACAGAGGATGAAATCATGTCAAGAAAAATCTCTTTGTTTGTTATTAGAGCATCACCGAGGTCTCTAGACACACCTGAGGACATCCTTGTAGCAAGGCTAATTGAGGAAATGTGAAAAGCGTGAATGTTTAAGGAGGACTCAAGTATAGATCTTAAATAAATCATGAAAAAATATCACACCCAGGCCATGTGGGGCACGTGATCCTGAAGAGGTGGATGGTTGTCTGTGATTTGTGGAATTAAGGTAGTGGAAACTCACCTATAAATACACCTAGACCCTTCCTTGATGACTAAAGAAGTTTTTCATATAATATTAATCAAAATCTCATTTAGATAAGAGAATCATGGTGATATCTCATGATAGAGGTTCATGAAGGAGTTTATTTGATTGATATCATGTAAAAGTTGGGCATGATCTGAACAAGGGTTCACACAAGGCACTAGGGGTTCACACCAAGGGTTCGAGATGACTAGGGGTTTGCACCAAGGGGTCACGGGGACCAGGGGTTCACACCAAGGGTTTGTGGTGAGCAGGGGTTTGCACCAAGGGTTCACATTGATCAAGGGTTCACACCAAGGGTTCGTAGTGACCAGGGGATCACACCAAGGGTTCGTGAAGGGAATCAAGGGTTCACATAAGGATCCATAGGTTTGTGAATGGTGTCGGGAGTTTTCTCAAGGTTCTATTGGTTCATGAAAGGTTATAGTGGTTTTCACTAGGGGTTTTCACATTGGGAAACATGTTTTGTGTGCAAGTGATGTATTGAGATTCTAACATACATTGAAAATTTTGTTTGTTTATTCAGTTCTCCTGATTGCATCAATTCAAGACATCGATGTAAGAAGATTCTCATGCTGAACAAATATAAAGATTTACATGACAATCTGTTGAAGATAACTTCATGTTGACAAATTGAGTGAGGCTTCACCCAAGGTTGTGATCCAGGGGGAGTCGACCTAAGTGATCATAGGGACACATTTAGCTATCTCTGAACTTTTGTAAAGGCAGTGTGCTTGGAACAGAGTGATTGTGTTGGAACATTTGTAATCCATAGCTAGTGAAGATTAATATAGTTTGGTACAACTGACGACCATTCAAAATATGATCCTTAGACAAATCCCTTAGTAGTGAATCATGTAAATGTGTTGTGTGGTCCTTCTATGCATGAATGTTGTAATTACTTCACATATCCATCCTATAGCTTTAATGAGTTCCTACCAATGTGGGATAAATATCAATCAATTTTTTAGAAAACATTGACACCCTGATTCACCCCTCCCCCTCAGGGTTTCCTAGGGTCCTAAAATTGGTATCAAAGCATAGTTCACATATGTCAGATACTTTACAGTAATGATAATCTCTGTTGAATATTTGAGTTTCTTACTTAAGTCATTTATGAAGATCAGTTTTGATGAAGATTCAGTTGTTTCTGAGAAGATTTCAATATCTAGAAAGTCCATGATGAATATTAAAAAGAAAGAGAAGATATAGATAAAGAATTACGTCATGTCTAAAGAATGTTTATTGTCTAGTTCTCCATGCCTTTCTAATAATGAAGAAATAAAATACTTGGAAGGTAAAGAGTAGGTGGATCATGTTTCCACTAAAGATAAAGACTACCTTTCAACCTCATGAAAATCAAGTGATGAGGAGGTATGTGTTATCACTTTTAAAATTTATCCTCAAAATATGTATTGTAGAACAAGTGGGGATGTTTATCAATCTATAACCTCACATGAACTTGAAATTGAGAAATTGAGAAATTATTTTCATGATATTCCTAAAGAAAGATCTAACATTGTTTATATAATATTTCAATGTTGGAAGGTAGAGATCACCCAGTTGAATAAAGAAGCTAATAATATGGAAATGGCATGGAAGAAAATGTTCTTGGATGTTTAAAGATCTCCAGACAGATTTAAGCCTTTGGTGAAACGAAGATAAAATATAGAAAAATATTCATAAAAAAACCACAAGGAAGTTCAAGAAAAATATAGATTCAAATATTTTATTGAAGAAAATATCCATTTTATTGAACAGAATTTCAAAAAGAGGACTAATGAAAAGGTTTTACATTTCATAGAAAATTACAATAAGATCAAGGGACTTGACTCTTTTTTACAGAGAAAATTATGATGTATGAAGAAGAAGTTGAAATATTGATGATGGACTGTGAAGATATGATGATTATGACTGAAGATCAAAAAATCATCCTCAATATTAAATGTTTGGATTTGGAAGATCAGTTGGCCACTTTTGAGAAGACACATATTAAGACATCACAAAATAAGGAAACAGTTGCTGTTAGTACTCAATTTTTTTTAGGATTCAAAAGATGAAAGACCACAAACATGTGATAATAAGATCTTGACATATTTATATTTTATATCACAAGAAGATAAGAGTAATAAGTTTTTATCGAAAATATATTGTACTCATGTTTCTAAATATGATTCCACAAGAAGTGTAGGATGGAAGAGAATTTCAATATAAGTATGATGAGGAAAAGTGATTGGATATCTATCACGATGTCTAGGAGGTATGAAAAAGCACGTGGAAGGTGGTTCTCCAAAAATATCAGAACAAATAAAGAATAAGGCCTAGAAATCTAATACATGAGATGTAATGAAATCACGATTTTTGGGTCAATATTGGTGTTGCAACAGATTTGGGCATTCTGAAATAATTTTTTGGTAAAATCCTCAAAAGTGAAAATCACAAAGGAAACCTATCTCAAGGGGGGTAATCCAAAAATGAAGAAGCAACATCCACGAGTCTAGAACCATCTATTTATTAAAAAAAATATTTTGAATGCTTGATACCATCTGTGATGTATGAAATGGAAGTGTTCAGAAGGACGATACATGCCCATCTCAACATGAATTCATTATTTATAAGAGAAGAAGACCACAAATGGTGGATAAGTATGAAGAATCCACCTTGGTAATGAAGCAAAATAATTCCGTGAACATAAATCCCCCCTAATAAGGTATCAAAGAAGTATGTTGAGAATATCATGGATTCCAAATCGATGATGAGGAATGGTAGTTCATCAAAGAGAACTACTAGTATGGATGACACACACAAAAATAAATGCTGAAGATCCAAGCTTGCTACTACATTACCTAATGACATGTTAGTTATTTGGATAGAAGATTTGAAAATAATAAGGAAACTCGACGTCGCAGAAGGCAAGGACGGTGAAAAAGGATAATAAAATGAATCCACATGTTGAAGGCAATGTGAAAGAGAGTCTGGAAACAAAAGGAAATTCATGTGCTAAAAAAGGTGTGTGTGATAGATGAATGAAATATGGTCACATATCAAATGCTTTCTTATCCTTAATACTAGATAAAGAAGTAGTCATTAAGAGGATTAATAATGTTTCATACATGAAAAAAATATATTTTCAATTGGGAAAGCATAAAAAATGGAGTAAATGGAGAAACATGGTTGAAAAAACCATCTCAGCCTTGTTGTTCACATTGATGAATCGAAGAGGATCCATTTTATTCCCTTATCCTTTTTTATATTATATGTGTGATTATAATGTACAGAATTTATTTTGAAGTAAGTTCTTGGGTGGGGGGGAGAACCTGAGGGATAGAGACGAATATAATTATTCAATATCCAATAAGAAAAGGTTTCCATCTTTAAATTATTCATCAATTCAATATTCTAATAAAGACATGATGAAGGATCATTTACGGTGAATATAAAGTTTTTATATTCTATAAAATTAAGATATGTAAGGTACCATAATGTCTTGATCAAATATATGGTAACCAGGAAAACATGTGTTCTATAAGATCATCCTTGGAGATTTTGTGAAGATTTTCTAATGTAGGCAGTCACAAGTTAAAGATCATTTCTAAATGAGGAAGAAGGTGACAGAATCATTATTTCAATTATTATCTAACGTGATTATTATGGAAATTTATTGAAGATCATGTCATTTGAAAATGTAGTTTTGGGTATCATGATCAGTGTTCGTAGGATAAATTTAGATGAAAAAATAGTGGAATGCATGTAAAATATTCTTGGCTAACCAAAATAATATAATCTTGTAGAAGAATAAGAGGAAGAAACAATGTCTGAAAAAACATCATCTAAACCTCATAAGAGAAATCGAATATACTAAGTTGATCAATCCAACATCATTGGGGATTGGACCACACCCCAAACTACAAGGATAATGAGTAATGATACATAGTTTACCTTCCAATCAATTGTCGAGCTAACCACATTTGATGAGGTATACATTGAATGACTGGAACCATGAGCATGGTAATCCTATCTGGATTCTTATCTTAAGAATATCTAATTAAAATTTGGAGGTTCCTATCATAATATATGAATGAATAATTCACAGGTACATCAATTTATGGTTCTTGTGTATGTTGATGATAATTTACTTGGCGACAAAAGGAAAGTATTAGTGGAATAATTTTCCAATAACATGAAATCAGAATTTTAAATTTCTATCATTGGTTAACTCACATACTTCATGGAAATTGATTCAAAGTAAATACCACACTTGTATTTAATAAGATAAGTATGCCAGAGATTTACTATAAAAAATTAAATATGAATGACCCCAGACCAATGTTGACACCGAATGCAGTTGGAATAAAACTGGTAAAACATGAGGATGAGACTTCTGTAGATCCCACCATGTATAGTTTAATCATAGAATGCCTATTGTACTTGACTGAAACATGGTTGGATAACATCTTTACACCATGCCTGGTGGATCTCTTTCATTGTAATCTTAAGGAATAAAATTTGGTGACTTTCAAAAATAACCATGAGAAAGTCCCCAAGTGGTGGATAATTCTTTTTTGGGAAGAAATATATGGTCTGGTTGAGGAAGAACCAAGAAATCACTTCTATAATTAATAATGAAGCTGAATATATCTGAGATACAAAAGAATGCACACAAGTACATTGGATGAAGCCAAAACTTTATAATATTGGTGTTGGTATATCACTTCATCAAGGAAAAGTTTGAACAAGGCATGATGAAAATAGATCATGTGGGAACTGATAATCAAGTTGTTTGTAATATGACCAAGCCACTGGTTATGGTTGTGTTTCATAAGCATCAGTTGAACCTCAGTGTTCATCCACCTCCCTATTCATATGGAGTTCATGATAATCCCATTTTCCCAATTTGTTTTACTATTTTAATCTATTTGTGGAAGTGTTGCAGGTGTATGGGGGAGATACGATCCATGGGAGTATGTTCTTGAGTTCTAAAAGAAAGTATCTAGTTATTTGGGTTTATACCCAATGATTTAGAATGTATAATTTCAATGAGTTACAAAAGTGATAATGTAAATGGACAAAATAATCTGATGTTATGAGTAAATAATCAGAGCTTTCATTCGAAAACACGAGAACACGGTTTAGATCTTCCATATTGTTTTCTAAACTAATTATTACTCACATAGACTTAGTGTGTTGGATGAGTTTATTCTTACTTATTAGGTTTAAATAGTGTCTGGTGATCTCTGGAATTTAACTATAAATTGAAAACAAACACAAAAGGGGGGATTATTGGAAACACAGATTTTTATTTCTAAAAATGGAATTCAGTTTGTTTTGGTTGTCAATCCACACCAGGTTGGTCAAGTTTTGTGTTTGTAAAACCTTACATGGAATATCCAAGAGTCTGCAAGGAAATGAATATTTACTAGTCTAGGGATGTAATCATTCATAGAACTCATATTTGAATTTGAAACTCACAATGAGTCATAAGAATCATTATCAGACAATAACATTGAAAATCTAATGATTTGGCATGATTGAATTTGATTTCAAATGAGAAGTGTGAGTACTGAGGTGATTCAGAAATGTGATCACACAAGACACTCAACGTTGTTTTTAAAACTCATAATGGGTCATCAAAATCATTGGAAGATGGTAATATTGTAAGACATATGATAGAGCAGATTTGAATTTGGGTATAGTGGTAAGATATCATGAATAACACATGTTTTTCTTTGGGTTTCACAGAGCACCAACCAGACTCATGCCAGGGGTTCACAGAGCACTATTAGGGGTCTTGCGCAACACTCATGACTGTCTCTGAAACTCATGTCCATATCCTATGAAAAGAGTAAATAGGACTCGCACTTGAGTGTGAATGTTTAATTAATTTTCATGGAGTGTTAATGTTGACAATCAAATGGACTTCTCATGATGCGGCAGACAAGTATCCAGGGACTCGCAGTGTCGAGTAGGTCGTCATGGGTATGGATAGCATATATTACAGTGATCACAAACACCACTCACCTCTTCCTTATTTTTCTCATTGTGATATTTTTTTGAGGTCAAAGGTCATGTGACCTCGAATAAGTGATATCTAGGATTTATAATTTATTTTTTGATGATGTATCATGGGACCGAATTGTCCATATGAAGAGGGTCTAACCATGTCATGAAAAATCTATTTGTCTATCCCTAGAGCGCTGTGGAGGTGTCTGGTCACACCCAAAGAATTATTTGTAGCACAGCTGGTACATGACTCATGCAATGCATTCTTGTTGAAGGATGAATTGTGCCCAAATATCATGCAAAGCATCCGGAAATACGACACCGGGATCTTATAGAGCGTGTGTTCTGAAAGAGGTGGATTGTTGTCTGTGATTTGTGGAATTAAGGTGTTGGAAACTCACCTATAAATATCCCAAGACTTATCCTCAACAACTGAATTTTTTTCCTTAAAATATTTACCCAACGTTCATATGGAGAAGACACTCACCGTGAAATCTCATGATAGAGGTGTGAAAAAAGGAGTTTATGTGAATGATATCATGTAAGTGTTGGGAATTATCTAAACAAGGGTGTGTGCAAAGCACCATGGGTTTGAAAATAGGGTTCACAGTGACTAGGGGTTTACACCAAGGGTTCATGGTGACCAGGCGTTCATGCCAAGGGTTCGACTTGACCAGTTTCTAGGGGCTTGCACCAAGGGTTTGCAGTGACAAGGGGTTCACAACAACGGTTTACGGGTACCAGGGGTTCATATCAAGGGTTCATAGTGACCAAGGGTTTTCACATAGGGTTTTTAAGGCATTAGGGGCTTGCACAAGTTGATAGAGGTGTGTGAATGGTGCTAGGGGTTTACACCAGGGGTTTGTGAAAAGAATAATAGGTTCACGCAATACACCAGGGGTTTGCACAAGGTGCCAGAGGTTTGAGAAAGGTGATAGGGGTTCACACTAGGGGTTCTCACAGTGTGCTGCAGGTGTTACATAATGGTGATGTATTGATCTTCTAAGATACATTAGATATATAGATTGTTTATTCTGTTCTTCTGAGTGAATTAATTGAGAAATTTGATACCAAAAGAGTCTCATGCTAATCAGAGAGAAATACATCCATTAAAATATGTTGAAGAGACTTTCAAGTTGACATACTGAGTGAGACGTCATCCAAGGTAGTGAGCTTGGGCGAGTCGACAGAAGTGATCTAAGGGACATGGTGACCATTCCTTGATCTTTTGGAAAGGCAGTGTACCTAGTAAAGAGTGATTGTATCTGAAATTTGGTAACCCAAAACTAATGAATATTAGTTGACTTTGGTATGACCGAAAACCAATTGGTGTAAGCTCCTTGGACGTATCACTTAGTGGTGAACCAAGTAAAAGTGTTATGTTTTCCTTCTGTACATGAATTCATTAATTACTACACCTATCAATTATATAGTTTTAACGTTTTCCTACCAATGTGGGAAAAAGATCTACCATTTTGTGAGAAAAATTTGACACTTTGATTCACCCCCCCCTCTCAGGGTGTCCTAGGGTCCTACACCCCAACTGTTTTTGAGGTTGTTGTCTAGATCACTCCCCCTAAACCTCATTACAATATTAGGGTTTATTCTAAGTCTATTTCTATTAGAGTTTCTGAACTAGAGCATCCTTCTTGTGACAAAGACCACCAACTGACCCAAGATAGAGAAATTAGAGTCCCATGACCTCCTTCTCTGTTTAACTAGTTTGACAAGACTTTTTATACTTTCCATGTGGCCCAAGAACTTATATTTGATAGTACTAAAACCTATAGGAAGTCTCTAAATGAAAAAGTCTAAAAATAGTGTGTCATTTCCATAGATGAATAAATGAATTCTATAATAAAAACCACACATGGAAAATTGTTAATAAAACACCTAATACTAAGATAATTGGTTCAGAGTGGATTTATAAATTATAAGAAGAAAACATTATGGAAAAAAAGATTAAGTATAAAGAATGTTTAGTTGAAAAGTTTTTCCATTATATAGAATGTATTGAGAGTTATAAAATCTTTTACCCTGTTATGCATTCTTAAACTAGGATTTTACTTACTATTTCAACCTATAATTATATTCACATTGAATAGATTGATGTTAAAACTTCCTTCTACCATGGTGATTTAAATGAAAAGATCTATATGATGAATTCATATGGTTACTCTAAGGAATTTAAACTGAATCATGTATGTTTGTTAAATAAATTATCTTTGGATTAGAAAACCTCTAGAAAGTGTCATATGAAATTTGAATCATTTATGTTATATTTTCATTTCATTAAAAGCCAATATGAGGTAAGTGTTTATTTTAAATAAACTAAAACCAAATGATTTATGTTATACTATATGTGGGTGACATGCTTATCATTTTTGAAAATATGTACCTCATCATTGCTATAAAATCTCAACTAAAAGTTATATTTGAAATGATAGCCTAAAGTGAAGCTAAATAAATCTTAGGGGTTTAAATCATTATAGATTTTTGAAATAAATTTCTTTATTAATCTCAACATGTCTACATTTTAAATATTATTATAATATTCATGTTTTAATCTATAAATCCTTGTAATTTACCTCTTGGATAGAACATTATATTTTATTAGACACAATCACCCACTAAAAATGATTATATTCAATTTATGTGTAAAATACCTTATGATAATATTATTGGTAGCAATATATACTCTAAAATTTTCACAAGACATGATATTTAATATTCATCATTCACTCTTATAAGATTTATGTCCACACCTAGTCATCCACATTTTCACGTCCTTAAATGTATTTTAAGATAAATCGCAAGTAGATCTAATTTTTCTTTGTGTTATTGTAAAGATGTTGACAGTTCTGAAATTCGAGTTGGATATATTGATGATGAATATGTAGGTAATGTTGATACTGAAACATCTTTGACTGGTTATGTGTTCACTGCCTGTGGTGGCCCCAATTCCTTTAAATACAAAATACAGTAAGTGGTTTATCTTCCAACCATGGAATCTAAGTATATTTACTTAACCAAGGTAGTGAAAGAATCCTTACATATTAAAGGCCTTTTTTATAAATATAATCTTTTCAATTCTATTATAAATGAATATTTTGATAGTCAAACAAAACTTCAATTTTCAAAAAATTTATAATTTCAATGTAAATCAAAACAAAAATATGTTATGATGCACTTCATTGGAGATGTTTTAGAATCTGGAACAGTGTGTGTCAACAAGATATAAGTTGATGATAACCAAGCTGATAGTTTGACTGAAGTCATAGTATTATCAAAATTCAAATTATTTTTGGGTGGATTTAATTTGGTTCGATTCTATAACTATAGGTTAAAAAAATCCCCAATTTCAATTGAAAATGGTGAATTTTTTTTTGAATTATGGTATTTAATGTATTTTTTTCATATTGAAATTTTGACATGTTAATAATTATTCCAATTTAATTAGTATTGAAAAAATGCATGAAAAAAATGTTTGAATTTTTTTTATTATGATCATTTGGTTTATTTTGGTTCACTTCATTTCGCATGGTCTTGTGTTTCTCAGGCCAATCTGTTAGGCCTACCTTGTGTTGTATCTCGTGGATTATAGCCTTTCCATGCTGACTATCCTCTGCATGTTATATCATTAGTCGTTTATTATCAATATCACATGTTCCATCTGGGTTGTCCATTTGTGTGTGGGAATTATATTTCGCATGGCTTTATGGCCTTTCTATATTGGATATTCCATTTTTAGGCACCATAGTGTCATGAGAGTGATGAACCCTATGACTAGTGTCTCTTTGGTATCTTTATCATTCTAATATCTATAATTTGGTTTAGGATATTGTTTATCTCAGGTAAAACCCTGGCTCATCATTCCATTTTTCTTTGCCAGAGAATTTATTGTGTCATGTTTCTCTCTTTGGATTCATCTCAAGCATGGTTTATAGTGGAGAATATATCTTTCCTTGGTGGAAGAAGTGAGGCCTTAATAGATAGTGTTATAGGATCAAAGAGATGAGGATCTCATGAATCATGGTGTTTAACATATAATGTTTTGTGTATGGAGAGAACATTACAATTGTAGTACTACCCACTCCAGCATTATAAGTATTATTTTAGTTTTATTTATTCTAAATCCTACAAATTGTGTATACTTATGTTATTGTTCTTTTTATTAAGACTCCTGATGTTTTTCACTTGTAGAAATATATTTATTTAAGATTAATAAAATATGTGTTTATGGATTATGTTATTAACATATACATGGGTCCCCATAGGATTGAAGAACATTAAATAACTAGTTTATTTGCTTCTTTCTTTAGTTCTTGTTTTATGTTTGTTTGGTTTTCTAATTTTTTGACTTATGTAATCCAAGTCTAGGTTCGGTTTTGTTGGGGTTCTGAATTTTGGCGATCTTTCCTTCACTATTTTCCAACACAAAGCATCTCTATACTATTTTCAAGGACTTTGCAATTTCTCTGTAGAGCTTATTATTTCTCAAGACCAAGATAACGAGTTTATATAAATACCCTAATAAGGTCACGATGTTCAATGTTAGGTGGTTGTTCTCTAAATATATATATTTAAACCTTCTCCATGATTCCCAAAATTTTGGGATGTTTCAAATTAAATGATTATTCTTAAGATTAAGACAATTCAATACCATCTCAATTCCCATGACAAGGAAAAGTAAATGGAAAATTGACACTGATAATAAGTTACCAGAAATATTAATGTATGAAATGTATGGGAGAGTCTGAATCCAATTTGGTAAAGACCCATTGTTGATTTTTTATGTGTTTTTTTTACTTTTTTTAAATGTGTGTAGGTTAAAAAAAATATAAACTATGCGTGAAAGGTGGAAATAGGATTCCACCTTTCATAAAAAATTAAAAAAAATTATTTAATTATTTTTTATTATATTTAAAAATATATATACTTTTATATTATGATATATATATATATTTGTATTCTATTTGTGTTTTTTTTGTTTAGAATTATATAATTAATATTTTAAAGTGAAATCGTTATGTTTATAATAAATAACTTTTGTGGCACTCAAATTTTTATTCGAATAAAAAACCATGTAGTTTGTGAAATATCACATGATGAGAGGCACATTTACATGTTGTTAATGGAAGGAGGTTGGTTGATGAAGCCATTGGAGCCCACCACGACATATTTCTAACATGACTTATTTTGATTTTAAAGAGATATTATCACAAATTCCAACATACACACTAAACCTTGTACCAACCAATGTTGAAAATGGTATCCCATACCATTTTGGTGGATCTTCACGTTGATATAAATATCATTGGGTGAAAATGGATCTTTAAGAGAAAAATGTCCATGGGATTTAAAGTAAATAGATATAAATAAAGGATATGGACTAAAGAGTATAAAAAATATTAAGTCATTGGATATAATGAAAACTTTTCTCCAATTTACATGTTTAAATCCCTTAGAATTATACTTTCCCTAGAAAGTATTCATGATAGAAGGGTTCAACATCTAGGGTATGTTTTAATCAATAATGTTCCAACATCATCAATATATTATTAAAAATAAATTTTAGTACTGTTTTAAACTATTAAAATGGTATTTATAATATTTTTTTTACATTGCTTTCATTTTTATGCATTTCTTATATTTATGAAAGTCGTTTTATTTTTTTACAAAAATTATATATTTATGCTATGTTTAAAATTTCATTTATATTGTTTTTTTAATATATATTTTATAATCTTTTAAATTTTCTTACTTAAAATTTAACAAATTTTCCTATGTTTCAAGTAGTCTACTTTGAATGTTTATAAAATATAAAATATGACTAAAATATTAATGAAAACTATAACACTATATATACATGTAAAAATGATGATACTAATAAAAATATATAAATTTCCATAGAAATAAAACATATACTTGAACAATTACAATCAATGTCTATAGTAAGGAGATTATGTCCGACATGGTGGTCTGTAAAGGGTAAGCTCGTATCAGGATCATCGAGCCCCATGATGGGGTGGAGATTGATGACCTGGAGAGGGATGATCCTCAGGCACTGAAACATTAACTTTTTCATGCTCCACCTGTGTGTCAGTGGGAGGAGGTTTCCACTGCATGTTTCACTACACTCACGATCCTTCTCCCACATGGTTAGTAGAAGGACCTACCATCATTATAATGGGGAAACAAGGCTACAATTGATCTAGATCCCAATATGGATAGAATTTCAGATATCTTATCATGAAATATGGTCCCCTTTCCACCAGATGCATATCCAAAATTGGATATGGATGGACTGCTAGAAGACTGAACTCTACCCGCAGAATAGTTGAGGGGTAACATGCTGGAAAATGTGGTCTATTCCATCATTGTTGTGGATCCTTGACATTAGTATCTATTGGAGGATGTTCCAGAGTACGAACCTATACTCTCGGGACAAGAACCTCCACTCTCTAGGATGGAATCTCGAAGATGCTCTCAAGAGTCTCATAATAATATGAACTTAGATCCATCACTACAGCATGGACCATTGACCAGCTAAGGACCCCCTCCTACTCTAGATCACTCATTTGAATAATATTCTCTAATTAGGTGTGCTATAAAGGGATTAAAAATTAATTAGAAAATAGATCAATAACAAACTAATGGAAATTTATTGACTTACCATATTATGAAGCTCTCTACCATGTCTGGTAAGATATAGTATTGACTTCAGTCTATACCATTCCTCATTCTCAACCTACTCTGAAATATATAATCACATCGTTGGTACACCCTATATATGAAGCTCTACATGTCTATTCTAGAGGTTGAGATAGCCATCATATACTCAGTGCCATTCCTCATCCTACCTCCCTGTCAACTTCACACCATAAAGCTCTCATGTATTTCTTGGATATAATGGAATCATTTGAACATGGACAAAATATATCATTACTCTATTAGGCTACTACCATTCAATAATATGTAAGTGAATGAGAGTCACTACAGCCATAACATCATGTAGACCAACAGTGCAGTATACTGGAAACTAGTCCAGTATAGTCCAGTATAAAATCTATGTAATCTAAAATAACATGTGACCTTTTTCAAAAAATATCCTTACTAAAAAATAATTATATTTTTAAATTTTTTAAATAGTGATAGTTTGTATGTACTTACCTAGTTGGGTAGGACAGTACTCAACTTGAGGCGGTATGCACTAAATTGGTCTTCTAGAACAATGATGAATCTTTGTCTCTGACTCCACCTGTAAAATACAACATCACAAGACATAAATAATAATAAATTAAATACTATAACTCCTACTAGCATCAAAAAACAATAGAGGTGAGTGATCATGCAAGAATTCACATGGAGTGTCATCTCGTAGCCCTTTCTATATCCACAGACCAACAGACACAAGGCATAATGAAGGGATATTCTCTCATTCCCACAACGAAAGAAGGATGATGCATCCCATGAGATCTGTGCGGTCTCTGCAGTATACCATGCATAATGCTCTGTATGTGTATTCCAAGTAGGATGATCCCCAACAGTTTGTACCAGCCTGCTCAAGTTTCTCTAGTAGGCCTAGATACATCATGTGAATGTGCTTCCCCAAGTGATCAACACATAGGGTTCCTCCAATGAGCTGTAATATATATGCACGGGCACAACTCATGATAGTATGTTCATCATCATAATTGGTTATATGTGAAAACTAATCCTCCATCTAGGGGGTATATATTTACCATCCATTTATATCCCTATGGTTGGCCAAAATGTCGAAGTCAAATAATTTCTAAACAAGGGAAAGCTAAGATGTGCGCGTGGGTCTAATAATAGATTCCCCCAAGATAGAAAGACCAAGAAGCACTTCCAAATACTCTATGATAATGATCATCTATCCCTCATGTAGGTGGAATGTGTGTGTCTATGGTATCCAACTATAAACAGGGGAAACAATCAGGTTATGGTCAACAAATGTGAAATTTGATACCGTATTGTAATAGAAGCCAACATGCAGTAGGTATGGTATAATGGCAGGGGGAGGTGGCGTGTGATGAAAATAGTGTGCTCAACCACCCTGATTTATCTTGATCAAATGATATCGGAACATATTGGCATGCCCTAATCATCTGAAATACAAGGGATGATACAAATTAATCATCAAGTGAGGTATGATATTTTGTTAGGCTTGGCTGAACACAAGTATGAGATGCCTCGATCCTCGAGATTATCCAACCTCTAAATGAAATGTTTGAAATCAACCACAAGTGAAATCTAAAATTATCCGCATAATTCTGACACCATATGAGATATTTATTATGTCTTGATTCCTAGACTGTATATCTACAGTTCCTCTCAGTGTGAAATATCTTCAGTGTAATTTTTAATGCATCTTTACTTGGAAAATTCCTTCCAACATATAAGGTTTTTTCAAGATCACTAAAACTATCTGGTACAACTCTAGGAAACTCAGTTATAGGTGTGAGAACATTGTAGTGAAATTTAGGCACATGTGTCATTGATTCTGACAAATATGAAAAGAGTGGTTGGCGATTTATTTTGGGTTGAGGTTGATGTAAAACTAATGAATTTATAGAAACTCCCTCGCTAACTTATGTTGCTCCATCCTCATCAACATTTTTTTCACCATCATTTACATCATTACATAAATCCACATCCGAATTCGGATTTATATATTTATCTAGGATCTCATCTAGGTTAACCTGTTGTTCATCATTTGGAATAGGATCAATTTCATAGGGTGGGTCATCTTTATCCACTCATGTTATTCTACATATTTGTACAACTAGATGTTGTTGTTGTTCAGTAGAAACAAAAACATATATCTCCATCATGGTACCATCTAGCCACTGAAAAAAATAATTATTTCTTGGACCCACTATACATCAACAACCAATGGAAAATCTAGATGATACAGTGTAACTGAGAATTAAAATTGACTATAGCTTATAGACTTGATCTCTTGATCAGGTCCGAAATTGAAGAAACCACGAATTCTGTTGTGAAATTCACTTAGGGTTACAAAATCATCTATACAAAGCACTATTATTTTTTGTGTACTATAAGAATCTCTTTACTCGATTTGAATGACCTCCCTGTTGAATTAAACATTGGAAAACATGAATCTCTACGTCAAAAATGTGTTTTTATCAAGATTTTAATAGTGTAACTAATATTCACAATGATGTTTGACCATATATTATTTATTCTAATAAAATTTTAGAACATATTTTTATACCATAAAATATGATACAATTGTTTGGTATATAAAATTTTAATATAATATATGTTATTAAATGTTTTGGAAAGTGTGGTAAAAATAAGATAACACCAAATTAGTTTAATTTTCATTGATAAAATTATAATTATGCTCATATAAAGCTAAATGGATAAAGAAACACATTAAATAAGACATGAATGATTTAAAAAATACAATAAATACCAATAAATATTTAAATATAATGTGTTTTGGATGATATGAGAATCACTTCGGACAAAAGGTAAAATCCACTTTATTTTCAATTGATAGCTTATTGTCATCTTCCAAAGGTGTGTACTTACATTTGGAATTTTCAAAATATTTTTTCCATAAAATAACATAACATGGATTTTATCTTAGATGGTATTAGAATGATGAAATTTTTTCCAAATTCCAATGTTATGTACATATCTTTTGAAGATGGTATTAAGCTACCAACTGAAAATAAGCTAGATTTTAACACTCCTTCGAAGTGAGACTCATCTCATCCAAACCATGTTCTACTGAAAAATTAAAAAGTTTATCTTTTATTTTTTGTATCATTAATATGTTATTTAATGTGTTATTTCATATACATTTCACTATATAAGATCAAAATTTACATTTTTTCAATTATAATTAAATTGATTTGGTGTTCTCTTCTTTTTACCTCATATTCCAAAAAAAATTGATTATTATTGATAATGGGGGCTGACCATATAATATTTATGATTCTAAAATCTTAGAAAATCTTCTTATATACTAAACTATGATTCTAATGCTTATTAGTAAATTTTTTAATCGTACTAAAGGTATTTTTTTAGTTTATAAATAAAATATGAACCATCTTAAGCATATCCCCCTAGAGTATCAAACCAGGATGCCGAAAGGCCCGTTTTCATGCTCTAGGGTACATCGAGTTAGACCTGGGACACATTTTCAGTGTAATTACTCCTAGTTACATCTGTGCCAGAGCCACATCCACTTATTCATATTCATAAGTAGATTTGATTGCTTAGATAACCTCATAATATTTATGGTACAAAATTTTAGAACAATTTCTTATATCCTAAAAGATGATAGAAATCATTACTTAACCATTAGTTAATCATTTTTTAACCATTAGTTCATCATTATATAACCATTAGTTCATCGTTCGTTAATCATTAGTTAATCATTTATTAAAAATTAGTTAAATTTTGGTTAATCATTCCATAATAATTCTTTTATAATCCATTAATCAACCTTTAATCATCCCATAATAAATTTTTAACCATCCCTTAATCATTCTTTAATCATTCATTAATAATTAATTAATCATCCCTTAATCATTCTTTAATAATTACTTAATCATTCTTTAATCAGTACTTAATTACTCTTTAATCATTACTTGATCAATAGTAAATCGATACTTCTTTATTCATTCCTTGATCAATATTTAATCATTATACAATGATAATTTATTCATAATTTAATAAATACTTAATAAATCATTATCATTACATAATCATAACTTAATAATAATTTAATCTATACTTTATCATTACTAATAACTATTATTTATAAACTATATATAACTAACTAAACAACTTAATAAATAACATATTTTCAACTAACTAAATATAGTTCAATTAAATATAGAAATAAATTTAAATTAAATAATAAAAAATTCCTATAAATGATGCTTTGAAAAAAACTGAGACTTATTTTAGACCATCGGATCCATCACACAAAAAGAAGACTTCTTTAGAGAGAGAGTGGATGGAATGTAGAGAGAAGGGTGGATTATGAGCTGAGGTGGGTGGGGGTCACTTCCATTTTATAGGGAATTAATCGAAATGTGTCATGGGTGTTCCCTTTCACTTTTACCATAGGTGAAAGGCTCCACCAACCCCACCCCCACCCCCACCCCTGGCCACAATTCAGTTTCTCTTTAAGAAAAAGGTGCCCCCCATGATGCCTTTGCCACATCACTGATCCATGGAAAGGTGGATGGGGGTGAAATGAGAAACCCCTACTACCTTTCATGAATAATTAATAAAACCAACACACATTTGAAAATAATACAAAAACACAAAAAAACTCCCCATTGATTTTATTGTTCTTTAGCGGTAACTCATTAAAATATGATAAGTTACAAAGACAAGGTGGAAGGGACCCTAAAATTTGGGCATTGGACATGGATAAATATTAAAGAAATCATAGTGTATCGATGATGATGTGAAGAAAGAGGAGTCTTTCCACCTCTCAGATACAACAAATGTGTGGCTACTCTAATGAAACTTTCAATTTATAAGCATGGTCCACGACTGTGCTTCACAATTTAAAAAACACAATTATAATTTCTTTTACTAATATATATTTCATGTTATTAATTAATAAAAATATAACTTATAATGAATAATAAAAAATAGATAAAAGTTTATAGTAAAAATTAATAGTAATTAATAAAAAATTAATGATAATTAATAAAGATCAACTCATAATTGGATATTAATTAGAAATAATTAATGATAATTTGTAATAATCACTAAAAATTAATAATAATCAAAAATAATAAATATTAATTTCCAATAATTAAGAAATTAAATAATAAATAATAAGTTCATATTTAGGTCATATCACATTATAACATTATATTATATTATATTTACTACTTTTCATGTTATTTCCATGCTATATTTACATTATTTTCACATTATATTTACGTCGTACTTAAATTATATTTTCATTATATTTAAATCAATATAATGAAAATGCAACTTTATATATTATAAGTATAACATTATTATGACATTAAATAATATACTTATAACATAAATATGATGTAAATAAACTATAAATATATTGATATATTACATAAATATAATCGTATATAACTTTATATAAAGTCACATTAAATGTATTCATATAAAAAGTTATATAACCCAAATATAATGTAAAAATAATGTTATTTAACATAAATATAACGTTATATAATGTGAATATGACATTATATTTATGACAAATTTATGTTATATATCAAAATAAAAATGTTATATTATGTAAATATTATATAAATATCATGTAAATATAATTTGAATATAACTTAATTTCGAATTCAATAACATGAAAATATAATATACATAAGGAAAATATAATGAAAATATAATAATATGTAATATAATATAACAAAATATAATGAAAATAGTATAAAACATTAATTTAAATATTACATTATAATTATGTTCTATAGTGTTGTGTTTCTATTATATAAACATTATATAATGTTATTTTGAGGTCATTTTTATGTTATTAATACATTATCTAAATGTTATATAATGTTATAAAATGGTATATTTCATTATATAAACACTTTCCAATGTTATATTAATAATATATTTATGTTATATTCAAATTATATTAATGTTATATAATGTCATATGAATAAAAATATAACGTAAATATATCATAAGTATAATTTAGATATGACATTTTTGTCATAAATAAAACGTTATGTAACATTTATATAATGTTATATTTATGTTATATTCAGAATATATTTTTGTGATATTTACCTTATATAACGTTATATTTTCATTATGGAACATTATATTCAAAACCCAACTGATTCATATTTATGGCCCCATATTAACTTAAAGGAGTTTTTGTTTCCTAGCACCGAATGACGCCATCATGATGAATGCCCTCTCATGTGGGGGTTAAACAAGTGGGGGTGACGACCCTCAACATTGGCGTTTGGCGTCAACAAACTCCAAAATAGGAAGGGGTACATACTATGATGGGGTCATTGATGTAAATGGGGTACCCCTTGAGTGATGAAAATTTGGAGGGGGGATATTTGGGGTATGGAAATGGAAACAAGGGGTGTCCTATGCGCTTCCCTATATATATAATATATAAATAAGATTAGGGTTTAATCTGGACTATCCCTGAGGGGGATATGGACTAGGTTAATCCATTAAAGTATGTGTGTGTTTCATTATAATTGTACCCCTATCACCGAATATATATTTCAATTGTTTGGGGAAGTGGGATTCAAAGAAACTAAGAAAATCTATGACACGTAAAGGTACTCAGGGAAACTCGAACCTGAGACCTCCCGTGAAAACCCCTCAGAGGCGCAAACAATAGGTTACACCCCACGGGGCATCTAGCACCTAATATATATATATATATATATATACAAATATACATATATAATTTTATATTTAGGTAATATTTACATTATATAACATTTTATTTTCATTACATGACATTATAATAATGTTATATTTAAAATATATTTTTGTTTTATTTATCTTATAGTCGTATTATAGAATGTCATAAATAATTAAATTTAATCTTATATAATGTTAATATAACTTACTTATAATGTAAATGTGATGTATATGACATAAATATAATTTAGATATAACATAAAAATGACAATTATATAACATTTTAATGTGAATATTATGTAAATATAATGTTATATAATGTAAAAATAATTTTATATAATGTAAAAATAATGTAAATATAATTTGAATATAACATATTCTATGGGAGGAAATCCCTATGAAACAAAATTTTACAATTTAAGAGGTAGTGTCGCACAACCCTATATAGACCAAAAACAAACATGATTCAACTAAAAGATAAAATCCTTCCCAAAAGAAAAGAGATACAAAATATAAGAAGATCACGATGGTCAGAGTGGCATGTAATAATAACACAAAGAGAATAATGAAAAAATAATACAATAAAGTGAAATAAATAACACAAGAATTTATATGGTTCAGACTCATTAGGTCATAATCTACACACTACAAAAAATAGGGTAATAGCGGCGGTTTACTAGCGGCAGTTCCTAAAACCACCGCTAAAACAATATTATAACTATTTAGTGGTGGTTTCTAAAAAATCATTGCTATATATTTTTAATTTGTTTAAAAAACACCCTTCCTCACCCTCTCACCATGCCCCCTCCTTACTTCTACCTCTGTTCCCCCGATCCCCCTCTCCCCTAGCCCAAACCCGATCCCCAACCATCGTTTTCTCCCCTCTCAATCTCCCCTAATTCCACCTCTCTATCACACCCATTCCCCTACCTTAGTTTCCTATCAGAACTCATCCTCGAGCCCCCAATTTCTCACCCCACACCCCTCCACAACTCTGCCCCCGTTCTCCCCTTCTGTTGTCCCACGTTCTCCCTCACAGCTACCCCTTGTTCCCCCAATCCCCCTCATCCCTCTCTCCTCCTCACATTATCAGTTCATCACAGCCCATGGTTGAACCCTAATTAATTTGGTTTCTTTATTTTATCTATTTTCGGTTCTTAGGGTTTGTGATGAGTTATTTGAAACCCATTATGGTGATGTTCATCGAAGAAGACAATTTTCACCTAGTTTATGGTAGGTTTTTTTCATCATTCTTCAATTTTGGATCAAATTAAATTAGTTATTTTTGTGATTTTTTGGTTCCTCTTAATTTTTTAGGGTTTAATTATATAATTTGAGGAGGAATTTCATTTCCATTTTGAAGGGCAGTGAGTTTCATGTTATTTCCCCTATTTTAGGTAATTGAAATTCTAGAACTTGGCTTACTTGTATTTTTAATCCCACATTTAGATATCAAATGATTCTAATAAATATTTTTAATGGATTTTTGAATGGGAAATAAAGTTTTAGTTGATATATACTTCAATTTAATGGATTTTCTTATTTTATAAGTTTGCTATAAATTTGTTTTAATTTATTTTGTATACTAGTTATTTTATAAAGGTTTGGATTAAATTTAATTAATATGTAAAATTTTTTAAGGAATTATTTTGAATTAAAAGTGAGGTTCTTTGAAATTAATTTTTAAATGAAATTATTTGTGTGTTTCAAATTGTTTCTATCTTATTTAATGACTTTTCATGTATTACGGTGATTTTGTAATTATTTTTTCTTATTGTGCATCATTGATTAAAGTTTATCATAAGCTTTTTTGGTATTAAAGTGTGCATTTCTCCTTAATAGATTAATTTTTACTACTCTAAAGGATAAATTTTAGATCAAATTTTCAGGAATCGTTTGATTTATTATATACATTCGAATTTAAATCTCAAAAATGATTTTTATAAAATGTGTAATAAAATTGAAAAGCATAAATGAGTTTTTATATTGTTTATTTAGAAACTTTTTGTCATTTTTTAAAAATGAAAACAACTTTTATATA